>CM034532.1:62170697-62833648 GCA_020002185.1 Paraescarpia echinospica
AGAGACGCAGACGACAGAAGACGCGTCGAGACGACATATTCGACTAGACATGGCTTTTGTCCACCAGTTGTCGTGTGAGGGAGTCAAAAGCGAATTGGACCTATTTAGTTTACCGACGACACAAACGAGTATCGAACACGCACAGTGGATCGAGCATCGACCTGTCGCCTCGATAGGTTCGGGTGGTCCTATCGAATTCTTATTGCCCGGCTCGGGAGACGATTACCTGGACGTGGCCAATACTTACCTGTTGGTGCGAGCACGTGTAGTCAAAGGAAACGGGGACGATATCGCTCAAGCTGCAGCTGTTGGACCAGTAAACAACTGGATGCATTCTCTGTTTAGTCAAGTCGACGTGTCTTTGAACGGTACCCTCGTCACACCTTCAACGAATACCTATCCTTATCGAGCGTACATAGAAACGTTACTGAGAAACGTTACTGAGTCACGGAGCAGAAGCAAAGAAGAGTCAACTGACTAGTGCCTTGTGGTATAAAGATACGGCTGGACACATGGATGCCACCGACGACGCAAACACGGGGCTGCAAAAAAGAAAGACCTATATTTCCGGTAGTCGAATCGTCGATATGATGGGCCGTCTACACGTCGACCTCTTCTTTCAAGACCGCTATCTATTGAACGGTGTCGACGTGAAAATTCGACTAGTACAGAGCAAGGATGCTTTTGCACTCATGGGTGCTGGTGGTGACAATGCCGATTACAAGGTACGCATAGTCGAAGCAATTTTGTTTGCGCGAAAAGCTAAACTGAATCCTGCCGTACAGATGGGTCACATCAAAGCGCTACAAAAGGGAACGGCCAAGTATCCGTTGCGAAGAGTCGATTGCAAGGTATTTTCCATACCCCGAGGTGCCATGTCGCACACTCACGAAAACGTTTATTTGGGTGTCTTACCCAAGAGAATAGTCTTGTGTTGTATAGACAACGACGCATACAACGGAACATTCGCCAAGAATCCGTTCCACGTAAAACACAACAACTCGAACTTTCTTGCATTGTACGTCGACGGGCAACAAGTTCCTGCGAAACCACTCCAACCTAATTTCAACGATGGTTCCTACGTGAGAAGTTACAGTAATCTATTTGCTGGAACGGGAAAGATGTTTCAAGACGAGGGAAACAACATCAGTCGTGACGAGTTTGGCAAAGGATATACCCTGTTTGCGTTTGACATCACACCAGATTGTTGTGACGGTCCCCATTTCAATTTGGTACATAAAGGCAACCTACGAGTCGAGATGCACTTTAATCAGCCTCTCGACCAAACGATCAACGTCGTCGTCTACGGAGAATTCGAGACGGTTTTGGAGATTGACCGCAACAGAAACGTCGTCTACGATTACTGATGGATACGGCACAGATAGAAAGACTCCTTGCGGCGGATGCTTACACTAGAACCGTTGTTCGAGGCGTACTACCTAAAGACGGGTTACCCACTACTCCTATGACGACCTATCCGGCAGCTTTCGTGTGCAACACTCATTCGAGCAATGAACCGGGTCAACATTGGATCTGCATGTTTATCGCAAAAGACGGACGTGGAGATTACTTCGACTCCTACGGTTTGCCACCTCAACACGACGAATTCGTGGATTTTCTACAGAGCAACTGCGTGACTTGGACTTTCAACAAGAGAACGCTTCAGAGCCCGCTGTCTAACGTGTGTGGACAATACTGTGTCGTGTACTTGCTGCACCGAAGTCGAGGCGTACCTACGAAGACGTTTGTGAACACTTTCGGGAACGATTTAGTGAACAATGACTGTCGTGTTTTCGATTTTGTTAAGAGTGCCAAGTAACGTTTGCATGTAATGTTGGCATGCACATTCTTGTATTACCTTAATTAAGCAATAAAAAAGTCGACACCATATGTGCGTTTGTGAAATGCTTTATTCAGACACCCAAGATACGATTTTTTTATTTGAATATTTCACATATAATATATCTTGCACACTGTTCCTGTAGATTTCAAATCGGTAATGCTAATAAGGTTCCCAACGTGTGATTTGCAAAGGTGTCGCCGAATGAGCTGCGCGCCGCGACGATGCAGGTCGTCTACGATTCCGACGACGACCACTGTCAAACGGAATGCTGGTTTCCTTTGATATGTCGCCGTCCACTGACGCTGTCTGCATGTAAAGCCAACGATCGAGATTACCCACTAAATCCATTGGCGTGTTGACATCCTTTAGACCACGAGCAAAGGTTTCCCATCCCACCGGTTCAAACGACTTCCGTTTTCTCAACACGTCATTCACAAGGTCCACGATATTACTTCCGGGAACCGCCTTGTTTCTGTACATCATCTCGCCACGATCGTTCCAACTTACGGCCCCTTTCATTTTATCGAGTAGTCTTCGTGCTTTCTGCTTCATAGTTTTTGGAACGCTGTCGATGATTTCGTTTTCGATGCTCTTCTTTTCGACGACTTCATTTTCGTTAGCAGGTTGTACTTTGTTTTTCTCTTCACTGGGAATTTTTTCGATGACCACACGCACGGGTTCTTGGATACGTTTGTCGGAAAGATCGTTGTACCGATTCAACACCTGGTTATACAACATAACTTTTTCCCCTCTCGTGTATATCGTTTCGTTCTAGTATGTCTAGCATTTCATTGTCGAGTCGTTGCAAGACCCTTTCGATAGGATTAGCCGGAGAAGGACGTTGCGGTTGAATGTTTTCCAAAATACGGGGATCGACCAGGGCCATCTTCTTTGTGTACTCCATGGTCACCTGAGATGGAGACTGGAATGTCGAGCTTGTTGAAGGAACCGTAGGTACATGTATCATAGTGGGCACCTGAGTTGGAGACGAGAATGTCGAGCTTGTTGCTGGGGCCAGAGACACAGGTGTCGTAGCGTTTGTCGACGGTGCACAGCGACTGTGGGCACTGTGTCGTTTCCAGCTATCTTTGCGTGTGAAATGTCTCTTACAATCTGGGCACTGGAAGGCCGCCCGTGATGATGGTGTGGGCTTGTTGGCAGCTGGTAGATTACTCCATAAGCTCATGATGTACGTGTTTACTGTTCAAATGTAAAGAACGGAATGACTCTTGGAACTCGGCGGTCTAAGTTTTGTTTGTACAACTCGTTGATCTAAGTTTGGTTTGTGCAACTCGTTTTATGTCTGTCTATTGTAGCGGAATTTGACGAGGTGAACATATCCATTGTGGTGGAAGCGGTGGAATCTCACGCGATAACCCGTCTATTGTGGTGGAATTGTGGTGGTGGTGGTGGAATCTCACGCGATAACCCGTCTATTGTGGTGGAATTGTGGTGGTGGTGGTGGAATCTCGCGATAACCCGTCTATTGTGGTGGAATTGTGGTGGTGGTGGTGGAATCTCACGCGATAACCCGTCCATTGTGGTGGAATTGTGGTGGTGGTGGTGGAATCTCACGCGATAACCCGTCCATTGTGGTGGAATTGTGGTGGTGGTGGTGGAATCTCACGCGATAACCCGTCCATTGTGGTGGAATCTCACGCGATAACCCGTCCATTGTGGTGGAATTGTGGTGGTGGTGGTGGAATCTCACGCGATAACCCGTCCATTGTGGTGGAATTGTGGTGGTGGTGGTGGAATCTCACGCGATAACCCGTCTATTGTGGTGGATTGCATTACACTACGAAAAAGACGCAAGATAAGGTTTGAACATTTTATTCGTATACAACACAAACGTATTTACAGGTCGCACTCCATTCTCTGCAGTCGAGTTAATGTCACCGAAGGTCTCATAAAACCACAAGACATATTTACAGATCATCCTCCATTACTGCCAGAACAATTTGCTTTAATTTGTTTCGCCACTCCTCTGAAAACGGTTCTTGCAACCAACTCCCGATAGCACACAAGTGATCGGACGTCAGGTCGGATAGCTTCAAACCCGCGTCTAACAAAACACACAACCAGTCTTTCATCACTGCAGTCGAATTAATGGCCTCCACAGCCTCGTCAAAGTGCATATAAATTAGAATGTCATCGGGTAACATACAATCGTGATGAAATTGACTAGGATCGTCTATCTCGCAAGCGAGACACTGTCGTCTCGAAAGTTCAACGATGGCACATGCTATGTGACGTGCAATCGTCTTCTTCATTTCTATCGCCGGAAACTCAAGCGTAAAGTTCGGACCAGTGGCGACAGGAGCGGCAGTTGTCACATTGGTTGCGTGAGTAGAAATTGCCACATCGTCAGGAGCGGAAGTTGTCACATTGGTTGCGTGAGTAGAAATTGTCACATCGCCAGGAGCGGAAGTTGTCACACCGGTCGTGTCGGCGGAAGTTGTCACATCGGCAGGGATGATAGCAGAGAGAGGCTGAAACAGGATACGCAGCCTAGTGTACCACCTCCACGCGAGTGACGTTGAAGTTTGTGTAAGTATCTCGTCGAGTTTTCTTTATGGTGAGAGACACACGAGTTCCCGTCAACGAGTTCAGTTTGTAAGTCTGCATCGTTTCGTCCATAACAGCAAACGTCTCGGCATTCACGTCAAGGAGAGGAGCCATACACTGGTCGAATAAAGTCAGCCATATAGATTGGCCCGTCGCTGTCTCGACAAAGCACATGCGCACCACGAAATGCACGTCATAAGCAACGTAACCGTGTCGTTCGCATTGCAAATGTCCCCTATCGTCGGTAATCATACGCTTCTTGCAGTACCTGCACCCGATGTACAAGGGAGTGTGCTGGCGTACTCTATCGATGAGGAGCCCTCTGATCTTGATAACTGCGTCGGAGCTTACCGTTGCTTCTAGAGCCGAGATATCCACGACGTCCACGACGTCTGGTTCCGACGGCACGGAAGGACGGTTGATCACCGGCATGATGGGTCGGCTCGTCGGCTCGTCCTCGTCGCTCGAGTCTGCCGCATTGCGAGGTCGGTAGTAGGGTGTCTTCAACATGATGATGATGTTAACAGTGCTGTCGTCGTGATACGAATGACGGGCTGATTGATAAAACACCGCGCTTATATAGTTAGAGAATGTGCCGAAAAGTCACGTGGGCGTGCCGAAAAGATTATGGAACAGAACATAAAGGTCACGTGGGCGTGCCGAAAGATCACGGCTTGTAGAAAATTCAAAAGCACGGACTGCTGAGTAGAATGTACACAAGCGCGGACTGCTGAGTAGTTACTTAGTTCACCACTTATCTAACAGGGGTGCTTTCAGTTGATGCTTATATATCCACCAGGTGTTTATGGACGAGAAAAAACAAGAGACACGAATATTTGCAGTACTCATATGTGGTTCGCTCACTTGTCCACTAGGGGATGATGTTTGTAGTTCGTGATGTACCCGTCAGGGGGCTCTATTGCACGCAAGCGTGCAAGAGACACGAATATTTGCAGTACTCGAACATATAGTTCACAACTTGTCCATCAGATGGCACCACTTGCATAATTAGTCCCGAAAAATTCCGCTAGGTGGCGATATCTAGTTTTGGCGGGAAATATTTTAGTTCACCAGCTATCCGACAGGGGCGCTTTTTAAGTTTTGGCGGGAAATATTTAGTTCACCAACTATCCGCCAGGGGCGCTACTTGGGTTTTGGCGGGAATTAATTAAATCACCAGCTATCCGCCAGGGGCGCTATTTATGGTTTTGGCGGGGAATAATTTTAGTTCACCAACTATCCGCCAGGGGGCGCTATTTTGGTTTTGGCGGGAAATAATTAGTTCACCAACTATCCGACAGGGGGCGCGGTTATATTTCGGTGGGAATATTTTAGTTCCGAAAAAATCCGCTAGGTGGCGTGCCATTCTAGTTCCGAAAAATTCCGGTAGGGGGCGCCACGTGACCTTGACCTATATCCGGGTACTTGACCTTGACCTACATCCGGGTATTTGACCTTGACCTACATCCGGGTACTTTGCTCTTGCTCCGCGGCGCGACACCCTGCGCGGTAAGGGACCTCCTTTACTACTCATGTGAACACTGGGAACCATTCGGAACAGGCAATGGTGAAAGCGGGTTGTACACAGGTCAGTCACGCGTGTTGAGACAACGATTGCAGAGACGCACCAAGATCGTCGGGAAAGCCTCTCTGGTCATCATCGGAAGCCATACATCACTAGCCACAGTGACTAAGTCGGTTATATATGTATGGCAGCTGGCAGACATGGTAGAACAGTGAAACTGCAAAATTTTAATTTCGGTTTATTCTTCGTGCAACGTATTTCAATATATGTTTCACTTTGAATAGTTTATAAAGCTTGGTATCAACTGTTACACAATTACTATTATTTACATATCTTAATGTTAGCTGAAAGCCAATTGTCTTCTTTTTTCCGGATTAGGAGTAAACAAAGGCCACGGACGAAGGGTGAGTGCTGCCACCTCACGCGCCTAGACAATAGAGGCTAGGTTTCGACTTGCAAATGATATGGTAAAGTGTTCTAAAATTAGCGAAGTCATTAGTGCCCACATACCTTTTGTTTACAGTTATTTCTCCAGGTGATTATCATTTTCGAGCGATCCTACATATGTCGTGCACATTTCATACTATAAACATTTAAAACTGCGTTAATGTGTGAAATCATTCAAACTCGTCGGTGTGCCTAGTGCTTATAGTGGTTTCAGAATGTTAGGGTAAAATCTGAATTATATGTGTTATTTAACTTAGTACATACATATATTAATGTAGGCATCTGTGGTGTGCATAACATATCATTTAAAGTTGCAATCTGAGTAAAACCATCATTTGTTTTACTATTTTGAAGACAAAGTTCGTGCAAAATTAACGATATTTACTTATGTTGATCATACCTTCTACCGTATATACCAGTTTTACATTTGATACATTATTCGCTGCTATTCCATACATTATGTATTTGAATAATTACCGGGAAGAATTACCTCTGGTCATGTCACCGGAATAATAAACGTATGTCATGTGGATATACGTTTTCGTCTTTTAAGTTTGTTTTCTTAAAATTGCACATCATCTTAAACGGTGGATATGGAGTTGGGCAAAGTGATATAGAGTACATATGGGGCATGTCGAGTTACCGGAAACGTGTATTTAAAAGATGGATTATCTCAGAATGCATCTTTGAACCGAACATGTTTTAAATTAATATACGAACTCCTTTGACTTGTTTGTACCAGTTGTTGTTTGTAACAATGTTGTTTTATTCACAAATAAACTTAAGCACGCACATGTTAATGTACCGATGTACCCCATACCGTTAGTATAAATGTTGCTTTGAGTAGTCCCTATTCGGAGTAGTTATTTTCCATCCGCTAGGTGGCAGGCTTGTGTAAACGCAACCAAAGTGGTTCGAAAGTCTGCTGCAAAATGGCAATGCAACAAGCAATGCCTAGGCCCTGTAGCCTGTTAACTGTCGTTTGTGTTTTGTGTGGTAAATCTAGAATGATTGAGGTATTTGATGCATAACAATGTTTGTAATGCTTTGGTTAGATTAGACCAGACCATGGATGGCTGGTGTATGCTAGAATGGAAATTCATACATCCATGACGACACGTTCTGCTTAGCACCTGGCCCGACAAGCGCTTATCAAAATGGCCGCCGCAAATGTGAAGCTCTCGGGATATTCCGTTGCAGGTTCCGTCGAAATTCTAACCACAATCTTGTTCTTTGTAAGAAACAAGACAAACTTGCTTAAGCGAAATCAGTATGGGGAAATATGGAACTGCCAAATGTCACACTAGTAATGCTTTTTGTATAAAAAAAACTATCCGCGTCGATATCAACAAAAAACGTCACCAAACGTAAGCTCCTAAGAAAGGATTTCAGAACAAGTCAGCCATATTATTTTAGCGGATATATTGGGCGCCACCGTGCATATGTGGTGATAACTATGCGACCCCAGTTAGGATCCGTAACACTGTTGATTTTTAAAGTCACCTACTAGTCCGTTTTTACGAATGATCAAATTGTGATTGTTGCAAATAATGTAATCCGTCCACAACTGGTCGACCGACAGTTTATGTAGCTTAGAACAATTACAGAAGACACCTAAATGTTGCGAACAAATATTCAAAGTGGTGTCATCGTCCACAAATGTCAGAAACGAACATTTTGTGAAACAGGCTCCAGGATCTGGCACGTAATATAAATGTACACCATTGCATGTTGCATTCTGGTCACCAAATGCAAATAGGTCGAGAATGTGATACCTTTGCATAATGCACCAGAAACATCACTGGGTAAATACAATTGCATGATGTTGTATTTCTGTACATCTTCGACTAGTCATCGTAACGTAACCATTTGAGCATAATGGTGACGCCAATTGTGTTAACAAGCTAATTGTTATTCATGATGGTGTTGTACTGTTGTACTAGGAGTATTGCATTTTACAGTTGTTCTGCGTGACTGTATGTTTGTTAAAACTGCAAAAATAATCCATCGATTCTCGTACCTTCCGGCGCAGTTCTTCTTATTTTAATAAATGGGTATCGATGTAAACAGAGAACATCTTGCTATGTTATTGTCTGCCCAGCGTTCCCATTATGCATTAACCAAACTTCGTGAATTAAAGAACAATTTTAAGCATGAATATTCTTTGTACATAATATAACTAGTACGCCGAAACGTGTGATTTTGCTCGTTGTTTTTCTTGTATGTTATACCTCCGTTATTGTATCGGTGTTCTTTGTCTATATAGATATACCACTTAGAATGTGTTTGACTTTCCGTGAAGGAGCAGATTTGTTGTCCTGAAAGTGGAAACGTTGGGCTCATTCAAAGTCACACAGTGGTTTGGTGTGGAGAGAGAGAGTATGTGTTTGTATATGACTGACTTAGTTACCCGAAACATTAAACAATTTCAAGGAATAAACATCTCAGCTTTATTAACTCATACATTAAAAGATCAGTTACAGAGACATTTGCAATAAGTTTGTAAAGCACACTTATTTACAATAACATACATGGATTTCAACAAGAGACAATACCAAATGAACTCTCAATGTTTATTACATATTAAGTACACACCAATAACCATGTATGAAATAACAGGTATGGGGTTTGGAAATAATACATTGAGACATACGTCATAAGTTTGTCAGAAAAATCATCTCCAATGCTGTAGTCAGTTTTGTAAAGTTATCTTAAATACATCCACACGTCATAGTCCATTTTATTTTAACTAGGCCTACTCCTTAAAGTCTAGCAACTAGCAGGGATGGGAATATATCCCCTTAATGCTGTTATTCATTAATGTTATCGTCCTCTTCGTTGCATATGTTCACACCACATCTCCTGAATTAGTTGGCACTGTTCTGGGCTAGTATCAGTGAGTCAGTGTAGTTCCTACATTCTGATATTGACAAGCAAACAAAACTGTGCACACGTGATGTGCACTGCATATCTGCACATTAGACACATCTGCAGCTTACAACGAGGGGAATAATCTGTAATGAAATGGGGTTAGTCATTCATTTGATGGAGAGCTTGTCGTTTAACAAAGTCCATCAATGAATACCAGGGAAGACCAATGCAGTTGAGCACTGGTAAGACATAGCTTGGTAGGAGACAGAACAAGCATGCTTGAATGAGATGGCACTTATTAAGCAGCATCCTTCAATGAATTGTTCACTTATTATAGTGATGAAAAAGCACGGCGGAAGACTGCATCTCACGGCACTGACATCACTCGATTTTGTATGTCCATACAAACAACTATTTCGACCCGCTGATCGATAAATCTGGTGTGCTGAATTCAGAATTCCTAAATGTTGCATAGACCAGCTTGTTGTGGATACACCAGGCTGTCACTAAAATAAGAAACCAACATGGCAAACAGATGACTGTCTTCATGACGGAAAAATGAGGCAAATAGTGCAGCAAGTGTACAAAACATATTTAAGTATAACACAATAATTTATATGATACACGACCAGTAACTAGTGGTGTGAATATTATGGCATAGCTATCTTTAATGGACAAAATAGTAGTTAATAATTGATAACAAGAAAAGGTTGTTAACAATAGCCCTGAGTAAGGTTTTCAAACATGCATAGCGATTTTGTGCAGTGGCAACTTTCTTTTCTTAACTTAATCGAGTGGTATTAATGTAACATATCGATTTGCATGTAAACATTTCCACAGAGGTTTCACCGTGTTCATTGTCAATTGTAGCTGCCAGGTCAACATAAATGTTCATAAAAGCAATCAAATAGTAGAGAAAACACTGCAAAATACCATGGGGCAACCGCATTTGACGCGGCACAAACTTTGCACACACAACCATACAATACCAATATAACAATGACGACTCCTGCCAAGTGAAGTGTTTAAATTCACAATTGTACAACATGTGTACAAAACCCCCAAATTTGATTATGGCTGCAACGATGAAAGATCCAAAATTACTCCTCGCGAACGAAACAAAATTGTCCAACATAAACGCGAGTTAAATTGGCAAAAATGTTGAGTTAAACGTTTTCTTGGAGTTGCAACATATCGCGTACTCTGATTACCAATGTTGATTTCTTAGTCCCCGAGAGTTCGGATCTACACTAAACGAAAAACGGGTTTACTTTGCGGCCTATCTGCTTCTCTTCTTGAGTGCTGAAAATAGTTGGCTGTTCTCCTGGTAGTCGCTCTCCAGTTGTTTATGTCTACTGCTAGCTGTTCCGAACACGTGTGGTCAATACTTGCCTGGACGAATTGCTGCTTCACCTGGTCATTATAGCGCCTGCCCATTTCTGCCTCGCTTGCCACGGCGAAGCTCAACGTAAAATACCGCTTTTGGCATTCTAGCGTCATGTGCAACACGTGACCTTCCCAGTGGAGCTGCGTGACCATCAACATAGCTTCGATGCTTTGGAGGTTTGCAAGTTCAAGAACCTCAATGATGAAGACATTGTCCTGCAAATGGATTCCCATCATTGACAGCAGACATCGCCGGTGGAATCGTTTAAACAGTTGTACTTGCTTTTTGTAGAGGATCTACGCCTCAGCCCTATCGGCCGCTAACTTTAATACGTCGTAAAGTTACGTTATTTGCGTTTCATGAGTCTCCTTAAGGTCTTAACGTTACGCTTGATATCATTAGCAGGCGTACGCTTACGTGTTTTGGTCGTAAGTCCAGTGAAGGTAATTTCGGTGGGAGCGTACAGGGTGTGTGTGTGAGGGGTGGGGACATTTTCACTATTATTTATGCGTAGAGCTACATAATGCCGTGACGCCTACTATTTTTTTAAAGTATGATATCATATGGCAATTTAATTATGACTATTCCAGTAATCTTATTCATGATATATAACATTATACTAATAACTTGTATCACTTAAGCTATTATGATTAACACCTTTTTACCAATTATTTATTATTATTATTAATATATACATTTAGTTATGTATTAGTACATTATTGGTACATAATTATTGTGTTGTTATATATAATGTGTTATATATAAATAATTGTTATTACTAGTAGTTAATATGTATCAGGTTATATCCTTATTTAACAATTCTACACTATTTCATTGCGGTATTTATTCTAAATAATTCTTATTATTATTAGTATTTAAAATAATTTTTTTATTTTGGGATTTTACAGTAGGCCTTTTTTGGTGCCACGAACATTTTTGCACTATATCAAATAAAATGTTGTAATTAATATTATTATATAGGACCTAATATACGACAGGCTGTTTTTGTAAGTGACATATATTACTCATTGGTATTTACTGAAGCTCGCTTTTCTCTTGTCCAAACTTTTATATTTTATAAATTTGATACATTTGTTAGGGATTTTATAAAAAAAAGTATTTTGATGTGATGACTATTGTTTTAATTATCACGATACCTTAATAATAATCTTCACTTATATATGTTAAATTGATGTTGTTTATTGTGGAGTGGTTTTTACCTCTATCAAACTTCCACATCACATAATTATACTATGTCATACATAACATCCCATGTGACACAATGGGTACAGTGTGAGAAATAGAAGGAATAAATAATGGTTAAAATGTGCTTACCTCCACTAAAATTACTTCAATGTTCTAATGCCTTGCCAAAATATTTAATAATACGCTAATTTGGATGCACTCTAATAAGTGTATCTACTCCTAGGTGTTGACGTCCACTCAACTCTTTATGTATTCATTCACGTCTATGGACCATTGCCTTTGATTTGCCGACTGGTGAGGTATATAAAACAGTTATTGACTTTTTCAATGGATAAATTGGGTGCACAGTCATTCCCCAGGTGGCGCCAGTGCAGTCACGTTCTATTTGTATCAGGACATTGTTATATGCAGCATGCAATTCCGATAGCAGAAATTAAATGGTAGTACTAATCTGTTTAAATTCAAATTATTGTAACAGTGATAATTGTTACACCAACAGCCACAGTTTATGCAAGGTGACAAACAAATGTTGTATCTGACAGGAAGGTCAGAACGATTTCAAGCAATTGAAATGTGTTTGTAAATGTGGAAATTAAATAAGATGATTACATAGCACAAACAAAATATTTTCATGTATACGCAATCCAAGTTTTTATTACCAAACACAGACGAGATACAAGAAAAATTACGATCTGCAGGTAAAATGTTTTTATGTGTCTCTGTGTGCCCTTTCCTTTCCTAAAAGACACAATCACTTATTTATCTATAGAATGTCCTCCGTAGTAATGCAAGTGACTCTTCAGGCTCTGAAATAGCAAACATTACACACAATGCATGTTATTCAAGACAAAATTGATTACAAAATTACTACAAAAGTGATAGTCAGAATCATCTAGAAAACGGAGGTCAGTATCATGATTGTAGCATGCCAATGTGTGATGATATCTGAGTTAGTAAAACATTTTCAAACTGATTGAGAAGATAATATTTTAAATACTTTCTGTACAACTTGAGCTGTGTGCTCTAAAATGAGAGCATAATTTCATATGAAGATGATCCATCAATTGGGAAACGTGATAACAACCATAAAACTGTGTAGATAGGTTCTGATTGAGACCATGTAAACTAACCATTTATTTAGTCAATTTTACAGAAATCAAAATGGTATATAAATACTGTCATTCAAAGAAGCACATTGTATTTAATGTTTACAATAAACAAATGCTCTTTAAAATGTTTGTGTAATGACCAGCCCCAACTATATCATCAGATCGTACCGTCGGTATTTATAAAGATGGAGTATCGTGAGTATTCCTGAGTATGCAATGCGATACGTTGACACTTATCTGTGTAGTCCTGTGCTTCCCAGCTTGTGTGACACGGCACACTAGTATATCTTGTCAAAAATGTAGTATCGGTTAAAATGCATACAATCGTGATTTCACGCGCCGTTAGTAGTCCGTAATTAGCTCAACGGGCGTGAAGTTGTAAGTAGACCTGTATTTAGATCATTCTGTATTGACAAAATTACAAAGGATGGCGCAAACCTTCCCTATGGTAATAGGTCCCAACCGTCCTCTACTTACTTATATTAAATCTACATTGTTCATATACAATTGTTGCTTATTGTTCTCTTGTTCTCCCACGTGATCTTGTAGTGTATTTAAATTTCAAGACAGTAGTACTATCAAAATGTTCATAATGAAGTAATAATTCAAACACATTCACCAATCAGTTTCTTATTATTCTCATATTCCCTGGTGTTGCCAATCCATATTCTAATACATGTTTCTTTTTCATAATCAAGGTATACAATTCTGGGTTGGCTTCTGTTCTGTTCTGTTCTGTTGCAATAATGAAGCGCTGCTACGAGGTTTCTCTGAACTCGTTGTAATCGCGAACGTTGTATAATTATTCCTTATCATAAAATACTGCAAGTTTTTTTATAATAATAGTAATAATACTTATTATTATTGAATACCGAACCAAGCCTCTTCCACTAACGACCGTCTTATATACCTTCTCACAAGAAGGGAGTTCCAGGTGGGTGTGTGCGGGTCTCAGAGACCTAAAGGAAAGCTCTGCAGTTGGTCAGTTATACCTGTCACCTAACATTAAACACATGATATATATAGGTTGCACAACAGCCAATCACTACGTGGCAACTGGACAAAGAAAAGCCAACAGTAGTTCTATAGTATCGTCAGAAGTTAGATCAGCGTCGGAGTAGCTCAACTGTACTCGGTTAAATCGAAGTACGCGATTTTCCGTTCTACACTCTTGTTCACTATATTTTCGTTTTAGCAACTAATGAAATAAAGAGTTAATTACTATACCGTTTGCATTTACATTCACAGTGGATCGATAAACCAACAGTGGAACGAATCATTGTCAACATTGGTGGGATCACATCGACAATCCTTTGAAGGGCGCTTTGCGACATTCTAAATACAACGTCAACGTGGGTTACTGAAACACCAGCTATTAACGTGTTCCGGCAACGGCTAAATTGTTATCATATATATATATATATATATATATATATAGTTATCATAATGGATCCACTAGAAGCCATCGGTAATATAGATGCCGACGTCAAATCAGCAATCATCAGTTCAGTGATCATACTGAATATAATCACAAACTGTCTCGTGATTGCTGTGATCGCGCGAAACTCGGAATTGCGTGAAGATCGCACGACGCTGTTCATGGTCTCACTCTCCATGTCCGATCTGGCGGCCGGCAACACGGTGATGCCCGTCAGCGCCGCGGTATGTTCCAGTGTCACTTCGAACGTGCAGTACATGCCCATCCTTCCTGACCTTCTCGTGGTCTTCCTGTGGTGGTTAAGCTTCAACTCGCTGCACAGTCTCTGTTGGTTGACCGTGTGCAAGGTGGTCGCCGTACTGAAGCCATTCCGCTACGAGCAGCTGTTCACTCGCAACCGCTGCTACGGCATCATTTGTTTTCAACTGGATCGTCGGCGCCGGATTAGCAGCAACAAAGTTTACAACACATGCCCGTTTGCTACTGACACGTGCGTATACAAGGCTGTTACTCCGTCGCTGGGGTCATCCGTGTTGCCGTTCTCTTCTACGCCACGACGAGAATATTCGTCGTCGTCGTCGCACGCAGACGCCCTTGGATCTTTGCGCAAGTGCACTCCGTCGACGGCGGAACCAGAAATGTGGGTCTGGTGACGCTACATGCCATTCGCTCTGCCAGAAACGTACTTGTCGTCTGTTTGGTTTCGGGGATACTCACTATTCCAATTATAACTCCCTCGTATTATAACAAAAAAGAAATAATGATATTCTGGTATAAAAATATTTTAATTGAGTGACATTACTGTAGTCAGAATTATACGTTTTCCCCTCATTTTCACATTTTCATGGTTTTTTCGGCCACCATCTTGGTGAAACAAAGGTAGGGATACTTCCTTTTTTACATTTACAATGATAGTAATCGAAACAAAACATATTATACCCAAGGATGCAAGACTTCTTAGGATATTTAGCCCCAAAATACGCAATTAAACAATGTGGTCCAACCGGACCCCATAATATTATAGCAATGTCAATAATAATATGATTCTCTAACTGAATGATCTGAAGTCAGCATTCCACAGGGAATGTCAAATTCACAAGAACACAACATAGGAGCTCAACAGTTGCGAATATATGCGTCTACACATTTAGAGACTTTCATCACATTGGATGATGGGAGTAGAATGATCTCCACAGCAGTAATTGCCACGTATGGTGCAGCATTGACGGACTTTCCTATCAGCAATTCTAGAGCAGAGGTAGCATCGCACCCCTGGGCTGCATGTTGACGAACATCAAGCATGCCAAGATGTACAAATGCAGTTATATTATCATATATGCCAACCATTACAATTTGGGCGTAATCATTACGACATTGTGCCCCCTGTTACGCTATTACGATGCGTAAATCAATCGTTACGCTTCCCGTGCTTTTCGGTGCAAACATGTGTAAGTCTAATTTAGCCCTTGACTACGGTATTACCCACAGTGGGCAGGGCTCCAATAACAGTGGCGCCACACGTGTTAACTGATCCCACAAGAGGCACGATGTCAAAAACGGCAAAACATCATACCGCGGTAAAATTGCTTTGGTTTTAATTTTATATGTTGCAACAAAATTAAGAATTATGATGATATCTTAGCTGAAAAAATCATATACTAATTATTCGAGAATTGCAATTGAAGAAATTATGCTAGTAATGATCTTATTCACCATAGTTACATAAACTGTCACGTGCGCAGGAATATGTTTAAGAATATGATCCCCGCGTGTTGGGTTCGTGATCGATACGTTGCCGCTGTTGATCTCGCGCGTGATCGTTGTTTTGGCTGCGTAATCTGAAGCAAAAACGCCATGTCATCTTCGGAAAAAGGTCGTCTACAGGCTCTGTACCCAAGTGTAAAGGGAAAAAAAACAGTGGACCAACAGTTCAAGACAGAATATACTGCCAAATACCAGGTGTTGATCTCATCATGAGTGAGTTGCAGCCTTGCATTTTGCACGGTTTGTCGTTAGGACATCAATGTGGCTCATCATCATGGCGGAATGTGCGACTGTACGCAACATGTCGGTTCGGCATCATACAAGTGGCGGGCAGGTGTCGCAGCCAGTTCAAATAAAATAACTTCGTTTATGAGCACATCTTCATAGTATAACAGTATCAACGCGGAGGTGATGTTCACAAACTTCATTATTGAAGTTGAACACAATCTACCCATATGCTAGCTGTGTTGGATCACGCCGCGGGTCACGAATTGCCAACTCATGTACAACATGTTGGCAGAAGTTGGAATCCTAAAAAAATTCATTCCAATGCCAACAGCGAAAGAGTCTTCAGTGTTGTAACAAAAAACTAAACCACATTCAGACCCAACTTGAGCATTTCCGTGTTAAGCAGTATCATCATACATCAGATGTGTCTCGATTCTGGCGGTCAGTGCTGCCACAGCGCCACAATATCCAAGGACACCATC
Organism: Paraescarpia echinospica; assembly: GCA_020002185.1. Lineage (NCBI taxonomy): Eukaryota > Metazoa > Annelida > Polychaeta > Sabellida > Siboglinidae > Paraescarpia > Paraescarpia echinospica. The sequence goes on from CM034532.1 coordinate 62,187,566, forward strand.
AAGAGGGTCAAGCAAGCACCAGCAACTAAGTTGACACAGTAAATGTGGTTGATCATTTTGATCAGATATCTAGTAACCATAGTGGTGCATCTTCTAAATCAATCATCTTTATGATCAGACAAAAACAATGTCTTCGTTCTGAAAAGCTGCGAAGTTGGAGTTTCGTGTTGACGTTCAGTCAATAATTTTGATTCCCTTGGAAGGCCAATGGTTTTAGCTATGTGTAAGGAATTATGCAGCTTGCATTCTGTGTATACATGTTCATGATGTATATTAGTAATTATTTACTGAGCATTCTTGATAGTGATTGTTAAGCACATGTTTGCCCATGGAATGCATAGTAAAAACTCGGTTGGTCATTCAACACGAAATCTTCATTTTAGAGAAACATCTCTTGGGCAACCCAAATTGATGTTGAAACTCAAAGCGTTCACCCCAGACCACTTCGATAGGCAAGAGAAAATACCCCTCCCATACCCTACCAGGCCTTCAATGTTTAATGTTATCGTCTTCAGCGTTCGTCGTAATGACAAGCCCATGAGATCATTTCTCTGATATAGTTGCAAGTTGGCATCTCTGCATTACCTCTTGTCTCTTCTAAACGGGTGACAGAAAAGGTACCTTAAGTTCAAAATTACAAGAAAACAAAAGAAAATTTACAAAAGTTGCCGTTGTTATCGATTCTGAACCATAAACCTCTTACGTGCTCAACACAATAAAATCAAAATACATAGCTGAAATTTGTAATACCATAATATGTATGTTAAATATATAAAAATAATATATAACGTCATCCCAAAAGAGTCAGTTTTCGCGATTAAGCTACCCAAATTTAATTCACGCTTAGCCTAACATGTTGTTTATTAGTGACTAAAAGGAAAACTTGATATATTGAATTATAAATTTATCCCCAAAAACAAATTCTGTCCACGTTTCGTGATAACTGACCATATATATATATATATATATATCATAATTGCTATATCATTATTCTGCTGTACTAATGTATTTTCCTTATACAAAAATTCTACACCATTTTATTGTTGTATTTATTTTTAATTATTCGCATTAGTAGTAGTAGTATTGTTAATATATTTGTATTTTATTTTATTTTGCAATTCTACACTATGTTACGTATGTTAATATGTTGTGATGCACCAAGAACAGATTTGTATATGACGCTATATCAAATAAAATATATTATTATTGGTTGCAAGTCAATGAACCGTGCATTTTGCTAGTATAGTTGTAGACGTATTGGTGTGTCACTTGGTATGTGTTATAGGGGTATATCATTTGTTCCCAGGCTGTTCTTGAAAAAAATTGCTGCTTTTGTTTTGTTATGTTATAGATAATCTTCTATGTGTTTCCATTTTGCATAGTTGTTATTGTAGGGGAAAGGAGGGTTAGTTGATACGCAGGTTGATATATATGTTGTTACATCCCCCCTCATTCTATCGCTACCTGTACAACCTGCTGTCATCTATTGTTGAATAAGTACATTATGCATTTTTTTTTTAAAGTTCAAGAAGTTGGGGGCAAAGGAAGCATATGGTATTTATAAAAGTGCCATATTTATCTCCTAAAGTCAAAAAGGGGTATATGCATTTATTGTTACGACACTATATAGATTTCAAACAAACCAAAATTGGTCAAATATAGGATGTATTGTTGCCCTTTTGTGTAGAATATTTGTATGGCCTTGAATTCAACATCTTGGCAAGTGCATGCATGTTTGCATTACAATCCCTTGGAGGGTTAGTTTATACAGTGCAGGTAGGGTCAGTTAGTACAGTGTATCAACTAACCCTCTTCAGTCATTCCATGTTGAATGGTCTTTCTTATAGTATATATGCCCTCAGTATCGTGTTTAAGGGCCTTATACTAAACTTATTTACTTTACAAATTTTCCACAAATAAAAGGCCTACAGCTAGTACATCTGGCTTGATATTATGATTCTACCCTCGAGTGGTTTGGAATGACCTCTTGATCGATTGCGGTATGCCGCTAGATTAGTTATTTTGATGAAAAAGGAACTGATCTAAATACAAAAGCCACTTATTTCCCTCATTTATCTCTATTTAGGGAAAAGGTCTACTACAAACGTAAAACCAACCAATCCACTAGGACGTCACTTGATGTAATGAAGAGGGCAGCCGAAGCAGTGTCAGGCGGACAGAGCCTGCGGAGTGCAGCGAAGGACTTTGACATTGATAAAATGACTCTAAGACTTTTCATCATCAAGCTAAACACAGATCCTGGATGCTGTGTTCTCTCCAGAAATGGACAAAGACCTTGCTGATCACGTGAAACTAGTGGCTGACATGGTTCATGGACTTTCCATCCAAAACTGCTGCCAATTAGCCTACAGCTTTGCTGCTGAGAATAAGCTGACATTACCAAAGGACTTTAATTTGAATCAAAGGACTGGCAAGGATTGGTGGCAAGGGTTCAAAGCACGTCAGTAGTATGGTAGGTGGTTTACGATGGATGCATCCGTTTTTCAGTCCGTGGAATTCCACAAGTAGGTCAAGGTCAAAGGTCAAGGTCAGGTACCCGGATGTAGGTAAAGGTCAAGGTCAAGTACCCGGACATGGGTCAAGGTTAAAGGTCAAGCTCATGAATCCGGATGTAGGTCAAATGTCAAGTATCCGGATGTAGGTCAAGGTCAAAGGTCAAGGACCAGATTGTGAACTAAAACAGCGCCCCAGCGGATTTTTTCGGAACTAAAAAGTTCAAGTTGCGCACCCTAGCGGATTTTATCGGAACTCAAAAAGTTCAAGTTGCGCACCCTAGCGGATTTTTTTGGGAACTAAAATAGCACCCATGGTGGATAAGTCGTGAACTACAAGCAACAGTGGTGCCACATTAGGAACAAGGGTTGGACTAAATGTAGGAGGTCTGCCAAAATTGGTGCGTCTTATTTATGAAAATTGGCGCCCCCTGGCGGATAGGTTACGAACTGAAAGAGAAGTACGAATAACTTCCCCTAGCGGATTTCAGTGAACCAAATATCGATACTGCTTAAGTTCGTGTCTCTTGTTTCTTTTTTCTCTTTTTACTATAAAAATAGGTCAAAGACGTCACTAAATAGGTGAGTGAAGTCGTTAAATAGGCCATTGCGCATACGCAATGGTGTCTTTTCTGATGTCCCATAGTTTGTCGACCATTTGTTTAGGTGTAGGCCTCTCCTAGCCTATACATTTACAACTTTAACATAGGTCCAAACCTGACGAATAGATAGAGAGAACTAATAAAATAAGTCAAATTATGGCATATCTGATCACCATACAGATCTATGACCTTCCCCTCACCCTGTTTGTAAATTTTTGCCTATCAATGTCTCTTATTACTTGCATATTGCGTACCTATTTATGTTATTAATGGCAGACGTGAAGTGATTCCTGAACATGAAACATTCTTTGAGACATCTTTATCAACAAAATCGAGGTCTCGCAATGCTTTAACATTCATCAGTGCTATAGTTTTTAAACAATGCTACAGTTTTACATAGGACATTTGCACTTACCTCAGTTGATTACCCGGATGCAAGCTGGTATGAAATTGTATATAGCGGTGTTTCAGCGGGGTAGGTTGGCGCGGCGCGGAGGAAGAGGAATGAAGCCCCCTGACGGATAGATCATGAACTACAAACATCATCCCTGACGAATATCAGTGAACCAAATATCGATAGTGCTTAAGTTCGTGTCTCTTGTTTTTTGTCAAGTGCTTACTCCTGGTGGATACATCATCATCAACTGAAAGCACCCCTGTTAGATAATTGGTGAACTAAATAACTACTCTGCAGTCCGCGCTTTTGTACTTTCTACTCTGAGGTCCGTGCTTTTGAATCTTCTATTCTACAATTTGTGATCTTTCGGCACGCCCACGTGACTTTTCGGCACATTTACTAACTATATAAGCGCGCTGTTTTGCCAATCGGACCGTCATTCGTATCACGACGACAGCACGGCTAACATCATCATGTTGAAGACACCTTATTGGTGACATTAATTCAACTGCAGTGAATGGAGTTTGACATGTAAATACGTTTGTGTTGTTCACGAATAAACTGTGCAAACCTAATCTTGTGTCTTTACTTAACCAAACTAAGACCAACGACTTCCACGAATCAAACTTTGACTAGCGACATGCACGAACCAAGCAGTCAAACAAACGTGTCGGACAAACGAAACACCAAACACTTAGACCAAAGAGTGATAAGAACCAAACTTGTCGGACAAACGAAACACCAAACACTTAGACCAACGAGTGACAAGATCCAAACCTGTCTAACAAACGAAACACCAAACACTTAGATCAACGAGTGATAAGAACCAAACTAGTCGGACAAACAAAACACTATACTTTGACCAACACGCTGCACGAACCAAACTATAGACAAGAGTTGTACAAACGAAACACTAAACTTAGCCCAACAGGTCGCACGAATTGATCTTAGACCAACTAGCGGGACAAACGAAACATTAAACTTAGACCAGCACGTTGTACGTACCACGTCAAATCCCTCTTTTTGGAGCAAATTCGTAGCGTTGTCGTGTCAAATCCCTCCTGTTTGGAGCAAATTCGACGGGTTATCGCGTCAAATCCCTCCGCTTTCAGGCAAATAGAATGGTTATCGCATCAAAGCCCTCCGCTTTCAGGCAAATAGAAGGGTTATCGCGTCAAAGCCCTCCGCTTTCAGGCAAATAGACGGGTTATTGCGTCAAATCCCTCCGCTTTCAGGCAAATAGACGGGTTATCGCGTCAAAGCCCCCGCTTTCAGGCAAATAGACGGGTTATCGCGTCAAAGCCCTCCGCTTTCAGGCAAATAGACGGGTTATCGCGTCAAATCCCTCCGCTTTCAGGCATATAGCCGGGTTATCGCGTCAAATCCCTCCGCTTTCATGCAAATAGACGGGTTATCGCGTCAAATCCCTCTGCTTTCAAGCAAATAGACGGGTTATAGCTTGACATCTCACCTCTTTCAGTCAATTCGTCAGTTTATCGCGTTAAATCCCTCTGCTTTCAGGCAAATAGACGGGTTATAGCGTGATATCTCACCTCTTTCAGTCAATTCGTCAGTTTATCGCGTGACATCTCTACCAAACTTAGCGCGCGAAACTACGGCCGAGACATTTCATGAGACTACGGACCAGACATTGCATGAGACTACGTGTTCCAAGAACCATTTCGTTCTTTACATTTGAACAGTAAGCACGTACATCATGAGCTTATGGACTAGTCTACAAGCTATCAACAAACCTACATCATCATCATCATCATCACGGGCAGCCTTCCAGTACCCAGATTGCAAGAGACATTTCACACGTCGAGACAACTTGAAACGACACAGTGTCCTCAGTCGTTGTACACTGTCGACAAACGGTACATTGCTGAAATCACTTGTCCTGAAGCTCACTACGACATCTGTATAACACCAAACACTTATACCAAAGAGTGACAAGAACCAAACTTGGCGGACAAACGAAACACCAAACACTTAGATCAACGAGCGACAAGAACCAAACATCACATACCTTCATGTCAAGAGACGACCATACGATTCGTATGGGGTATCGCGAAAATTTTAACAACAAACAACAAGGTGGTTGTTGTATAAATTTTCAGAAATTTTTTTGTTTTTGTCCCAGAGGGACAAAAACATAAAATTTTCGCGAGATTAACCCAACTTTTTTTCTCTATCAAACTTAATTAGATATTTTTACCCGCTAGATGGCGCTATCATGTGACGCAGTACTCCGATTATCCACTAGGGGGCGCTACGCCGGCAGTGACATCGTACCGGAAGTTACTTGACTGTCATGCCAGCGTCTACTAGGGACGCTAAGTCGGAAGTGACATCGCACCGGAAGTTACTTGACTGTCATGGCGGAATCTACGATTCCGCTATTCCCGGAAGTGTGTCAACGAATAGAGATCTATCATGTCCGGTAGATGGCAATACTCTGATTAATTACATTGGTGTCCGTTGAGTGACGTCGGGAACCCTGATGGTCACCTCTTTGAATGAAGTCCTGTCAGGTGGTTGTGCTTACACGTTATTGACATAGTCGTTTTCGATTATAGCAGTTTTCAAATTCGCTTGCTATGGCAGCCTCTACTAGGGACGCTACGTCGGAAGTGACGTCGAACCGGAAGTTACTTGACTGTCATGGCGGCCTCTATGTTTCCGGTATTCCCGGAAGTGTGTCAACGAATATATATCTATCATGGCCGGTAGGTGGCAATACTCTGACTAATTACATTGGTGTCCGTTGAGTGGCGTCGGATGTTGCCTCTCTCATGAACGTGCACAGTTTTTGTGTTAAGGGAAGTCACGTGATGTAGGTTCGGTCTGATTGGTTATGTAAATGAGATGACGCCGAAAACTAGTGTATATACCATACTTCCGACGATTCTGGTCTTTCCTTTTTCGACTCTCGAGAAGATCTTATCGTGTCTGATCGCTCGCATTATTTGTAAAAATAGAATTGTTACGTTGTAAAGACGGATGTTTCATATACATATGTTTTCCTTTAAAAGAAGCGATACCTCATACGAATCGTATGGTCGTCTCGTTGGCTGTGAATCCGAACAGCTGATCGTCTCTTGACATGAAGGTATGTGATGTTTGGTTCTTGTCGCTCGTTGATCTAAGTGTTTGGTTTTTCGTTTGTCCGCCAAGTTTGGTTCTTGTCACTTTTTTGTATAAGTGTTTGGTGTTACACAGATGTCGTAGTGAGCTTTAGGACAAGTGATTTCAGCAATGTACCGTTTGTCGACAGTGCACAGCGACTGAGGACACTGTGTCGTTTCAAGTTGTCTCGACGTGTGAAATGTATCTTGCAATCTGGGTACTGGAAGGCTGCCCGTGATGATGATGATGATGATGTAGGCTTGTTGATAGCTTGTAGACTAGTCCATAAGCTCATGATGTACGTGTTTACTGTTCAAATGTAAAGAACGAAATGGTTTTTGGAACACGTAGTCTCATGCAATGTCTCGTCCGTAGTCTCATGAAATGTCTCGGCCGTAGTTTCGCGCGCTAAGTTTGGTAGAGATGTCACGCGATAAACTGACGAATTGACTGAAAGAGGTGAGATGTCACGCTATAACCCGTCTATTTGCCTGAAAGCAGAGGTATTTGACGCGATAAACTGACGAATTGACTGAAAGAGGTGAGATGTCACGCTATAACCCGTCTATTTGCCTGAAAGCGGAGGGATTTGACGCGATAACTCGTCTATTTCCCTGAAAGCGGAGGGATTTGACGCGATAACCCGTCTATTTGCTTGAAAGCGGGGGGATTTGACGCGATAACCCGTCTATTTGCCTGAAAGCGGAGGGATTTCACGCGATAACCCGTCTATTTGCCTGAAAGCGGAGGGATTTGACGCGATAACGCGTTTATTTGCTCGAAAGCGGAGGGCTTTGACGCGATAACCCGTCTATTTGCCAAAAGCGGAGGGATTTGACGCAATAACCCGTCTATTTGCCTGAAAGCGAAGGGCATTGACGCGATAACCCTTCTATTTGCCTGAAAGCGGAGGGATTTGCCGCGATAACCTGTCTATTTGCCTGAAAGCGGAGGGCTTTGACGCGATAACCCTTCTATTTGCCTGAAAGCGGAGGGATTTGACGCGATAACCCGTCGAATTTGCTCCAAACAGGAGGGATTTGACACGACAACGCTACGAATGTTCTCCAAAAAGAGGGATTTGACGTGGTTCGTGCCACGTGTTGGTCTAAGTTTAGTGTTTCGTTTGTCCCGCTAGTTGGTCTAAGTTCAATTCGTGCAACCTGTTGGGCTAAGTTTAGTGTTTCGTTTGTACAACTCGTGTCTATAGTTTGGTTCGTGCAGCGTGTTGGTCAAAGTATAGTGTTTCGTTTGACCGACTAGTTGATCTGAGTTCAATTCGTACAACGTGCAAGTTCCGTAGTCGTCTTAGTTTGGTTAAGTTTAGTGTTTTGTTTGTACAACTCGTGTCTATAGTTTGGTTCGTGCAGCGTGTTGGTCAAAGTGTAGTGTTTCGTTTGTCCGACTAGTTGATCTGACTTCAATTCGTACAACCTGTTGGGCTAAGTTTAGTGTTTCGTATGTACAACTCGTGTCTATAGTTTGATTCGTGCAGCGTGTTAGTCAAAGTATAGTGTTTTGTTTGTCCGACTAGTTTGGTTCTTATCACTCGTTGATCTAAGTGTTTGGTGTTTCGTTTGTTAGACAGGTTTGGTTCTTGTCACTCGTTGGTCTAAGTGTTTGGTGTTTCGTTTGTCCGACAAGTTTGGTTCTTATCACTCTTTGGTCTAAGTGTTTGGTGTATCGTTTGTCCGACAAGTTTGTTTGAATGCTTGGTTCGTGCATCTCGCTAGTCAAAGTTTGATTCGTGGAAGTCGTTGGTCTTAGTTTGGTTAAGTAAAGACACAAGATAAGGTTTGCACAGTTTATTCGTGAACAACACAAACGTATTTACATGTCACACTCCATTCACTGCAGTTGAATTAATGTCACCAAAGGTCTCATAAAACCACAAGACAGATTTATTTACAGATCATCCTCCATTACTGCCAGAACAATTTGCTTTAATTTTTTTCGCCACTCCTCTGAAAACGATTCTTGCAACCAACTGCCGATAGCACACAAGTGATCGGACGTCAGGTCGGATAGCATCAAACCTGTGTCTAACAAAACACTCAACCAGTCTTTCATCACTGTAGTTGAATTAATAGCCTCCATAGCCTCGTTAAAATGCATATAAATTAGAATGTCATCGGGTAACATATAATCGTGATGAAATTGACTAGGATCGTCTATCTCGCAAGCGAGACACTGTCGTCACATCGTCTTTTTCATTTCGATCGCAGGAAACTCAAGCGTAAAGTTCGGACCGGTGGCGACAGGAGCGGCAGTTGAAACATTGGTTGCGTGAGTAGAAATTGTGACATCGTCAGGAGCGGAAGTTGTCACATCGGTCGTATCGGCAGAAGTTGCGACATCAGCAGGAATGGCAGCAGAGAGAGGCTGAAACAGGGTACGGAGCCTAGTGTCTCACCTCCACGCGAGTGACGTTGAAGTTTGTGTAAGTATCTCGTCGAGTTTTCTTTATGGTGAGAGACACACGAGTTCTAGTCAGTGAGTTCAGTTTGTAAGTCTGCATCGTTTCGTCCATACCAGCAAACGTCTCGGCATTCACGTCTAGGAGAACAGCCATACACTGGTCGAACAAAGTCAGCCATATAGATCGACCCGTCGCTGTCTCGACAAAGCACATGCGCACCACGAAATGCATGTCAGAGGCAACGTAACCGTGACGTTCGCATTGCAAATGTCCCCTATCGTCGACAATCATACGCTTCTTGCAGTATCTGCACCTGATGTAGAAGGGAGTATGCTGGCGTACTTTGTCTATGAGGAGACCTCTGATCTTGATAACGGCGTCGGCGCTTACCGTTGCTTCTAGAGCCGAGATGTCCACGACGTCTGGTTCCGATGGCCCGGCAGGGCGGCTGATCACCGGCATGATGGGTCGGCTCGTCGGCTCGTCCTCGTCGCTCGAGTCTGCCGCATTGCGAGGTCGGTAGTAAGGTGTCTTCAACATGATGATGTTAGCCGTGCTGTCGTCGTGATACGAATGACGGTCCGATTGGCAAAACAGCGAGCTTATATAGTTAGTAAATGTGCCGAAAAGTCATATGGGCGTGCCGAAAGAACACAAATTGTAGAATAGAAAATTCAAAAGCACGGACCTCAGAGTAGAAAGTACAAAAGCGCGGACTGCAGAATAGTTATATAGTTCACCACTTATCTAACAGGGGTGCTTTCAGTTGATGATGATGTATCAGGGGTAGAACTACCCACTAGTCCGCTAGTCCGTACACTAGTAAAGATTACGGCGGACTAGTAAATCTGCCTACCAACTAGTCCGGCTGTCTAGTAAAAATCAGCATGTTGCATGATGCCACCATCCGTACCATTGACAAACTAATTCTTTACGTAATGAGGCGACAGTGAAAAGTGAAACAGTGCTGTTGATTGGCTGTTGTATGACATCGAATTCTGAAATGACAGTTTTGTTTGGTTTAGCGTATCTGGTAGAGGGGTAGGGCTAATGAGTGCAAATGGTGGTCATTTTCAAATGCACGGTTTTCGAATACGGTTTACATCTACATTCCTTTATTAGTCTACGTTTATGCACGATGTATCATTACTTTACTGGGGTTGCAAAACCAGCATAAAAACGCAAGCTGGAAAAACACTGCAACTGCCCACCGAGCCATTCAAGTGCTGAAAACGGCCACCATGGACCGTCTGACGCATTTGTTGCAATTTAAATTTGTGTTGTTTTGATATTTTCAGGACTAGTAAACCTTTTGGCGGACAAGTAAACTTTTGTCTTTACTAGTCCTGCTGTCCAGTAAAATAAATGCTGAAGTTCTACCCCTGTGTATCCACCAGGAGTAAGCACTTGACAAAAAACAAGAGACACGAACTTAAGCACTATCGATATTTGGTTCACTGATATCCGTCAGGGATGATGTTTGTAGTTCATGATCTATCCGTCAGGGGGCTTCATTCCTCTTCCTCCGCGCCGCGCCAACCTACCCCGCTGAAACACCGCTATATACAAGTTCATACCAGCTTGCATCCGGGTAATCATCTGAGGTAAGTGCAAATGTCCTATGTAAAACTGTAGCATTGTTTAAAAACTATAGCACTGATGAATGTTAAAGCATTGCGAGACCTCGATTTTGTTAATAAAGATGTCTCGAAGAATGTTACATGTTCAGTAATTGCTTCACGACTGCCAGTAATAACATACATAGGTACGCAATATGCAAGTAATAAGAGACATTGATAGGCAAAAATTTACAAACAGGGTGAGGGGAAGGTCGTAGATCTGTATGGTGATCAGATATGCCATAATTTGACTTATTTTAATAGTGCTGTCTATCTATTCGTCAGGTTTGGACCTATGTTAAAGTTGTAAATGTACAGGCTAGGAGAGGCCTACACCTAAACTAATGGTCGACAACCTATGGGACATCAGAAAAGACACCGTTGCGCATGCGCAATGGCCTATTTAACGACGTCACTGACCTATTTAATGACTTCTTTGATCTATTTTTATAGTAAAAAGAGAAAAAAGAAACAAGAGACACGAACTTAAGCAGTATCGATATTTGGTTCACTGAAATCCGCTAGGGGGAGTTATTCGTACTTCTCTTTCAGTTCGTAACCTATCCGCCAGGGGGCGCCAATTTTCATAAATAAGACGCACCAATTTTTGCAGTACTCCTACATTAAGTCCAACCCTTGTTCGTAAGGTGGCACCACTGTTGCTTATAGTTGACGACTTATCCACCAGGGGGTGCTAATTTAGTTCCGAAAAAATCCGCTAGGGGCGCGCAACATTAACTGTTTAGTCCCGCTAGGGGCGCTGTCTTAGTTCACAACCTATCCGCCAGGGGCGCCACTTGAATTATTTTAGGTCATAACCTTTCCGCTAGGTGGCGCCACTTGACCTACTTCCTGGTACTTGATATTTGACCTTGACCTACATCAGGGGTTCTTGACCTACATCCATGTACGTGACCATGACCTTTTACCTTGACCTACATCCGGGTACTTGGTCTTGACCTTTGACCTTGACATACACCGGGTATCTGACCTTTGACCTTTGACCTTGACCTACTTGTGGAATTCCACCGACGGAAAAACGGAAGCATCCATCGTAAACCACCTACCATACTACTCACGTCATAATCTTGCAGTCCGATCTCCCGAGGCTACTTCTCTCGGGCGTGCCACCGCCTTCAACCGTCACACTGTGGGTGAGTTTTATGATAATCTTGGTGAAGTAATGGACAAATACCAGTTCAAACCGGAAGACATTCACAATACTGATGAGAGTGGTTGTACCACTGTACAAAAGCCAAAGGACGTTGTCACTGAGAAAGGAAAAAAGCAAGTCGGGTCTATTACATCTGCAGAGAGAGGAGAGTTAGTGACAGTCGTATGCACAATAAACACTGCTGGAAATGTGCTTCCCCAGTGTTAATGTTTTCCAAGGTAGAACTATCGGGACCACTTTATAAAAGGAAGGCAGATATGGGATACATAGGATGTGCATTCCATTATGGGTGGATTAACGAGGAATTGTTCTTTCAATATTATTTTAGAGCACGTCATTCGCCATTCAAGGTGCACGGTCGGTCGAAAGATATTGCTGATTCTGGGCAATCATAAGTCCATAACTTTGCAGACCATTGAAATGGCCCCACCAAATGGTGTAGTTATGCTAACCATCCCGCCGCACACATCACATTGTTTGCAGCCCTTGGATAGATATGTATATGGTCCATTCAAAACGGCAAAATGGCCATGGATGCATGATTGAGAAGCAACCCGGGGAAAACTGTCACAATATGTGATATTCATGTACAGCATTCGGCAATGACACCCATAAATATTGTTTCTGGGTTTCAAAGCACCGGGATTTGCCTCTACAATCGCGACCTATTCATGGATGTAGACTTCGCACTGCAGCCGTCACAGACCGTGCGCCACCAGAAGCTGCTGAAGTTGAAAACAGGCCTATGCCACGAGATAATTTCACACATCAGCCACCTTTGCAACAACCCTATCCGGGATGAAATTGCCCTTCTAAAGAAGATGAAACCTACTGCACAAAAAGTGAAGAAGACACTTTTTAAAGGGAAAAAGAAGACCGAGGCTAGCGATTCCAGCAGTTCCTCTAATGAGGAGTCTTATGTCCCCTGTGATGATACTTCAGATGATGACGAAATTTTGGATACCGAAGAAAGATTTCGTGGTGGTCAAGTGGTGGAAAGTCTTAGAGTCCTGCACTATATTGCACTTGTAGATATGGTGGATAATGACGAATACGAGCGGATGACCGGGAAGGTAGCGACAGATGGTATGATATTCATCCATAATCCCGAAGACAATGCGTTATTCCCAAAATCGGACATTGTGAGAAAAAAAACTCCTCCAGCCAAAGACAGTCGGGGGTTTTGCAGGCAGTTCAGCTCAACTCGCGTTCAACTGCAACCTGAGCAAGTGGAATCTGTAATAATATGGATAAATTTACGGATTATGTAGGATTAAGTGGATCAGTTGACATTTCGTTGGCCACAGCTTATAATCATATAGGCTACATGTATTCAGTGGATTAGCTGACATTTTGTAAGACTGGAACTTCAATAGGTTCCGGTGACATTTTGTTGGACAAAATATGATCATATCTTCAAAGGATCAGTTGGTAATGTACGGCTACAACGTGACATAAAATTACTACATCAAGGTAGCTATAAAGTCATTAAAGTCATGTAATTAACTTTTGTTTTAAATGAAAATATATCGGACATATATTTATTGAAAAGTTGTTCTGGACAGGGACATTTGTAGAGGTATCAACTAGTCTTACAAGTGTATCAACTAGCCCTATGGGATGTATCAACTAATACTACTAGCAGAGTTAGTTGATACGTTTGAGACCTTTCTGGCGGACCCACCAAATCCTTATTATGTGATTGAATACATCCTACCTTCCTCAGAAATGTTCCCACCAATTAGCTCTGTGTTTTAGTAGACCTCTCGTCTCCGACTCCCACATACTTAGACCTAGGTGTTGAATTCAGAAAAAAAGCGTATCAATTAACCCTCCTTTCCCCTACTCTTTTCGCGTCTATCATAATAGGTTGAGCAGCATTGCATGTTTCCGTCCGGTCGTCTTCAGATATACAATCTATTTTAATAGTTGTCACACACTTTTCCGTAAAAGTATTTCAGAAGGTGTTATGGATGCGGTGCGTCGCAAACACCTCTCGTACCGTCGTCGTTTAGTTTGTCTCATGCGTTGTCGTTTGCTTCTTGTCGATGATTATGTTAGCTTTGCTTAATTTATTTGGTGTCCAATGATTGTTGCTACATTGGTTCCTATGCCTATCAGTTATAGTCCAATGTGTCGAATTTGTCGATCCCCTCATCACTATAGCATACTAATATTGGATGTTTCGTGTCTAAAGGTTATTCTTCCATGTGTCAAATCTAATATTACGTGTAATCTGAATCTGTATAATTGTATTATGTTCTAATACCCTTGTTTTGGCTTTCACTCAAGCTGCCCGCATTCAACAACCGTGTAGACAAAGTAGCCGACAGAGATTTCCTTTTAGTACATATAACTATAATCGACCTAGCGCAAGTGTGTGTACAGAACAGTTTCCTCCTAGACGCTGTGCATCTTGGGTAGCACACATTCATGGGTTCATAGACAGCCCCTCGGCAGAAAAGTAAAGTTTTTACTTGTTTAAATCCCCCTGTGGTAAGGGTTATTGATGGTTTGCTATTGTTTGGTGAAATTACATGGTTACGTCGTAGTACAGATATCGGGAGTAAACGTAAACAATGGCGCACGCGATGACGTTGAGAACTACGGTTGACGTCATCCATATCAAACTTTGGAACTACTGACATGCTAGATTGATCAGATGGAATGTTTATGACGTATGGCGTGTTTGCGGTAAATATCAGAACGTGATACTAGAACACTACACACAACATACACCGTGATTCCTCGTCTAATCTGCCCGGTGTCATACATGTTAGTTACCTCGAGCACATTACCATGTTATTTACGTATTACTATTAATTTAGTATTACTAAACGTCTTCGTTATTGTTAGCTTCCATCAGCAACTGACTCTAGCGCCCGTTTGAACCTTTTCCTCGATCGTTCTGTACAGACCTTTGTGCCCCCACTCTACCCCAAGGCATGATGCTCAGCAACATATTTTTGCTGTTGGAAATTTTTCGCCGCAGCGTCGCTGTAACTTCAACTTCACCGCTGTCTCGGCTGTGAACTCATGACATCCGAACACAGGGGGGGACAGCGTTGTTATTGTAATTTACCTTCTCCAGCTTCTTTCCGCTGTCTCGGCTGAAATGCTGACTCCCGAAGACGGGGGGCAGAAAATCATATGTATGCGCCGCCTATTACTGGAAGGGGGGCAGAAAACCATATGTCTGCCCTCTAATTACACACACATTTTACAATCCACAAAAATACACATTAACATTCTCATAAAATGTTAATTTCCACCCGCCATTGACGCTCGCAACAAAAACAAACATTCACGCTCACATTTAATGGGGCGCAGAACCATACGTCTGCCCAATACTAAAAGTAATTTACTGCATTTCTCTGTGTCATAAATATGGCAATTACTACCATTCAGAGGCGCAATACAATCCTAAAACATAGCATGTAGCTATTAAGATTATTAAATAAAAGCATTAAAAATATATCAATAGTAAATACATCAGGATAATAATAATAAAAACAACTAATACTAATTAAAAACGACAAGTTAAAAGAAAATTATACTAAATAATAATAATAGTTAAAGGTAGATACTAAAATGTTCAAAATATTCGTTACTATATGTGTGTGTGTGTGTGTGTGTGTGTGTGTGTGTGTGTGTGTGTGTGTGTGTGTGTGTGTGTGTGTGTGTGTGTGTGTGTGTGTGTGTGTGTGTGTGTGTGTGTGTGTGTGTGTGTGAATCGTGTGCAATAGATTAATAATGTTCTTAGAAAAATTTAACATTTTGTATAAACACCAATATGGGTTTCGTGCAAAACATTCTACTATTCAACCAATACTGTACCTGCTGAAAGATATTGCAGAGGCAAACGATAAAATAACAAAAAACCTTACATTGGCTGTGTTTCTGGACCTTTCAAAGGCATTCGACACAATAAACCATGATATTTTACTGTACAAACAAAACTTTTATGGAATTCGGAGAATAAGCAATAAACGGTTTGCAAGTTATTTATCAAATCGAAAACAATATACTGAGATACACAAACGTCAATCATCTCAAAAAAACGTCATAAGTGGAGTGCCCCAATGATCCATACTTGGACCAATCTTATATGTTATTTATATCAATGATATAACTAACTCTACGTCTCTGAATCTATTATCTTTTGCAGATGACACAACTGTATACCAATCAGGTCCTCATATTGATAGGTTAATTAACAGCGTAAACCAAGAATTAATACATTTGTACGATTGGCTTTGTGCCAATACATTGTCATTAAATATAAAAAAGACAAACTTTTGCATATTTAGTCCACCGAAGAGCAAATACCAGGTAAATAACGGTATTAAAATAAACAGTGAAATTATTAATCATGTTGGAAAGGATGACAAAGAAGAATCGGTGTAGTTCTTAGGAATACATATTGATAAACATTTAACATAAAAAAACATATAAACATAATCAGTTCTAAACTATCTAGAGCAATTTTTGTAATTAATAGAATGAAACATTTTTTGCCACGCAGTGCTTTAAAAACTCATCCAAAACTGTACAACGATCTAGATCCGATGGAGCAGTACAGTAGACGAAACTGCCTAATCGTCCACGGTGAACCGGACACTGCCAACCCAGGGTATGCAGTTCTCAACATAATCACAAACAAGCTCGACGTTCCGATTAGACATGAGACCATCGACCGATGTTACCGGCGCGGGACATCCGCCAACTCATCAACTTCGAGATCACGAGTCGTTATCGTGAAATGCACAACCTACCAAGCACGCCAGAAAGTGTTCTCGATGAAACGGCGACTGAAAGGTACACAATTACTCATCACGGAAAACCTCATTAGACGCCGCAGCGAGCTTCTCTATAAATGTCAAGTCGCTGGCCAACGTCACTGCTACCCGGACGTCTGACGGCCGTATCGTCTGCCTGCTCGCCAATGAAAGGAAAGTCTCCCTAACCACAGACCAGGACCAGCACTGTTAGCGATGATAAATTTAAATTAATTAACTATGATATGAATGTTAATGCCGATATATACTATATCTATTATCATTGCTCAGTTTTCAGCTTTAAATCTTTTAGCATGTATGAGTAAAACTGTGGTGATTTTGAGTGTGGCATTAACCCAAACAACAATTTCCTTAACACTATTTCTACATGCTGTGACTATAACACTGTTGAACAATTTGTTAAAAGTGAAAACATTCAGAAAGGCTTATCCTTCATTCATTTCAATGCTCGAAGTCACAAGGCACATTTGGATACAATTATAGATTATATAACTGAACTAGAAACCCCGTTTGACATTATTGCTTTATTGGAAACATGGTTAGATTCTGAAGATTGCTATGATATTTTGTTGAATGGGTATGATGTTATTTATAGAAATAGGAAAAATAAGAAAGGTGCCGGAGTGGCTATTTATGTTAACGTATCAATTGAATTCAAGGTAATACAGACCATGTCTATAGTAATTGATGATGTATTGGAATGTATTACAGTCGAATTACGTATAGGTAATATGAAAAACATCATCGTTAGTTGTATATATAGAGCACCAGGAACTAATATAGCTATGCTTACTGATCAACTTGAATCAATAATCAAGACAGTTAGGAACAGTAACTAAACAATATTTATATTGGTGATTTCAACAGAGATATTTCAAAGTATAATACGAAAAATGGAACAAAACATTTTGTGGATGTGTTGTTTAGACTCGATATATATATATCCCTTAATTGACAAGCCAAGCCGAATTACAGATTTCAGCGCAACTTTAATTGATAACATTTTCACAAATGAACTGAATAGTAGTATTACTAGCTGGTTACTTATAAATGATATTAGTAATAATTTACCTGTATTTTGTGTTTGTAATTGTTCGCATATAAATAGAATGACTGACAAAAAATGCAGATGTATGAGAAAACTTAGTACTGATTACACAGAATCCATTAACATTGATCTTTCTGCAGTAAACTGTGTTACGGTTTTAAATGACACCGATGCAGATATAGCCTACACTAATTTTATAGACATTTCCACCCGCCTGTATGAAGAGCAGACCCTGGTTCACTAGAAGTTTGCGCAATGCTTATAAAAAGAAAACTAATTTTACAAACATTTTTGTGGTATAGATCAACAAAATATAAATATACAACTTACAAAAATAAACTGACTTCTACTCTTAGATTTTGCGAAAAAGAGTATTACAATAAATTATTAGTCAAAGAAAATACAATGTAAAGTGTACGTGAAAAATGTTAAATTCAATTATAACGAAACGACAACTACAGTCATGTTACCCAAACTCTTTCATTAGCAATGGTAGATTGGCCAGAAATAAAACAGATATTGTTAATGGTTTCAACGATTTTTTGTAAATGTTGGACCAAAAATTACCAAAAACATAACAGTACCAAATGGAAATTTAACAACTGTAAAAACAAAAAGTCTACAGGTTATGACAATGTTGATACAAAATTATATGTAACAAATCATTTAGCAGTGGTGTATTTCCCAGTAAAATTAAAATTCCCAAAGTAATTCCTATATTTAAGGCTGAAGAAAACATATTTTTACTAACTAGACCGGTATATCTACTTCCGCAATTTTCTAATATCTTAGACAAATTATTTAATTCTAAGATAGATAAATGCATAGAAATGTCTGACATTTTAAAAAGCGGTCAATATGGGTTTAAGACAAATATGCCAACTTCAATGGCTCTGTTACAACTAACTAAAAATATTACTGCTGGCTTAGACCAAACGAAATGCACAATTAGTGTATTTATTGATTTAAAAAAGCATTTGATACAGTTGATCATAATTTATTACTCAGAAAATTAGAGGTTTATGGTATCAGAGGGATGGCCAGCGAGTGGCTGAAAAGTTATTTGCATAACAGACTACAGTATGTCAGCATAGATGACTGCAATTCAGATTTATTACAGGTTACATGGAGTAACGCATGGCTCTATTCTGTCCAAAATTATTTATACTATGTATAAATTATATTTGTAATTGTTCAGATATATTAAAATTCATTCTTTTCGCGGATGATAGGAGTACATTTTGTTTTGGGAAAGATCCAGCCCAGCTAAGCAAAATTATCAGCGACGAACTACAATAGCTACATATCTGGTTTTCAGTTAATATATTATCCTTAAATGTTGCTAAGACAAACTACAGTAACACAACAAATATTGACATAAAATTCGATACTAATCAAGTCTAAACTAACAAAAATTAGTGCCATTATATATAGGGCAAAATATTCATTAGATAAAAAGTCGCTTTTTATAATATATAGTTCATTATTTCTCCCGTATTTTTTGCTGCGAAATTTGCCGAAGAAATGCGTTTAAAACACATGTAAACAGTATTTATATATTACAAAAAAGTTGTACGAATTATATGTAATACGAATACGTTAAGTCATACTAATACATTATTTTATGATCTAGGCATTCTTAAAATGTATGACTTAATAAAATTAAACATGTTTATGCCCGAATCACATTAAAGGCTAAGTGTATATCTGTGTATGGTATTAAATTGTGGAATTGTTTAGACGAGCACATAAAAAGACCACTTACTATCAGAAATCTCAAAAAACGATATAAAAATTACTCAATTGAAGCGTATAAATTATGTAATTAATTTGTTTATTGTTAAGATTCAGAATGTATTTGGACGCACGAATGTAGCAGTGGTCTCACTTTAGAAAATAGCTTATTCTTTACGTTACATACACTGTATTTAAGATTATGACCATGTTATATTGATGTGGGGGAAAGTGTATAATAAGCAATAAGCTTCTACTTTCCCCCTAACCATTTTGAACTGTGTCAACTGTAATATGTAAATATGTTGTATGTTGTATTCTCAGTTGGAACTAAAGAATTGAATTGAATAATAATTATTGAATCCCTAATAATTTTGGATGTCATTTCTATGACATAAGACGTGTCCAGATAACGTGGTGATCAATGCATTAGCAAATACAATCAGTATTGTATATTGCTCCATCAAGTAACACATCACGCATACACGAATGTGATTCGTGACTTGGTGATACTGAAAGATTGTAGCTACACCGCTGGCTTTAATCATGATAATTGTGATGCTGTGACTTTATAATGCAGCACACTACGCCTTTTTTGCTTTTCCTTCTAACTTCTTTCTTTTCTGTAAATAATGCAATGTTGTTTTCCGAATGAAAATGGTAAATTATACATAACTGAAAATGTGAACATAAAACATAGCCAACAATTTTCTCACAAACTATTATTGATATGCACGAACTTAGACTGAAGCGTTAAGAAGTTATGATGGGCTTTGTTTATAGATGGTTTGTATATCGGGCAATCACAAGCAACGAAGTTTGGCAAAATGCAATTTTGTCCAAAAGACGAAATAACTTTTGCGAGCAATCTGTGTCTGTTGAGCAGACAGCTATGCATGCGAGGCTTGCAGAGGGGTATTTGGTGGCCCTCCCTATATTATTAAATTTAACTAAGTCCATTCAAAGCAGCTTGACCGGTAATCAAGAGGTGGCGCAAAGGGTACCGCCCAGTGTTTGCACGTGGCCCCATGACAACAGGTGATTGGCGGAGGGCAGCTTTGTGCTGGACGAGAAGTATTTCAAATTCAGTCGCCGCTTCGGTCTTGAACAGTAAGCACCGTTGCGTTATCGCTCGGATCGAAAATCCCACCCAACCTCCATAATAGTGGGTTAACAGTGGCTGTCTAATAGATCAGCTCGTGCACGACGTGTAGCTACATTACATTTTGAAACATTGATCACAAATAGGTAGATCACACAGTTTTTTATATTTTGACTTTTATCCCTATAGTAGTTTGGTACACGATGTTTTGCATTATGCGTTTTCCTTCACAGAAGGTATGTAATGTAATGTATGCAGGGTTTTTAGTGCGGGTACTTTAGATTTTTAGTGCGTTACCTTTCCGTGTGATGTATCAGTAGTTGGTGGTTTTCGTTATATATGTGTATATATATGTAGCACCTTTACTCATTATGTATTGAGTTACCATAAGTTCATTATGGTTTGTTTACAAATGGTTGGGTGATTAGCTCACTGAGTCATGTGTCAGCAATTGGTGTTGTTCGTAATATATATATATATATATATATGTATATATGTGTATATATTTAGCACCTTTATTCATTAGGTGTTCGGTTATCTTAAATTTCATTTGACTTGTTTACCATTGTTGGGGGATTAGCCCATTTTTCCGTGTAAATATTTTGCTGGGAGGATCGAGTACCCCAGTCTTTCTGTTTGTATATGTATGTGTAAGGCTAATCAACTTGGTAATTATGCCCCTATTATGGCACTTGTAACCAACTGTGATTGTCACCCCCATATAGGGGCACCGGCATTCCATGGCTATGATTACTGTATTAACCAAATGTAATGCCATTTTCTTACTCATACATGTTTTACAATTATGACTGATATGAACAGAAACTAGCTCAGGCTCCACACTAGTTTGTGATATTATTGAGACCAGGTAGTCGGTAGGTATATTAAATTTAATGACATAAGACGCAAGCATGCAAACAAACCTTTACTGTAGTAACAAGTTCCATGTAGGGACGACTATTATAACGTCTTCGACGTGGCTACCGCTATTCTTAGTTCTATTGTGTATGAATGTACTTAGTGACAACTAGAAGTCCTGTTACGGTTATTGCTTCTGATAACAACATCTCCCTCTGTTGAGTTAAAAGACGATGCATAGCGTTTAACACAAACTGACATTGCCTCGTGATAGCAGATCATTTATGTACGTCCTCAATAGGTGTAGACGAGAAGTCGATACACACGGAGCACAGTCCGGTACCAGTACGACCCTGGCTAACTTTGGCATTGTTGAAACGATGAATCACCCGGTTCAGACCCATGTACATCGTGTCGAAGGCGAATAGACCTCTGTCTGCAGATTAGAGATTACTTCCGTTGTAGTTCGTCTCGTACATTTCGTACTTCCCCACACGAATCAGCATTGTGTTCTTGACGGTGTGCGTGAGTGCGTACAGAAGCCCTTTTCCACCAAATTCGCTACGGTACACACGCAATGCGCTATCGACAGCGTGTATTTCAGACTCGTGAATCGACGGCTCGTAATCGCCACCTGAAATAAGTAAAAATGAAAGTGGTATTAAATCAAGATTTAACAAGATTTAACATGGTTGCCATCCAGAAAATTAACTCTAGATGGCAGGTGGGCAAGGAAGCCTTTTGGCTTATCGACAGTCCAGTACTGTTTTACCTACGTGTATCCCGCCCTTTTAAGGTATGTGTCGATTTTATGTTTAAACATATTCACTCTACAAGCACCAACACAATCAAGATATAAGGTGTTCCATTCATTTAGAGCCCTTTGTGAAAATGAGAACTTTCTTATATCTAATCCACACTGCTCCTTTACACATGTAACTTCATGTCCTCTGGTCCTCCTATCTTTCTTAACTGAAAAAAATATTTCTATCAATATTTTCATAACTATTCAATATTTTAAACACTTCTATCTGATCTCCTCTCAATCTCCTGGTCTCTAGTGTTGTTAAGCCGCATTTTTAGGCTTATTTCTTAACATATATCCCTCAGTTTTGGTATTATTTTAGTTGCTCTCCTCTGTACTCTTTCTAGCAAGTCTATGTCCTTCCTGCGATATGGCCTCCACGCTTGAGTACAATATTCTAAGAGGTCAACCTATTGTTTTGTACACCGATATTATTAGCTCTTTTTCCTTATACGTTATATTTCGCTTAATTAATCCAAGGATTTAATTTCCCTTTGAAGCGGCAATACCGCAATGCTCTGAAACATTAATATCAGCACTAATGTTTAACCCTAAGTCCTCTTCTTTTACAGTAGTATTTAGTACAGTACCTCCCATTGTATATTCTACCTCTTCGTTCCCATATCCTGTGTGGAGGCATTTACATTTCCCAAAATTGAACAACATTTGCAATTTTTCAGACCATTTTATTAACATGTCAAGATCATCTTGTAAGTGCTGTGTATCTCCCCAACGTTTAATCCTTCTAAACAAGTGTGTATCATCCGCAAATTTCAACACCTTGCTTGTTATATCATTGTCCAAATCGCTGATATATATTAAGAATAATATAGGTCCCAGTACTGATCCCTGTGGTACCTCACTGAAAACTGATTTCCTGTTTGAAGCCTCTCCATCAACTACTACCAGTTGTCTTTTGTCAACTAGCCATTTTACTATCCAATTAGTTGCACCATTTCCTATGCCATGGGCCTTTAGTTTACAGTAGTCTTTAATGTGGCACTTTGTGGAAAGCTTTCTGAAAATCTAAGTAGATGATATCTACCGATGATCCCTCGTTTACCCACTTAGTGATATCTTCAAAAAAAACATAACATATTTGTTATGCATGACCTCGCTTTTAGAAACCCATGTTGAGATGGGTTTAACAAGTTATGTTTAACAAGAAAATCCACCATGTGATCTACGATTAGTCTGTCTTAATTTGCAAATCACCGATATTAAACTCACTGGTCTGTAGTTCTCTGATTTGTTTCTGGAATCTTGTTTCTAAATATCGGTATAATGTTTGCTTCTTTCCATTCTGAAGGAATCACTCCCTCTTCTAATGACAAGTTTAAAACTGTTGCAAGTGGTATGCTAGTTTGTTGCACAATTTTAAATAGTAGTTTGGCCGGAATCCCATCCACTACAGGTGATTTATTATTCTTCATAACCCTTATTTTTAGCTACCATTTCCGTGGTTACAACTAACTGTGAACTAATATCTTCGCTGGTAAACTCCGAACTAAAATACTCATTCAGGTCTTCCAGTACGTCTATATGACTTCCACATCATTTGTTTGTACTTAATTTTTCTCTTGAACTTAGCCTGTGGTATTGGCAGTGAACTAATATCTTCCCTGGTAAAAATCGAACTAAAATACTCATTCTGATATTATATTTCCAGCACAAACTTCTAGAGGACCGACTTTATCTTGAACTTTCTGTTTGCTCCGAACAAATGCATAAAAACTCTTGCTGTCTTGTTTTATATTACAAGCTATTTTTTTCGTAGCTACACTTCGAATTTATAATTTCAGTTGTAGCTTGATTTAGTGCTTCTTTATAAATGTTGTAGTCTTCGTCATTACCAGTACGCCTATATGACTTCCACATCATTTGTTTGTACTTATTTTTTCTAATGGCTTCTTTCGATAAGTATTTCTTTCTGGACAGTTTCTCTTTTTTTAATTTATCGACGATGCACTAAATTTCACTCTTTAAGATATTCCAACATTCTGTTTGTGTCTTATTCTTCAGTGTGTTGTTCCAGTCTATCATTGATAAATATTTCCTTCCTTGTAGAAATTTCTCCTGAACTGCTTTTTTTATTAATTCTTTCTGATTTTACTTTGATGGTGAAATGTATCCGGTTGTTATCACTACTTCCCAATGGCTCACATAATTTGACTTTGTCAACTAATTCATTCTGTGAGGACAAAATCATGTCTAACACATTCTCACCCCTGTTGGCTCTAGCACATGTTGAAAAAGGAAACTGTCTTGTACTAAAACTAAAAACTTGTGGTCCTCCCCGTACCCTGTAGAGATGTCCTTTGTATATAACCATGGTTAAAATCTCCTATAATGATACAATCCCGTTTGCTAACTTACCTTATAGCGTTTTGTACTTTCTCATTCTCTTCTATGCTTATGTTTGGACTATGATAAATTAAGCCCACCGTTAACGTTGAGTTTCCTGTAACTATGTTACACCAAACCAAACAAATCGTTGAGTAACATATATTATAGTCGAAGTAAAGTAATTACATATACACACACAGACATATATATATATATATAATTATTATATATGTATATGTGAGTGTGTGTATAACAAATATGGTTTAGACGTGTTTTCCTATAACCCGCCCATTGTGAATGCACCGCTTGTAGCATCGCAAGTTTTAAAAGTTGTAGCCATCGCATTTATTAAAACAAGACGAAAATAGAGATACTCCATTAGTAGTGCATACTGAGTTCGTGTGTAATAACAGAACATACCATATAGGTTGGTTTCGGAGTCTCCAATGTTGAACGTGTGTCCTGTTGGATTCTCTAGTACAATGTGGAAGTTCACAGACTTGGCGCCTACTGGGGGAATGATCTTTATCACTCCTTGCAGCTGACACCGTCCAGCGTTCGCCGTCTGTCGCCATGTCCATGTCACTTCGGCGCTGTTCCCAGAAAGAGCGGATACCTGCCCCGAGGTCAGGTTGATGCAGTAGTAGCCTGCTCATGTTGAAGCACATCCATTATATCAGTTCTCCTTTTCTCTATCCACTGCCCTTGTAAATATGTTATTATGAAACAATTAGTGGCGATGCTTTAGTAGTAATAGAGGTTAAGTAGCGCGGACGGCGGCGCGGTGGAAGCGGAAACCCATGTTAAGAGATAGGGATTTTGCTCCCAGTGAACGGTCGGGTTAAAGGATAGGTTTTTTTTAACATGGGAGAGATAGGAGTTTGTCCACAAGTGAACGGCCGGGTTAAGAGATAGGTTTTTTTTAACATGGGAGAGATAGGAGTTTGTCCACAAGTGAACGGCCGGGTTAAGAGATAGGTTTTTTTAACATGGGAGAGATAGGAGTTTTTCCACAAGTGAACGGCCGGGTTAAGAGATAGGTTTTTTTAACATGGGAGAGATAGGAGTTTTTCCACAAGTGAACGGCTGGGTTAAAGGATAGGGATTTTTCACCCCATGTTAAAGCATAGGCCATTTTATCGCAAAGGTATCCGACCACTTTTGGGGTTTTTTCACCCCATGTTAAAACATATGCCATTTTATCGCAAAGGTATCCGACCACTTTTCGAATTTTCTCCTTGTTAAAGCATAGGAAATTTTTACCCCATGTTAAAGCATAGACGCTATTATAGTATACGACCACTTTTTGAATAAAATAAAATATACCGAACAGTATTTGAATACGTCACACACGAGATTGCTTGGCCCGAAGGCCGAGGCTTCGCCAAGGAACCGAGCCTTTATTTGTTTGACTATGACATGTCGAAAATGTGGTGTTATAATAAGGCGTAATGTGTAACAAAAGGGTTATAAATTCAACGGAGACCGTTTTGTCTGAAGTAATGTATACGAAATGTAGACTACATATAGGACTATGTTACATCAGAGCCTATAGCCTCGTTTTTTCGAACAGAGTGACCATTTTGGAATTAGCCCTTTGGTGTCTGTTATAAAACCCGTACTCGAGACGTATCTGGACTTGTTTGTTTGTTGCGCGTGAGAACCGCACCGTGATTGCACAATGTCATTGCTCGTGGTTATAAATAAACTCGTACGCGGAGACGTGACTGGACATGTTTGTTTGTTGCGAGCACGCGCACCCTGTGTGACATCATCAAACGGCCACGCGCCGTAATGTTGTACGCAAGGTTGACTTAGTTAAACAGATAGTTCTTTGGTTAGGCATTCTTTGGTTAGGCATTCTTTGGTTAGGCGGGCTTTTACACTCGAATATAACTCACATCATGGGCGTTATGGTCAGTGACGGGGTGTTACAGCGAGTAAAAATTTCCCCTGTAAAAAGACATTTTAGACGTTTCTTTGATAATTTTAAACAGATAGTGCTTTGGTTAGACCGTGTTTTGAGCTTTTGTACTTTAATATAATCCCATCATTTGATGTTATGGGCAGTGACATACTATAGCGAGTGAAAAATGCCCCTGCTAACCGGTATAAACTGTTATGAACTCGTAATGAATGCTCTGTGACTGTGTGTTGAAAAAAACATCCGTGTATCTGTCCCGTGTTAACGCATAGGGAAATATACGAACTTATCTGCTAAAACATTCAAACTACCAGCTATCTGTGTAATATTTTGGTCAAACTGTTTGTCATGTAACAGTATTCGTCATACGAGATTTGCACTTACCAACGGTCACAGTTGAAAGTCCGCATATAAACCGGATCCAAACTGGTGTCAAACTGTTTTGAACTGATATATCCTATCCAAGTCTCATCCGTATTTCATCTGTGCCTAGAGACCACCAATACTGTTTCAGCATTTTATCATGCTGGTGTTCTTAACCTATACGTGTGTACATATGTGCGTATGTACGTATGTGCATAATCGCGTTCAACATCATTATTAAATAAATAAACGCGCTATGTGCGATGCGCAATGTCGACTCGATCACCTTGATGCCAAAGATCATATATCAATACAAGACGGCGCAGTGCTCGCTATCTACATTGTTCGAGGAAAGTGAAGCGCCATGTTAGAACAGTACAGGTACATAATAACCTCCCAGATAAGATGTACCAGTATTAATATAGTTTACGGTATTAAGGGTCAAGTGTACAAATGTCCATTAGAACGTTTTTATCTTTTTTCGTACTATAGTATTTAAATTCGTGCTTCTTCGGTAAAACCTTCCAAACTTGCTTCTGTCGTAAAACAACTAACCTGGCATGGGTAACCGAAAACGAACTCATAGATTCAACAGTTATGTTAACCACTTATGACTATGTGTAGTTCAGTACAGATATGTTAACCACTTATGTATCTGTGTAGTTCAATACAGATACGTTAACAAGTTATGTCTGTGTAGTTCAGTAGAGATGATAGCCACTTATGTCTGTGTAGTTCAGTTAATGTACTCAGACCAACTAGTGGTGCAAACGAAACACTATGCTTTGACCAACACGTGTCACGAATTGAAATTAGATCAACTAGACACATCACACGAGACTATGGTTGAGATATGTCACGAGACTTCGGATGACACGTTATTCGAGAGTACCGACGAGACAAGAGACGAGACTATGACCGAGATATGTCACGAGATTACGGATGATACATCACACGAGACTACGGATGATACATCACACGAGACTACGGATGACACATCACACGAGAGTACGGACGAGACAAGAGACGAGACTATGACCGAGATATGTCACGAGATTACGGATGATACATCACACGAGACTACGGATGACACATCACACGAGACTACGGATGACACATCACACGAGAGTACGGACGAGACAAGAGACGAGACTATGACCGAGATATACCACGAGACTACGGATGTCACATCACACGAGACTTCGGATGACACGTCACACGAGAGTACCGACGAGACAAGAGACGAGACTATGACCGAGATATGTCACGAGACTACGGATGACACATCACACGAGACTTCGGATGACACGTCACACGAGAGTACCGACGAGACAAGAGACGAGACTATGACCGAGATATGTCACGAGACTTCGGATGACACGAGACTACGGATGACACATCACACAAGAGTACCGACGAGACAAGAGACGAGACTATGACCGAGATATGTCAAGAGATTACGGATGACACATCACACGAGACAACGGATGACACTTCACACGAGAGTACGGACGAGACAAGAGACAAGACTATGACCGAGATACGTCACGAGATTACAGATGATACATCACACGAGACTACGGATGACACATCACACGAGACTACGGATGACACATCACACGAGAATATGGACGAGACAAGAGATATGCCACGAGACTACGGATGACACATCACACGAGACTACGGATGACACATTACACGAGAATACGGACGAGACAAGAGATATGCCACGAGACTACGGATGACACATCACGCGAGAGTACCGACGAGACAAGAGACGAGACTATGACCGAGATATGTCACGAGACTACGGATGACACGAGACTACGGATGACACATCACACGAGAGTACCGACGAGACAAGAGACGAGACTATGACCGAGATATGTCACGAGACTACGGATGACATATCACACGAGAGTACCGACGAGACAACAGACGAGACTATGACCGATATATGTCACGGGACTACGGATGACCCGAGACTACGGATGACACATCACACGAGAGTACCGACGAGACAAGAGACGAGACTATGACCGAGATATGTCACGAGACTACGGATGGTACATCAGAATAGACGGGTTACTGCGTGAGATTCCACCGAAAAGATGGAATTCCACCACAATAGACGGGTTATCGCGTGAGATTCCACCAAAAAGATGGAATTCCACCACAATAGACGGGTTATCACGTGAGATTCCACCAAAAAGATGGAATTCCACCACAATAGACGTGTTATCACGTAAGATTCCGTCAAAAAGAACGGATGACACATCACACGAGAGTACCGACGAGACAAGAGACGAGACTATGACCGAGATATGTCACGAGTCTACGGATGATACATCAGAATAGACGGGTTACTGCGTGAGATTCCACCAAAAAGATGGAATTCCACCACAATAGACGGGTTATCGCGTGAGATTCCACCAAAAAGATGGAATTCCACCACAATAGACGGGTTATCATGTGAGATTCCACCAAAAAGATGGAATTCCACCACAATAGACGTGTTATCACGTAAGATTCCGTCAAAAAGAATGGATGACACATCACACGAGAGTACCGACGAGACAATAGACAAGACTATGACCGAGATATGTCACGAGACTTCGGATGACACGTCACACGAGAGTACCGACGAGACAAGAGACGAGACTATGACCGAGATATGTCACGAGACTACGGATGACACATCACACGAGACTACGGATGACACATCACACGAGAGTACCGACGAGACAAGAGACGAGACTATGACCGAGATATGTCACGAGACTACGGATGACACATCACACGAGAGTACCGACGAGACAAGAGACGAGACTATGACCGAGATATGGCACGAGACTACGGATGGTACATCAGAATAGACGGGTTACTGCGTGAGATTCCACCAAAAGATGGAATTCCACCACAATAGACGGGTTATCGCGTGAGATTCCACCAAAACGATGGAATTCCACCACAATAGACGTGTTATCACGTAAGATTCCGTCAAAAAGAACGGATGACACATCACACGAGAGTACCGACGAGACAAGAGACGAGACTATGACCGAGATATGCCACGAGACTACGAATGACACGAGACTACGGATGTCACATCACACGAGATTACGGACGAGACAAGAGATACGCCACGAGACATTCAAAGAGGTGACCATCATGGTTTTCGACGCCACTCAACGGACACCAATGTAATTAGTCAGAGTATAACCATCTATCGATCATGATAGTTCTCTATTCGTTGACACACATATTCGTTGGGAATAGCGGAAGCGTAGAGGCCGCCGTGTCAGGTCGTCATGACATTCAAATAACTTTCGGTACTACGTTACTTCCGGCGTAGCGTCCCTAGTAGAGGCCGTCATGACAGTCAAGTGACTTCCTGTACCACGTCACTTCCGGCGTAGAGACCCCTAGTGGATAATCGGAGTACTACGTCACATACGGCCATAGCAAGCGGATTTGAAAACTGCTATGATCGAAAACGACTATGTCAATAACATGTAAGGACAACCACCTGACAGGACTTCATTCAATGAGGTACCAAACATCACATACCTTCATGTCAAGAGACGATCATCTGTTCGGATTCATGTCCAACGAGGCGACCATAGGACTCGTATGAGGTATCGCTTCTTTTAATGGAAAACATATGTATATGAAGCAGCCGTCTTTTCAACGTAACAATTCCATATTTTCAAATAGTGCGAGCGACCAGATACGATACGACCTTCTCGAGAGTCGAAAAAGGAAAGACCAGAATCGTCGGAAGCACGGTATATACACTAGTTTTCGGCGTGATCTCATTTGCATAATCAATCAGACCGAACGTACATCACGTGACTTCCCTTAACACAAAAACTGTGCACGTTCATGAGACAGGCGACATCTGATGGCCCCAACGGATAGCAATGTAACTACTCAGAATAACGCCAACTACCGGCCATGATAGATCTCTATTCGTTGACACACTTCCGGGAATACCGGAAGCGTAGAGGCCGCCATGACAGTCAAGTAACTTTCGGTGCGACGTCACTTCCGACGTGTCGTCCCTAGTAGAGGCTGCCATGACAGTCAAGTAACTTCCGGTACGACGTCACTTCCGGGTAGCGCCTCCTAGCGGATAATCGGAGTACTACGTCACATGGTGGCGCCATCTAGTGGTTAAAAATATATAATTAGGTTAGCTAGAGAAACAAAGTTGGGGTAAACCTCGCGAAAATTTTCTGTTTAAATTTTCGCGAGGTTAACCCCAACTTTTTTTCTCTAGCTAACCTAATTAGATATTTTTGGGGTTAACCTCGCGAAAATTTAAACAACAACCACTAAGGTGGTTGTATAAATTTTCTGAAAATGTTCTGTTTTTGTCCCAGAGGGACAAAAACATTAAATTTTCGCGAGGTTAACCCCAACTTTTTTTCTCTAGCTAACCTAATTAGATATTTTTAACCGCTAGATGGCGCCACCATGTGACGTAGTACTCCGATTATCCGCTAGGGGGCGCTACACCGAAACCGAGGTAGTTGACGTATATGTTATCATTAATAATTCACAACTGGAGGAGTTAAAGTTCATGAATGTTGTGTGTTTACATTGTTGCGTATTTGTCTGAACCATCTATACAAGACACCTTCCGGCCACGATTCTTTGTCCAACAGGATGTTCAGATATAAGATTATTCCAACTTCCATTCACTTATGAACCACTGGAATCTACTGGAAAGTAATAGCGAAAATCCGCCCCATGTCGGAGGCTGAAGCAATTTCCCTCCTGCTGTTTACGTATCCTTGTTGAACATTTATTCAGTAATACTGCTCCAACGTTGTTGTTTGATATTTCTTCGACAGTGGACAGTTCTGTCGCATGTTGATAGTGGGCCCGTTCCAACGCCAACGCTGTTGGGACGGCATGACGTACATTGGAAGGTTCACTTATGTTACAAAGATAGAAGCACTTTTATATATTAATCCCGCTTTGCTCTGCACATTTGATGCAAATAAGACTCGCGGGAAAAACAGCAACTTTGGGCAACTCTGGTAATTTGCATAAATCCAAGATGGTGATTGGTTAATACCTTGACAATTTAACTTTTGAACCACTTGTCCTAGAATGATAAATATTACCTCTTTTATGGGGTGTTAGGGTTGACCTATCGGTGGAAAATTAATGGAAACTTCTACTATACTATATTTTAGTTAATTCAATTCATACATATAAATGGATAATCTTACACTATTTGACACATTTGTTCGTGAGAAAAAAAACAGCAATCAGTCGTATTTGAAACACGTAGTCACATATGTTACACGTAGAGCATAGTGCAAGTATATTATTTTTATGAACATTGGCATTCGTACTTCTTCGTGAGGAAAATTCTTGCAAGTAGCGAAGGTCATTGTAGGGATGAACGAAGGATTGATATCCGTAACGATAGATGAAAGATAGTTTTACGCAATGCTATGCTATAATCATAAGATTTACGCTATCTTAGTATCTGCTGCTATCGCCTAATAATCTTCACATTGTACCTACTCCCACTCATCATCCAGGTAATAAGTATCAGCAAGACCATCCTCAATATCCTCCTGCTGAAGTGAATGTGGCTGATTTGATTGTGCTTGGAGGAAGGATGGAAAGCAAGTACATCGCCAGTTTTCCCGATTGGTTGTATGACCCTACCAGTAGTCCCATTAAGACGACGGACGTTCTAAAGAAGCAGGACAAGGGCAACAAGGGCATGCCAGTCATCGGTCTTGAGGACATTTTTCTCCGGCTCTTAATGATTGATCAGCGGTGGCAAAAGGAGCTAGGGCCTCTGTTCAACTACGAGCTGCGTGTAATGCATTCATCGCTCATCGACGATCTTGGTTGTCTCCACAAAGCCAACAAGTCGGGGCTGGTCAAGCGTCTGGGTGTGGTCGAGATCTCGCCAACAGCTGCTGAAGTTATTGTCATCGTGGATGTTCAGCAGCTGTTCTATCGTGTCGTGTAGCCACTTAGAAAATCTTGCCTACGACAAGTACCACTATGTATCTGCCAAGGATGACGAGAGAATAAGGCGGGCTGATGAAGTTACCCTCATCCGCGAGCTCTCCATCATCAAAATCTACGAGCTCTCCTCTGCCCAAGAGATGCAATAGTAAAGAGCAAGAACAAAAGCGGAGCCTGGAGATCGTGTTGTCTACCTTCAGTGCAGGAGAGAACGTGACAATTGAGACTCGTGACGATGGTGCGTTTGGTCATGGTAAGGCGGACAGCACCGTGATCTCCTATGTCATTGAGGCTGCCAACTCTGGCAAAAGCGTGACTTGCGTACTTAGTGACGACACAGACGTGTTTGTCCTACTGGTCAATTGCGTGTATCGGGAGGAGCTGGAGTGCAAGGTGCAGGTAGAGCGGTGGGATGGGACAGAGCTGGATATCAATGCCACCTGCGCTCACCTAGGGCCTCAGTGTACGTAGCTGCTTGGCATACACGCCATCATCGGGTACGACACGACCTCATATCCGTATGCCAAGCAAGATCAACGCAAAAAACACCTTGCTCACTGGGGACGTCCCAGGTTTGCTGGGGGAGGTGGGCGCCACGCAGGCAGATCTGATGGAGAAAGTAAAAACCTTCTTCATCGCTCTGCATGGTCAGCCGCCGGGGACATACATGGAGACTGCCCGCTTCACACTCTTCACCAAGAAGAAGACAATTCCCAAAGTCAAGGCCATGCCTCCAACATCCACCAGCCTGTTCCTGCACGTGCGACTGGCCCAAATGCAGGTAATGATGGGGAATGCAGCAGACAAGCAAGCCCCACCCGATGAATCAGCCGATATCACTCATTTCGGGTGGGAGATCGTGGATGACTTCCCCGCTCCTGTTATTTATTATGGTGACCTACGTCCACCACACCTGTGTGATGTTATTCATTGTGAGTGTAGGACACAGGGTAAAAAGTGCAGCACGGAGGTTTGCAGCACGGAGGATGCTGAGGAGGAGGATTTTGAGGATGAGAGCCAAGAGGATGAGGATGTAGAGGTGGAGGGTGATCCTGATTACCGGGATGATGAGTGGGAATATATAAAATGTGAAGATTATTAGGCGACATCTGCAGTAATTAAGATAGCGTAAAGCATGCGCATATAGGATAGCATTGTGTAATACTATCGTTTATCAATAGTTATGGATATCAATCCTTGTAACATACCTATAATTAATTTCTTACGTGATAACTTAATGCAAGAATTTCCATCACAAAGAAACATAAATGCCAATGTTGATAATGATATTTGCATTTTACACTACGTGTAACAGATGTGTTTCAAATATGACTGATTGCTGTTTTCCTCACGACTAAATGTGTCAAATATTGTAAGATTGTCCATTTATGTGCACGAATAAACTAAAATATAATATAGCAAAGTTAACATTTTATACATGACCGAGAAGTCAAATTTGACCTTCACCTGACCTTCAGCATCTCATCTTGACCATGGTCTGAAAAAAATAACAACAGAAATGGATTCTACGCACCCTAACACCCCTTAAAAAGGGTATATATATATATATCATTCTAGGACAAGTGGATCAAAAGGTAAATTTTCAAGATATCGACCAGTGGCCATACTGGATTTATACAAATTACCAGAGTTGCTCGTTGGGCAACCAAGCTGAATTTGTTCTAGGACCCCATATCATTACAAATCAATAAAAATTCGTAGGATAGAACATTTCTAGGTTCAGGAATGACAAATGCCCTATTAACACTAATTTTGTAGGAATAGTCCAATACTTTTATGGTTGGGCCTGGAACAAATTGCAATAGAAGCAATCTGAACTGTTTTGGTTACATTAAAGGTACCTATAAAACATATCAAAAGTCTTCGGCGTTGGAAATTGGGGAAGAGACTTAAAACGAGGAATCAACATTTCCCATTTAGCCCTTGTTAAACAGCATTAATACCTATTTTTTAAAGTGCATATTTTGCTAATATTCGATATAGCATCTATTCAGTTTTATGGTGATTTAAACTGGGTATTCATAATATACATATGAATGTATATAAACACACTACAGAGCTGATGACTGGAAGGAAGTCGGTTGAGGAAGTCTCCAAAGCTGAAGTCTTTGACAGAATCAAAGGACTGATTCATCAACACATTGTGTCTTTGTCGAATGACCGCACAGCACAGGGCTACAGTACATGGACATGGTCCGGATTCTTCGGAAATTCATAAAGGCAGAGCGCATGGGAAACTGGTATCTACATCTTGAAGATGTGTCGGAGATGTTACCTTATCTGGCTGCCTTAGGGCATTCCTTGTATGATAAGTCAATCAGGCTTTACTTGCAATCCATGCTCAGCTTACAGAAGGTACATCCTGATGTACACAACAACTTTGTATCAGGATTTCATGTTGTCAGACGAAGTAACCGCACCTGGGCGGGCTTGTCAACGGACCTCATGATTGAACAAGTACTCAAGCGGGGGACTGACGAGGGGAAGAGGAATGACCGAGCAGCAACGACTGATCTGGCTGCTGTCCATGCCAGCCTGGGCAGCGATTAACAGCTCAATGCAAGAACTGACTGGAGTTAAACACAACACAAGTGAACAGCACAAGGACATGACCAAATCAAGACAGCATCGCGGCACGAAAGACACACACACCCTACTGCTGGCTCTAGAGGACATAAGCCCATTTGGGAAGAGCTCAACCCTGCGGAACGTCATGACCGGTGTGCATGCCAGCTCTACTGTTGATGTGGATAGCGCGAAAGCTATTGGCCAGAAGATTATGGCGTCCATGACAGGCAAATATGTCATGCAGTACACATTCAAGCGCTGTGACCAATATGTCACTCTTCAGACAAAACCAACCGTGCGTGTTGGCAGTGACCAGGTTCAAGTGGACCCAGAGGTCCTCTTTCAGCGTTTAATTGTCGCAGCAAGATCGATTGATGACATGGAGACAATGTTCCACTTTGAGCTGTGTAGCCACCCACCGGCTTTGTTTGACGATTCCCTCATGCTGCACGAACTCCAGAAAGCTGTACTTGTTGAAGCCATCTAGTGTAGGTTAGCACCCAACATTGCAGGACCCATCGGTGAGGTTCAGTATGTATTGGATGTTGGGGCTTTGCTCCATCGCGTCCCTTGGCCACGTGGATTCCCCACATATCGAGAGCTATGCATGCTGTACTGTGATTACGTCACACGGAAGTTTGATCAAGTCTTTGACGGATATCACAATCCATCCACCAAGCACATGGCGCATCAGAGACGAGCTGGAGGAAAAGCCGGAGCAGATGTAATGTTCACTGATGAAATGAGGATGACGGCAAAGAAGGATGTCTTCCTTGCAAAGTTAAGCAACAAGCAGAATGTCATCAACATGTTGAGCGGGTATCTGCAACATAGTGGATGCCAGACGAAGCATGCCCACGGTGATGCCGATCTACTGATTGTGCAGACAGCAGTACAATCTACAACGACGAAGAACACTGTTTAGTAGGGGATGACACAGATCTGGTCGTTCTCCTCTGCTTCCATGCTGATCCAAATACCCATGACTTTTTCATGCACAGTGAGACAAAATCAACTACAATGAAGAACCGTGTGTGGAATATCAAGGCCGTAAAAGACCAACTAGGCAAGGAGGTGCGTGACAACATCCTTTCCATCCATGCTGTATTAGGATGTGACACCACGTCCCGGTTATACGGCCTTGGAAAAGGAGCACCACTGAAGAAACTTGGCTTCTGCCAGCATTTCTAGCGACAAGCCGAACTGTTTCGAAAGCATGATATACCAACAGAACATGTTGTAATGGCAGGGTAGAAAACGCTTGTGTGTCTCTACAAAGGCAAACAAGAAGACAGGCTGGATTCCCTGAGGTGTAGACGGTTCTGTGAGAAGGCAGCAGTAAAGAGTTCGCACATTCAGCCACATACCTTACCTCCAACATCAGCAGCAGCGCGCTATCACAGCATGCGGGTGTACCTGCAAGTGCATGTGTCGATGGGTGTAAGCCACTTGAGACCAGAAGATTGGGGGTGGAAGACGTGCGACGGTGATCTTGTTCCCGTCATAACAGACCTGCCTCCAGCACCGGATGTCCAGTTTCAAGTAATCATATGTAACTGCTCCACATATTGCAGTACTGCAAGGTGCACAAGCCGCAAGAACAACTTCGTGTGTTCCCCTGCATATGGTCAATGCCGGGGCTCAGATTGCTCGAACTCAGTCTTGGGTGACGCCAGTGATGATGAGGAAGACGATGAGTAGTCGCGCGTTTGTTGATGGAGAGACAAAATCAAAAGTAGTCTTTATTAACATAATGACCATTATAATTTATGACTTCATGTTATGCAAATGCTAGTTCCGTTTTCAACAAAGACATGTAGTCAAAACTGTTTTGAATGTTGCAGTAATTACCGCAACATGTTGCCACATACTTGTTGTATAATAATTCGGCGATTATTCCTGAATTAAGTTTTTGGGCTAGGTTAATGTATTGTGGTTTGACATTACACGAACGGTTCAGTATGATTAGTATATAAAATGTTATCCTACTAAATGTATTTGTGAAACGTTGTGTGTACGGTTGATGCTGACAACAGAGAGTAGTCATGTTATATGGGAGATAATTCGGTGATTTACTTCAGTTAAGCCTTTCAGCTAGATTCAAGTGTTTATATTTGACCTTTTTAATTATATCAAGTGTTTGTTATACACGATGTCCCCCAATTAAATGCATTTGTGTTATGTTACGTATACAATTGGTGCTTATGACAGTAGCACACGTATATACAGAGTACAATCATGTAATTTGGGAGTTAATATGACGATTTTACTATAATTAAGCCTTTGGGCTAGATTAATGCATTTATGTTTTGACCTTACATCAATGGTTCATTATAAATATTACTATGCACATTGTTCCACTATTAAAAGTGATAGTGACGTACTTATATGCATAGAACAATCATGCTATATGGAAGAAAAACTGGAGATGTAAGTCCAGCTAGTCGTGCAATTTCTGTAA
Organism: Paraescarpia echinospica; assembly: GCA_020002185.1. Lineage (NCBI taxonomy): Eukaryota > Metazoa > Annelida > Polychaeta > Sabellida > Siboglinidae > Paraescarpia > Paraescarpia echinospica. Next base: position 62,225,451 of record CM034532.1, read on the forward strand.
TAAAAAGAAATAATTTCATAGAAAAAGTTATTCAACATTAAAATGTGTTAATGTTGTTATGGTTTCTGAACATATGTACATATTTACGAATACCCATTTTAATTGTTTGGGGTTTACAGAAACATTATCGTGTTCATTCTTTTTCCCGATAGTAAAATCGTGATGAAATCGCGCAGAAAATAACTACTGACGGGACCCAACATATGGGTAATTTTGACAATGTTCCCCAATTTTTAGAAGCGAAGACTTTTGATATGTTATCTAGGATATACGCCTGATATCAAAACTGCAAAAATTGCTTCTATTGCAATTTGTTCCAATATTACCCCATTTTGGCCATAAAAGTCCTGGACTAGAATTGCTATACGTAATTTGATTATGTGGCAACCGCGCTCTCCTTCACTATTGTTTGAATGGCTTTCTATACCAATAAGACCTAAGCAGTTAATACGGCCCTGTTGACTAAGACAGCGATTCTCAACTTATTTTGGCTGCTACCCAAATGCTTACCGGGCAGTTCACTTGACGACCCATACATTGAGATAGTTAATTTGTGGAGATAAAATAAATTGCGATAAAATAACCGTACCATAAAATTCATAATAAATCAGAAGTTTTATTTTTTTAAAGTTTGGTGAACACGAGGAATCTCCAACAGTGCCCAAGCATGTCCAAGCACATATTGTCTATGGGATTGCCTGCCTCCTTATTATATATCACGCGTAAGAAGCAAATTAGCCTAATAAATCCTTCAAAATTGTCGAAATCGTGTGACCTTCCCACTTACATCCGCCATATTTGCTTTGTTTGCAACGGGTGTTCAGTTTCTGGGTCGTTAGAACAACGAACAGGGCACTGTTGGAGATTCCTCGTGTTCACCAAACTTTTTAAAAATAAAACTTCTGATTTATTATTAATTTTATGGTACGGTTATTTTATCGCAATTTATTTTATCTCCACAAATTAACTATCTCAATGTATGGGTCGTCAAGTGAACTGCCCGGTAAGCATTTGGGTAGCAGCCAAAATAAGTTGAGAATCGCTGTCTTAGTCAACAGGGCCGTATTAACTGCTTAGGTCTTATTGGTATAGAAAACCATTTAAACAATAGTGAAGGAGAGCGCGGTTGCCACATAATCAAATTACGTATTGCAATTCCTACAAAATGACTGTTAATAGTTAATTTGTCATTTCATGAACCAACAGTACATTGCGTGTGACGTTGGTGGAAAAGGGCTTCTGTACGCACTCACACACACCGTCAAAAAGACGATGCTGATTCGTGAGGGGGAGAAGGAAATGTACGAGACGAACTACGACGGAAGCAATCTCTCCACTGCAGACAATAGTGTTTTCGCCTTCGACATGATGTACATGATGTACAATGCCGAAATTATCCAGGGTCGTACTGGTTCCGGACTGTGCTCCGTGTGTATCGACTTCTCGTCTACACTTATTGAGGACGAACACAAATGATCTGCTATCACGAAGCAATGTCAGTTTGCTTTAACCGCTATGCGTCGTGTTTTAACTCAACAGAGGGAGATGCTATCAGAAGCAATAACCGTAACCGGACTAGTAGTTTCAACTAACTAAGTACATTAATACACATTAGAACTAAGAATAGCGTTAGCGACACCGAAGACGTTATAATAGTCGGTCCTACATGCAATTTGTTGTTATAGTAAAGGTTTGTTTGCATGCCTGCGTCTTATGTCATTAAATTTAATATCCCTACTTAATCTGACTGCCTGTTCTTAATGATATCACAGACTAGTGTGAAGCCATATGTAGTTTCTGTTAATATCAGTCATAGCTGACAAACATAAATGAGTGAGAAAATTGCATTCCATTTATTTAGTATAGTACTCTTAGACATGGAATGCCATAGTGCATTAATAGGGGCGTAATTACCAAATTAATTAGCCATACACATACACGTACAAACAGAAAGGCTGGGGTACTCGATCCTCCCAGCAAAATATTGGGCTAATCCCCTAACAATGGTAAACAAGTCAAATGAGATTTATGGTAACACAATACATAATAAATAAAGGTACTATATATATATATATAACGAAAACCTCCAACTACTAGACATCATACAGAAAGGCAGGGCCAAACTGCCACACAAACGTACTTCGAAAAGTACCCGCACCACAAAAACCCTGCATACACTACTGAACATTCTGTGGAGGAAAAAGTATAATGCAAAACCCCGCGTACCAAACTATGATTTTCGAGCCGAGCGTCAACGCAACGTTGCTTACTGTACAAGACAGAAGCGGCAACTGAATGTGAAATACTTCTCGTCCAGCACAAAGCTGCCCTCCGCCAATCACCTGTTAACATGAGGCCGCGTGCACACACTAGGCGGTACCCTTTGCGTCACCTCTTGATTACCGGTCAAGCTGCTTTGAATGGACTTAGTTAAATTTAATAATACAGGGGGCGCCACCAAATACCCCTCTCCAAGCCTCACATGCATAACTGTCTGCTCAACGGACACCGACTTGCTCGCAAAAATTTATTTCGTCTTTTGAACAAAATTGCATTTTGCCAAACTTCGTTGCTTGTGGTAGCCCAATATACAAACCATCATTAGACAAAGCCCATCATAACTTTTTTGTCTCAATTTACTCATACCCATTGACGTCGTCTCTGGAAAGTTTTTCTCCACACAGTGTTGCCTGTGGTACAGCTGAGTGAACGTAGACGCTTACAACGCGAGATGTAGTCAAAACGGTGGGGTAAAAAAATAAAAAGCCAGCGTTGAAAGATCGAGATTCGAGAGAACGTCATCCTCTTTTTATATAATGTATGTGCATAAACATTGGCGTATTATTCTCGGTATAGTTTGGCAGCATTCTATAAATATTATTGCACACAAGTACAATACCGCAAATCAAAATGGACGCCCCAGTAGGCAATTGATATTTCATCTGGTGGCAGGTTATTTAAAAGCAAACGTTAAATCAACCAATTACGACAAATTATGCATCGTTGGTAAGTTCAACTAGTCGTAACGGCAATTCGAATTTTCTTAGATGAAGCGTTCTCCTTTTTAGATATCAAACAAACTATTTACTTCCGAACAAATCATCCATCCAATTATGTTATAAAATTTGAAACGTTTATTTTATTTTATAACGTCACTGTTCTTTGACTTCAAAATTACTCCTTTTACCAAGTGGGCCTACCTAGTATGAAAACAACAAAATTAATGGTGGCCTGTCCCGTAAAATCGATAAATTACTATTGAAATTGATTATATCTATATGTATTTACTACACTTAATGTAAATTGAAATGCAAATACATTTAACTTGCACTATTTATAACTATGATGCTTTCAATTGTTATAAAGATACAAGCACGTTCATATATTAATCCCGTAGTGCACTGGAAATTTGGTGTAAATACTATTGAAATTTATGTTATCTATGCATATTCACTGCACTTAATGTCAATTTAAATGCAAATACATTTAAATTGCAATACTTAAAACTATGATTCTTTCAATTATGTTATAAAGATAGAAGCACTTTTACATTTTAATCCCGCTTTGCACTGCAAATTTGATGCAATTAGGCCTCGCGGAACTAACATTGCAACTCGCACATTGGATAGTGTGTGACCAGCTCCATTAAAGTTGGTCACTTGTGTATCATGGGGATGTCGTATGTCCGATCTATGATTGTTTGGACGTGTTCCGAGTTAGTTGGCAGTGTCACCGACGTATCTTGCTGGACAGGCGCTGCTGGGAAATTGGTTCTGACTATATTTGTTGTACTTCACTTTGTAGTTGAACTGCTCCAAGTTCGAGAACATGGTTGAGTTAGGCCTGTGTATTTGCGTGTAGACGCTTCATTTAGGCCTTATAGTCCATATGACATTCGTATGTATTCAATAGTCAACTTAGAAATGTTCTGTCCTATGAAGTTTTTTGTTGATTTGCACCCATATGGGGGTCATAGAAAAAATTCAGCTTGGGTCAACGAAGGCTATGTGCAGGGGGTGCTAAGACTCTCTGGGTCAAGAAGAGCTGCCGAGAGAACATAAGTAGACTGATGATAGCAACATATAACATGAGAACACTATTTAAAGATGAACAGATACAAGAACTGGATGAAGAACTTAGGGAAACCAGGTTGGTATGGGAAGTGATCGGCATCTGAGAAGTCAGAAGAGAGAAATGCTTCACTACCTTACAAAGCGGCCACATACTATACCATTCCTCGGCGAACAACGGCTAAGCAGCAGTAGGCTTTTTCATAAACAAGAAATGGAAAGACAATAATAGTAAAGGTTAACAGCATCAGCCCCAGAGTAGCAGAACGTGTTCTATGCATAACAAAGAGCTACAAACTGAAGATAGTACAAGTATATGCACCAACAACATCATTATACTCAGAAGAAGACACGAACAACTTTTACAACGTCGTAGATGAGAACATAGAAAAGCCAACCCACTACACGATAGTGATGGAAAACGTTAATGCGCAAGTATGAAAACGAACAAACACTTCGGAAACGGCAACAGACAAATTTGTCGTAGGTTTGAGAAACGAAAGAGGCGACAACTTGGTAAAATGGGCAACATCAAGAAAGTACAAAAAAGTTTCAGAAGAAAGCAGGGAGGAGATGGACGTGGAAAAGCCCAAATGGAGAAACGAAGAACGAAATTGACAACATTCTGACAAACAGGCCAGATATGGTTATGGACATAACTGTCATCAACCAAGTCAACATCGGAAGTGACCACAGAATGGTAATGAGCAACATCAAACTGGACGTCAAGGCTGCAAGGAAGAAGCTGTTGATAAAAAAGAGACCACCAAGCGTAGATACCACAAAAATAGGAACAGAAAAAATCGAATTCCTACTCGAATTGAGAAATTGTTTCGAGACACTACAAAAATTAGACGACATCGACACCGTGAGTGAAAATATCACTGAGATGATCCAAGTGCGACAAGTGTAGCCAAAGTAATCAACATGCATGTAAAGACGAGAATATCGTTACCGACACGAGCACTGGTGAAGAAACGATGAGAAATGGTGGAGAAAAAAAACAAATAAAATACGCAGAAATATGCAAGGTCATCAAAAAGAAAGCGAAGGAGGACATCTGGAAGTACAAATAAGGGACCATGCGAGAAATGAGTATGGCATTAAATAGCCTGAAGAAAGCCAGAAGAACACAGGCACTAGGCCGAGACAGACTGATTATACTTCTAGAATACCAGGGTAGAGAAATACAAGACCAAGATATGATCATAGAACGAATAGAAGAATTCTACACCGAGCTATACGACATTGAACAGGGTACTACAATTCACACCGACCCGAAAGAGGTACCAGATATAACACTATGGGAGGTGGAAGCAGCGCTATGAGATATGAAGAATGGGAAGTCATCAGGCAACGACCATGTAAACATTGAAACATTAAAAGCAGGAGATGATACCATCTCGAAGACACTGGCTAAGCTATATATACTAAATGCTTATCAGAAAGCCGAATACCAACCGCATGTAAGAACGCAAAGATGGTGATAATTTTCAGGAAGGGAAATAAGAAAGACTCAAAGGACCACAGACCGATATGTCTGTTGTTAAACATCTACAAATTACTCACAAATATACTAACTAATAGGCTAGGGAAGACATTCAACGAAAACGAACCACGGGAGCAAGCAGGATATAAAAGCAGGTACTCAACGACAGACCACAGACACGTCGTAAATCAAGTGAAAGAGAAGTGCCGAGAACATAATATCCCGCTGAGCATCGCTTTCGTCGACTATGAGAAGGCTTTCGACTCGGTGCAAACTCATGCAATATTGACCACCCTTCAAGAACAGGGGATGGAAGACGTGCACATGGAACTCCGGAAATACATTTACACCAACAGCTCGGTGACAGGGTGACACCATATCCCCCAAGCTGTGTACGGCAATACTATGAAGCATTGATAGATGGAGAATATCTCAGTCATCTTCGCTCCGCCGTCGAAATACGCATATGCGCTACTACACCGAAAGAACTACAAAAATGCTGCAAGAGCTAGCTGATGAAAGTGAAAAACAAGGTCTGAAGATGAACATTTCGAAGACAAAAGTGATGCTAGAAAATGACGCACCAATGTATATCAACATCACGGAGAGAACGTTGAAAGCTACGTCTATCTGGTACAGCGATACAGTATCAGAGACAAAAACCAAGACAAGGAGTTTCAAAGAAGAATCACCGCCGGCTGGATAGCATTTGCCAAGCACCGCGATATCTTCAAGGGTAACTTTGGAACCTCTTTGAAGAGACAAGTCTACAACATATGCGTACTTCCAACGATGACACACGACGCGGAAACCTGGATACTCACCATCCAGCCAAAGAACAAGCTAGCAGCCGCATGAACAAAGATGGAAAGAAGTACGTTAAACATCACATATCATTAGAGGAAAACGTCTGGCAAGAGAGAACACAAAGGTCATACACGTGATAGACTACGAGATAACCGATGGACATTCTGTATCACAAACTGGAGACCGTACGAAGGAAAAGGATCCAGAGGAAAACTGGCGAAACGGTGGAGAGACGACGTAGACGAATACTGGAAGGGCACCATCTGGCAGAGGTTAGCGCAAGACATTCATATTTGGAAACGACAAGCTGATGCCTTCGCCACGGCCCCGTGCTAGAGCTGGTGCGGGTACTGGTGCGGGTACTGGAGCAGGTACTTGAACTGCAGCATCATCATCGTCATCACTGTCGTCAGTGTCTACGGCAGTTGTACTGAGATCCAGACTACCTTGCACTGACAATTCATCATCACTTCTCTCCTGAAATAACAACAAGAGGCAAGAGTATTACTAACCATTTGTTTTATACATGCACAATGCATGCAACTTTTTTATAATAAAATAAAAAAATTGAATTGTCCAGTAAAATTATGAATGTCGAAGTACTATAACTGATTTACAGAATAACAACACTTACTGAGACGTAGAATGTGTTTGAGAAGAGATAGAAATGAGATGATGAAGCCCTGGGCTTAGCCAGCGCCTTTGACAATGACATGCTACGCCTACGACTGTCACGGTCAGTGACAGTGTCAGTTAGTTTGTTTACAATTTTACAAACTACTACTACAACACAAAATACTAATAATCCCACACGTAAACTAAGTCTAAGAGTTACAATGTTAGTGTAAATTACCGTCCCATTATCCTTACTGACAAAAACTCGTACGTTAGGTGAGTGACACCTTCGGAGTTCTGTTATTGTTTGCTTCGCCGAATCGCCATAGGCGAAGTCGAGACAAAGGATTCATTTCAAACGGAACCAAAGCGTCCGGCAGACCAATTTTGTCAGGCGTCATTCTTACCTCTATTTTGATGTCAGAAGGCGAATCCAAAGCATCCACCATCTCCAAAACTTCTTCTGCGGTATAGCGCCGATACTTCCGCAGACGCCATGTTTAAGGTCACACCAAAGTAAACAACGCGGTCGTAAAACTGTCAATTACTCGAAAACTTTCAATAGAAACGGATGCTGCTATTACCCACAATTCATAGCTATGACATCTTGTCTACGTTGGAGAAGTGTCACTACTATCCAACAGATGCCGCCACTTGTGCACACAAATATGTACATCGGGCGGTCTCGGGCGGCGTGAGGAGAAACTGGTCGGGCGGTCCCGGGCGGTTGAGTGCCAATGCATAAGTTAATCACTAAAATATAGCAATTTAGAATTAAGTAAATAAATAGTTCTAAAATAGTACTAATATATATAAGTCCACTGGATCACTGAGGACAGTCACAAAGAAGCTACGAGCGTTCGTCTAGAATGATATTCAAAATAAATGTGTTTTAGTTGACATTTAAAACTTCCAAGAGTGTCCGAAGATTTAATGTAATTAGGTAGAGTGTTCCAGAGAGTTGCAGCGGCCACCGCGAACGAACTGTCACCAGCTTTGACGCGAGTACTCGTTTACGGACATGTTTTTGTCAACAGACCGCAGTGATTTAGCGGGTCTGTAAGGACACACGAGATCACACAAGTAGACGGGAGCATTTTCATGCATTGCCTTGTAGGTAAACACCAATATTTTGAACTCGATTCTGCGAGCAACGGGTAAGCAGTGCAGATCATGCAACAGCGGAGCACCACTATCACTCCGCGGGCGACGCAATATCAGACGAGCGGCCGAGTTGTGAATTCGTTGCAGACGAGTGATGTTGTTTGCAGATGTTCCGTATATGATTGAGTTGCAATAGTCCAACCGCGATGTTATTATGGCGTTGACTACGCGTTCCTTCGTTGTTTTAGGCAAAAATCGTCTGATTCCATTAATGTGGCTGGTACTTTTGCAGTTTAGCCTTTAGGCCCGCACCTCAAAAAAACGATAACGGTCACCTACAGTCACCAAACTTCACATCGTATATCTATAACACCTATTCTACACATATACACTTGTCACGTAATCAAACAATAACATTTACTCTCTTTTATCGATCAAAATGTACACGATATTCACTCGTTTTGCGTGGATTCATTAATTCCATCAATAACTCCGGTAGGTGGCGCCACTTTATGGTTGACTTCAGCCGTGCGGATAGATCACAATTCATATTTCAATAATATTGTAAAATAAAGTCAATAAAATACGCGATATTTAGTTAAATAAGATTACCTTAAATTCAGTGTTCACAGCAATTGGGGTTTTTATTACGACTATTGGTTTGTGTAAATACTGGTGCATTTTAATATTGTTTATCAGAGGCAATTAATCATAGCTGTGATACAATACATGTAATAATTTGTTTTGTGTTTTACAAACATTTTATTTTGCAAACAAAATGTTGTTTTATTTCCTGAAAATAATATGCCAGTTTTCTTATAAGCAGTGACAGGTGAATTTTAAAATGTTGTTAACACGTGTGCTTGCCATGCAATTACTGAATAGTTCAACAGTTTGTAACATCAATAATGTCAGCAGTATGAAAGACTGTATAAAGGTCTTCATAAATATTTTATGGGATTTCATTCTGATCCATTCCGGTTATAGTCTTAAACTAGCGTATTGATGAGGGCATTATGCCATGGATACCCCCTTTCGGAAATATGTTCTTTGTAATTATTGTGAAACCATAGGATATTTTATTTATTATATATTATTCCTGTTGTTAATATGTTACTTGTTAACAATGTTAGAGATGTTGTTATGTGGATTAAAACAAAAGCTGTACAACGTACTTTATTATAATATTGACATAGTATCAATGATCATGAAAACCTGTGTATGAAATATTGTTTGGCAGATTATTGTATTTATTGGTCAAACATAATAATGTTAAGGTGGTTTCCCACAAGTGAAACTCTTTTACCTTAGCGAGGTGGTGCGTATGCAACCATTCTCATCTCCCAACTTATGGGCCTTTTGGCAGCCTACGCTCAACACTGAGTGTGAATTGCCACGCCGCATTATACATATTGAGTTCACCCGTATTTATATTTAAAGTAATAGAACTCAAAAACACAAGTCCAACAACCAGAATTGGCTAATTTGTTTCTTTACACAATTTTTTTTATACATTATTAATTTACCTATACAGTATACCTTTACAGTGTACCTTTGCACAACTCATTCACATAAATTATCGTTTAATACATATATATATATATATATATATTGGTTAATAATTTTATGAAATTTCAGTACTTTGCTTAATATTAACATCCTCCAAATAATTAATTTATATATATATATATATATTGGGTGCTATGTCCAAAGGTGTCTTTGTTATTGCCTCAAGTGGCTTGTGGTCAGTGCAGACAAGGATGGTGAACTGATGTCATTTCTCAAGAGCAAAAACGACGGCCAGCATCTCTTTCTCTATAATGGCATATCTGGTCTCTGTGTCAATCAAAGCACGATTGGTGTAAGCAATTGGTCTTCCTTCCTGAAGTAGTGTACATCCCAAGCCATAGTTGCAACATCACTCAGAATGACCAGTTGCGTACTCGGGTCAAAGTACGCCAGAGTGGGTATCTCAGCCAGGACTTGTTTCAGTGTTGTGAAAGCTTTCTTCTGAGCAGCAATGGGACAGAATACATCAGTCAACTTGGGTACGTATCTCACCAGGTATGTTACTGAGCCTCTTAGCCTCTCCACAGCTTCATCTTCACAACAGCTTCGACCTTGGATGGATCAGGTTTCAGACCATCAGCTTTGACAACATGGCCTAAGAACTGGATTTCATTTTTATTGAAGCGGCATTTCTCGCGGTTCAGTTTGATTCCATGTTCCTTGCATCTGGAGCTTCTGGATCTTGAACCAGAGATCAGAGTCATCAGACCCATGGACGATAATATCATCAGAAACGCATTGAACATTCTCCAGGCCTTCCAGTGCATGTTGCAGATGCTTTTCGAAAATTTAACTGCTGACTTTCAAGCCGAAAGGTAGTCGTCGCCAACGATACCGCCCAAACTATGTTTCGAAAGTAGCCAGTAGGCTAGATTCTTCATCCAGTTCGCATTGTAGATATCATTGCTGCAAGTCACACACAGCAAATTTATTGGCGATCGCAAGCTTCGGTAGAATGTCGTCCAGCACAGGAAGCTTGTATTGTTCACGCTTAAGGGCCAGGTTGAAAAGTTTAGGATCAATGCATATCTAGACTGCCCCAAAACGTTTCTTGGCCACAGACATTTGGTTTACCCAATCAGTGGGTTGGTTCGGTCTAGCTCATCTTTCACGGAACTGTTCAGTGATTCTGGTAGAGTACGAGGTGGTCTCACAACCGGTTCAGCATTTTGTTCCTGAGTGAGACGAATTTTCCCATCAGGAAGCGAGCCAAGTTTACCGTCGAACACGTCAGGATAGTCTTCAGTGCATGGAGTTTGAGCAACTCTACAGCTGGAGACTGAAGATTCAGTTTCAAAGTTCTTTTAGTTCACCGTGATGAGCTTCATGCATTCAGCAGCTTTACGGCTGAGTAGTGGTGTCAGTTCGTCATGATCGCAGCTGATGTCACCAAAGCTTGCACCGGAGCTATCTGAGGCTGACCCATCTTGTATACTGTGAACAGTCTTAGGGCATTGTGCGGAGCCTCTGAAATGGTTTCAGCCCCTACACGCATCACACTTCTTGCACCATGCAGGGCAGAGTTCTTACTTCATGGGGTGCGTTTTACAGCAGAATTTGCACTTTCGCTGACTAGCAGATTTTCTTCCACCGAATATCAACTTGGTAGTGTGGCGTCTGTATCTGGTGTCGACTCGGTTCACTGCTTCTGTTTTATTCAGAATTTTATATTGTTCTTCAGCCTCTTGCATGTACCGGCAGATGTCTACTGCTCTGGTTAGATCAAGTTTCGATAGTGAAATAAGTTTGTTGTGGATCTTGTCACTCCTTACACCGAGGATTAATCTGTCGACAATCAACTTGTCTCGCATACAATTGCAAAACCCATAGGTTTTTTGCTAGACTTTTCAACACTGAGTATAGTTCAAACGACTCTTTTTTCTGATTCCGGGTGTTAAACTTATACCTTTCAAAGAATTCTTTTACTTCGCCCGACATATGTTCGTCACATTTTCTGATGATTTCAGCAGGCTTGACGCGTTCTTCTTCCACAAATACATACCATTAAAGACGCGAAGCCGTAGTGCATCTTTCCCAATACAGTGTAGAAGAAATGCCGTCACATATCTGTCTGGCTTATTGTCGAGTCCAGACACGATTGGATAGTTTTCCCACATTTGTTTCGACCACTTCTAGTTATCGACCTGATTGGTTTCTAGTTCCAATGCAGGTGGAGGCAAGCCGCTGGGCTAGTTCACACAGATGTGATTCTAAGACCGAAGGTCATCTACATTTGGTGCAGTCAGCAGGTGCCCCGACAGCGGCCACGCCGGCCGTTACAGCTGAATTATTGTCAGCCATAGTTCACTCTTTAACACAAATGTCACTTTTGACATGACCGCCTTACCATACTCAATTACCTTCGACATATCACCGATGCCACCATGTTACAATATTAACTAGGGCGTACGGACTCTAGAACATACAGGCAGAATAGAAACAATTGCTCTGCTAAACCAAACTTTTCAAGCCGTTTCAACAAAACATTAAATTTATTTTGCCGTAAGAATATAATTCAACGTGCTAAACCTTTAACACCTAATAATATTAATTAAAATATCTGCAAACAGACTGGTACAAAAGTTGTTTTGAGTGAAGTAAGTACGAATATAGACCGACGAATTTCAAATTTCGTGAAAAATGCCTATTGGCGTATGCAATATTGTCTGTAGTCGTGAATCCCATATTATCAACTATGTAAATCGCTATGTATCATCTGGACAGTACGCGAGATCAGACAATATTATGTATTAAAGTAGCCTAGAGCTTTCGAGCGCGAGGCATGACAAAAATTCAAATCGTCACTATACTGATCGGGTTCAAATTTGGTACAGGTACAGTAAAATCATACTTAAATGTCTTAATTGAATATGCAGTTTTGATTTTTTAATAAACCTTTGTGTAGATGACACAGTGAAACCACGATACTGCAAACCACGACCTGTACCAAATGTTCTACAAGCACAGGTAGAAGCGGGGTTGGATCGCTTACAGGACGGAGTGATTCGTCCTGTTGAATATTCGGAATGGGCTGCACCTATTGTATCTGTACTCAAATCTACATGAACTGTCAGAATCTGCAGAGATTACAAGGTTACAATTAACCAAGCTGTCAAAATGGACAAGTACCCAATCCACAACATAAACGGTTTGTTCAAAAAACTGTACACAAAACTTGACTTAAGCCACGCTTACCAACAAGTTGTACTCGACGAAGAGTCGCGCAAGCTCACCACCATCAATACCTCCAATAGTTTGTTTGAGTATGTACGTCTGCCGTACGGAGTTAGTTCATCTCCAGGCATATTCCAGAGGCTCATGAAACAGTTGCTACAAAACATAAAAATCCCAATGACAGTAGTTTATCTGGACGACGTCCTCGTAATGGGCAGATCTCCAGAAGATAGGTAGGAGGTGTGCCATGGTCAGACTGCACGATTTCTTCGCACTCCTCGATTTGGGGGTGAGAATGTAAGAGAAATGCTCTGAAAGGTCCCGTGTTTTTGCTGAAGTGAACAAGGTCGACTAGTGGACACTCAGGAACGCGGTGGGTGTTAAATTGTGATATTTTCTTGAGCTTGCACGCCGGTAAAATATATCGGATCGTGTAACAACCATATTGTCGCCCACGACACGCTCAAAACCGCCAACGTTTGCTGCTTAGCCTGTGATTAGACCCTACTATTGCGTAACAGACAACCACCAGCAACAATGAGCAAGAAGAGACCGACCTCGACCACCGTTGAACTTGTAGAACAAATCAAGCTAGCGCTAAGTGACGATGACGTAATCGCGACCCTTGCTACCCGGATTGCTACAATAGTTGCTGACAAAATAAATAGAAGGCTCGAAAATCTTGAAAAGGAGTTGACAGACAAGGATGCACGAATTGAACAACTTGAGCAAGCTGTTGATAATCTGGAGCAGTACAGCCGTCGGTCCTCGGTGCGCATTACAGGAATAGTTGAAAACAAAGACGGTGAACAAATTGATAAGATTATCACTGACTTGTTTAACGATATGGACGTGCCATTAAAAATGGACCATATCAACAGAGCCCATAGGATTGGGCCCAGAAAATCCGCCACAAACAAAACCCACTTGCGCCAAATAATAGTCCAGTTCAAAGACTATAAATCGAAGAATGACTTCATTAAAGCTCGAAACGGCTACGCACTAAACGATCAAATGTCTACATATCGGAAGATCTCACCCAGAAGAGAGCAAGACTACTGTTCTTGTGCCGGACATTAAAGAAACAGCACAAGATTCTCGACTGTTGGTCGTATGATGGAAGGATTGTCATAAAGGACCTAAAGGGAACAATCAAAACCGTCAGTCGAGATGATGAACTAAATGCACTGTAATTGCGTTGGACATTGGCCCAAGTCACGGTGGATATTTTGTATCTCTAGTCGGCCTATCATGGTGCTTGTTCACATAGGGACTGTACCATTCATGGACTCATTCATGGACACCTTCGTATTCTACATATGGTTCGTGTCTTATTTAATTACTCATATATACTTTATTACTATATGTTATCGATACATATCATGTATTCTAACTAACCTACTACAACTTAACAGATGTCACATAACGTTGTTTTTTATAAAACGGTCTGTAAATGTTATATGCAGCTATAGAAGCATTATTGTGTACCGTGTGAATATGTATGTATATACTGCATTTCATTGCTATGAGCCAATTACGTAATACTACCTTAGGTGATGTACAAGATTATGAAACTGGCAATGCTGCAATGCGGAATATAGATCCCGATTGTAATTTACTCACAACAGATAGCTTTGTAAATACTAAATATTATCTTGAGGATGATATAAATGAAGTTATAACAAGAAATAATATATCTGATGAAGAGTTTTCACTTATGCATTTAAATATCCGTAGCTTGCCAAAGAACATTAGCAAATTGGGTGATTTCTTGTCAATGATCGATAACAGGTTCTCGGTCATCGGTCTAAGCGAAACTTGGTTACATCATGACAATCTTGATCTGTATGAATTGCCAGAGTACAAAAGTATACATTTGACTAGGCCCTCCAAGAAGGGAGGTGGTGTATCCTTATATGTTCGTAAGTCCCTTGAGTGTACTGAATTACCAGAAATGAGTGTCATAACTGAATATCTGGAATGCATTTTTATTGAAATCAAGACTCGGTCTAAGACATGCAATAACAAAACAACTGTAGGTGTTGTCTATCGACCACCTAATACAAACATTACTGCTTTCACAGAACATGTTATCAATATTATTGTATACAAACTCTCAAGGTTGATAATAAACAGTGTTACATAATGGGTGACTTTAACATTAATCTACTTAATTATGGTAGTCACACGGAAACTCAAGATTACATAGATGCAATGTTCCAACAGGCATTTATACCCCTTATCAGCAAGCCTACTAGAATAACAGCAACAACTGCCACTGTCATCGATAATATATACAGCAATGATTTAATTGTTGCAAATTATCAATTGCATGGAATAATATATACAGATATTTCTGACCACCTACCAATATTTTTGCTCACTAAACATACTGATAGCACAAAGGTAGAAATGACAATAGCGACTAGAATATATAATGCGCAGACTACTGCTACATTCAAAGAGAGTATAGATAAAATATGCTGGGATGACGTTTATGCATGCAGAGATCCACAAGAATGTTATTCTGTATGCATTAATGAGATATTAGTTGCATACAATAATTCATTTCCGTTAGCTAACACAACTATTAGGAAAAGAAAACATAAACCGTGGATTACTATGGGACTCCGACACTCCATTAGAACTAAAAACAAATTGTATATGTATTACTTGAAAAAACCGACTGTCTTCAATGAAACTAATTATAAAAGATATAGAAATAAAATAAATTGTCTTATTACTGTAGCAGAAAGAGAGCTTCAACAGCACAAGGGTAATTTTTTAAAAAACCTGGATAGTCTTAAAGAGTATTATAGGAAGGAAGGAAGCATTTTTATCTAATGACAAATTACTAATTGACGGTAAATTAACAAACAATAAAAAATGCATAGCTGATACATTTAATGAATATTTTACAAGTATAGGTCCAGAACTGGCTGATAAAATACCAGTCATATCAGAGAGACCTGATGACTACCTCCAAGGAGTCTATAAAAATTCAATGTATTTGTCGCCAACCACACCAGATGAGATAAAGGGAATTATTAAGAATTTTAAAAACTCTAGTCCTGGATGGGATGGCATAAAACCTATTATTGGCAAACAGGCCTTCTCCAACCTACTTGATCCTTTAAGTTACATTGTAAATTTATCATTTGATCAAGGATATGTTCCTGATCAACTAAAAATAGCTTATATAGTTCCTGTTTTTAAAAATGGCGATACATCATTAATTAATAATTACAGGCCTATTTCTGTCTTGCCTGTATTTTCAAAGGTTTTTGAAAGATTAATGTACAATAGATTAATGAATTACATAATGAAACATAACATCTTGTCTAATTCCCAATTTGGATTTAGGAAAGGATATTCTACTGATATGGCTATTTCACTGCTAATTGACAAAATTAGTAAGGCAATTGATACCAAAGAGCACGTAATTGGATTATTTCTGGATTTAGCCAAAGCCTTTGATACCGTTAAACATAATATATTATTGAGAAAATTAACACATTATGGAATCAGAGGAAATATACTCCAATGGATTCGTAACTTTTTAAGTAACAGACAACAACGAGTAAAATTCTATGGAACAAAATCTTCCCTTAAAAACATAACATGTGGTGTTCCGCAGGGTTCAATTCTGGGACCTTTACTCTTTCTTATCTATATAAATGATTTATCTACTTTATCTGACACAACGTTTACCATTATGTTTGCTGATGACACGAGCATCTTTATACAAGGCAACAATATAGATGAAATGGAAAATGTTTTGAACTCTGAAATAAAAAAACTATCTTTATGGCTTAACATTAATAAACTTTCTTTGAATATACAGAAAACTCACACAGTGACCTTTAGTAATACGATCAGTATAAGAGAGAGGTGTAATAACATTTGCATAGACGGCATACAAATTAACACTGTACATGAGATAAAGTTTTTGGGTTTGCTTATAAATAATACATTGAATTGGAGCACACACATTAAATATATATCAAATAAAATTTCTAAGAATATTGGTATTATAAAAAAGGTGACAAACAAATTAGATAACAAATCATTGTTAAACCTGTATTACATGTTTATATACCCATATATTACTTATTGTAATGTCGTCTGGGGAAGGGCCCCGAATATATACCTTGCTAAAATTCATTTACTCCAAAAACGAGTTTTGCGTGTAATAAGTCATGTAGGATTTATTGAACATACGCAGCCTTTATTTACATCTTATCAAATAATGAATATTTATGATGTAAATAAATATTTATGCTGTATTCTAATGTACAAGCATAATAGGGGTATGTTGCCAGATATATATCATGATGTATTTGTCCTGCAAATATCCCACATAAATATAATACAAGACAGGAAGTAACATATAAAATACCATACTGCAAGACTAATTGTAGACAACTGTCTTTGGCTTATGTTGGTCCTAAAATCTGGAATACATTTATTACAAATAACTATTTACAATATTGTACATCTATTCATATGTTCAAACAAAGGACCAAGCGTCTAATTCTAGCAAACATATGCTAAATGCTGCTTTAATGTAATTTTGTCATGTTAAGATGTACCCGGTGTTCAGTGTTAGGTACTCGTATAATGTTGTCGTGTTAAGATGTACCTGGTGTTCAGTGTTACGGTACTCGTGTAATGTTGTCATGTTAAGATGTACCTGGTGTTCAGTGTTACGGTACTCGCATAATGATGTCATGTTAAGATGTACCTGATGTTCAGACTTACGGTACTCGTATAATGCATTATTAAATAAATTGTTAGTTTATTATGAAGATTTTTTTTTACACGAATCATAGATTTCATTGCATATATGACATGAATAAGGAACACAAGCAATGTGTTGCTTCGTTCCATTTGATACGTAATGAATACATGTTTCATATTACTGCTACATCTGTGCTATACTTAACATTATGTATCAATAAAGATTATTATTATTATTATTATTATTATAAGAGCACGATCAACATCTGCAAATGGTGTTGACTAGACTCCAAGACGCAGGGATACGTCTGAAAAAAGGACAAATGTACCTTTCGTCAGAATGCATGTCAGTATCTGCAAAAATAGATAAGCGAGCGAAAAATGAACAACTCAAAACACGTCTAAAACATGGAATTTTACGGTCGCTAGCACCCTCACGGCTCGTCCTGTCCCGACGATCTTGTTATCATTTGAAAGGATGCACTTTTTGTTATTCTAGCGACATCTAGATTTCCCGGTAGCCGTTCAAAGAACACGGATAAATGAACCTACAATCATGCCGTTTTCGGTGTTCTGTACGGTTCCGAACGATGTTGGCGGCGGGTACTAAGTACACTAATCTTCCGATTGCGGCGCTGTTTTCCTCATTTGCATAGGTTCAGACATGCGCACTTCGCCATTTCTTGATTTCATGTGATAAGCTCCACCTACTTTTAAACCGCGGCGAAACTGATGTGCTTTGATCGCAGCGAAACCGATATATCTCTAGGTCGGCGTGACGTCACAATAAAGTACGCCCAAACGGGTCTAAATTCGTTGCGTTGGTTGGTTGATATACGTGATTGTGACGTC
Organism: Paraescarpia echinospica; assembly: GCA_020002185.1. Lineage (NCBI taxonomy): Eukaryota > Metazoa > Annelida > Polychaeta > Sabellida > Siboglinidae > Paraescarpia > Paraescarpia echinospica. Next base: position 62,243,871 of record CM034532.1, read on the forward strand.
ACGCCTACTTCACGTATGTCATTTGAAAGTGGGTGGAGCTTATACCATGAAATCTGATAGTGGTGCCTCAATCGGTAGATTGATGAACTGTGTCGACGAAACAACATGGTTCGCAGCGTCTAACACACCGGAACGGGCCCGGTTGTAGGTCCGTTTTCAGTTAATTTTAGGAATGATTATCAGGAAACCATTTATATGTTTGAATAGCAGAACGCTTAAACTTTCAAACGACATCAATACTGTTGGGATCCGACGAACCGTAATGGTACTAGCAATTATTAAAAAGGCGTTTTTCGAACGTGTTTGACAGTTGTTCATTTTTCCCTCGCTTATCTATTTTTGGTATCTGGGACATGGAATTGATGGAAGGCATTCACCCGACAAACGAAATGGTACTCGCCACCGAGAATGCACCTGCACCGCAGAATGTGCAAGAGTTAAGCAGCTACTAGGGACTCATCCACTACTACCACAACTTCCTACTTGGGACTCATCCACTACTACCACAACTTCCTGTTTGGGACTCATCCACTACTACCACAACTTCCTATTTGGAACTCATCCACTACTACCACAACTTCCTACGAAACCGGAGCACCATTTTGGCGCCTCTATATGAGCTATCCCGCCAATACATCAAATGGGAGTGGGGACCGAGACAGAAGAAAGCTTTTGAGGAATCAAAGACACTACTTCCCTCCCGAAAGTGTTTATACACTACAATCCTGAGCTATCGATCATCGCAAGCAGCGACGCTTCTCCCTACGGAATCGGAAGTGTGTCATCACATCGGCTACCAGATGGTAGTGATAAGCCAATAGCTTTTGCTTCCCGTACCCACTCTTTGTGAGAAGAAATATACACACTTGGAGAAAGAATCCTTAGCACTTGTCTATGGAATCAACACATTCCACAAAGATATCTATGGACTTGAATTCATCCTACAAACAGATCACTAGCCTTTGCTTGGACTTCTAAGGGAAGATCGCACAATCTCGTCAATGACCAGTGCAAGAATTCAACGATGGGCACTCACACTGAGTAATTATCAGTATTATTTAGAGTACAAGCCAAGCCAAAGTACCAGTCACGCTGACGGGTTGAGTCGTCTACCTCTACCGAATGCACCGAAACAAGTGCCGATTCCAGAGGAATTAGCTTTGGCGTTAACTACCATGGATGACACACCAATCACAGCAGAAAAAAAATCACCAAGTGGACAGCAGCAGACCCTGTGTTATCACACGTTCGTCAGTTTGTGGAACGAGGCTGGCCTCTCCAAGTTCCAAGCGAATTAGAAGCTTATGGTCGCAGGAAGGACGAACTGAGTGTACAACAAGATGTGTTGTTTTGGGGAGCCAGAGTTGTAGTATCGAAACAGGGCCGTGACACTCTACTAGACAAATTGCATAACACATACCCTGGCATAGTGAAAATGATAGCAATTGCAAGAAGCTACTTGTGGTGGCCGGGACTGGACACTGAAATTAAAATGCGTGTGAAAGACTGTACCATATGCAAGGTACACAGCAAACAACCATCAAGGTCACCACTGCATCCGTGGGAATGGCCACGTTACACCTGGCACCGCATTCACATTGACTGTGCGAGACCAATTAAGGGACGAATGATTCTCATCATAGTAGATGCTCACAGCAAATACAGTGATGCTCATGTGGCTATGGCAGCAACCACATGTGCCACGATCACCAAGCTGAGACAGAATTTGCAGTTTTGGGACTACCAAACACCATCGTGTCGGACAATGGGAGTTGTTTTACCAGTGATGAATATTTGACAGTTCTGTAGAGCCAACGACATCAGACACATCAAGTGCTCACCATACCATCCGGCAAATAATGGGTTGGCAGAGCGAGCAGTTCAAACAGTGAAGGCTAGTTTGAAGAAAACCTAGGGTAACCTTGAAGATCGATTGTACAGTTTTTGGCTAGGCATCGAGTTAAACCGCAAAGTACCACTAGTCGGACTCCGGCAGAAACACCACCACATACTCGCTTGGATCTGGTACGACCCTCCGTACAAAACCGACACTATAGACGACAGTAGACTGTTATTAACATACTATTTCTCCGTTAACAAGAACATTGTTCAGCCAGGCGACACCAGACAGATCGTGTTCGTAGACTAGAAACGGCTGCAGGCGCAGCGCTGTCGCCGTTTCAACATCTTAGATTAGCAGAAAAGTTACAAATCAAACTTGTGTCATATTATGTGGGCAAATTAAGTAATGATCATACCACGTCCAACCGTCTATCGTGTTGAAACACTTCAGCTGTCCAGCCGGCGGTGATTCTTCTTTGAATCTCCTTGTCTTGGTTTTTGTATCTGATACTGTATGGCTGTCCCAGATAGACGTTGCTTTCAACGTTCTCTATTTGCGTAGTGTTGATATATATTCGTGCGTTATTTTCTAGCATCCCTTTTGCCTTCGAAATGTTCGTCTTCAGACCTTGTCTTTCATTTTCATCAGCTAATTCCAATACAGCATTTTTTTGTAGTTCTTGCGGTGTAGTATGTCGTCGGCAAAGCGAAGATGACTGAGATATTATCCGCCTATCCTCAAGCCTCTAGTTCTCAGGTCAGTCTTCGGAATATGCTTCCGCGTGTTGCCGTAAACAGCTTGGGCTATATGGTGTCACCCTGTCAAATTCATCCCTTGATGTTGATCTTGTTGCTCTTTTTGTGTAGGTGGACAGTCACCGAGCTATTGGTATAGATGTATTTCAGGAGTTCGATGTACACGTCTTCTATACGCTGTTCTTGAAGGGAGGTCAGTATTGCTTGAGTTTGCACCGAGTCGAAAGCCTTTTCGTAGTCGAAGGAAGCGATGCCGAGCGGGATATTATATTCTTCGCAATTCTCTTTCAGTTGGTTGGTCGTTGAGTACCTGCTTCTGAATCCTGTTTGTTTGGTGTGGATGCTGTCAAACGCTTTGTTGAAGTCTATGAAACTGATTGCAAGGGGTAACTGATATTTCTCAATAATGCGTCTGAGTGTGAAAATCTGATCAGCACAAGAGCGTTTGGGCCTAAAGCCTGTTTATTTCTCACGCAGTTCGCCATCTACCACATCTCGCATTCGGTTCAATATCATCTGACAATACCCTTTCCTGGTATTGACAGCATTACCACACCTCTCCTGTTGTCTCATTCACTTAGGTTTTCTTTCTTGGGGATACATACAACAGCTCCATTTTTCCAGTCTTCATGGACGATGCCCGAGTCCCAGATCTGGTTGCATAATCTGCACATCCATTGAACAATTGTTTCACCACCCGCTTTGATCTTTTCCGTTGTGATTCCGTCCATGACAGATGACGTGTTTGTTTTGAGAGTCACAATGGCCTTCCTCACTTCATCCTCCGAGAACTCCTCTGTGTTTATTGGGAGCACAGTCTGAGGGTTGCCAGTCTGTGCTGGTGTGTCAGGTGCTGGTCTGTAGAGAACCTCTCTAAGGTGTTCTGCCCATATCTCTAGTTTGTCCTTACATTTCGATCATAGAAATCCATCTGTGGCGTTGATTGGTCCAGACCTTGTCGTCGTGCTGCCAGTGATTTTCTTGGCATTGCGGTAGACCTGCCTCGTGTCATCACGGGCAGCTGCGTCCTCTGCCTCCTGTACCTGTCTGTCAAACCATTGTCCTTTTGTGCAATGCGCTTCACTTCTCTGTCTTTCTTACTATAGGCCCGATAGAAAGCTGTGCTGCAAGACTCATTTTGTAGTTTCTGTTGCATGAGTTCCCTCTCCGCAATCAGTCCCCTTAATGACATTTACTTTTATTCATTTACATATATTATGTAAACAACAACACATATACCTGTACATCAATACATATTCACACAAACATGCCAGCCACAATGGTGTTGCTAACCAACACCTACAAATGCATTACCAACCAGCACCAACTATATCACTACACTATATTTACAATTGACAAATTTGACACCGTATCGGTGGGATCACTATACCCTTACAATTGACCTCGGTCACTCATCACTCATCCTGCCTGTACCATTATCAACTATACCGAATTAAAAACCCTGTGTACACCACTGAGACTCAGTTAGAGGTAAAATACCAGGCAAAACCTCATGTACTTATTCATGAAGGGAAAAGCGTCCAATAAACTACACTGCATACCATCATGGGGCCCCACCATCGTGCATCAAGTGTGGCACAGGGAGGAGGGTGGGACACAAAATAACAACCCAATAACAATAATTCAGTGAATACCTATAAATTCACAAAGAAATGTAAATCGATTGACAAGCCAAAACCACACGCAGAACAACTGATGAACGGTGAACGACGGGTGGAGGAACATTCACCTTTGTCGATGCTTAAATACAGGCATGGGTTGATTACTGGTATTTCTGTTTAAAAACGAATATAAGACCATTTTGGTTAATCGAATGAAGGTGAAAGAAGAAAGTGAATTTGTATTTTAGTGTATGTATGTATTTGTTTATCATTAGTTAGTTACTCACTTAGTTATTTTAGCTGGTTTTTGACATATTCTTATGAATTGTCTCTTTTACTTGTTTATCTATTTATGTATTATTATATTTATATATATATATATAGATCTGCTGTGGAAATAAGATGATTGCATGAAAAAGTGCATTGAACAGACCAAACGATTGAAATATGAAAAGTGTATTGTTATGTATTACTAGGTGTTGACGCATAAGTTTGCCGTCTACTCTAGTTCGGTCGTTGTCAACAGATAATGGCAGTGCTGGCAATACTGGGTTAGTTATATATGCCTGATTCCACATAGCATCGTGGAAATTGAACATGGGGCTGTAGTGCTGAATGGGAGGCAGATCTACTTTACAGCTCCATTTCTTGGTGAGCATCTGGTAGCGTCGTATTGCGAGTATGACGCATACAATGGCAAAACACGTCTGGAACAATTGATTACGTCATCATTGCTGTATTTATTCGTTTCAAATATATTAACCCACAAGTAAATTATTTTTGACAGAAATGCTACCCTTACGTGGGAAGTTGTCACATATATATATATTTGTGTTCGTCAAATCGTTTACACGTACATATCACAAATTTAGCGTGTTAAAATTATCTGTTTAAAAATGGTAAATCGGTCGCGACGGCCCCAGTGATCAATTCCTGACGATGTAATGTACACTATAACACTGGCCCATAAATGTACAGACAATTATTCATTGTAGGTATCATTTTCGAGACAAATCAATTATCTTGAATGAATTAATGATGTTATTATCCTGATGCTAATAAGAAAACTTAAACATAATACACAACATATATCAAAAAGGACAATGGGAAATAAATGTGTTAATATATCACGCGTCGTGCAGTGGTGCAACACTAACAGGTAGTGAGTGACACGTGATAGCGGCACGTGATAGTGACACGTGATAGTGGCACGTGATATTGACACGTGATAGCGGCACGTGATCACAATGATGTAGCGTAATGAAAGAACCAGCAACAAAGTTGGATTAGCTGTAATAAATATATTACAAACAATTATAATTCAACATTTGTTGTTTCATCAAAATACGTGTTTGGGCCTTGATAAACGCTTGGGAGAAATGCAGTCGTCGAGACGATTCCTTATCACTGTATCATTCCAACATTTAGAACCAGTAGAAATTATGCCAATGTGTTTTGTTTTATGTCTGTGTAATAAAACAGTAATTACCTCGTGTTATAGCAACATAGAAATATTACTTCTATTAGCATGCTGCTTGTTAGCAATGATAAATGTTTGTGTGTTGTTCCTTGCATTTGCTTATATCTATCATGTATGTCATTGGTGTATTGGTCACTGTGTTGTGAAAAGTAAACATATACGGAGCAAAATTAAATTGGGACGACAATTGAAACAGTCTGGTCAAGTGGTCCGAAATTGGCAAATGGTGTTCAATCTTAAACATTTTATGGTTTCGTCATTGGGCGTGGAGAAAAATATTCGTTAATCATACCTGTTGACCAAATACTTGCCTCAGACCAGAGTATATTCTTTCAAATGATTTGAAACAGTTGTCAAGCCTAATAAGTTAAACAAGTCGTTTTGTTTACATGCAGCTGGAACAGTAATATCCATTTTACGTCTGTGGTGGAAAGTGATTTATATACTGCAATATTTATCTCTCTTTGTGAGTTATTTGTGGCAGGTTAGGTTGCTCGATTACGTGTGACAGATAAGGCAAAGGACGTGAATGTTGATAGCTTAAGTAATTAAGGCGATACGATTATGTATAGGACTATGACGGAATATTGGATCGTGTAACAAACACATGAGCATTGGCGGAAGTGTGAGAGAGGCGATATTGCACCGTGACGCCGTCAGTCGACGGTGATCGAGTCAGTAAACACCACGTTTACTTGGGAGATATAATCGAATATAGGTCATAAACTCTGCGCCTGCACCGCACCGGTTCAGGTAATGTCAGTCATCGTTATTTTGGTATGGCATAAATGTGATATATACATACATTTATGATGAAAGCAGTACGTGTTGTGTGTGTGTGTGGGGGGGTGTTTGTGTGTGTGTGTGTGTGTCTGTCTTTTTTTTGTGTCTATGTGTGTGCGAGTGTGCGTGTGTGCGTGTGTGCGTGTACGTGGGTGGGTGCGTTCATGCGTGCGTGCGTGCGTGCGTAAGTTTAACAAATACACGTGTGTGTGTGTGTGTGTGTGTGTGTGTGTGTGTGTGTGTGTGTGTGTGTGTGTGTGTGTGTGTGTGTGTGTGTGTGTGTGTGTGTGTATGTGTGTGTCTGTTTTGTGTGTATGTGTGTGCGAGTGTGCTTGTACGTGGGTGGGTGCGTTCATGCGTGCGTGCTTGCGTCAGTTTAACAAATACACGCAATCTCAGTTTCAGAATTCAAAGGTAATTTCGCCCAAAGGTCAATCTGATTCGCTGTGAGTGGTGGTAATGGTTGCAAATAACAATTTATATCTGGGAATAGCGTATTTTATTACATGTATCAGACGCTTACTGAAAAATACGTTTAAAAGTATACGAGATATACGCACCATAGCGACCAACGGCGGCTTGTAGTGTAGGCGATTTGACCCGTTCTGCCAATTGCGTGACCCGGCCTATATGTTCAAGTAAGTCAAACTAAGATTCCGTGCATTACGGAATTTTGCGCTTGATGTACTGGCTATTTACTAAACAAAACAACATTGACAATTGGCACAGTGATGATATTTAAGTTTAATTATGTTATATAAGGTCAGCCTACCCTGGTTTCACGCACAGTTCTCAATCACCTGTCAATGTCAGTACCCTCCGTTGTTTCAGTCAACACCCGTAGTTGAAGCTACATACAGTATGAAATACACATGCAGGTGGATTCTGGCTGTTGGAGCTTGTCTGTTGTTGCTGGTCGTTCTATTGCAATCCAATTTCCCGATTCGTCGCGACACTCCCAACAGTGAATGGACAGCCTTTGCATCGCTACTGTCGGACGCAGAAGATTCCATACTGCAGGATTTACTACATCATTTTGTCGAGGCAGCCGATAATGCTAGCATTGCGTATTTCATATACTGGGGTACACTTATTGGCTCTTATCGCCACCATGGTCGAATCCCGTGGGACGACGAGATTGACCTCATGATACCGGTTGTACAGAAAGCGCGTCTCCATCGCGCTCTGGCACAGCTTCCGCCCATCTACGTCACAGACAGGTCAGCCAAATACCGCTGGAAGTTCTACGCCGCAAACTCGACCTTTGAGACACGTAAGCGCTGGAAATTTCCATTCATCGACATGTCCTTCTACGTAGAAGATAAAAATACCATTTGGGACGAGGACCCACGTTTTACGCGTCGGAACACGTTTCATAAGTCGGACGTGTTCCCGTTGTGTCGTCGACCGTTCAACGGCCTGTGGCTGCCTGCACCTCGCAACACTCTCGCCTTTATCAAGGAGGATACAAACGCATGCCAATCGCGTAAATACAATCACAGGACCGAACATTTCCTGCCTGGTTCTCAGGTGGTGAGAGTCAAGTGCAGTGCACTCTGGGACAGATGGCCATTTGTGTTCAGAACAAAAACAAACCGCGGTACGAACGAGACCCTCAGGATTGGCTCGCAGATTCTGAGTTGGGCATTCGTAGCGACGTGCTAAGCCGGCATTACGGGTTCCTCATACTGATATATCATGTTATTAATTACCTTGCTTTAGCCGAGTGTTGTTTGTATTATCTAAAATTATGTGTTCTTGTTAGTTTTAATTACAGCGCTGTAGTAGTGGTAGTAGTAGAAGTAGTAGTAGTTGTTGTTGTTGTAATCGTGTGTGTATATATATATATATATATATATATATATATATATATACATATGTATGGTTGACTATCACGAAACTTGGACACATTGTCGATTTGGCGAGTTTCATATATCGTTTTCATATTTTAATATGATAAAGTAGACATATTGAAGATTTGAAGACAAAATATGCGACACCTTAATATTGTTATTCCTACCAGAGAGAAGGGTTTCGAGTTACATATCCGATTCGTGTGATACCACGCGAAAAACATAGACTGTCGCAATTTATTTGCGTATTTGATTATCTTTCACATAAGGGGGTGAACAGTAGCAGGATCGTCAGTCAAGGGTATATTATTAGCGGTGGCTGTGTTGTCAGTTGTGGCTGCGTCAGCAGTGAAGCCAGCAGCAGTATGAACCATGAACATTACGATGTGTGTTGCTGCCCTGCTTGGATATATGTGCTGGAATGTATTTAGCGTAGCAACATCCAGACAGCAACATATGTTTCGCATGTACAATTGGCCACAACTACAGTTGGCCAAAACTTAGGACCATAGCGTGAGCTGTCATGAGACTATTGAAGTGTGGTTGTGTTCCATGAATTGATGATGCCACAGTTCGCTTTGACTGAGATGGATAATGTACTGACAACGGTCATTTTGGTTTTATTTGTAACGAAGCGGTTGTAGAAGGTTTTTTGTCCCCCAATACGACTCCTTTCTTCATCGAAGTTTCCGCTAACTCTTTATAGCACGGCACACCGCAGTTTCCTCTAACTCTTTATAGTACGGCACACACCTTCGCACGGCCTTTTCTATCGCTCGCTTCCAGCCATTGCCTTGAGTGTTCACCAAAGTTCGCACGTCATCAGTGAATTATTGTTACAACCAATCCATTGCAGAGCTCATCTCGATGAGCTTCGCGTTCTTTGTGTGTTTTCCATGCTATTGCACGTCAATTCTCGTCGTTTGTGAAAATTTACGTTATTAGCAATACAAAGCAGGAATACGTTGTTTGTGGCAAATGATATGGATAGCATATTGTTTTCATTAAACGGTCAATCAGAAGTTAATTACACGATTACATCATGGAATTGTACCAACTCTTCTGAAAGAAAAGGATCAACGCGAAAGGCAGTACCAGGCGAAACGCATACGTTTTTGTAACTGTTGTGCCAAGACTTATTTCAAAATCGTTATTGTTGTGGTTTTATCGCTAGTACAACAATCACTTACCGTTAAAGCAAAATATTTGTAAACTAGAAATTCTATGTTTGCTGGTGGGGCTGTTAAGAACATGTTATGTTAAAATTGTGTCAGAAACAAAATTGTAAATCAAAATATGTTATTAAATATGTTTGACCATGTGATCCCAGTCAAGCTACATATGAAGTATTCTCAATGAAGCGATGAAGTTAATATACAGACGTAATTAGCTATTCGACAGATACCCAATTGGCGTAGAAGCTGTACGGAGTCAGCAACAACATTGATGTTGCATACACTGCCTACTCGGCGCTTCTCACACACCCGACGGGGAAACAGCTCCAGCCGTCTGGAAGAAAGATCCAGTGACAGAAACCACCACTATGTTAATCTATGACAGTTTACATAATATACCTAACTGTAATAAACACCAGGCAGAAGGGACCAACGGCTTTTAGTGCCGCGTCTGAAAGATACAAGCAACATGGGGTGAAATACATTGCCCTAGTTTCGAATCGGCAGGAGGTGGACTCAGTTCCCTCGATCGAGAGGACGGTACTCTAACCACAATTCCATCGCGCCCGACTTCTGTGCAAGGCAAATAGAATGTCTGTTACATATATAGTATATGTTTGTGTGCATACATTGTTCCTGCTAGTATCAACTCCTGCAACTGTATGCACAATATGCCACTTCCGGTCCGTGAGCAACATCCTTGTCACGCTTTCGGTCGCTTCATTGTGACGTATGAGCCAATGTCGTCATAGACGTTCTCGTCTTGCGTTGGTTCCATGTAGCACTGTTCGTCTTCCATGGTGACTGCGAAGAAACGCGTACGGTATATTAATGGGACCGGTAGTACGAATGTTTTTTTTAATGTGCGATGGAGTTAATATGAAACAAAAGGCTTCAGAATCACATACACGCACACACGCACGCGCGCGCACATACACACACACACACACATACACACACGCCGGATCCAGAGAGGGTAGTCTGGGCGGGGCAAAAAACCTCCACTGGCAGCTGAATTAAATGGCGCAGAAAATGTTTCGCGGCCGCGCAGCCGTAACTTCAGTTACTCCGCTGTTTCTGCTCGACTGGTGACATCCGATGACGGGGGGGGTGCTGTTAAAAAAATATGTCGTCGCTGCGCATCTGGCTCGATTATGGCATCGGAAGATGGGAAGGATTGTGGGGGTACTGTTAAAATATTTTCATCGCCGCGTCACCGTCATTTCAGCTTATTGTAACATGAACGGAGACACGGGGGCATATTTGCAAGGGTCTAGTGCCACCCAGGCTCCTCTCCGGAACCGCCTATGCACACACACACACATACACACACATATATATATATATATAATATATATATGTATAACCTACTTCAGAACAATCCTATACAATGTACATTGACTTGCGAATATGTCTATGTAATTTTGAACTATGAAGATTTCGACAGGCGATGTTTCGCCATAATTTTTTGCTCTGTGTATAGATCGTATGTTGTGTGACGCATCCGCTGGGCGTCACTGCAATCTAATTACTATCTATGTGTGTGTGTGTGTGTGTGTGTGTGTGTGTGTGTGTGTGTGTGTGTGTGTGTGTGTGTGTGTGTGTGTGTGTGTGTGTGTGTGTGTGTGTGTGTATGTGTGTGTGACTCAGAACGGACGATGGTCCAATTTAGGTACAGGTCAAATATCGGTACACTTTTCTATATGACCGATTGATGTATATATGTCCTGATCGTCATAATAAAATATCAAATGGAGAGTAATATACATAATAATTATGCTGTTAAATCAACCTGGAGATAAATCATCCTAACATAGTACACATAACATAAAATAAATTATATAATAGAAAGAAAATTTACCTGCACGATTTTCAAGTGCAAAGTCAACCTTTGGTAGACGTTTGGTAAGTTTATTCAGATTTTTCAGCTTCGTTCGACGCGCTCTGCAAATATAACAACATGTTGTTTATGTGTCATGTCATAACTTCATATTCTGAAACATACAATACAGTTATGCGTGCTTTCATTAAGCGATGCCATTAATTTTGTTTTGGCGTGCAGTTGTTTCAATGGATGTCCTACGATTAGGAAATGTGTCCTATTAAAGTCAAAACTTACATATTAATACGCTAACTCTGGAGCGCTATAATTCTATCTCCGAGGTCCACTCGCCTCTTTCTATATTCATTCGATTCCTTTGACCATTCGTCAACTGTCAACGGGCGACGTACTGGAAGAAAATACACACAAACGTAGTTGTCTTGAGTTCTTTACTGTTTAGTTATCACTCATTCCCCATGTGGCGCCACCTTACAGTTATGTTAAAATAATGTTATTACCTGCTGCGTGTCTATCTAGCTAGTACGCTAACTCTGGATCATTGTAAGTGTATCTACTCTATATCAACTAGCTAGAACACTAACATTGGAGCGTTGTAAGATAATCACCTCTGTATAAATTTGATACTACGCTAACTCTGGAGCATTGAAAGTATATCTCCTTTGTATAAACTAGCTAGTACGCCAACTCTGGATCATTGTATGTGTATCTCCTCTGCATAAACTAGCTAGTACGCTACCTCTGGATCATTGCAAGTGTATCTCATCTGTATAAACTAGCTAGTACGCTACCTCTGGATCATTGTAGTTATATCTCCTCTGTATAAACTAGCTAGTACGCTAACTGTAGAGCGTCTGGATCACTGTATGTGTATCTCCTATGTATAAACTAGCTAGTACACTTACTGTGGATCATTGTAAGTGTATCCCCTCTGCATAAACTATCTAGTACGCTAACTCCGGATCGTTGTAAGTGTATCTTCTCTGTATAAACTAGCTAGTAAGCTAATTTCCGAGCGTTGTATGTGTATCTCCTGTGTATAAACTAGCTAGTACGTAACTTTTGAGCGTTGTAAGTGTATCTCCTGTGTATAAACTACCTAGTATGCTAATTCTGGAGCACTGAAAGTATATCTCCTTTCTATAAACTAGCTAGTACGCCAACTCTGGATCATTGTAAGTGTATCGTCTCTGTATAAACTTGCTAGTAAGCTAATTTCCGAGCGTTGTATGTGTATCTTCTCTGCATACACTAACTAGTACGCTACCTATGGATCATTTTAAGTGTATATCATCTGTATAAACTAGCTAGTACGCTAGCTCTGGATCATTTTAGTTGTATCTCCTCTGAATAAACTAGCTAGTACGCTAATTATGGATCATTGTAAGCGTATCTCCTCTCTATAGCAAGTACGCTAATTGTAAGTGTATTTCCTTTGTATAAACTAGCTGGTACGCTAACTTTGAAGCATTTTAAGGGTATATCCTTTTTTACAAAGGATATACCCTTAAAAACTACCTAGTACGCTACATCTAGATTATTGTAGGTGCATCTCCTATATAAACTAGTTAGTACGCTAACTGTAGATCATTGTACGTGTATCTCCTCTTTATTAATTAGCTAGTATGCTAACTTAGAAGCGTTATAAGTGTATATCCTCCGTATAAGGGATCAGGACATTGTTAGACTTCCTGCTTGGTTACTGACGAAAAAGTGCAGTATATTTTTGGGAAATTATTTTTTTACAATATTCACCTGCTCTGACATAAGTGCATTTGAGTAGTCAGATTTCTAGATGTGATTGTAGACTAGCTACTATGTTAAATATTTATCATTGTAAGTGTAACTCCTCTGCATAAACTAGCTAGTACGCTAACTCTGGATCATTGTAAGTGTATCTTCTCTGTATAAACTAGGTAGTACGCTAACTATAGATCATTGTATGTGTCATTCCTCTGTATAAACTACCTAGTACGCTAACTTTGGAGCGTTGTAAGTGTATCTCCTCTGTACAAAATTGTTAGTACGCTACCTCTGGGTAATTATAAGTGTATATCCTCTGTATAAACTAGGTAGTTCGCTAACTCTGGATGGATCATTTTAAGTGTATATCCTCTGTAGCGCCGACGTCCACTCGACCCTTTCATTGTTCATCCGTTTTCTTGGACCATTCGCATTGATCAAATGGCGATTAACTTAAAGAAACTCAAAGGAGGTTGCTTTTAGATTTTTTTTCAATGAGCTGCAAATCATTCCACAGGTGACGACACTGGAGTCACAGCAGTAATTAAATGGTTGACAATCATGCCATGAGATGTCACTAGAGACACAGCAGTAGTTAGGTGGTCGTGGGAATGAGTTTAAATTCATCACACTGTAATTATGATAACTGCTGTCCTTGGTTTGTTGTTTCACCGATGGACGTGTGTGTGTGTGTGTGTGTGTGTGTGTGTGTGTGTGTGCGGGTATGTGTGTGTGTGTGTGCACGATCCATATGGCGGATTTACGGTTAGTCGGCATATGGCGGTTATATGAAGATCAATGGCATGAAGAAGCAGCCCATGTTGATCATAATGCATAAGATCCCACATAAGAACCCACGATCCATAACTGATCTGACCGATACATTAGCGATGTTGGCGAAGGAAGATGGACTGGACTGGAATGGACTGACCAGGTTCCATTCTACGCGTGGCATCTTAGCTGCGGTCTGTTCTGTGCGGCATACGCGTGCGCGTGCAGGCGTGGCGTGGCAAGCGCGGCAAGCGCAAGGCAAGCGCATGTGCAAGCGGCATGCGGCATCTAGATATTGCATGTACCACCGATCAACGCGATTTTAATATCCCTAATCCAGCTTCATTCTCTCAATAAAGAGGCGAACTCCAATCCGCCACAGTACCATTGTGTCCGGAACTGTTATAATAAGAATTGTGGTGGTTATCAATTAACTATGTTCTAAGATTTTTAATAAGGAAGCAGAGCCACTCGCGTAGCGCCATCTGTTGAACTCGTAATATACATACCATTATTACCCTGTGTTTTTGAGAATTCAATTAACTATCGTTACTATTCAAATGCACATCACTTCAACTCTCAGATTCTTTATTATAGTGCAACATGTCTCTATCTATTTTGGGCGGTGATTGTTGCCTCCAAAACGAGGATACTCTCATCCATAACTCAGCCTAATTGTGCTACATCAGTGCAACAGATGGCGCTGCCCGTTCAATTTCAATATGGCACATCGCCGAGTGATTGTACTTCCATATTCAAATGCTTTGCTATCCTTACAAATTTCAGTATTAATCGACACGTTGCGCATTGACGTACCTTTGTACAGCTAACATCGCGACCCCGCCACATAAGACGCCAAAGATGAATGTTCCAGCAACTAGTCCAACCACAGACGCAGTCAATAAGTTCCCACCGGCACCATTAGCTGGAACACAATGACGTTATCATTAAAGTTGCATTCTCAATTAAACTACAATTTTACCAGTTGTTTTTTAAAGTGTATGTCTCATTAGCATTTGATATGGGAGTCGATAAATAGTTAGTATTTTTTGTAAAATTACTGGTCTCCATGTCCTGCTAACGGAATAAAAGAGCGTATGGCACGCGAATATATGTGTTCGTCTTTTGCGCTATTTTACCATACAATTGTGGGCGTGGTTTTGAAGAAGGTGATATGTAGTGTATAGGGTGTGTAGATTCACCGGAAATTTGCATCCGAAAATGGGCGATTTCAGAATGCAACTTTGCCATCTCGTGTACTTAAAAACAAACGTATGAAATCATGTAAAAAGAATATTCATTTAATTATAAAATCACGTTATATAGCATAAATAAACTGTATTTTTTATAACATACTGACCGCCCAAGTATGTTTTAATGAACACTCTTTCGTTGCTGATATGTAGGTATCCCACGAAGCAATTCCTAGTGGTATTATATTATATTATTAGTAATAATGGCGACAAATAAACACGACCACAACAACCAATGTGGCAAAAAATTAAATTATAATCGTGTATGCCCAATGGCTAAGTTGCCCTTTGTCGCCGTTTTGACCAATACTTGTCGCCATTTTGAGAAATGACTGTCCCCGTTTTGTGCTACGTCTTGTCGTCGATTGTTGCCGTTTTGGTTGTTGCCATTCTGTTCTTTCTGGAATTATCAGAGCTCGTTGTTCACGGACTTGACTGAGAGCGCGGCTATTTTCGTAAACCCTGTATTTAAAAGTCATTTCTGCACATTTGGGTAGTCATAGTGTTATCATAGACACAGCGTTTAGCATGATGGCAAGATCAAAACTATCGAATTGTCTCCCTGTAATCGTACCAAGTCTGGTCGTTTTATAGTAAAAAATCATGTTACAGTGCATAGACTACATGCACTCGCTTGCACAAGCATGGAGCAACAAATTGGATATACCAGTCATCGTCATTATAGCATTGTGCGCCATTTGGAGAGTGGATCTTCGTTCAGTTATCTCAGATAGGAGAAAGACCCTTAAGAAAAGCATAGCATGTCGCAAACGTATACGTGAATAACAATACTACAAGGAACAAACAATACTACAAGGAACAAGCTGGCGTCGACTGGTGAAATATTACTGTTCCCGTAACCCAGGTGGGTTACGGGAGCAGTAAGTAAGTAATATGTGAATAACTCTAAATAACTATCGTTGTGTTTGCAATAAATCGTCAATTGGTCAATCGAAAACCGATGGTTCTAAGAAGCGAACGAATACAGAAAGAGTAAAGTGAACGTAGGCGCCTGGGATGAGATACTGCTACGATACTCCAAAGTTAGCGTACTAATCTTTATAAGTTAACATTTTGACTATCCAAATGTGTTT
Source organism: Paraescarpia echinospica (assembly GCA_020002185.1). Taxonomy (NCBI): domain Eukaryota; kingdom Metazoa; phylum Annelida; class Polychaeta; order Sabellida; family Siboglinidae; genus Paraescarpia; species Paraescarpia echinospica. The sequence goes on from CM034532.1 coordinate 62,260,083, forward strand.
AGCGAACCACGTTGTTGTTATCTAATGTAGCCACTATATGTCTAGTTTGAATGTTTCGATTCGATTATAACATTCACTGCGAACGCGTAACCGTAGCATCATTCGTACATATATCATATCATTGTAATCGTAATACATAACGGGATTATTACCGTCATGCCTGTATAAAAGTAAAAGCATTCTACGTAGCAATAAACAGTCACCATATGAGTATATGAAATGCACGTATATATTTTATACTGTAAAACTCACATTTTTGAAGATTTGCAATAACAATCTCGCTGGTTGCGGTCACATTCTCATTGTTCGTAGCTGTAACTTTAACCTCGTATGGTTCGTATGTAAGATAATCGATGGTCAGTTTCGTCTGATTCACTCGTGCAGTCTCTTTGTATGACCACTCGTCCACTGATTGGCGCTTGTACCACACACCGACGACTATCAAGTCGTCACATCCGTTCTCGTTCAGCGCCTGGAAGAATAAATTGTTGTGGCCAATACTTATATTATTAAAGCAAATGATTCGCGTGATCTGTATAATTGTCCGTGTTGTTAAGATAGCCAGGTCAACTAAGGCAAACACTCGTTTATATAATATTAGCCACTTATTATAGTTACCTGGTGTTGCCCGGGGAAAAGGCTGTCATATGTACGTGACTCCCGAAATCCCTGCCGCTTCGGACGAATTTCGAAAAAACTCAAAATCTACGAACCACCCATATTGGGCGCGATAGACCGCACACAACAGACAGACAAGCGACAGACAGACAGACAGACAGACAGAGAACTGTATTATTTTATAATATACAAATAAGTATGTCTACAACTCATGCGTGTTTCCAACGATGACATACGGCGTATACATGAACATTCACCAACCAGACAAAGAATAAGCTAGCAGCCGCACAAACAAAGATGGAAAGAAATATGTTAAACATCACTTATCATGTGAAAAAAACAGACATCTGGATAAGAGAGAAAACAAAGGTCATACACGTGATAGAACAAATTATAAGGCAGAAGTGGACCTGGACAGGGCACATCAATAGACTACGAGATAACCGATGGACATCGCGTATCCCAACCTGGAGACCTTATGAAGGGAAACGATCTAGAAGCGAGACAGTGGAGACACTAACTAGACGGATACTGGAAACGCACCATGTGGCAAAGGACAATACAAGACAGGCAGATCGAGAAACGACATGATGTGGCCTTCGCCCAACCATGGGACACTACGGATACACAATGATGATGATGATGATTATGTCCGTCAACCCGTGAGTTACGAACCTGCCATTTGATGACTATTTTCGCGCACGCTGAGGCCTGTGCTGATGGCGTCTCAACGGTCTTGATTACGGGTATGTTTGGAGCTGAAACAAAGACATACGTGTGCGCGTGCACATTTCCTCTGAGAAACAGATAGATAAGTGCACGCATATGTGCGCGCATACGCACGCACGCACCACACGTACGAGCACAGGTGTCTTCATAATGTTCTTATATGGTATTTGCTCATCTTCAAGGGAGTACGCTCAGTATGTGAAGACTATGGTAATTTGTGTGCATCTCAGAGTATGCGTTATTTGTATAATAGAGTACAGGGGCCCATTTCTCTAACATTCTTATGAGCTCATAACCCCCGATTTTGAACTTTAAAATCGATTTTGCTCCTTAACAGTAATCTTGTGTACTGACAACTATCAACACCAGGAGGCGCCACCGGGGCACTTCCATTAGTGTGTCACGGAAATAGTGTCATCGGATATACGACGGCGCCATTTTTTGGATTTAAAAACTAACTAACACCACACCTATGCAGCTGGTCTTGAAGCTGGCGATCTCTGTCCGCATGCCGCCTTGGTGTTCCTCCTTGTGCTGCCGATATGGCTTCACACTCACCGAGTAGCGCCTGTTGAACGCGAGCCCGCTGACCTGTGCTTCAAACCATTCGGTGTCAGCCGTGTGCGGCACCCGTGCGACGTTCCTCTCCGTCTCCCCGGCCGCCTCCAGCCACACGATGTAGTAGTACTGCGTCTTCAGACCCAGCGGGATGTTGCTGGCTGCACGCCATCTCGTCACGGCAGTCGAGCTGGTGATCTTTGAAAGTTCTGGTAGCTCGGACGACTGGAAGTGGGGGATCGCTGCCAACACAACACCGCACAATCCACCATTTTAATAATATTTGATCTGCCACAGGGAGGGAGGGAGGGAGGAGGAGGGAGGGAGAGGGAGGGAGGAGGACAGAGGTGGGAGGGAGGGAGGGAGGGAGGGAGGGAGGGAGGGAGGGAGAGGGAGGGAGGGGGAGGGAGGGAGGGAGGGAGGGAGGGAGGGAGGGAGGGGAGGGAGGGAGGGAGGAGGGAGGAGGGAGGGAGGGAGGGAGGGAGGGAGGGAGGGAGGGAGGGAGGGAGGGAGGGAGGGAGGGACGGAGGGAGGGAGGGAGGGAGGGACGGACGGACGGACGGACGGACGGACGGACGGACGGACGGACGGACGGACGGACGGACGGACGGACGGACGGGCGGATGGATGGATGGATGGATGGATGGATGGATGGAAGAAAGGGTGAATGTGTAGATACGTCAGGGAGTTCAGGTACATAAGCAAGGTTATAAAAGTAAGGTTTTATATTACGGCAGAATGGTGTATATTTTCACCTGATCCAACGCCAAGAGTGATCATATGCTTTTCTATATATTTCATTCGATGATGTTGAAACTATGCATTGTCCACGTCCAGTGCTTCATAATAACATTGACGGGGTATATTGTATGAAAAATCTTTCCATTAATTCTGAATATTTTATTACAAACATAAATATAAAGGAAATAATGAATCACCGTTGCCTTAGACCCGAACTGCAACCTACTTACGAATGAATGACTTGCAGTTCTCAGATGTATACCACATCTCACACCCACTGCAACAACGTCCAGACGTAGCTTCACAACGACTTTTGTCTTTGCAGTGACCGCATTCCTCAACACAGTTGACTCCGTAGGTTCCGTTTTCACAAGCTAAAAGAAAAGCAAATTTGCTTATGCTTAGGCATATTTTGTGCAAGAAAGAAGAATTATAATAGTGATGACGATATGCGAATAACAATAGATATGTGTAAGCATGTTTTCATTTTGTGCGTTTCGTATCTTAAATGAAACTGCAGATGAAGCATTTCGGATGTGAGGTATTGCTGTGGATTACGAATTACAATTCGAGAACAACTCGAGTAACGAAACGAAAGGGTGGAACAGTAATATCTTGAAGTTAGCTTTTAATTGGTTTGTCTCTGAACGTTGCAGTTGTTTAGTATTATAGATTCGAAAACATGTCCTCGATTTAATAAGCATCCTCGTAGCTAACTTTGGGATCTTCCTGAAATTGCAGCAGGATGACAAACTGAGAGTAAAATATAGGAAATGAGTTCCGCTAATTATCGCGATAATTAGCGGACCTTTAACATTGAGGTTCCACTGCATACACCTGTCCGTGTTTAGTCTATCTTGCTGTATTCCATCTTAAACCAACCTGGTAACGCAAACCACGCGCCAACAAATATAATATTCCCGCACCAAATACCTTTAACGCAGTCCGGCTGCTGCTTGCCGGAAGGACATTCCGCACATCCGATAATGTCATCGCACGCAGAAGGCGATGCACACAGGTCACAATCTAGGAAACATCCCGCGATATATTCATCAACATACATATGTGATGCATAGTCCTCACAGGGATGCTGTTGTGTGTTTATGGTGGTCACTGGGTCATGTCCCATTTCGATTAATGTTTTGTATTTAGGATATTTTCACTGAGAGAGCCAAACGTGCTATATTTCAAAGTTAATGCCATAAAGCAAACACAGAGTGAAAGACCACAGGTGTGATAGACGGGAGCTTTTTGAAAGACAAAGATGAAAGTTGGAGAGAGGGGGTGATGATAGGAATCAGAGGAAGTCACGAACGTACAGAACTGTACAACAATACACAAGCTAAACCGCACGTATGTAGGATAGGGAACCGGAAGGACGAATATGGATAAAATCGCATCATATTAACTTACTGATATATATGTAACCAATGATAACCACTTCGCACAAGGTCGCAATGTAATGTTGGTAACCACCGTTCCGTCTGAAACTAACGTAGCGCCCGACTGCCTCACACTTGGTTTCGACTGTGCCTCCTGCCGAGACGACGCCGGCGTGAGTCCCGCACGGGATGTGGGTGCTTCTGTCTCGGCTTTCTCCAACACTCAGAACGAACGTCTCCAGTCTCTGGTAGCCTAAAATGTTACGAAAGCTGCATGTAATGATAAATACTTCACTCATTTCGGAGCAGCATGCATATGTGTCGGAACCAGGGGGATTGGGAGTTTTCTTACGCAATATTTTTGGAGTGGGGCTGAATATAGGATTAGTCCCCCAATATTTAGGGAGTGAGGTGCATTTCGGTTGCAATTGAAAGTTTCTAGAATGCCCGAAGATGGGTTTTGGAGGAGCCTCAGGGTGTGATGTAATCGGGAGTTTTTGGAGAGCCTTATTATGGTGTTTTGGGGGCCTCAAGAGGTTGCAACTGGAGGTTTTTTGAGAGATTCAATATGGTATTTTGAGGGAGCTTAAAAGAGAGCCTCAACGACGGTGTATTTTGGGCAGCCTCGGGGGGTCCAATGTTAGATTTTTGGAGAGCCTCAACCTCCCCGAATATTCGACATGTTACAACGCCAATTATTTCCTTCCAACAAAAAATCACTTTTAGATACATAAGTGTCAATTCTTACGGCGTACTCGTAAGTTTATCGCGCGTTCTTGTTATTGATGGTCTCACTGGTGTACGAATCTTTTATTAGGCCTGCTCGTTTGTGGGTGTGGAAGAAGACCTTTTTAGACAAGCGATCTTTTGTGGGAATGAGGATGTAGTTGACCAGATCACCAGGAATTAATCACTAGCAAATATGACCATCCTCCACACATACATACAGTTAGACATATGCAGAAGACGGTTTCTAGAAGTATTCGTGCCTGGCGTTTACTATTACTTACATTTGAGCTGTTTTTCGCAAAATAAGTTAAATAAAACATCCCCAACTGATCGGCTCACGGTTTACGTAACTCGGAACAATCGCAGAAAATACGCATAACGTTGCAAACAATCAAATAAATTCGTCAACCGTCCAATACGAACTCTAAAATCAGTAAAACCCTTAACCAACGGGAACTTTATTTGTTATTTCGGAGGGTCGAAGATGAACCCTTAAAGGTTTGGCTGCCGAGATCGAAAACCTCTGGGAGGTAACGTTTAGCATTCATACATTCACACATACTCACACACGCACGCACGCACGCACGCACATACACACCTCTCTCCCTCCCCCCATCTCTCTCCCTCTCTCTCTCTCTTTCTCTCTTTCTCTCTCTCTCTCTCTCTCTTTATGTTTGCCGATATATAGTTGGTCTCTGTAATTTATTTGTATATAATACATAAAAAGAATTATATCAATTGCTCAGCCTTTAATCAATAAAAGGTACGTTTTTTATCGCTCCCTCCGCAATTCGCGGTTTAGCTCTTCCTGTATTAGATTCAATAAATACAAATAAACCCTCTTGTACAGCCTATAGGCTACGATGTATTGTTTTGTTTGTGCAAAAATACCAGTTAACCTGACTGACAGCGTGCTAAAACAAATACATAAAAACAGCTAAAGACCTTCGTTGATAATTTGTAAGAATGGTGTTATAGTACACACCGACCAAATGACACGAGCGCTCGTGAGTAGTACGCTGATTTAATTATGAAAACTATTAATTCTTATTCATAATCCCTATATTGTTTTCATTCAACGACCCGACCTCCCAATGAAATGTTAATGGCTCACCGGCACAAAACGAGACCGGAAGTCACGTACTTTCTGCCCGATTAATGTTATAGGCCTGTTGTGCAACAAGTTTATTTCGGGTAGCCTATATTATTTATCAACCTAGTTACGCGACATAACTAAATTTCCCCCCGAATTAAGGAATTTATTAATACCACACCCTTAAATCGTGGTGTAATTGCGGTTGGTTGTATTTAAAGCGGCCTAATAAGTATCATGTTGTCACGTAGCTACGTCGTTGCTATAATTGAGGTTGTTACAAAAACAAGTCAGCTGTGACATCAAGCACATATTTTATAAATGACAAAAAAAACGTTTACGTTAAAACGTCCTAATGCTTAATTATTAGCCAATTGCATTTTAATTTGATTATTTTTTCAAGTTAGCATACCCTTCCCAATATTGCTGACGACGGAGTTATAAAATCCATATTCTGTATAAATAACGGAGTCTCTGAAACAAACCTGATGCGTTGCATTTTTGTGGTTTTTGTCTACTGCGCGGTGCAAACAATCTGACTATCAATATATTCTTTTTTAAAGTATTTTAATTGTCATAGCTGTCTCGGTTTTTTCGTTAAATCCGACTGCTTTAAGTAGCCTTTATCGAGACATTTCGAAAGAAAAAAGGTAAATTTGATTGTGAAATGCGTAAAGAGATACATTAATTTAACCAACATGTCTTATTTGGTACGATTTATAAATAATTTGGTTCAAATTTTACGTAATTCGTTTAACGCTGCTTCCTTAAATGGCTTAGCCCGTTGCGAAACCGACTCTTTCATGTCCAAATATGTAGTATGCGAATAGTCTAAATAGCATCCGTTGTCGGTTTAATAAAAGGTGAATAGTTTTAAATTGTTGACATAATTTATTTCGGCTGTTTCCTCTTGTAACTAGCCAAAGTTAATTGTCGGGCCGACATTTAGCCTTCAACCCAAGGAATCTGTCCGACACAGAGAGAACAAGGAAAGTCTACAACATTAATACAGAAACACAAGCATAATCATATAGCATATTCATGTAGGGCATCCAGTGGAACATTTTATTTTAGGGAGTCATTTGAATTAATTCCTGGCCAGGAATTAAATAAGCTAATAGTTTGTCTGATGATGTTACCAAAACTAAATACAAAAATTTGCAGAGGATAGTATTATGTTTTGCTTTTTGCTCAAAATGAATTTAAAACGGCACGAGCAACACATCGAACTAAGATGGCACCTTTAACTCTTGACCACTTGAGCTCAGAGACGAAGATACTGTGAGTCTGTTACATATGGGTCAACATTTGCGCGTATGACCTTTTCCAAACCGATTCGTCGTCACACAAAAAACATATATTAAAGACATAGTAAACGCAAATGTCACGCTATTTTTTCAAAGAGTAGATATCAAAGCTAGATTGCATTATTTTTAAAATTGTTTAGTTAACACACTTTGTGTGCCGAACCTGTAGAGTGGCTCTTACTGATTAAAAAGTATCTTGACATTTCTTTCTGCCCGTTTCCTTGGCAATGAACAAAACTGGTGGAATTAAAACTCATCTAAACAACTGCAATTCTTTGAACTAGAATATGTTATCACGATGTTTTCAAAATCATTGTTGATTTATTTATGTCTGAAATTGATCTAAGACTTTTCATAACGGGTGAATATTAATTTTCTATTATAGTTTTAATTTCCAAAACTATATGATGGTAAATGCAACATTTATCGACATAAACATACATTACAACCTGGACACCGTATGATGCACACGGCGAGATATCCTAAGCGATGCAGTCGTTCGCTTAGGATACATCATGTACTCACAACAGTCGCCTCTGTTGTAAATGACGACACTGAAGATCCTATGGGTTTCTCCGAGATCGACCGTCCACCAGGCGTTGGCAATGGATATAGTCCTTGCGAATGCGCAGTGATTGTTTTCCATGGATGAATCGGTAATGCCGTCAACTGCTCTTTCAGCCGGGAACTTTCTGCTTTCAGGCCCGTCACTGCTCTGTTCCGCTGCCTTGTTATAAGCAACATTACCTGTAACGTGCGACGCATTAAAAAGCAACGTAAAACCAATATATCTATAATACTCTGATGATGACTTGTATATGTGTGTGCATAACTGCATGCATCCACCTTTGAAAGCGTATATATTTATAAAATTAGGTATCTCGATATATGGACTCCTGGTATTAGAAACAACCACTAAAGGTATAGTATAAGGAAAATGTAATTATCGTTCTATATACAGCTGTACGTACCCATTGATACGGAGAGTAAGAGACCTGGCCAAATTCTATAATGTTCCGTATAGCGGGAGTGAAAAGCGCTCTCCATACACGCACACACGCGTACATGCGCACACAAGCACACAAGCGCACAAGCGCACAAGCACACAAGCACACGCAAGCACGCACACACGCACACACGCACACACGCACACACGCACACACGCACACGCGCACACGCGCACACGCGCACACGCGCACACGCATATACACGCTCGCTCGCTCGTTCACACAATCTCACGCACACGCAAACATAAGCACTCAAACACACACGAACAAACGCGCACACTGACTCACGCACGCTCGCTCACTCACTCACTCACACAGTCACTCACTCACTCATTAACTCACTCATTTTCACACACCCACACGCACATACACGCCCGTATGCATTTCGTGAAATATAATTTGTTTATAATATAAAGTTACTAAAATGACAAATATATCTATAGTACACCTCATAGACCATAGACATAAAGTGTTCTGATTCATATTTGGAATAATGTTATTTAAACATGTATTAATACCGTAATACATAATAATAGTATACGAGTAATTTCATATACATTTTACGCAAGAAACCTATTTTAAACCTACCTTTTTGACAGGCTGTTCCTTCCCAGTTGAATACACTCGGAATTCCCTCTTTGCATGTCCCATTGTTGATACATTCGCCAGTCATAACGTTGCAACCCTTGGTACATCTGCAGGGAAACACGCACGAGTCTTGCCTGGCTGTCGTGTTTGCGAACCGGCAAGGCGCACCTGCATTGCGAAAACGCAGACATTGGTTAAACTACATTTAATAAAGAAATGCAAAGTTGCATCACCTATCGGCCGGGACGTCTGCTGTAACACTTGGGGATGTCATTTCAAATTAGACCCAATTACTTGCTGCAAAATGACGCTAGATCTACGTGCTCTGACGGATGTTTGCCAATTTTTCGAAACAGTTATTATTTGCGTTGTTTTCCAAATATACCTACAATTGCATGCCCCTCTTCTTTTTGCAATGGACTGGCCTTAGTGTGTCTAAATTATGCTTTGCCCATCGTGGTGTATATATTGTTTGTCAGCTGTGACAATATTCTCAGTCTTCTTGGGAAATGCTTGAAGGAAGTTATGTGTGTGTTCAGAATCAATTTATTATTGACATATTTTCAATTGGATTGTACAAAAATGCAATACAGTGTTCATATCAAACGCGTATATAGTTAATATTACAGTAACTACGGAAAACGAAATTAGTAAATTAGTAAAACTTTGTAAATTAGCTTTGCAACTCAACAATAATCCCTAGCCCTGTAAGTCGATGAGGGCCAATTTCACGGAGTACGCATGGGTATGCATTTACGCGCTACCAGTCTAAATTAAATTGACTAGGAAATTCCTAAGACCATATAAAATATGACATGTTATCGTCTGCCATTTTACAATACCAGTTAGTCAACTAACATACGTGAATAAATAAATTGTAGTGACATTTACATGAATACGAATTTTGTCAGTTTGGTTTAATGATTTTGTTTAGGGCTTTTGTCTTTGTGGAAATGTGTTTGTGTAATACAAACGGTTTGATCTGATATGCCGGTATGTCTGAAGCAATTTACGACATTCCGTTGTGTTACGTTTGAAACGTCGTACCAATCAAGTATCCGTCGATCACCACCAATGAAACCAAATGACTAGATTTTGTGTTGAAGTTAGAAGGGGCCACATTTCTAGAAATAACTGCTTTAAAACAGGCAAGAGCAGAAAGTAAACAGAACATGATTATAACATCACATTTATGCGGCTCTGACTAGAATAACAAAATTAAATTGGTCGATAACGTTAAAAGCTGGAACATACATCAGTAAAACATAGATTCTTCCATTTAAAAGGAACAATTAGAAGTGACTTTGCTAACTGCTGCAAAAAATAAAGACAAATTTGTAACAACTGCAAAAAAACTCATTTTAGATCATTAGTGGCAAACACGTTACGTGTTGTTATTGATAATAAAACTCAGTCGCAACACAGTTATCTGTATAAACTGGATACACCTTTTACAAACAAAATAAGAACTGCAATGCACTGGCCAAATGAAAAGCCATGGCATGTCCTTTCATTTAGGAATTATCGAAAAGAGTCGGACTTGCTGAATAACATCTGTGCGACAGAGGACCATAACAATTAACATTGTTGGGGAATACCCTGCATCAACGGCTGTGTGGGGGTGTTCTGATAAGGCAACTAGTTTGTGTTTCACCCCAGCCAGTTAGCGGTAATGAGATAACATGCGCATATATGAGGACACTTCCTCTTGTATGGCTTGTGATTCACAAATAACTCATCGAAGGAACTAGATACATTAACGGTAGTCAAGTTCTACTATTGTGATGATAGTCATCTACAAAATAAATCTAACTACAAGTATATAATTGCTGCCATAGTGCGATCTGTTATATCTCAAACTAAGATACTTGCCTTTTGATGTTTAATAATTTAAAACTTTGGGAACATCTTACGTTATGTTTTAATGGAGGGGCTGTCCGAAGAATTCGCTAGAATCCTCTTTTTGTCAAATGTCCGCCGAGTTACATTACGTAATTTTATCTCACCATTTATAGATGTTTGCTGTGTCAAAAACACGTTTAGGTTCAAATGATTAACATTATATGGAAACAACTGATATCCACTATCTTACTCGAAAAGACCTGACGAAACAACGCGCTGCATAAATTGTAGTTCTGTCGTGGAACAACATGCTTGCATAAATAATATGTAAATAATACACAGTTACTCATAACTACACTCTAGGCACGACCATATTTATTGGGTAACTATTTTAATTATATCAAACTCGGGACTTGGCGTGTGTATTCTGTAAGCATCGAGCAAAACAACATTACGTAATGCTATTATATTGCCAGAGCACAGATTCTGTAGACTTATGTAGACCTACGGTATAGAGAAAACCATCCAAAAGAATATTATGTTGAATATTTTTGCTAAGGGTAGTTGCATTTAACGTTCCAAGTACAACTAACTGGAAGTGAAAATGGCTTGATTTCAATGAAATCTACTGCAGAACTTGTTTGTTGTTGAGCCATGTATGCACTACGATACGTTATCCCTCGCTGCACCGCAAAGTCTGATGTGATATTTAAACGACCAGTCCTGTCACATTAACTTTTACAAAACAACTAACATGGAAAACACGTGTTTCGTGCCAGGTTTGCAAATCTGATGTAACAGTTGTGGATATACGAATTCCACAATACAGTTTTTTGGCATATGTATTGTCTTAACGTGAGCTTACACTAATAATACGGTGTAATAATGTGTAGTGTTCAACAGAAGGGCGTTCCCTTAGCAAACACATACATACAAATCTCTTGAAAAAAATATAAATAAAAAGTATAGAAATCAAAATACATGTACAGAATTCTACGCAAATTTATAAACATTTATCGAAATTTATGGAAATATATAGAATTCTTAAGAATTGTTTTGACCACATAAATTTTCAACAGAAAAAACGATGAGTGAACCGCGGTACCTAGGAGTAAATGCTCTTACAATACTACAACAAAGTTAGCTTATCAATAAATAGATTAAATTTCTAGATATATGAATGAATGAATGGATGGGTGGATGGATGGACGGACGGACGGACGGACGGACGGACGGACGGACGGACGGATGGACGGGCGGACGGGCGGACGAACGAACGTTTGGACGGACGGACGGACGGACGGACGGACGGACGGATGGATGGATGGATGGATGAGAGGATGGATGGATGAGAGGATGGATGGATGAGAGGATGGATGGATGAGAGGATGGATGGTGGATGGATGGATGGATGGATGGATGGATGGATGGATGGATGGATGGATGGATGGATGGATGGATGGGTGGATGGATGGATGGATGGATGGATGGATGGATGGATGGATGGATGGATGGAAGAACGGACGAACGAACGAACGAACGAACAAATGAGTGAATGTAATTTATTCAACATAAGTAGAAAGTGTAATTTCAAATAAGGTGTAAACATGCACATTTGTAAGCTAATCCATCATAATCAGTGGAACAATGAAAAATATAATTAAGCATAGAACGATAAGTAAATGTTGAAGGGAAATGCAAGAAGTTATATAAACTTATAAATAGCATTCCCATGCTATATAATTGCACTGATACATTACATACACAATATATAACTAAAAATTAAGCTACATTTAATCTACCTGAAGGCATGGTGGTTGATACATAATAACACACATAAAATCAAAACGTGAATTCATCATATCTTTGCAGGAGTAAAGCTTTGTACATCTTTTTGAAATGATGAGTAGAATTGCACAATTTAATATCAACACATCAAAATTTGATATGGGTCATCACCATCTGCACGTTGGTGTTTGACTTGAAATTCTGTATACATAAATCCGTTTAAATATATATTTCGTTTTTCATCGCTTAACCGGTCTATGGCATTCTTGTTCCGATCGAGATTCTATGTGCATCCACCAAGGTTACGACATATAGGCCTACCTGTTATTCGAATTTATACCTGGTGGTAGGTACAATAAATATACGTATTTTAACGCGATTTTTACATTTGAAACAAATTCGATAGGGTCGTATTCCTCTAAAATTCCAAAATATATAATAAACCCCTGTTGTAACAGGACATTTGTATGATGTCATGAGCAAACATCCAGACAAGATACTCGCAGGATAACAACCAACCAATATCGTCAAAATTGGACTTTGCCATATTGGCCATGAAAGTACTTTACCCAATGTGCCTTGACATGCCAGCCACGCCACCAGTATCATAGACAGCAACAGTTGCACCATGTTGACTCCTGAAAACACCTTCGTCGTCCTTGCTAAGTGTGTCTAGGCAGTGTGAACGACAGTCCTGTGTGACTAGGCTGCGACTATACACGACCGCGTGACCACCAACTTACTCTGTCAAAGCTGCTCACGACATACTGACTCACAATGTTTACCCGCTGTGACGCCACGAACAGCACACGCCTTTGCTACCGCCGACTGGTTTAGTTTATTTAAAAACCGCCCCGAGAGCTACGGCCGTAATCCAATACAGCGCCGCAGAAAAGCCGGTGCTTAGGTGAAATATAGTAAGCTACTGTTGCATCGCCATTCTTTTGTTATTAGTGTTACGAAATGTATTACAACAGCATTGTTTAATAGGATTCGATCTTCCATTAAATTGTCTTTCGTCATAATATATTGAATTGAATTGAATTGAATTGGATTTTATTCAACAACAAACATATATTATACAAGGTGAACTCATACATAACACATCAAATTGAACCTATACACAGCATCAAGGTGTTGTGCCTACTTAACTCTATACAATCTTGAAAACTAATTACAGGTGTGTTGAAAGGAAATGTAAGATGTTAAGAACTTATGATTATTATGTATTCCATACTAATATATATATATATATATATATACATATTATTTTTATTATTATTATTCCACATTCGTCCGTCTTCTTCTTTGTCCGTCTTCTACTTTGTATTTGTCTTCGTCCGTATTTTTTCTATCGAATTCTTTACCATACTTTCGTTTTTCCTTTTTCTCCGTCTAATTGTAGTTCTTGTTGAGCTACTTCTAGCGTCGTCTACATGGTCAACGCCATGGTAGTTCACTTTTGACACGGACTTATATCTCGCCAGGAAATTACGGATGCTATAGTGAGTCTAGCCCGTCTTACGAACAGTAATTACCCAAAAATGTAAAAATCTAAAAGTGGTTTATTTTCTAAAACGCATGTAATCTGATCATCTAGATGAATTTGCCACAACTTCGGCTTGCCGACTCAGCTTGGTGTTCTCCAAGTGTTCTCTTGTATGTGGAGTTCAAATTTGAAGAAAAAAACATTTTGGAAAAAATTCACACAAGTTCGCTCCTTAATCTGCAAGACTGGGATCTGTGTGCCATTAAAATACAGTTCTGCAAACGTCACTACTTGATGCGTGACAAAACAAAGTGTAATTTAGTCTACATTTTGGGACTGTTTCCTAAATATGTCATTTGTTAACGGTGTAACATAAGCCTTACGGCTTACGACAAGTGTTATCACTTGAAGCCATGCAGATGTGTGTTTTTGCGAGCGCCTTCACCCGGAAGCAACGCTTTAGTCCTAATAATCTAGCTGTCACCCACACAACAGGAAGCAAGCCTAGACCTCCGTCGATAAGGAAGGAAGTAGACCAATGTTTCACTTCCGCGTTCAGGGTAGAAAGGAAAAATGGCATACGACACGTTTGCTGCACACAGGCTTAAACCCTAAAATAAATTTTCTGTAGTTGCTAGCTGGCTGCATGTGTGCGTGCGTGCATGTGTGTGTGTGTGTGCGTGCGTGCGTGCGTGCGTGCGTGCGTGCGTGCGTGCGTGCGTGCGTGCGTGCGTGCGTGCGTGCGTGCGTGCGTGCGTGCGTGCGTGCGTGCGTGCGAGCGTGCTTATGTATATGAACGCGTCAGTGATGGAAGAATCCCCCATGTGAGAAGACGCAAACTTTCAAGTTGGTTTTGATGAGAAATATTTAACATAACGGAAAATAATTAATTGTACGTTACAATAGATAACATATTGAAATAGACTCAACAGAGATGTGGTGTGGTTTGATATGGTGTGGTGTGGTGTGGTGTGGTGTGGTGTGGTGTGGAGTGGTGTGGATTGGTGTGGTGTGGTGTGGTGTGGTGTGGTGTGGTGTGGTGTGGTGTGGTGTGGTGTGGTGTGGTGTGGTGTGGTGTGGTGTGGTGTGGTGTGGTGTGGTGTGGTGTGGTGTGATATGGTATGATGTTGAGTGGTGTGTTGTGTTGTGATGTGGTGTGGTGTGGTGTGGTGTGGTGTTGGGTGGTGCGGTGCGGTGTGGAGTGCTGTGGTGTGGTATGGTGTGATATGGTGTGGTGCAGAGTGGTGTGGTGTATTGTGATGTGGTGTGCTGTGGTGTGATATGTTGTGGTGTGGAGTGGTGTGGTGTGTTGTGATGTGGTGTTGTGTGGTGTGGTGTGTTGTGTTGCGATGTGGTGTGGTGTTGTGTGGAGTGGTGTGGAGTGCTGTGGTGTGGTATGATGTGATATGGTGTGGTGTGGTGTGATGTGGTTTGACCCCGTTTGGTCGATGACGTCTTCTTGAACGACTTTTTTCTTTTCAGACGACACCTGGACACGACTCACCGTTTAATTGCCCTACCACAACTATAATGTTTTGCCCAAGCAGTTAAGCTAAAATAGGACATTCTTTTGTATCCAAGATAAAATCACTATGTAACTCAAATCTCTGCCATGAACTGGCAATGCGTATGTAGTGCAAGATCCTCAAACAAACAGATTACATTTACATTTACCTAATAATTTAAAAACTACTACCCCCTGTAGTGGCCATTTGTCACATCAAAAAACAATTTCCCACCACCAGCCCCTTCAACCCTTCGACACGTTCGTCTCTTACCATTGATAAACATTATCACTTGGTTGGATCTGTTTAGTGTCATTGACTAATCTTGTTTTGCACGATATTGTATTAGTTAATTTCACACGTTTGTATTGTGTACTCATTTTGTTATAATATTGACTATGGTGTCTTATTGGAGTTAACATACGATGTACTTTGGGACACGGTGCTTATTTCACATGTTTGTATGAGTAGTGCACTTACTTATGAGTAGTGCACTTATGAGTAGAAACACTTAAGGAAGGCTTTGTTAGAACAGATGAGGAGATATGTGGCCGAACATCAGGAAAGCCGACACAAAGTCGAAAGAAGAAAGAACAGTGGTGGTGGAACCAGGAAGCTGAACAAGGAGTACGAGAAAAAATGAGGCACTGAAGTGTGTGGAAGAAGCGAGTGATGAAGAAAAGACAAGGCTTAAGCAGAAGTACCTGGAGAAGAAGAAGGCAGTAAATAAGGCAGTTGCTAAAGCAAGAGATGATAAATAGCAGGAATTATGTGATAAGATTGAAGAAGATGGAGGGAAAAAACTGATCTTCAAACTTGCCAGGGATAGAGATAGAGACAGCACAGATACTATACGGACATCAGCAATGAAGAGAAGCGATGGGACACTGGTCACTGGAGCAAAACAAGTGTTGGGTGTTTCGGAGGAGTACTTCAAGAAACTACTAAATCCGGAGGAAATATATGAGATAGAGATACCTCATACCGTAAGGAGAGAGAGCTGGAGATGAGGACAATAACAGAAGAAGAGGTGGAGAAAGCAGTAAAGAAGATGAAAACTGGAAAGGCTGTAGGAGTGGATGGACTCTCAGTGGAAATGGTGAAAGCAAACAGACTAGTTGGAATCAAGTGGCTGACCAGGCTGTTTAATGTGTGCTTCACAGCAGGAGAGATACCAGCACAGTGGCGAAGAGGAGTGATTGTGCCGATATGGAAGGGGAAAGGGGACATCCATGACCCAGGGAGATACAGAGGCATCACATTACTGAGTCAAGCCCTGAAATTGTTGGAAAGGATACCGGACGCTAGGGTGAGGCTTTCAATGGAGAGCAAAATCAGAGAGAATCAGCTGGGATTTAGGAAAGGGAGAGGAACAGATGATGGATTATTTGCCATCAGACAAATTATCGAGAAGAAGAGAGAATTTAAAAAGGATGTAGCGTTCGGTTTTGTAGATCTGGAAAAGGCATTTGACACCGTGCCGAGAGAACTCGCATTTGCAGTCATGAGATGGATGGAGGTTGGAGAAGCAGAAGCAAGAATGGTGGAGGAAATGTACAAGGAGACAACAGCGGTAGTGAGAGTCGAAGGAGAAACATCGGAACAATTTGGAGTGGAAGTATGACTCAGACAGGGAAGTGCCTTGAGTCCCCTGCTTTTCGTTATGGTGATGAACCTGATCAGTGGAAAGCTATCGGAGCAGGAAGAACTTAAGAAGATACTGTATGCAGACGACCTAGCAGTGGTGGCTGATAACAAAAAGGAACTACAGAAAGCTTTGCAAGAGTGGAGTGACACCTTCAGAAAACACGGCCTCCGAATTAATCTGGAGAAGACTGAAGTAATGTGGATAGGTGAACAGGGAGTAGATCTGCATGTAGTTATTAACGGAAAGACCATTAAACAAGTGAACAGCGTTGTATACCTGGGCGGTACATTGTGTGAGGATGGAAGGAGTAGTAGAGAAATACAGAGGAGGGTGCAAGCAGGAGCAGCAGCATGGAAGAGGGTAGAAGGCACTATGTGGGACAGAAAACTGAAGAAACAACTGAAAGGAAGAGTGTTAGAAGCCTGCGTTGTACCAGCCTGCATATATGGGTTGGGAACACTGCCACTGACAGAGAGACAAGAGGAGAAACTACAGGTGGCAGAAAACAACTGGGCCAGAAGAATATGTAGAGTAACACGAGAGGATAGAAGGAAGATGAAGGAATTGAGAGAGGAGATTAGAATGAAAAAACATCTAAAGAGGAAAGTAGCCGGTAACAGAATGAGATGGGCGGGACATGTACATAGAATGGGTGAAGACAGACTGGCGAAAAGAGCGTGAAAAGTAGAAGAGGATGGCAGACGAAGGAGAGGAAGACCAAGGCTGAGATGGAACGACAGCATAAAACGAGATATGGGGAGGACTGGCGTGAACAGCCATGAATGGATGGCAATTGCGGACGAGAGAGAGGGGTGGAAAGAACTGACAAGAAAAGTAGAAGAAGCTACCAAGTGACGTGGACCCCACCCCGCAAAGGAGCCAGGGGGAGAAGAAGAAGTATGTGTAGTGCGTCTTATTGAAGTTATTCTACAATGTTGTAGACTATTAGTACCTGGTGGTTAATTCACATATTTGTAGGCCTATATGTACGAAAGGTTTTGCCTAGGCTTACGCTTTCCTCCTTGCTGACTTTTCGTAGTGTACACATGTGTTTTTAGGGCGATAACTACTATTATTATGCTATTATTATGCCAAGTATGTGAGTGGTAGATTCCTCAACTTTTGTTTGTGTGGTTGGTTCCTTCACCTTTGCTGATGCTATAGATATGCAAATTATATACGACTGTTTATTTATTGTTATATACAGTGTGTACTGTATACATAATGTATCGCTGCATACCGAGTTTGACTTTTCATAAAGCACTTATGGGCAAACGTTTTGTTTTGCAAACTGCAATAAAGCGTCTTCGGATTTTGACATGATCTAGACGCCACAAATATGACCGTACAGCCATTGTTTTAAGTGCTGATGAAAATCAGTCCAATTATCTGTAAGTAGCCGACTTAACCTACTTCGACGGTCCAATAATTTTAGAGATGTAGCCTCTCAAAAATAAGGAGTACCCCAAAAACGCGTGTCTTTTGTTGCGATTTTACACTTCTTACACCACTGATGTTAACTATTATTTATGGCATTGGAACCATTCTTTTGAATCTGTGTTTCAGAAAATACAAGCAAGTGTGACATGTATACATTCAATATATGAATATGTTGGAAACATTATTTTGAGAGACCAATTTATGTTGTCCACAGAGTTGCTGTTTATTACGACATCCAAGATAAATCTCATTCAAACAAATCAAGAACCATGAATTTAGAAGGATTTAATGTTCCTATGATACAGGTTATGGTTATATCTGTGTAAGACAAAAATTGTGGAAGATGCGTTTATGTTGTAATACGGAATGTTATGGGGCAATTAAGTGTCTCTTAGAGGTACCTATTTACCATAGTTATTGTGTTTAAAAATAATCATTGGTTTAGTGTCACTGATTTTTCTAAGTTTCTTTTCCCAAAAATATTGTACATATAAATATCTGGTTATTATTTTAAATAAAATGCATGAATGAGGTGCACACCCTATCCTAATAAAATAGTCAAAACCATTTAGAATATGGGCATGTGGTCCCGTAGTAACATGCATCAAAATACGGATGTCTTAAAAAACATTTTGGTTAATAAAGCAAATATGCCATGAAAATGCTTGAAACAAAAAATGGTTGAAGTGGTTGTCATGGTAATTTTAGTATATATGTTATATCGTATTAGCTAACCTAAAACAATTAATACTGAAATTTGATTACATATACTTAATTTTTTGAATGATTTTTTATATTTGCTAAATATGGATTTTGTCCTTCAATGACGGGGACATGAACGTCTCTCTTGGGAAAGATAATGACAAACTATCAACAACAAATACTTAGAAACGAAGAACCAACTGTTAAAGTTTTGTTATAAAATGGAAGAATTTCAAGTATATATGCTGCGGGTTCCAGTGCAGCATGGCACTCTGTCTTTAGGCCGAAGTAGTTCTGGCAGTTGTTTGAAGCCGGACTTGGGAAGGACCACTATCATGTTGTCTGAGTGCAGTGAAAGGCGAAATCACTTTAGCCTCTAAGAGATATGCACATCTCTCCATTCAGAGAGTCGCAAATTTCTTTCTTCAATATTTTAAGGTAGTCAGTGGCTGATACTTTTGAAAAATATCTAGATAAGATACAGATACATTTTAATTTGGTCAGATACAGATAAATATACAGATACATTATTTCTAAATGTATCTAGATACATATACAGATACATTATTTCTAAATGTATCTAGATACAGATACATTTGTATGATTAAATTTGCGATCGGTAATGGCGAAGTATAAGAAACTAAAAAACACTCAGTTTATTTATTTATGACAGCTTTATTTGACTAATATTACACTTGCATACATAAAAATAGCATACATAATGGTCCAAAATACCCATGGTGTAGCTGTTGACAAGCAGAAGTTATAGGCGATGTTTGCTCAATCAGTGACAAATGGTTATGCTGACACTGGCATGAGTTCTTTTATATGATCTGTTTGACCCACATTAAAGCAAACACAATTGCCATTCTCACCTTTGATGTGTGACAGCTGTCAGTTCATGATCTGCTCGAATGATCCATGAGTAAATTAATTGGCTTCTTTAATTGCTGTCAGACATTTTCAAAAGAAACTGGTTCTTTTGATGGATATGATGAAGCCATGAGTAGGTACTTGGCTTCTACTAATTGTTTCCTATAATTACAGTTAACACCTTTTGGCTACGTGGGAGTGGGACATATCCCTTCTTCACCAATGATCTATCTAAAATGTATCTGAAATGTATCTGAAATTTCAGATACATTTGGAAAGTATCTAGATAAAATATAGATACATATTGATTTCGGCGCAATGTATCTAGATACAGATACATTCAAAATTGTATCTAGATACATAAGATACAGATACATGATGTATCTGACCCTAGGTCTGGTCAGCGGCCTACATATGGCGATTACACACAAATCGTGAAAAAAGTTGGTGTTGAATTCAACATGCTTCAAGATGCAGTACTGGTATTAAGCAAACCCAGTGTACATGCTTGAAGATATTTTGTTGATTTGTTGATAAGTGGACGGCAAAAAAACAGTATATATAGTATGTTATTGGCACTGTTGAAACAGTAAGATAATCATGTTTATTACAACATCCAAATGGTACACTAACTTGATTTTTCATTATTTTCACAATTATTCACCAATGAAATTGACATTGTAAGTCTGTCTTGTATATACATCAGGCAACATGTTTGATAATCAGTATTTATTTTTCCCTTAACCATTAATATATATATAGATACTGATGTTTGGTATAGTTTGAATAAAGTGTATAGTGAAGAAAATATGTTATCATTACGATTAGAATATTTATCGTGAAAGCAAGAACAACCACTCCCCTATGTATTGTTTTACCAAAGGTAATAGTACTTGAAGCATTCAAACACATTCCAAACTTTCCTTTTCTGTATTATCATAGCCGAAGTAAAAAAACAACGTACATTGTTACCAATGGTGTTAAAGAAATCATATTTTTGCATGCCACATAACAAGAACAATCCGAATCTACCCATCAAGAAAGACACACATATCTTGCCAGTCAGAGTGCCGAATACTTCTTTCTCCAACATTTCACACTCTCATGACCTGTAAATGCAGATTGTGGAGAAATCGTAAAGCATAATTTTGATGTTGTCTTCCACACTCTTCGAAGCCCAGTGTTGGAGTTAAATAAACATGCAATTGAATTCCGTAAAGGTTGACGATATGTTGGTGATAATTTTATAATGCCAAATTGCAGGTGAAAACGTGTTTCATAAAGATGTTTGTACTGTTGAAACTATGAGGTATTCATGTTTATTACGACATCCAAATGGAACGTTCTAAAACGTTACCGTTGTTTTTACAAATATTGACCAATGACATTGACATTGTACGTTTGTTTTGCAATAATTGTTTTTTTTTTATTATTAAAAGATATATTTAATAACGTTTGGTAAAGATTGTGTTACTGTAAGTGTGAACAAGTATCATGCAGAAAACATGCTATCATTTGGAGTTAGTTGAGTATTAGTCATGCAAGCGAGAATAAGTCCATTCGGTTGTATGGTTTTTACAAAAGTAGTAGTATTGATACCATTCAGACATTAGAAACTTCCAGTTTATGTATTTTCACAACGAAACATTGCACTTTGTTACCAAAGGTGGCAGAGGTCGTAATAAATATCACCAAAAAGTGTTAAGACCAGTATGATTATCCGGCGGACACCACACAAAAGTGGTTGAAGTGGTTTTCTCAATATTGTAGGCCTACGAACTACACCATGTTTGCTATCTGAAAACAAAATAAAAGTAAAAAAAAAGCATTTTTATGTTTCGGTTTGATTTGTCCAGTTTGCAAAAAAACTGTTTCCTATATACATACATATATATATATATAATTATATATATATATATATAACAGGGGCCTGGTTAGCCATACGCACGAACGCACGAACGCACGAACGCACATGCTTCCATTTCAATTTGTCAAACAAACAAAATCCATTTAAGACAGTGGCCGTTGGAAGCCCTGATAATGTTGTACCCCTTTGCAAAGAATACAATAACTAACAATTTATCAATATTTTGACAATACCGGATGAAGTTACTAGAAGCAGGCAACGCTACGAAGCTGCTTCCGCTGGTAAACAGCCTGTGTGTGACTAAATGCACAGGGGGTCCATATAGACTCCGCTGTAAAAAATGGAATTGTTTGTTTTTAGAGATTCAAAACGTATAGACATGGTTTACTGATGTCTACACATTAAACTAATTACTATTCTTAAGAGAAAGTATACCAACAAAATTGTCAAAATAAATATTTAATAACCGTAAAAGATACTGAAATGACTATTGTTGATTTAGGCCTATACCAGTAAAGAAGGACATGTTTTTGTATAGTTCTGTCTGTCTTTTGTTATAGCATGTGCACCAATGAACTACCTTTAGCTAACTCCATCAACACATTGAAAAGTATTTTTTTACATTTTCCAGGCCGTGATAAATGAATTCCCGGTCCATATACGACGGAGGTCCATCTACGACATCACATCAGCAGGCAGGCAAGCCGGTGACTAGGCAAAGCATATATGTCATCATTCACTTGTATCAATTTATCATTGTTTGACAACCTCTATGAAACTAACAGAAGTATGCAGTTGCTATGAAGTATGTAAAGTGATAGCATACAATCCCTTAATGGTGGCGTTGACTTAGCCTCACAGAGGCAAGTGAAACAGACAGTTTGGTGTTTTTTTAATAATTATCAAAATTAATAGTTGTTGATGCAGCAGATGTTGTTGCTGCTGTTGAGTGGTTGGCTGCTGGTGGGCAAGTGGGTAAGGTGAAGTAATGGTCAAGTGGGTAAAGTAGTGGTCAAGGGTGAAGAACCTGGGGACGCAATATATGAAAGTGAATTGATAGGCTTTCAGTTAGCTTCGAGAATGACACGTAGCTTAACTACATAGATTGATCTAGCTTTGGAAAAATGGAAAGCCAATGCCTGACATTAACAAACATGACGTTCTTGAAGCTAACTGGAGAAAATTTATTAATCCATTTGTCCATCAAGATGGATATAAATTATTGAAATCATAAGTGTATTTTACTCTACGTGAGATACTTTTCTTTAATGCTTACACAGAAAGTTTCTAGCATCCCCACAGCATGTCTTGGATTTGTTGATGAAACTTCCAGCACAACTGGTGAAGCATTGATCACAAATTTATACCTACACAGGAAGAATATGGAGGTTTGGTGGCAAAGATATGCACACAGTGATATGAATGAGCTGCCAAAATGGCACCCACCATGGCATGCAAACATGAATCAGACAACTGATCCCCGACACCATGTCTACTCACTGCAAAGGGGAGAATGTCAACTTGGCTACTGTACATGCCACCAAAGGACAACTATTGAGAAATATGAGGGATACACTCCAGTAGATCGCCTTCCCCTTCGATTACTCCGCCAAGAGACTGCATGTCTTTCAGACTGAATTAGATGAAGATACACAAGCTGGTTTGAACAAAACTAAGCTGCAATCACTTTGTGAAAGAGACAAGATGGGCCACAAGTTAATTGTTCATCAATAACTTTTAGCAATAAATCAACACATGTTATCCAGACAACAGTTGTTAAGCTACACAAACGGTTCACATCCACCTTTTATCAGAGATGGTTGTCATACAACAATAATAATCTTCTTGTAAGCGTATTAAATTACTACTATTAATAATTTATTATTCCCTATTTATTTTACCTATGCTTATTATTTATTACTAGAGTGTATTATTGAAATAAACCAACCAATACTGCTAGTTATTATGCCCCTAATAAATTTATTAACTATTGTTTTGTTGTATTTGATGGAGGATTCCGTATGGTTATCAAGAAAAGTTGCTCAGAAAGCTCGGATCAAATAAACGTTGGTCACAGCACAGCACCATGGGGCGCAAAGGAAGGGAAGCGCTCTCCAACCATCCCCTTTTTTATATACTCATTAGTTAGGACATTATTCAATTAACATTCATGTCGTATTCACGTCTATTGAAACATGCATGGCAACAATAGTATTTTGTGAAACAATTCAACTACACAATAGTAATTATAATCTTTATACATGTACGTGTTGTTAGTTGATGTGATTATGGTTGTATTTTTTATCCAGAATCATACCTGAGGATTCGCCCAAAAGCTAAAGTCTTAGACATTGAAGAGGCGATTTCTGAAACCTCAAAGTATGCTCCCAAACATCGAGGAAAACCAAAATACAAGGTACGTAATGTATACAGCCAATGTGGCCAATACATAATTTCAATTTGTTTTGGCAACAAACATTACAAATATTCATTGGTGTACATAGCAAATAAAAAAATGAAAGAATATTGGTTAGATCAAAAGCCGATGACTAGGAAAAGCATATAATATATGTCATCATTAACTTGTCACAATGTATTAGTGCTTGACTACCTGTATGAAACTAATAGAAGTATGCAGCCTGTAAGCTGATAGCATATAAGCCCTTAATGGTGGCGTTGACGTAGCCTCACACTGGCAAGGGAAAATAAATAGTCAAACAAGAGCATTTTGAATTAAAATACAGAAACCCTCCTTGCTAGGGAGTATTCTGTTTTCCAAGTTCTCAGCGTTGCAGCTTCGAACAGTCAACATTGATTAATTCCTAGTAAGGAGGGGTTTCTCTATTAGTTATCTATTGTACAATTGCGATGTAATGTGTATGTATTGCAACTAATATAAGAACAATTACCAGTTATAATGCCTATTCAATTTGTAAATGAATGAATTGTTATCGTGGATTTCTGTTAGACTTTTCAGGCACGAAAAAACTTGGCTGCTGTGGCACCGCCGGTAGAATCAGATTCCGAGCTGGAAGATATTTGATCGGATAGTCTCAGTGCGAATCCAACTGTTCTTATTCACAAACATATAAACAAATACATTTTCTTCTAAGCATAGAAAACGGGTCGAACGGTTTATTGTTGTGTATTGATGCCCATGTATGCGTGTGAATAAAATCTTCAAAAGTGATGATCGTTTAATGTTTGAACTATATTGGACGAACTGTACATTGAAATATACACTAATTTCAACAATAACAATGATCACGTGAAATTGGTGGGAATGGTGTACGAATGTTATTTTACAACGTTATCTCACCACGTGGCTACAACATTCCTACCTCTTATAGATTCCACGTGGTCACCACAATGCCATCACGTTATTATGCTAAGTGTGATCTTGGGCAAGTTTGTTGACTCTACGTTGCTGCAATTCATTCAACTGTATGAATGAGTATTTGGCTATACACAAAGGTGAGTATTTGTGTACGAATAATCTTCGCTTATCAATTACAGCGTGGCTGAATGCTTCCCAGAGAAGTCGAGTTTGTGTTCGATTGAACAGATTTGCAAGGGAGTAAAAGGCAAGAGCATTGATGTTTCCCAGCTGGTACCTCCTGTAATCTATATATAGATAAGTGACGCGTGCACGCGGTGTGGGAGTGGGGGTGATTACCTTCCTGTTCCGTTTGGTTTCTGCGGTTTCTCTTCATGTTGGCGTTTAACAATTTGACATCTACATCTTTAATGTACGACACACTCACAGTTTACAATTACGTATCAGACTGACGAATAAAATAATAATAGAAGATAGTTGAATAGTAGACAATATAGTGTGGAGTACTACTTATATTTAAGGTTATATGAATATAAAATTCCGAGTAAGTTTTACATGCAGTGATGATAGAAACAAGATGTCACAATTGCCTTAATGATCGTCATTTCAGCAATTGCATTAACAAAACAATTTAGAAAGCCCTCGTTTGAAATGTTCGGAGGTGAATAGATGCAATTAGTTTAATTATAAAATTGGCACTCAATATATCACATTTGTGTGATATTTTTTAAAGTTTGATACCGCTAATTCATTGCATCATGATCCATGGGTATTTCGAGTATCGAACCAGCACTCTAGATCAACACTCGATATATCAATGTATTGTGATACTTGTGAAACTTCGACACTGACACTTTGATATAATTATGTATCATGATATTGCGATATATCGAGTATAATAATGACATTTTAGCACATGCAATGAAAGAAAGCAGATGGGATACACCAGGAGAAAAATGGAGAAAATGACATCAAATCAACAAGGGTGGAGGACCATGATTGATGGTCTATACTCTCGAGCAAACAGGCGCAAGTAAGCAAGTAAGTACATGCTGTAATTATACAACATAACATAACAAAGTAAGCTAGTTATGATAAAACAATAAATCATATAATTTTCTATAACAGTGTGTAGCCATTTCAAAGCTCATTAAATTAAAACTATGGAGACATTTTAGAATTATTTCTGCTCTAGAGAATGCACATCAGCTACACACCAACTCATGTCCTGTTTAATATTTGAAGTTTCAAACAATGGCAAGATCAAGGCAGTAATGCTGAGCCTTTGATTATGGCTGGTGTGGAGGGAATTTGACATTGGGGAGATTAAGCAAATCCTGTTGAATTGAGTTACATGTAGGGTTAGCCAATTAAAACTACCCCTTATTACCATAACATCATAATATAATATGCAAGATCAACAGGCCAACCTGGCCAACATCATAGACGATTTCTGCCTCCAAAGTTAGGTAACATGATAGTGAGATGTGTAACTTCATTGACTGTGTAAGATTAGAAACAGTACACTAGCTGATATCATAGAAATAAACCCAGGCTGAGCTACAGCCGCATTACGTAACAGTACCAGTTTGGGCTTTCGTTTGTCAATTTTAATGTGTTTTAGTGGTGGCTGGTCCCTTTTAGCTTAGTCAGTTCTGCCTGGTCTTTGGATGAGGTAGATGTGTCTTGGGATTGCTCTCTGGAATACCAATTCAATTGCTCTTTTACACGATTTGCTCATCTGTTTCACCTTGTTACCATTGTAACACAATTGTGTTGTACAGTGTTTAATTAATAGTAGCATAGGCCTATATGTTTGTATTCGACGAGTTACAAACTGCAGTGATGTTTGGATTGCGTATTTTTGTAAAACCCTTGTATTGTTGCAGTTTTGGTGGTTTGCCATTTATTCTTGCATATCAACAACACGTCTCACTTCGTCTTTGCGGATTCAATTTTCAAGCATCTTCCCCAGAGTTTAGATGGCGTCCAGTTCGAGCTCTTCTGTAGACGAGGTGTTGATGTCAATGGCATTCGCCAAGGTAAGATATATTGTCAAGGAGGCACACAGTGAAATAAGAAATTGTGTATCACTATATTGATGCAGTAATTCACCATGTGGCTACGAACCATCTAGAAGCCATCTGCAATGACACCCGTCATCTAGACTGTACCTTGGGTCTACACAATCGACCTATTCACGAGGCCCAGGACACATACCCTGGAATTCCCCTCATTGTTTCTGGGTACTCCCTCGATTTGATGGGTGTGTTTGAGTACTAGAAAATATCGTAACAATAACAATAAAAATATAATCACATATATAAAAATTACTGCTAGTTCTGTCAATGCTGCATTTGCGTTTGCTATTAGAAATTCGTAATTCATGGTTTGTTTTGTATTGTTTTTGGAACTCGCTAACACAAGCACATTATCTGTGTACTGATTATCCAACATTTTATATTTTTCTAATTGATATTGTATATATGTCACTTTTAATAACTAGTTCAAATCAGGCGTCCTATTCATAATGATGTTGTGCACCTTTCATGAAGAAATAATATATATATATATATATATATATATATATATATGTGAGTGTATGTATATGTATATATATATATATACATGTACATACACTCACACATATACATACACTCACACACACACACACACACACACACACACACACACATATATATATATATATATATAAAACGAATGCATTTTAAATTTGATTGTGGGTGTAAACATTTCTTTTACAGGTGTTTGGAAAAAATTAAACACACTTCTGCTGAAACTTACTTTAATTCCTTGCTATATGTGATGACCTCTACGAGACAAGGTTGTTACACAATCAGCGTCTCCACTAGATATCTCCATGCATTCCTGATGTTCATTTCTGGGATTGGGACACCATCTTCACGCAACCAGGACATTTTAGTATGGACGGCCTTCATCCATCACTCTACGGCAACTCCTTGTTACACGCTACGACTGCCAGCTGTGTCCTGCAGATACTGTCACCTGATAGTAGCCTCGGCTTTGCCAAGTAAGTTCAAGCAAGGACCATATTATATGATGAATACGGTGTTGTCTCCCTTTGTTATGTCTGTGTCGTACCTGCTATGTATGAGCTGGTTGGACATTTGAAAAACATTTATTTACCACAAATGACTTGAAAAGTAGAATACGTGTCTTTGCAGAGAGGCAGATATGGTAGCCTGTGAGCTATCATGTATTCGAGCAGACCATCAACGGCGTATGGTAACCAAGGCGTAAGCCAAGGCTGCTAGGACACCTCAGCCCCCCACATGCAGGCAGGACCCTGCACCAGCTTATATATTATACAGCAACTATATTCTACCTGGTACAGGTCACCCTGCTGGCCCTGCTCTGTGCCTGGATGACCTGGAGGACTAACATCTTCATCAGCGTGGCAGGAGTGTCCATCGCCACCCCGCCAGGGCTACTGCGTTCACGCTGCACGGTATGTACTGTGGCAGATCATTATATTTTATTTTACTCCAGTACTCTAGCATATAAGGATGGGCTATCAACCAAAATA
This sequence comes from Paraescarpia echinospica, assembly GCA_020002185.1. NCBI lineage: Eukaryota > Metazoa > Annelida > Polychaeta > Sabellida > Siboglinidae > Paraescarpia > Paraescarpia echinospica. The sequence continues at coordinate 62,288,894 of CM034532.1, forward strand.
CTAAAGCTCATTAAAAATTAAAATTTCCAGATAAATAAAAATTGCTAGATATAAAAATATATACTGTCTGTCTGTCTGAATGTCATATAAAGCCTTAATTATCAGGTGAGCAAATGTTAGGTGGTATTTTGAACGAATCCAGTCAAAGCAATTTTTTTTCGATGATTTCACTAAAACTAAATAAACATATAAATGTTTTTTATTTATACATAGATGCATTCAAGAATGGCTGATATGTTACTATATACATCTTTGTATTCCACCACCACTCAGTCAGCCCGGAACGTCAGACGAGGACCCAACATAAGATACAATGTCAGAGACCTGCTGTGCAATGCTGTGCAGTGCAGTGTCCCTTCTGCACTTCTGTCAGCTCGTCAGAGGATGTGTTGCTTGACATTTCCTGACTAAGCCCCGCAATCTGTGCCTAGATGCAGAGACTGGAGATGATGGTGATCGTTTGTCGGTGTCATTGCAGCCACTGGACACATCCATCGAGACTCCAATGACTGATATGACAGACATGACAGTGGTAGGAGGTGCGAATCCTCTTAGCATAAATAGTCAAGACAGCGCAACAGTTGTAGGTGGAGGACCACGTCCTCCATGTGTAAGTAGACAAATTAAATCTGCATCATGCTTTGTGCGAGCTGGACATGAATTATTTAAGTCCATATTTCCTGCAGTACTCGGATCTAAGCAAGTTGACATTCGATCTGGAACTAATGTTAAGTGTACTTCTACTGATCCCAGTCAGTATCCTTATATGCCATCCTTATGCCAGATAGATGAATTTTTCAGAATAGTGAGATAAATCACACGGGTAGAGAAGAAATTGTGCTGGATTATAGCTCTTTTTCAGTGGAAACCATTAAACTTTTCAAATAATGCAATGCCGGGAAGGATATTCAAGACAAAGTTAGGATGGAAATTGGTTGGGCAAAACAACAACATTATTTGACCATAGATGGCGTTTCGCAGCTTGACCAAAATTGTTTAGATGAATATTTGCAAATTATTCTGAACTATGCTTAAAATGATAGGCTCCATAGCAGATAACCGCTACTACATTGACGATCTTATATTCCTTTTCGGTGAACTTTGGCTGTCAAATTCTCTTCTCTCTCACATTCGTGTAATGTTGAATGCTCAATTTCATGATACTAAAACTTGGGTGTATTATGCATCAGATATACAATATCAGATAGAATTTGACGCACAGATTTGCAAAAAAATGTTCATGATGGGCAAATTACTTTGTTTGTACCTGTTGGTAGTAATGGTGGAACATATTCCATGGGCAGTTTGCAAGTGTCTAATGCAAACATTTTGTTTCAGTCTAACCACTTTGCACTGAGAGTATATTCAATGGAATTTAATATTGTAATCTATGCAGACACACTTGGGTGGGGAATGTTAGAAACAGTTAGGACTATATTTCAAAAAATATCACAGGGCTTTGGGAAACCAGCTCCTCTTTATAACTTCTGTCCCCAACCTGGGGTTGATACTGGCTCACATACCTGTTCACATCTATTTTCTCATAAGTATCTACTACATATGTTCATCCATTTGCGGAGTCTCCGTAATAATAAGTGCCCCACTAGCGAGTTTGTACCAGACCAGTTTCTGTGGTATTGCTCTTCCAAATTCTCAAATTCAAACAAATGAAATTGCTTATCTACGCATCATCTCTCTCCATTCACACTTCTTGAGACAGGTAATCATGCAATGGATAATGACAGGCACAGTTGATGTAATTGCACACAATGTAAACAAGTCTCTAAACTCTTCCCGTGCTCTCAGGAAGGTAAACGTAATATCACGGCCGTAGCAAACATGTATGCATTATGTGCAGTCTCCTGAGGCAGTTGTTTAGCAAAAGAGCTATACACATTCTGAGAAAAACAGCAATAAAAAGCAAAATATATCGAACATTGTGATATGCTCTGATTGGCCTACACGTTTTTTGTCTGCTAGTATTACTTTTGATTATGGAAAATATTTGCGTCTAACTTGCTTGCAGAAAAGTGGCGTAAAGAAAGGTAATATTTGTTTCATCCTCAGGTAAAACAGATATGAATGCGATTGCTGAGATTCAAAAAAAGTTGATGATGCATCATTCCACACTTGGCTAGAATCTGGTTATATTCACACTGGTTCTGTTCATACTGGCATTCCTGCCAGACGTGTTTCAGATAACATGTTGTTTGACAAACATATAAAAATAAGTCATAGTTAGAATGTACTTAAAATCAGACGATGACACTTTACTAGTTTCAAATGTGAGCAGAAGAGATAACAAACTTGTTTCACAGAACTGATGACAGCTTTGAACCCATAGAATCGGAGCAATGGTTATTTCTTCAGTATACTCTGCTCTAATTCTACCTTGCTACACTCACTAGCTGATTATTATTCACTGAAGCATTTAACTGATAGTATATGTCACTCACCCAGGTATTCCTGGTATTTGAAGGTGTTAACTTGTGTTGGCCTTCATATGCAGACGAGCGACTGGGTGGGAACAGTGATATCGACCATGAATGTGTATATAGCTGTAAATAGTATTTAATATATGTACATATAGTGTTGGCCCTAAAAAGCCTTCACAACAATTTATCGCAGCCACTGTTGGTAACATTAACTTTGTCATATCCTAAAAATTGCCTTATATTGACCAAATTTTAAGTTATAACGTTTAATCTAGACGATATAGGGGAGATGGAGCCTAGATGATCATCATTATTATGTGTTTGGCCTGCTTCTAGATGTCATTGATTGACTGTGAACAGACAAAACATTGTTGGCCACGATTCCGAGTCAGTAACTCCACCACATTAACAGGGGGCTTTGTTCCACATAAATAATATATACACAATTAACTTACATGCAGAGTTGCGTGATATCTATTGCATTATAACAATGTATACATGCATGAAGGTTAAATAATTTCAGAGTAGATTTAAAACTGGCTGGGAGCACTTCTGCTGCCTGTCAGCTTATAGTTATACAGCTGTATATTGCACTACAGCTGCTCGGCCATGGACCTTTTTTATTTCCATACACATGTAACAGTTAACAAGCTAATATTAAAGGGGCACTGTATAGATTGCACTATTCCACGGCAGAAGTATTTTGTCGGCCGCTTGGCGTCTGCGGCTATTTATTATTTATTATTATTACTAGCATTTCTATAGCGCCATATCTCCGGGACCAGCCCGTTCATAGGCACGTACACACATTATAAAACGTACATGGAAACAAATGTAAAAATATATATGTATAAAGATGCCGGTAAATATAATAATTATTAATGTGTATGTATATATATATATATATATATTATTAATATGTATATATATAATGTGTCTAAAATACATGACATATTTGCACAAATATTAACATAATTAAGTAAAAGAATATACATATATATTTATGGAACACTATATGGTGCAAGCGATATATTTGCCGTCGTTAGTTCTCCACATCCTCGTGCGCCAGGGGTCGCTGCTGCTAATTACGTCAGTGCCAGCCAGCAGTACCCCCTGGCTGATCGCTTTGCGAAACAATGAATTTAAGCTCAACCAAATTGGGGCGGGTATAGACTTATATGTTGCTATGCCCTTCTCATATTAAAAAACTGAATAAATATAATACGAATTATAAATAAATTACAAAACAATATTCATAACTCATATGTAAACTTGTTACCATAGTTTTGTGTTACTAATATCGGAATCGGAAGTGTTTATTTGACCCACATGTAAAAACAAAAACGGTATCATTATCAAAAATCCATAACTACCTGCAGCTCAATTATGAAATATTGAATATGTGTTGAGATAATAAGTACTAAATACATGTATTATAAAGTAGAATATATAACATAAAAGTAAAAACAATCAATGTATGATATAATCAATTAGCAACATCCTAATCATGAACTATCAGGTAGCTGTAGATAAACAAAAACAGGGGTCAGGGAGACTGCCACTAAGACCGTAGCAGCCACCCCCTTAATTAATTTTCAACAAAGTATATTTGGCTTATTTAAACACTTTCGATAAAATGATAACAACAAAAGTGCATACTATCAGGTGCAGTAACGGTTACACAAGCATTATAATTATTATTACCAAATAATTGATGTCAAAATCTCAAGAACAAAATATAAAAAGTTATCTTACTTTGATAACTGGCAGATTACAACTACACCAGACATATTAATAACAGTACATTGTGTACGTAAATTAACAGAAATAATAAGATTAAAACAATATATAATTATTTGTTAATTATTCAGAATGTCCATATATATAGCACTTTGGCAAAGAGCACTGTATTCTGTAATTTTGTAGAAAACATATTTTGGCATAACTAATAAATCCTTGTAGGCTATGTGTTAAAATTGTGTTCCTTATGTGAGGTGCAGTATTGTTTATTAGTAATGGAATATCAAACCGAATGCATCGTTTGGCAAAGTCACGTTTGCTCTATTTGTATGGATGTTGTCATGTATCCGTGTATTAATATTGTGAAAAAATTTATTTAGCGTAAATGGTAAATTTTGCAAATATGCTGGTAATGTCATATGGACATATTTATAGTACAATTTCAATTTCTGTAAGTGCAGCATATATGTTACGTTAAGAATGTTTAGTATCTTGAACAGCGGCTCAGTATGTTCATTATATTTTGCTAAACATATTATTCTAATCGCTTTTTTTGTAGTTTTTTATGATTCTGTTACATTTAAAACCCCATATCATTAGGCCATAATTAATGTACAGTAACTTTAAAGAGCTATACAAAGTGACTTTTATATTTACTGGTAAAAATCGTTTTAGTTTGTTTAATATACCTATCAATTTAGAACATTTGATTGAAATATTTTTAATATGAATATCCCAGCTTAGGTTTTCTTGCAAAGTCACCCCAAGAAGATTAAAGTTTTGGACTCTTTCGATTCTGGTTTCATCTATATTAAGCAGGAAATTGTTAACTTGTTTGTTTCTTAGTTTGTGTATTATATATTTGGATTTCTTTGTATTTAAAGACAGTTTATTTATTTTCAGCCATTAATTTACCTTGTTTAATTCTGTATTTAAATGTTGTTCGACGTCTTTTGGACATATGTTTAAAGATTGGATTGTTGTAAATAAAGTTGTGCCGTCCGCATGCATTACGAATTTTAATATTTCACTTGACTTTGGTAAATCATTTATGTAAATTAAAAACAAAAGTGGGCCCAGTATAGAACCTTGTGGCACTCCTGTAGTAATAGGCAGGGTTTCAGAAATGGTATCGTTGTAAATAACGTACTGTTGTCTATTTTTCAAATAACTTTCCATTAGCTTTAAGGCAGATTCGCCTATTCCATACAAATATAATTTACTTAATAAAATTGAGTGGTCTAAAGTATCGAAAGCTTTTGATAAGCCTAAAAATATATTAATGGGTGTTTCATTAGAATCCAGTGCGATTATTGTACGGTCGATAACTTCCATAATGGCATATTCAGTTGAGTGACCAGATTTAAATCCGTACTGATTAGCATTAAAAAGTTGGTGTTCAGTAAAATATGAATATATCTGATTATGCATAACTTTTTCGATAACCTTAGAAATTACTGGTAGCAGAGATATCGGTATGTAGTTATAAAATAATGTTTCGTCATCATTATTAAAGATAGAAATAACTTTTGCAATTTTCATCTTATCTGGGAAAATTCCAGTTTTTAATATTTGATTAAGTAATGTTAAGGGTTTTGTTAAAATAAATTTTTAATATTTGATTTGTTTCAATGTAATTCCATCACAGCCACTACTGGTTTTTGCAGAGAAATTGTCAATTATTCTGAGAATTGACTCTTCGTTTATTTCTTGGAATTGGAAAAGCATTTCAGATCTTCCTGTCAAATAATAACTATGATTTTTATTACTGGTATTTTTTATTTGGTTTGCAAGGTGTTTTCCTATGTTTGTAAAATATACATTAAAGGTATTAGCAATTTCAACATTGTCAGTTATGTTGTGTTCTCCTTCTCTAAAAAATTCCGTTAATGATCTTTTTTGTTGGGTCTTTGCAGAATTTCATTTATAGTTTTCCAAGTTTTCCTTGTGTCATTTTTGTACCTATTAAACAATTGTTCATAATGTAAAAATTTGGCTATTCTGATGCTTCTTTTTAGGATACCATTATAAGTTTTTAAGTTTTTTTTTAATGAAATAATCAATAGATGTTGGATTTGACATCTTAAGCTGTTTATACAGATTGTCTCTGTATTTTATGGATTTGAGTATACCATTTGTTATCCATAGGGAGTTTTTATGTTTATATTTATTAAACGTCACTAATTTAAATGGCATGTGATTACAATTTGCCTTTTCAAGTACTTGTTATTTGGATCGTGCAAACGGTCGTTATCTAATTTCTCTATAATATTTGAGTTGATTATTTCATAAGCAAAATTTGACATAGCTGTTTCATTCTGTAAATGTATTTTAACTAATTTAGGAGGACATTTTTTAACCGGAGCAGTGTCAATAAATATAAAATATGGTTGGTGGTCTGAGAATTGTTTGATTAAGATACCTGCTATTGGTTGTAGCATTAATTGACTAACTTTACAAAACAGATTGTCGATCAATGAGCCATTTAGGGCAGACAATCTGGTTGGGAATGTTATTTTTGGAAAGAAACTGAATCCTGTTAAGGTGTCGTAAAACTCACTACAATATTCTTTATCATTAATTTTAAGCAAGTTTATATTAAAATCCCCGGCAATAATAACTTCAGATTTTTGGAAATCAAATTGTGATAATAATGATGCAAATTCTTCAATAAATTGTTTGTAATCACAATTTAAGTCTCGTGGAGGCCTATATATATATTACCAACTATCACAGGTTTTATAAGCCCATCCCCAGTGATTTCAATTAGCTGTCCTTCCCAATTTTCGTTTTTTATACATTGCAATACCTTGTAATCATATTTAGAGTGAACATACATAATTAAGCCTCCTTTGGTACTACTAATCTTACCCAATGAAATACAAGTATAGTCTTCTAACTGGATGTTACATAAATCGTCTTGTTCAGTTAACCAACTTTCCTGAATACATATAATGCTGAAAGCATAGTTAAGTAGCTGCAGTTCTTTTACAAAGATCTCGATCTCGTTGAATTTAGCGTTAATAGATTGTATATTTGTACTCAGTATGCCAAAACTATTTGTTTTGGTACTTATCAGTGACTTAAAATTTTCGGTGTCATAATACGATGAAGACTTCATTATTGGCAAACTGTTGTTTTCAAAGTTTTCATCATCATTAAAATGTAAAATTGTATTTAAGCAATTTTTGTGGGCACCTCCATAATGTTGTAGGAATAAATCGTCTGAATCTATCTTTTAGTCTTTACATATCTGCAAATAGCATTGCTCCAATAATTCAGTAAGTATTTACTGGTAGTGATATCATGTATAACATAACAATTTAAGTAAAGATACATCATCATTGCGTTACTGTTTGTAGTTTTGAGATTTAGATATAGTAAACTGTAGCATGAATATGAAAACATGCACTGTGTCAATACAGAACATAATATTAATTGCAATAAAACAATTAGCATCGATTGTAGCTTTAGGTGAGAATAAATCGAGAAAACTCAGCTTTTCCAGTGTTAACTGTCATCAATAATAAGTTGCTCACATTTTAAACCTCTACTTCGATGGAATGTCAGACGTCGTAGAGGCGGCAAAGATCTTGTTTTGCCGATCATTTATGAGTATTTTTCCGTTGAAAGTCCAAGTGTCCTGGATAGTGCCTTGTTTTCGTTGCATCCGTGCTTCGCGGGCAAGCCGAGCGCGCCGGGCCGTTAAGTCTTCATTAATGAAGATCTGATTTGCGTCTGAACTTGACGTCAGCTTGCTTCGCTGGCGGAACACTTCATCTCTCCGACGTTCGTTGTAAAACTTCACAATCACGGAGCGAGGGCGTTGCGTGTCAGTTGATTGGTGTTTTTTCCGATTCTGTGACACCGGACGATATCGCTGAACAGGAGCGGAGGGGAAACGTCTTGTTGACAATTTCGATCACCGACTCTTCAATTTTATCGTCGCTGACGGTCTCATCGACTCCCAGGAAGCGGAGATTCGACCTGCGGGATTATTGTTCATATCCATCAAGCTGGATTTCTAGATTTTGGACTTTGGTTTCTAAGCTCGCAATTCGCTCATCTTTTGCTTGTAAAGCTTTGGTGAGTTCGTCGATTTTTGATTTTAAGTAGTCCATCCCGTCACTAAGTTTGTTGGGGTATAGGACCGTTTTCATTTTATTCAGGACGATTTCATCAGTTAGTAGTTCTTGTATAATCAGTTTGAACCGGTTCGGGTCGAGTTCCTCGACAACGTTGCTGTCTGATCTGGCAGACTCCAGCCGTGCAACTTGTTTTGACCTAGGCATGTTTACAACACTTTGAGTAGGTGCCAGACGATTACGACAGCCGCTCCTATGAATGGATGCCACAGTTTAGTACAGCTTCAGTCAAATGCATGGTACAAAATCAGTTCAATCCAACAATTCCCGGATGATAATGTCAACCAAATTTTTGCGTACTCGAGTCCACACACTTTCGTAGGTGCCGTGTACCACTTTTTACTTACGTCCTAGTCCGCGTCTAACACTTAATTTCCCTCGATCTCTCTCACCCACGCAGCTCTCAAACACGTGTCGCCATGTCACGGTGGTGTCAGAAATACATGGGTATAACTAAATATCATTTTCAATTAACAATTCACAAATATGTAGAAAGTAATGACAACTTGGGTGTTTTTTTAAATTGTATAAAACTTAATTGGAAGCCGAGTCAATTTATTTGGTAAATTGTTCCACGTTTTTATACCCTTGACGGTGGGTGAAAGCAGGCGGAGGGGGGTGTTTGTCTTTTTAACATAGAACAGTTTGCTGTGTCTGGTAACATGTATGTAAATAACCGAATCAAGTGTGTTGTTCCATCGAAGTCTCAGGTGCGCAGCGACGCTATACGCTCGTGTAAGGGCTTATGTAAGGGTGTCATTGCGCACCCCTAAACGGACTACAGCGTCGCGCAACAGATAGCACATATCAGGACCTGGCCCCGCCACACTCTTCCCTCCTTATGTCTTTTGGAGAGGACTAATGAACCAACAGGACCGGGCCCCGCCACACTCTTCCCTCCTTATGTCTTTTGGAGAGGACTAACGTAACCAACAGGACCTGGCCCCGCCACACTCTTCCCTCTTTATGTCTTTTGGAGAGGACTAACGTAACCAACAGGACCGGGCCCCGCCACACTCTTCCCTCCTTATGTCTTTTGGAGAGGACTAACGTAACCAACAGGACCTGGCCCCGCCACACTCTTCCCTCTTTATGTCTTTTGGAGAGGACTAATGTAACCAACAGGACCGGGCCCCGCCACACTCTTCCCTCTTAATGTCTTTTTGCAGAGGACTAAAATGAATAGAATGTCTAAAATTATGTAACAGTTGACTACATGTACAACATAAAACAGTTCGGGCAATAGTTAAAGTTCACACACACGCACACACGCACACATGCACGCCCACACGCGCGCGCGCGCGCGCACACACACACACACGTACACACATACAAGTCGCATCTTGCATTTTGTCCATTAACAGTAAATTTCACCAAATATTGTGTCAGGCTCTTCTCCTTGTGTGAATATAACACATTACTATTAGAACAATTAATGTTACTGCTTACTGTTCACACATATGGGAAAACGTCACATGTTATAGTCACTGTGCCGTATAAAGGGTCACTGCTTGCGGCTCTTCACCAGGTATCGTTACCATAAGTTCGACCCGCTGAAGTATCGCTGTAGCAGTTTTCACGATACGGCGACGTCCCGACAACAGATAGCACATATCAGGACCTGACCCCGCCACACTCTTCCCTCATTACGTCTTTTGGAGAGGACTAACGTAACCAATAAGACCGGGCCCCGCCACAATATAACCACTTGAAAAGTTTTGAAGTAACTGATATCAGTATATATTCAATTATTTGTTTGGCAATCTGGCGCGTAATACATACATGTATGCATGCATGCATGCATGCATTCATACATACATACATACCTACACACACACACACACACACACACACACATACATACACACATACATACATACATACATACGTAGATACATACATACGTAGATACATACATACGTAGAGACATACATACGTAGATACATACATACGTAGATACATACATACATACATACATACATACTTAGATACATACATACGTAGATACATACATACGTAGATACATACATACGTAGATACATACATACGTAGATACATACATACATAGATACATAAATACATACATACGTAGATACATACATACGTAGATATATACATACGTAGATACATACGTAGATACATACGTATATACATACGTACGTACATACATATATACGTACATACATACGTACATACATACGTACATACATACGTACATACATACATACATACATACATACATGGATGCATGCATGCATACGTACATGCATACATACAAGCATGCATACATGCATGCATACATACATACAAGCATGCATGCATGCACGCACACAGGCACGCACGCACACACGCGCACACGCACTCACGCACACATTCGTATATTAGTTTTGTTTTATGCGTTTATGTTTTGCGAGCGAATTCAGGTATCAACAGCCAGCAGCTGCAAATATACCATGTGTACGCTTGTTAGAATATAATTTACAGTTGAATATGCCGGGTATGGTTTTCACTAACAATACTCTCCCGAGTATTAGGTATTGTAAATAGTGGTGTATATAACACATCTGAATGACACATAGTTCGTAAACGTTGTTAATTGTATAAATGCTGATGCTAACATGAAGGATATTTTCAGCCTTTTTTTAAAACGGCAGGCGCCAAAGTAAATCACGGCTACCGGAAGGAAATGAACGAGATGCTTACACCATGCGCACGCAGAGGAGGTACCAACTCGGCAATAATAAGTAATATGCGAATAAAAGGGCTTTGAGCAGTCCTTCAGAGTAATTGATACTGCGCTATATAAGAACTTAATGTTTTACTTAATGTGCAAGTAGGTACGAAGAGGATTAAGTAAGTCAGTACGCCTACGGCTATGTAACGAAGTTTTGTTTTGTTTTGTTTTTGTGAGAAAAATGCAATTGCAAAAAATTACGATTGAACTACAAACGGTGGCGCCACATTATGGAGTCTTAATAATCAAGGTATATCCTAGCTAGTGGTGCCACCTCGTGGAAGCTGGATACTTAGATTAAGAGTCTAATCGTAGCCTGATTTTGTATATGGATCCTGATCCCGTGAGGTTTATCAAGTAAGTACGTGGTGAAACGTGCAGTATTAGCAACAGTCAGATACTAATGGTTACATGCATGACTTGTCATGAATACTGTACTTGTACATGTTGACAACCCGTGTTTGACAGCTCTGGAAAGTAACAATTCCTCCAATTATCGCTCAACTTCAATTCAGGTCATTGACATGTCACATTGTTATAATGAATATGAGCAGCATTTTATCATGATTGAGATGCGGGCCCGTACATGCAGCACGCCATAAATGTTATGCATTTGTTTGTGCTCGTTCCTAGATTGTTGACAAGGATTATTACTGTTATGTTACATAGGAATTAGGATAAATCAGCCTCCGTGAGGTGGCGCCACCGTTTGTCGCGATACCAATCGCTTGGTGTTAAGCTAATCGTGTCTATTCCTCATTTATTATTAATATAATATTTTCAGTGCTAGAATATCGAACGTACACTGCACGCCAATTTGCATATAATAAGTTGATAGTGGTAATTTGTTTTGCAAAATGAATATTTTACCCGTGCAATGTAAACATCTAGAATAGATCAGTTGGCACAATACTGCGATTTCAACAAAAAGCCAATCAAATTCCTTAAAAGTTCAATTGTACAAATAAGCAAGCCTGTCATAATCAATGCTACATAGGTTTGAATTTTTGGCAGAATATATAAAATGAGATTACTGAAAATTCTAAGTGAGACAAAGGTCTTTTAGAATGAGCATTCAGATTGCCACACACCGCAGACTGTTGACTTTTAAAAAATTACCAATCAACTTGTCTTCTTGTTGTATTTTTAATTGGTTTACTGGTATTCAGTATAAAAATGTTAAACTACGTCAAAATCAATATCATTATATGTGTCCCGCCTGGGTATTAAGTTGCACAGGTCAATTCTGCACAAGAGCCAAAAATAATTGTCTATGTCAAAGTCGTTAATCTCCAGTAGATTCCTGAACACAGTTTATTAATCCTTCAAATGTACCTGCTCCTCTTAAAGGGAATAAAAACACCTATTGCTTGAATTCATATTATATTACATCCTGCTATCTATTTCCATGTCCGCCAAGCCACAAAAAAATAAAAAAATGCAATGAATTAGAAATTCCACATTTTATGCTGTGTAGCAGGACATTTTCGAATATGCATATTTTTGGTGCACTTTTCGGGATGCTGAGATGTGACGTCACATACGACCCACACTCGCATCAGGTTGATAGGTTTGGTGTCAGGATTGAACCGGCATCGCCCGATTATAAAACAAATGACAAGGAACCAACATGTTTACCAACTGAGCTAGCGGCACCGACTGAAATTGACTGACTGATTTAAGTTGTTATGATAAATTGTACAACTCCACTCGACATTCTAGTGATATTATGAGATTATACACGTTACTTTCTGTAGCTGGATACAATATATATTTGCTATGTATGTATATTGATGTAGATTATCTCCCGTTGGTTGCATTCGATATAATTATTCTGAAAACGAGCCCCAGCTCGGCGAAACCTAGTCGACCTGTAGGTCCATTCGCATTCATTGTTTTGAATAAAATTGGATTCACGTGAAACCGTAAGATAACTGCTTCTTCCTCTATGATGACTAGTGGTTTGTATTACAACGGAATATTGCACAATAACTCATTCTGACGCTCGTTTCGACCCAAAAGCTGTCCTTGTAAACATGCTCTGAATGCATGGAAATGGTCGGCCTGATGCAAGTGTGGGTCATATGTGACGTCACGATACCACGTGATCGCCTAGTTCATTAAATTTTTATTTTCCGCAGGAATCGCTACACAGACGGGTTTAAAATATCAAATTTATGCTACAAATGTATTTTTCTGTATTTGTTTAATGTTCTCGAATGTTACATACAATGTTAAACTTTGTGTACACATGGAAAACGGATTTTAGCTAGTGCCTTGTTTTTATTTAATTTAACATGATAGCACACATGCAATATTTGTGATGAATCAGAGACGATGATTTCCTGAATTTGCAGTATTTGATGTGTTCAGTAACATACTGTATATCACATGTGCTGCTCAATTAATCTTGGTGTAGTCAATAATGCTGTGACAGTTCGTGCTCCTCGAGGTTTAGAAAAATTACTCTGCATCAGCTATGTGTTATGAGGACTGCTATGTCTATATATAGAATCTATTAGACCACCCACCTGTTGTCGTAGACAGTGACACGAACGCTCCAGCAGCAGCGGCGACATTTGACGTTGATGTTTGCCGTGAAGAGACTGGTGGGGCTGTTTCGTCCTGCATTTACCTCCATCACCAGGAACATGAGTGGAGAAATCAAACTTCTCAGGTAGGCTCCAGGCTCCAAGGTTGTAATAATAGAGTAACCTAATGATATATGTATCACATTAAACGTGTCGCAATATGGTAATTTGATATTATTGCGATACTTACTAAAACTAAAATTGCATCAGTTGTCCAATGTTTTATCATGATGGACATTTGTACAGCTGTATATATATTTAATATTATCTCTTATTATTTATATACCTTTTTATCATTCTATTTATTTATTTGTGCTTTTATAGTGTGCTCTACAGTTTGTATCTAGATCTTTATAATATATGTATTGCTCAATGATCCAAAAATGGGAATGAATGCCTTATAAATGCATTACTATTCATTAGTATTGTACCGCAAAGAAACCTATACTTAATAATAGAGTGTGCTATTTCTGTCTCTTCTGGTATGTTGAAATACTGATGTCTATTTATACATAAAATAAGTAAACATTTTATGCAGATTTTGTGAAGTGTCCGAGACCATTTTATTTAAGTTGATTACTGCATTTTCGTTATTATTATTACTAACAGTCTGGTGTCTGTATTGGTATGTGTTGACCTAGCAAACAGTTTACTGTCTGTAATTGATATATTATTATCTCTAACTTCGTAGGTCTTGTACCAAAAATAAAGCATGTCCACCACAAACTTTACAGCAAATGCTTTTATAGCGGATCATCACATCCTTGTACAGTTATTACCTAATTGATTATCCTAATGAGAACAGTTATGACCAGATTAACATCATGTTTCACTTTTGGGAGAACAAGTGAAAATGTACAAGATTTGGTTACATCCAATTTCTTTTTAATTGTTTTTTTAAATGTTTCATGCTGACAAGACATGTTTTTTATATTTGAATTTTACAAGATTTGGTTATATCAAATTATAAAATAAAAATGTTTCATGCTGACAATTTATATGAATTTCCTTTAAAACAAGTGAAATTCGAAATGCTCTTCCTCAGAATTCACAGGTTAGCCTATTGCAGTGGTTTTATGAGCAAGAGAAATTGTAATCAGATAGTTTGGAAGACACAACTAATGTTGGAGCTAATTTGACATAACTATTATTGGAGTTTATCTGACCTATTATTGGAGTTTATCTGACCTATTATTGGAGATTACCTGACACAAAGTTCTATTTTTTAATAATAACAATAAAATGACTTCTTTAATGCCAATATCCTCAAAAATTTAGCTTAAATGGTGCAACAAAATCAAAGGATTAAGTGATCTACTAATCATGTCAATATGAAAGTCATCAAAAGATGATGGAATTGCTAAGAAGCTAAGGAGGATAGGCTATATTAAAGATAGGTTTATAGTTGATGGCATTAAACTGACACAATATTATTCAGGCTAATATGACAGTGTGTTACTCTCAGAACAATTGTCACTTTTCTTGACCACTCATCTGTGAAGACTGGGCAGTTGGAGAATGTCTTCATTGCTTGTACATTGTAGAGGTAGAAGGCCAGTAAGCCAGTCACATCAGTCACAACCATCATTGGCCAGTTTTGTTTTTTCAATGACAAACCAGTGTCATTTGAGACATTTGTTTAATTAATACTGATCCATTCGATTTGTTTCACTACCAGTTGTGCCAATGACAGTCATTAATGTGGGCAGGTAGACTTGGAACTATTAGTTAATCCAGCTGGCCCCCTCTAAATTCTACCCCTCTTATCAATTGTAATTACCCATCTTGGTCAGTCATCTGCCAGTCTTGAAGATGGGCAGACACATCTCTGTCTAAGCCACTGCTGTCATCCAATGCATACACTAGGCTAACAGAAACACACAGCAATATCTCCATTTGCTGATCTACCTAGAATGGGCAGTAACTGTCTTGATTAATTACCACATGTTATATGAGAACACCATTACATTAGTCCCAACTATGTCCAATGTCTATATGACCCACACCACTCAACCACGCCCATCTAAATAATGCTCAAATTATGTAGTTCCATCCATCTCCAACTTAATATCTTTCTGCAATTTGTCAGTACTGTGTTAATGAACATATAAACATCACCCGTCCCTTCTTTATGTCGTGCTGCAGTTTTGTTTCGGTACTAACGAGCACTTACAATGATGCAGAACATCTATATTTAGACATTACCACCAGGAGTAAGTACATGAGAAATGTTAGCATTCACTACATGGTCACTCAACTATGTAACATCACCACCACTGTGCCATTTGACAGCAAGTCAACAGCATCTCACTGAGGTGTGAGATCAATACATTTGTCCACTCTCTGTGGTTGGCTCACTGGTCCAGCCCTCATTGACCAATCAGTGATCAGGAGGTGGAGCGTGACAGAGTTGTCATGACATTGCCTCAGTCTCTGTCACAATTGTTGTGTGACTGCTGGGTGCGCCAGTGCGTGTCTCCTGTGTCAGCAAGACCTAACCACTGACTGACCACAGAGAACGTCCTTTGCCGTCCACCTGACAACAGAGCTGGGTGATGGACAAATTGTCAGCGGCAAAATTTTCCTTTCGCCGCCGAGGGAGCAATCGTTGTAAGGATAAAACACAGCTGATCGAGGAGTGCCAGGGAGCCATGCTATCATATATCAGGTAATCAGCTCGCCAAGTTTCTCCATGGTAGTTTCTTATGTACGGTTTCTGTCTCTAGGTTCCTGTCGTACATAAGGTGTTTGTCATACGGTTTCTGCCAGTAGTTTCTGTCAGAATCAACTCTACCAGAATTATTTATTTCATTAGGTTTCTGTCAGAGAGGTCTCCATCAGTGTGGTTACTGCCAGAGTGGTTTTTGCAATAATGGTTTCTGCAAGAATGGTTTCCATCGTGAATATAGAAAAAGATCTCTCGCTGAATGGTTTGTTATGAGGTTTCTGCTAAAATGGTTCATGCCAGAATGGTTTCTGTGATGTTTTCTGCAAGGATTCATGGCTTTTTTCAGTGTGGTTTCTGCCACAATGGTTTCTGTCATAAAATTTATGCTAGTATAATTTGTCATAAAGGTTTTTGCTAGAATATTGTCTAAAAGACATTCATTGATTGTCCCAACTTGAACGTTTCATCAAGGTTTCAATTTATATTGAAGTTATTTCAATTAAATAATTAATTATATGAATTAATAATCATTAATTTAATTGAAGTTAATTAATTTCCAAACACTTCGATACTGCCACGTTTTATCTGTTTTAGGAGTCAATCAGGTTTTTAAACAAATAGTGTGCCCTTGCATTAAATCAATGATTTCCAATTCCAAGTCTCCCACTGTAATTGGAGAGCTCCCGAATTTTGAGCAAAAAATATTAAAATCGAGATTCCATCCCTGAATTTAAATATTTGTTCCCGAATTTCTGTAAAAATAAAGAAAAACTTTACTCAATCCTGCTGCCTTGGTGGATGTTCCTAACTCTTGTTAGTGGATAAATAAAGTACTGTAATGACTATATATATTTGGACACCATGTTTTCAGACATCCTAAAAATCACCCAAAGTAATTATTTCGGAGTACCTTAGTCTACAATATTTGTTGCGCATTTGTTACACAAATTTTTTTATTAAATTAAGTTGTTATAAAAATGCGATATTCATATAGCATTCATATAGCGCATGCCATCACACCACATAGCTGCATGTGCAGCAAAGCAGTGTTGATTGGCTGAAAATTGATATATATCGTGTTTTAAAAAAATGGCTTATGGTGCCTATCGCATTTTGAAGACAAATGATCTTTTGTGCATGTAGTTTAATAGGGATTTATCACGTTTTTGTTTAAATTAGATAGCATCCTAGCTCAACACGTGTTTAAACAAACATTTCATTCTTGTTTAGGCAAAATTTAAAAAAAATGGCGTTTATTACCTTTTGTCTTGAAACCTTCATATATATATATTAGTCTGCCCAATTCACTTTAGCGGAATGGATTGGTCTGTTGACTGTGACATATACAAGAATCATAGGAATTTGTACATAGAACTCTGCATAAATTATTACAAATGAACTTGGAGGAATACGAACTGCAATAACTACAAGATGCAGATAATCAACCGCCCTAAAACATCTGTATGATAAGCACAATCTGGAGTAATAAATTACAGAAATTAGATCACCACAGCTCCCTGTGCAGCTTGTCAGCTTTTTCAGCTGTCCCTTAATCAGAAGCCTAATTGTGTCATCTTAATTAACTGATGTGTCTCTTGTGTGGGCTGACACACCTGCATTGAATGGCGCTGTTGATTGAGTTCCTCACTTACAACTTTGCTCTCTTATGTAGCTGTATTAATACAACGATATATAATAAAACATATATTTTGTAATATTTGTGCTGCAGTACTCTTGTTTTAGTAGCAGCTGTGCCAGGCATTTACAGGCAGTAGTAAACAACCCTTCAAACATAGCAATTTTATCTTAAGAGGACAGTCAAAACTTCAATCAGTATATCCACAGAATCTGAATCTAGAACCATAGAAAAAGTAATGG
Organism: Paraescarpia echinospica; assembly: GCA_020002185.1. Lineage (NCBI taxonomy): Eukaryota > Metazoa > Annelida > Polychaeta > Sabellida > Siboglinidae > Paraescarpia > Paraescarpia echinospica. Next base: position 62,307,085 of record CM034532.1, read on the forward strand.
GGAGTTCTTATATATAGTGTGGTATCCAGTCTTTGGGACTGCTGAGTGGACTTTACACTTTTCTCCCTGGCAGACCTGTTCAATTGAACAATATCTTGACTTATCTGGGAAGCATGCAGCCACACTGTAATTACTGCACAAAGAATAGTCATACAGAAATATGCATCATTGTCTCTAGCCTCTCATTCATACATTTGAGTGAACTGCACCAAAATGACTTGTAGCAAATTCAATGAGAGTCCAATACCTTCTATCCCCCTCATAAAATATATTTTCACCCAGTTTCACCCTGGACATGCTCCCACAGGATCAGGGGCTTAGCCAGAGACAAGACTGCCCGTCTTCAAGACTGGCAGTTGACTGACAAAGACTGGTGTTACAACTGACAAGATGGGTGGAATTTAGAGGGGACCAGCTGGCCACTAGATTAACTAATAGTTCCAAGTCTAGGGGTCCACATTAAACACTATCAATGGCACAACCAGTAGTGAAACAAATCAAATGGATTGTTTTAATTAAATAAATGGCTGAAATGACACTGGTTTGTCATTGAAAAAATGAAACTGGCAATAACTGCTGTGACTGACGTGAATGACTTGCACACAAGCTAAATGACACAGTTTTGATTAATTCAAGACTGGCAAAAAATATTTCTGGCTAAGTGCCAGCACCGGATGCAAGGCCTCATCCAGAGGCCCGTCCACCCACCCACGGGTAATATTCAAAAATTGTGTTTTTGGACAGTTTCAAAATGTCGGTTTTTTGCGCGGGCCAGCCCGTCCATGCCATTTTTACGATGTCATGGAAACTGCCGCGAAGCCAGTTACAAAATCTACCAAGACTGGTTTTGAAAATCGCCCACCCGGATCGCCTGGCCAGCTCCCTGACACATGCCAGAAACCAATTAAGCCAGGCTTCAACATGCTAGGATAATTGTCACCTACCCACTAGCGGTGACTTGCTAGGGTAATTGTCACCTACCCGCTAGTGGTGACTTGCTAGGGTAACTGTCACATTCCCACTAGCGGCGACTTGCTAGGGTAATTGTCACATACCCACTAGCGGTGACTTGCTAGGGTAATTGTCACCTACCCGCTAGCGGTGACTTGCTAGGGTAATTGTCACATACCCGCTAGCAGTGACTTGCTAGGGTAATTGTCACATACCCGCTAGCGGTGACTTGCTAGGGTAATTGTCACCTACCCGCTAGCAGTGACTTGCTAGGGTAATTGTCACATACCCGCTAGCGGCGACTTGCTAGGGTAATTGTCACATACCCACTAGCGGCGACTTGCTAGGGTAATTGTCACATACCCACTAGCGGCGACTTGCTAGGGTAATTGTCACCTACCCACTAGAGGCGACTTGCTAGGGTAATTGTCACCTACCCACTAGCGGCGACTTGCTAGGGTAATTGTCACCTACCCACTAGCGGCGACTTGCTAGGGTAATTGTCACATACCCACTAGCGGTGGTTCCTTGAAAGGCAGCCAACACTTGGCTATGTCTATGTAGACTAAATAATCCTATGTGAGGTCAATGTCAGGACAGGTAGATACAATAAGCACCTGCCGATTACGACACGTTCTTAAAAAACGGATGGAATTCCACGTAATCGACATTTCGAAACGGGATTTCTGTTGTTTAAAGGAAACTCAGTAAACGCTGAAAGAGTAGAATCACCAACACCGTAAACGATACTGACTTTATTGGCGATGTTTTGAAACAAACATGATTACAATGCAACTATTCCAACTATTCGTTTATTTTGGTGGATTTACGACGAATGATTTTTTAAAACGCGCAATGCAAATCGTTACGAGTGTGATGGCGCCGGTGCTACCTCGTGAGTCGTGTCAACCAAAGGCAAAGACCGTGTATCAATACAAGACGGTGCAGCATGCGCTATTTCCATTCTTCAAAGTACGTAAGTGGAGCGGTTAGTCCACCATTCTGGAGGCACGCCAAGCCAGAACATATGCTTTGACGCACGTGCTAGCCTCCCAAACGGCGGACAAAAACTCCATTTGTAGACCGCCATGGTCTCGCTCAGTGACGCCTCCTGTCAAAATGTAGGCTCCTTGGTGTCAACCGATGTAAACAGGGATGCGGGCGGAAGGTGCTAACATAAACATTTTGCGAACGTTGTCTGGCTGTCCACTAAGCGCATTGAAGACATGTTGCTAATTAAGTGTACCGGTAATTGTCACATCGTTAGAACATGCAGAAGTGTACATATTCTGGTTTAGCCTCGATTATCCAGCCACCGTGAGGTGGCAGCATAGGCCCGTCACAAAGGCCTGGATTATTAAGCTCCAGCCATTGTTACCAGTAGGGGGCTTAACCTCAGATTCGGGTAGAGACGATGATTGGCTCTCAGGCCAACTATGAAATAAATTCAACAAGGATACACTTTTATCAGATAATACTAAACTATAACAACTATTCAACATTAAATTTATATTGAAACATGTCATACACAAAATAAACCGACATTAAACTTTTTTCGTAGTTTAATGCCTTTTAATCACATGTATATTCACTAGGTGGCAGCTCTCGTGGCATAACATTCAAAAGGGCCATTCAGAGCCAGACTATTGTTCTGGCAAAGTCACGCAGCCAGGCGAGAGTCGGTTAAGCGAGACTAATTCTGGTTTCGAACACAAAACTCGAAGGAATATGAACAGCCTAGGTTACGCTGGCTCAAAGTGATATAGCCCATGTTTTGTAGTTCTAACAAATTCTGTTGGATGGCATCAGTGATTTGAACATTCATAATTGTTAATATGATTGCTTGTGTAAATTACATTTATCAACATATATATTAAGCACTGCTGCATGAGGAACAACCAGACATTTATATTATTGTGTGACAGGAATTATTGTATTATCTAAATTTATTATGTATGGTTGTTATTGTTTTGCAAATATTGCACAAATAAATATTGTTTGAAAAGTTAACCACACATAGTCCTGGCATTAGCCAGAGAAGCGTGCATTAGGGTCCGCACAATGTTTTTTTTAATTTTCGTGACCTTCGACATCTCTAGGTCAATAATCCGACAGGTGCCACTCAGGCACCCTTGACTGTTTTTGTATAAACCCATTAATATGCAAATTAGTCATCGCCATTAAAATAAATACTGTTTTCCTGAATATATCGAATCATAAACATCCAAAACAATCAAAATAAGGTGTCCAAGCGAATGTTTTCATGGTCTCTTGTTATTATTATGTCAGTGAACAAATCATGGTATGCAAATTGTTCGCATGAATATACAAATTAGCTCTGACCAATATAACCTCATGCTTTTCGTGTATATTTCCTCAATAGGCATGCCATAGGTACTGCCTAACGTACCAACTTAAATGCCCCTCTCCCCATACGTGCAAAACGCCCAAGTGGTATATCACTTGAAAGCCCAAGATATCACCATCACAACAGGGTCTGTCTTAGAACTGCCAAGTAATGCAGTAAGCGTGACACCAAGGTCAAACAAGGTCACCGTCAAGTGATAATTTTTCAAAATTGTGCGCTTCCGTATTAAAATTACAATGATTGCATATATATATTTTATTTAAAAACAAAATGGGCATGTCATATATTTTTGGAAAGTCTATTGTCTCCCTGTCACAGAGAGATACGACAGAGCTGTTACCCGGAATAGTAAGTGTGGAGCTAAGGTCAAACAAAGTCACCGTGAAATCATGAATATTCGAACTTCTGCAATATGGCACACTTCATAAAGTTACAATAACTCTGTATCTGCTTCGTTTCTATGGACATGTTATACATTTTGTGAAAGAACAATTTCTTCTTATCAAAATGTTATATGACTTGGAGGTGTTAGTTGATGGAGTTTGTGTGGAGTGACGATCAAACAATATCACCGTCAAGTAATAGATGTTCGAAATTACGCCATCCAGTAAATGTTATACAAAACCAAAGGTGGCTTATATGTTACCTGTCTACTCATAGCCACGTCATATACCTTTCGAAATCCTACTATCTGCCCGTAAATACGAAATACCACGGGGAGCTATCAATTGGAGCAGTAAGTGTGGAGTGAAGGTCAAGCAAAGACACCAACAAATGATGAATGTTCAAAACTGCGCTATTCAGCAGATGACGTACAATTACACTGTTTGTATATCTGCCTTGTCTACCTACACTAGGCCATTTTATACATCTATATGTTTTCTGTATCCGCGTCAAAATGAGGCATGGCATAGAGTTGTAAAGTGGTGGTCTAAGTGAGGAGTGAAGGTTGAAAGTGAAGGTTGAAGGTCACTGTCAAAAGATGCATCAACCGGTATCACCATGTTTGATGAATATGCAGACATTTTCGTTCCGCATATCATGAAGCACCTAAATCACTCCAACAATATTGGTGCCGACTGGGATACTTGCCTCGCCAGCGGGATCAAATAATCCACAAGAGAGAAGCGTGATAACGGGATTCTGAGGAAAGTAACATTGGATAACAATGTGCCAATAAACTGGAAATATTTCATCGCAATGTTACCAACATACAGGAGCTATTTGCATTTCTCTCCATTAAGGTTGCAAAGCTCCACTATCTAGGTTGAAAGGAAGTGTTTGACAATTCAGACACCTCAGCCATCGGCACTAGGTGCAACTATGACATGCTACATCCAGTAAGTCCTTGAAGAACCTGGCACGCAACTGTTGAGCCTTGTGCGAAATGCTTTGTGGAAAAAGGTTCAAAGCCATGCATGATTCGCAATATGTTTCTGATCGTTAAGAGTTATGAGTTTGTCAAGTTTATATCCAGCTGCATACTTTTTGATAGGATTTTGGACAGGCAATAACATTATTCATCATAATGGCAACAGCATCCATCAAGCTCTGGGAAAAGACCTGTCACGTCATTGCCAGTTGTCAAATGTCAATAGCATGGGAAACCCAAATTTCATACCACGAAGGTACCACAGCATTCACACATCCATTTGGATCTGGATTCGCAACACTTCAACTCCTGGAACGCATCATCATTGCCCTCTGTAAATAGATTTGCAGCATGCGTTGGTCACCGTTATCGAGGCAATGGAAAATATATGCTGTCAAAGGAATAATATCACTAATATATTCCAATAACCCGGCATGCTCTTTAGCAGTATTCAGATCGCATAGCCAACAGTCAACTGGTTCATCAGCAGATGCCCAATCCAGATGGCTGGAGGTGGACATAGGATGTGAAAAGGCTGTCATGTGCACAAGAACATATCAGTTAATTAATACAAATATTTTGACATAAGATTGAGGGTGGCATCCACAGTCATCTATTTTCTCATCTCATGGGTGATGCGAAAATGTCGTAGAAGAATAACATCACCTACAATCTGCGGAATGGCACAATTTCAAAAATGCATGTATCTTTTGATGGTGACCTTGTTCAACCTTCACTCCACTGTTAGACCACCACTTTACAATTTCATGCCAATCATTTTGACGGGGATACAATACGCATAGGTGTATAACATAGCCCAGTGTAGGTAGACAAAGTAGATAATTATGCAAACATTGTAATTGTATAACGTTTTGCAGAATGGCGCAGTTTTGAACACTCATCACTTGGTGATGACCTTGCTTGACCTTCATTCCACACTTACTGCACCACTTGATAGCTCCCCGTGGTATCCTGTATTTAAAGGGAGACAGTAGGCTTTCAAAATGTATATCACATGGCCATGAGTAAGTAGGTAACGTAGATAGGCAGCAAGTCACCATTGGTACAGTATAACGTTTGCGGGATGGTGCAATTTCGAACATTTATTGCTTGACGGTGACACTGTTTGGTCGCCGCTCCACACAAACTCCATCAACTGAAACCTACAAGTGATATCTCATTTTTATGGGAAGAAATTATTCTTTCGCGATGTATGTAACATGTCCATAGAAATGAAGTCGATAAGAAGTTATTGTAACTTAATAACGTTCGCGGTATTGCAAAAGTTTGGATATTCATCATTTCATGGTGACCTTGTTTGACCTTAGCTCCACACTTATTACACAGTGTAACAGCTCCATATCGTATCCTGTTTTTTACCGGGAGACTATAATCTTTCCAAAAATATATGGCATGGCTATTTTATTATTAATAAAAGTAGATATGCAACCATTGTAATTATAATATGTTTCGAAATATTATCATTTGATGGTGTCCTTGTTTGCCCTTGGAGTCACGCTAGTTCTACGATAGGCCTCGTTGTGATGGGGATATCTAGGGTATACAATTTGGATTTTTGTATGGGGAGGGGGCAATTAAGTATGACCATTAAATAGTACCTATCGCTCACCTAGGCTATTGAGGAGATATAAACGAATATCATGAAGTTATTTTGGTCAGAACTAATTTGCATATTCATGCGACAAATATGCATACTATAATTTGTTTACTGACATAATCATACCCAGATACCCTGAAAACATGCTTTGGACACATCATTTTGATTGTTTGGATGTTCACATTTTGAGATATTCAGAAAAGTAGTATATATTTTAAAGGCGATGACTAATTTGCATATTAATGAGTTTATACAAAAACGCTCAAGGGTGCCTGGGTGGCACCTGTCGGATTATTGACCTAGAAGGTTAGAAGGTCACAAAAATGCAACAAAACATCGTGCGGACCCTAATGCACGGTCCACCTTCAAAAGGGCGTTTGGCTGCCGGACTAACAGTAAAACAGTATTATTTAGATGCAGGGATCATAACATTGTGATGTTTTAAATATTTGACAGAATGTATTACTTTTCATAGTTAACCTTGAAATAAAATATTAGTTTTTTGAACAGAAAGGGGCTTCTTTTTTTCATTTTAAACAAAAAATGCATCATTTGATACGAAAAATGCTACTTACATTTCTGTTCACACATGAGATGTGCATTCAGCCATGTCCTCTGCCTTGCCTTCATAAATGGTGATATGTACTTTTAGTTTATTTTTATATCTTATGACTGGACACACTAAGTGTAATTACCAAAAATGTACCATGCTTGTATATATATATATATACATACATACTCATAGTTGCATATCCTGTCGTGCATCCGATCGCGTGCCCGATCGCACTTCTTAGTATGTCAAAAAAATTTGGCCTGACAAAAATGTGATCCTAGGTGAGTCCCTGACAGGATAATCCCCTAATAATATCCCCTTGAACAGAATCCAACAATGTAACAAGTGAATAAAATATCACAATGCAATGTGTATTTTTAATTATATTAAATGTCAATGCAAATTAATTATGTCTCGTAAACTTGCTAAATGTTAACATCCTATTTGTCTCTTAATATTTAGGACTGTGCTTAAATTTACAAAACTGGCCTGAGCAGAGTAATTTTGCGGGCAATGACTGGATTTCTTTTTAAACATATATTTAAATTAATGTGATTAAAACATGCTGATGCACATAAGTTCAGTAAACAATGCACCTTTATAGGATTTTCTCCGATGTGATTTTGTCCTTATGGATTATGTCCTAAAGTTGGAATTTTTTCTTGTGTTTACAGACACTGCACTACAGTGAATTTTTTCTTGTGTTTACAGACACTGCACTACAGTGAATGTTTTAAACAGTCGCAGGTGCGATGCTCTTCTGTCTGCAGAAATAATGCCCTCTGTATTTTATTGTTATATGGCAACACCTCAACCGTGTTTTTATGTACCGACGACATTTTGTATGAGGATTATCGGTTGATGGCAGTCAGCATAAAACTAGTGACATAACCCATGAACCCGTCGACCCGCTAAACCACATCCTTTATTATCCCCCCAGGCTTTCACTCACTTGCATTGACGACAACTGATTATCGCAACCTTTGAGTTGGTCAGTTTCATTAGCCGCATGCTATATTGTCATACTCTTGTGACAGAACTGCCTGCAGGAAATGTCAGGACATTTAGTGCCCCGTATATCGGTCATCCATAGATGCGCTCAAGGGGGGGGGAGTAATGCCCTCTCAATCTTTGTGAGCAGTTGTGAGATTAAAGCATTCTGCACATTAAATCATGCAAGTATTTATTATCATTGATGCCAATTTGTTGTTCGGCAGTACAGGATAATCGCAAGATGTTTTGCAGAATTAATCTGGTGTGAGAGTCTAGTGTGTGATACAGTGTTATAACTTGTACTGCCGGCGCCAGACGTCTAGTCATGGTAACGCCATTCTTCTTCTTTTATCTGGATTATTAATTAACTTAAGGACTGAATGTTCCTGATAAAAGAGTGCATGTGTAAATGAATCTTGGGAATTTTAGGCATGACTGTGACTTCATAATAATCTCTTGCAATATATGTGTTTAATTGAATAATTATAATCTGTGATAGAATGCTTACCATTTTATAATGTTTACCATTTTATAATGTATTTACTCTGACCCGATGTATTAGCCTGATTGTTTACAGTACTACTTGTATGGTAGACATTCTCCTCCTGTGGTTTACTTGTTTACTTGTTTACCTGTTTACTTATCTACTTATTTATTGTGGTTTACTTATCTATGTGTATATGATCTATCACTATATCCTATTGTGCATGTGATATGAATATTATGTGATAACCTCGCTCTTAATACTTATCTTAACCTTGTATACATACATATGTAAGTTAAACTTCTCACTCTATCTTTTTACTTTTTACTCATTATATGAACAAGCCTAAAGGAAATTGTCTGTAACCCAACAGACAATAAAGTTATTGTATTGTATTGTATTATATGGTCATCCCCTGTAAAAGTTACATCCCTCACTTTTCTTCAATAAATTGTAAAAAAAATACCTATTGTTAATTGGTTAAATTATTAACTTGAACCCATTCATAAATAAACAAACCGAGCACAGTACTTCATCACTAATACTGTATTTTGGCCTTAGGGGATGATGTGGTGAGGGCGGGATGGTAGTACCCTTGCATGTCAGGCAGCCGCACCCTCGATGGGTGGTTTGCAGCATTGGTCCAACCAAAACCACTCAACCCGCACATATGGCTCCAAGTAGCTGCGGACAATAGCCTCGGATGGCTGCTTAAACTATGTGCGGTTTAGGTGCCTTATGAAAGGATTAATGTGGCTTCAAAGTGGTGATGCACATGCCCGGCAGAGCATGGACAGGGCAACTGCACAGATGTTTATTAAAAACCAGTTGGCCACTGCCTGCAGTCGACCCACTCTCTAGTTGTCTTAGCCAAACTGAGCCACTAGGGAGGGACTAGATCAAGTGTGTGGGGTAGATCTGCGCAACTTGCTCCGCCCTAACCTTTCAGGCGCAGGTACAGAGTCAGTAGACTCCTTCTCTCTTTCTATTCTCTTCACACTACTCTACACCAAGTCCTGTGGCCATGGGGAGATGGCAACGCGGACAGGTGGAGAATGCCGCTGGCAGTCCTTAGTCACATGTATGGCGGCCCTAGTGTAACGGTCTTTCTGTCGTTGACATGGAGCACACAATGACGCTCATATCCTGCTAAGGCGACAGCGCAGCCTTCTTCGAGGACAGCACTGTTCTCTTCAAATGGAGGAGGGGGATATAAAAAGTTCCCTAAACAAAGCTGGCTCCACCCAGACTTGTTCGCAAACCGCAGCGGACCAGTCATCCAACATTGCGGTCGAAATCACAAGAAACAATTCAATATGAATATATGTAACAACGGGAACAAACTGGAACGTAGGACGGCAATCATTGGCAGAGAGCTGGCAAGATACAACATCACAATTGCAGGTCTAAGTGAAACACGACTACCAGGTGAATCACAACTCAGTGAGAAAGATGCTGGATACACACTTTTCTGGATTGGCAAGTCGGACAGTGAAGCCAGACAAGCAAGAGTTGGATTTGCAGTAAAATCCACCCATATCCGTTACATGGACACCTTGCCCAAAGGAATAAATGAACGACTCGTGGTAATGCGCATCAGGTTATCCTGTGATCGTCATGCCACCATAATCAGTGCATATGCCCCAACCATGACCTACCCACAAGAGAGCAAGCTCAGATGTAGTGTGAAACCACGAAAAAACTCTAGGTTGCAAAACAGTCACGATCCAGTAGCAACTACAGGAGAAACTTAACAGTGTATTCGAGGAAGAAAACGAGCCAGCACCAGATGCAGAGACCGAATGGGCATGCCTGAGAGATCCCCTCTAAGAGCCAGCCCATGAGATACTCGGGTTACTCAGCGCAAACACAGAGACTGGTTCGATGAAAATGATACAAAATGCAGTCCTCTCATCTTGCGTGGATAAACGACATAAATTCGCCGTCGAAATCAGCAGCCTATCACCACTATAAGCAGCAGTCGCAGGCCAGGGGCTCCGCGCCATGAAGGAGAACTGGTGGTCTGACAGAGCAGCTAATATACAACAAGCCACTGATCAGAAGGATGCTAAACGTTTCTACGAGGGCCTTGAAGCAGTGTATGGCAACCAGTCAAGTGGAGCCACACAGCTCATGAGTGCCAATGGGACGACTCACATTATAGATCTAAGCAACATTCTGAATTATTTTTATTATTTAATGATGTACTAAATCGACCATCAACTATCTCATCAGCAGCACTCAATGAAGTTACACAACATTCCGTCATCGAGGAATTAGACGCATGCCCAATCATTGAGGAAACCACTGAGGCGATTAAAAACTATCAGGTGGAAAAGATGCAGGTTCTGATGTAATTGCACCATAAATATACAAACAGGGAGGGATGAAGCTCACTAAACAACTTGTCCAACTCTTCAGTGTCACCTGGGACAACAGATCCATCCTGCAGGATTTCAAAAATGCATCGCTTGTTCACATCTACAAACGAAAGAGGGACAGGTCCATCTGCAACAACCATCGTGGCATCTCACTCCTATGCATAGCTGGCAAAATACTCGCCCGGATTATGCTAAATCGATTGGTACAGCCAAAGGCATTCTACCAGAGCCAATGCGGCTTCCGTGCAGGGCGTAGAACCCCAGATATGATCTTTGCGATGAGACAATTGCAAGAAAAGTGTCGCGAACAAAACCATGACCTCTACATGGTCTTTGTAGACCTTACAAAGGCTTTTGACTCAGTCAACAGAATTTGACTTTGGAAACTATGAGAAAGGTTGGCTGTCCCAGCGTATTTGTTGATGTAATTCGCTCCTTTCACAATGGCATGGCGGCCAGAGTTCAAGACCAAGGGACCTCATCAGATGCATTCCCTGTAACAAATGGCACCAAACAGGGCTGTGTCCTCGCACCAATGCTATTTTCAATTATATTTTTCATCATGTTTCCACGACAATGAGCTCGGTGTCTACATCCAGTTTCATACCGATGGGAACAGATTTAACCTTCAACGGCTGAAAGCCAAGAGCAAGACTTCACAGTTACTTGTACAAGACCTACTCTTTGCTGATGACTGTGTCCTTATTGCACATTCAATCATTGACATTAAGGCAATTACTGACTGTTTTACTAAAGCAGTCCGCTGTTACGGACACACAATCAGTCTAAAGAAAACAGAAATAGTGTTCCAACCAAAGCCTGGAACCAACCATGTACCACCAAATGTTACAGTCGATAGCTTCCCATTGATTGTTGTGCAGAAATTTGCATATCTGGGTAGCACGTTATCTGTAAAAACAATGGTTGATGATTAAATTTCTGCCCGTCTTGGAAAGGCAAGCACATTTTCTGGTTGACCAACAAAGCGTCTATGGAATGGACATGGTGTACGCTTGAGCACAAAAATCAACGTGTATTGTGCCGTCGTACTCTCATAACGGCTGTATAATTGTGAGGCGTGGACCCAGTATCGACGTCACATCAGTCGTTTCCAGAGCAATTCCACATCTGCTGCATACGGCAGATTGCAGGCATCAAGTGCACTGAGGTGCTGGACAAATGCAAAATGTTCGGAATCCAGTTTCATATCCAGCGCGCACCGCTACGATGGTGTCACTTGACTGGTTTGCGCTCACGAGGTGGGCAATAAAAACACTACAAAGACGTCCTGAAGGCCACGCTGGAGTCATGCTCCATCCTGCACAACACCTGGGAGGAGACTGCAAACAATCGCCCCCTCTGGCAACACACCTGCATGACTGGACTGTGGGACTTTCAACAGAAACGGCATCAGCAATTCAAAGACAAAAGAATGCAGCGGAAGAACGGTCAACCTCCGCCAGGACCTATGTCCACCTATCACTGTGCCATCTGAGGTCGGCAATGCACTTTGCGCATTGGCCTACACAGTCACCATAGGACGCACAACTGACTGAGGACGAGATCCGTCATTCGACGGCTCACTCCATTAATTAATTTTGGCCTTAACTTGCTCCTTACTAACAAACTCTTAACCACTTACATTATGACAGAATATTTAGGATGGTGTAACAGTTCTATTGTGAGTTCACAATTTTATAATGGGTCATAATTCTATGGTTGATGTCATATTTCTATAGTGGCGGACACAAGTATAATTGAGATTTAGGTCATGATTCTACAGTGGTGGTCACAATTCTATGGCTGAGGTCACAATTTTATCATGGCATTACAACTCTGAAATCATGATTATATAGTGGGGACACAACTCTATTGTGGGGTCATACTTCTATAATTGGAGCCATAATTGATAGTGGATAGTCATAAAATTGAAATTAAATGCACGTAAAACTGAATTGATTATTATTGGTACTCCAATGCGGCGGAGTAAACTTGGTTCTTTTCCCTTTGCATATTTTGAATCAGCATATCACGCCAGCAACCTCGGTGCGGAATCTAGGAGTGGTCTGATAGTAATTTCAATTTCCGACAACATATATCTCAAACGTGTCGCTGCTGTTTTTATCATATTCATGATCTTTCCCGTATTCATTGGTATATGTCATTTTCTGTTGCTAAGACTATTGCAACAGTGCCTGTTAGCAGCAGACTTGACTATTGCAATTCCCTCATTTATAATATCGCTAGCAAAGATATTACAAAACTTTAATGTGTCCAAAATTGTCTAGCAAGGGTAGTTACAAGATCTCGTTTTTCTCGCTCTGTACCACTTTTGAAGTCTTTGCATTGGCATTCTGTACGATATCGTATAATATTTCAGATCTGTACCAATACATGCCAGGCACTGTCCAGTAAGCAACCATCTTATTTGTACTCACTGCTTACTCCTGTAAGAAAACCTATCCAGCTTCGATCATCTAGTTCTGACCTACTTGTTGTTCCTAGAGTCAACACTAACATTGGAACTAGGGCTTTTTCTGTTGCTGCACCAACTCTGGAATATGCTCCCTCTTAATGTTAGATCTGTTGAAAATATATAAAAATTCTGTCGTCATTTCAAAACTTATCTTCACAACCTTGCTTACCCACCATAGCTCCCTAGCGTACAAATTCTAGTGGTGACTTTTCAGGGGTCAGTTTTATGTATGACACCAGATCTGTTGGTGACAGCAGAGTTTCTCTACACAGAGACTACAGAATGTGTGTGAATTCAGTAACAAACCAAGCACAATTGCTTACCTAAGCAGTTACTGATTAGCAAGACAGAGGAATGTACTTGAAACTTGGCTGTCGTGGATCATTTATTTCCACCTTATGATGCCTGGAATAAAGAAAGACTTGACTAGCAGCCAGGTCCACTTACAGACGGGTGTGTCTGCACTTTAGCCACTCGGTGACATGTCGTTCAGTGTCACGTGTCAATGTAGCATATCGGAGATGTTTCAGTGTTAACTAAATACAATTCAGAAGTCCAGCTTCCAGGCATCGAGATATTTTCTTTCTGGGATTGGAATTGTTTTTCAAAAGTTAGTTGGAATTGGAATTGATTTTTTTGGAATTTCAACTGAATTTAGCAAACTGCAGAAATGATTAGAGCCAATGAACTCAACATATATTCAAGTGACTTTGAATGAACAATAGTGAATTTTGTAGATATCTATCTGATTAAATAGGATTGTGCATGCATGCTTTCAAATACAAATACAACTGTTAATACAAATTGGAAATTCATTATTCCTTAGTATTTTTAAAACTGGGGTTTATAATTTGAAATAATTTTTTGCATGGTGAAATTCGAATTGATTTTTTGAATTAACAAAACAGAATCGACTCCATACCTATAAGCCTGCTACCCATAGTATCACTGCTAGGTCCTTAGAGCATGGATACTATAGAGGCTTCTACATACACGATCCAATGATGTATCTGCTGTGCATTATTTTTCATCGAGAAGTCATTGTCATTACGTGGAACTTGAGCAGCTTTTTACAGAGCTGTCATTATGTGTGATTCCGTCCTGCATTGTCGGTGATTTTTAACATCAAATATGACGTTGAAACTGAAAAATGACCACTACTTGGGCTACTTAATTCTTTCAACCTTGTCCAGCATGTCAGTGAAGCCACACATTCAGCTGGTCGCACACTGAATTTCGTAATTACGCACAATGACGATAATCGTGCAATGTACCATTGATGCCAGCAGACCACCCATGATATCAACAGGAATACTCAAGCATAACTACCGCTCATTTGACGCTGATACATTCAACCATGACGTGAGAACAAGATTTGATTTGCTAGCCGCAGCTGCAGGAACTTGTGTCACGCTACAACACTGACTTAATGAAAGTCATAGACAAGCATGTGCCTGTGCACCTGACTATCGTCCGAGGCCACAAACCCAATGCATGGTATAACAGTGACATTGACGATGCGAGAAGACAACGGCGTAAGATGGAGTTGTTATTCAGGTGTTCGAAACTGGAAATCCGTCATCAAATGTTTGTTGCTGCACACAATGAGTGCAATAACATTATATCTCTCACAAAGACAAAGTACTACCAGGACAAGTCTCTAAATGCTGACAGCAAAAACCTCTCTAAAATCGTCGTTGGGAAGCCACCACCTGCTTAGCCAGAACATACCTGTGCCTTTGATTGCTGCAATGCATTTTCCATCTATTTTGAAGCTAAGGTTGCCGGAATTCGTAGTGAGTTACATGTTGCCCGACACCTCGTCACACTGCCGCATGAACCACGTTGCTACGTGACGTCGATTGACAGTTTCACATCAACAACAGTTTGTGAAGTAACGTCTGTCATCAGAGCGAAGTGTAAAATGTCCACACTTGATCCTCTGACCTCTGATCATGTAAAGCAGAACATTGACACATTTGCTATCACTGCTGCCAGTATAACAAACGCGTGCTTAACGGAAGGAAATGCTGTTTGAGTTGAAGCATGCTCTTGTGCACCTATTATTAAAGAAACCATCTCTGTGCAAAGACACGATAAGCAACTACTGCCAAGTCAGCCATCTATTGCAACTGTCAAAGATAATTGAAAAGGTGGTGGCCACCAGACTGAACACTCTCTTGGTCAATCAATCACTGACTGATCCTCTTCAGTCTGCATACAAACGACACCATTCAATGGAGACCACCCTACTTTGTGAGGTAAACGAAATTAGGATGGCTCTTGACCATAGACAAGGCACTGTCATCATGCTCATTGACCTAAGTGCAGCTTTCGATACGATCGACCACACAATATTTCTCAATCGTCTACAATGTCATTATGGCCTTGGTGGAGTCGTATTACGCTGGGTTGAGTCGTACCTTTGCAATTACAGGCAAAGTGTTGTTGTCGGTAGCACAACTTCAAGCGAAACGACTCTGCACATTGGTGTACCGCAAGGATCAGTGTTACGTCCACTGCTGTTTTCTTTATATGTTTTCTTTACTTAGGTGACATCATTCGTAACCATAATTTTGACGTATCACCATTATGCCAATGACTTACAGTTGTTATGTCATTTTGACTTGAATGTCATTTCTCCTACCGCTGTGCATCATGTCGAGTAGTTCATCGACAACATCAAATCCTGGATGACGTTCACCTACTTGCTGATGAATGATGCAAAAACCAAGGTTCTACCAGTTGTACCCAGGTCGACATCTGATTTAGTTGCTGGACTGCATGTGCACGTTGGATCTGAAGTTGTCTGTGTTGCCGAAGGTGTGAGAGATCTTGGTGTATACTTAGGTAAACATCTTGAGATGACGGCGCAGATTTCTCGTACCATTAGTACCTGTACACTGCATTTATGTAACACCGGCCAAATTCACCGTTACCTGCCACAGTGGACAGCAGAATGTGTTGTCAATGCAATGATTACATTACACTTAGATTATTACAAGTCCCTTTTGTTTGGCACTTTTGCCAAGAACATCGGCAGGCTGCAGAGAATGCAGAATGCTGTTGTTCGCCTCATAACTCGGCGTGTGCGATGCGACAGTGCATTACCACTACTGCGCCAACTCCACTGGCAGCCTGTCCAGCAACGGATTACATACAAAATAGCAGAACTTTTATATAAAGCGCTATGAACATTATGGATATCGCGCTATATAAAATAAAGATTATTATTATTGTCAAAATGCCATTTCGTAAAAGTCACAGGTGTCAAGTGGTGCAATTTCTGGCACAGCAAGATGGACTATGGCAATAGCCTATTAAGTTGGTCATGCTTGTGGGGGGGGCAAATACTCATGTTATCTTTGGCAAGGCATACAGAACATAGATATGGAAAACACTTGATAGCCTTGCAGCAGTGCTAGCTTTCTGTGTCATTACCCTTTTCAGTATTGCCCAGGACAATATCCATGGAAACTATGACATTTTGGTAAAGGACACTTTGGCCATGGACAGTTGGGCAACAGACATTTTGGTAATAGGACATTTTAGTAACGGGATGTTTTGGTAATCGGACATATCCATGGCAGCTACATTTCTACAGAATTACAGCAGAGGTGACTACATAAAAACATTGTTTTTAATACAGTTAGACGGGTGAGATTTAGAGAAAGTTACTTCATGCTAGAGTTGATGTAAAGTATTATCCTTTAGCAGCAACCTTTTCAGTTTTGAAATATCACAATTTTCTACATTCTTTTGTGAAAAACAACAGGAAGGTTGTTCTGACTCCATAGAGCCATTTACAAAATACAGTTGAACCTCACTTTACGCTTCCAAATTATTTCCACATACATGTATATATATATATATATTATACTTATAAAGTTGTATATATATACTATAAATTTGTTCCTATACTTTACTATATATATATATAGTAAAGTATAGGAACAAATTTGTCCTGCTAATAAGGTCACCTTTCTAATCAGGTCGCTTTTTAGGGTGACTTTAATAATGAGGTTTGACTTTACCAACTAATCTCTTGCATAGGATTGGTATTTTTGCCAGTTAAAACCTATTTCAATTCAATATCTTTGTGTGTGTTTCAGCCAGGACGAGGCCCAGCGGATAGACCAGGAGCTGTTCACAGAGTATGCCTTCAGTGTCGACCAGCTCATGGAGCTAGCTGGACTCAGCTGTGCTGTCGCAATAGCGAGGGTAGGTCACGGGGTCAGGTCAGGAGGTCACAAGCTCAGGTCATGATGACCTTGTGTGCTTTTAGTTGTTTTCTCGTAACATAATTGTGAAATTATTTTTTGAAGCCTTATCAATTGCATGTTATGAGGAATCTTTGAAGTAGTCATATTTTTGTTTGATGCATTTTCACTATACATTTCATGTTTATTTGGAAGGTAATATAAATTATGTTGAGTTGATTTTATTACTGGTACACTGCTTGTTTTATTACTGGTACACTGCTTGTTTTATTACTGGTACACTGCTTGTTTTATTACTGGTACACTGCTTGTTTTATTACTGGTACACTGCTTGTTTTATTACTGGTACACTGCTTGTTTTATTACTGGTACACTGCTTGTGTTAGTCAAACTCTGTAGGATGCTACAATATACGTAAGACATCTGTAAGATTGCAGATTATTTTGTTAAAATTCCTCAAGCATTCAGGTTCAGTCAGGGAGCTCTAACTAGTGTTGCATTCTACATCCACAAATGTATCATTCAGGTTCAGTCAGGGAGCTCTAACTAGTGTTGCATTCTACATCCACAAATGTATCATTCAGGTTCAGTCAGGGAGCTCTAACAAGTGTTGCATTCTACATCCACAAATGTATCATTCAGGTTCAGTCAGGGAGCTCTAACTAGTGTTGCATTCTACATCCACAAATGTATCATTCAGGTTCAGTCAGGGAGCTCTAACTAGTGTTGCATTCTACATCCACAAATGTATCATTCAGGTTCAGTCAGGGAGCTCTAACTAGTGTTGCATTCTACATCCACAAATGTATCATTCAGGTTCAGTCAGGGAGCTCTAACTAGTGTTGCATTCTACATCCACAAATGTATCATTCAGGTTCAGTCAGGGAGCTCTAACTAGTGTTGCACTCTACATCCACAAATGTATCATTTAGGTTCAATCGGGGAGCTCTAACTAGTGTTGCATTCTACATCCACAAATGTATCATTTAGGTTCAATCGGGGAGCTCTAACTAGTGTTGCATTCTACATCCACAAATGTATCATTCAGGTTCAGTCGGGGAGCTCTAACTAGTGTTGCATTCTACATCCACAAATGTATCATTCAGGTTCAGTCGGGGAGCTCTAACTAGTGTTGCATTCTACATCCACAAATGTATCATTCAGGTTCAGTCAGGGAGCTCTAACTAGTGTTGCATTCTACATCCACAAATGTATCATTCAGGTTCAGTCAGGGAGCTCTAACTAGTGTTGCATTCTACATCCACAAATGTATCATTCAGGTTCAATCGGGGAGCTCTAACTAGTGTTGCACTCTACATCCACAAATGTATCATTTAGGTTCAATCGGGGAGCTCTAACTAGTGTTGCATTCTACATCCACAAATGTATCATTCAGGTTCAGTCGGGGAGCTCTAACTAGTGTTGCATTCTACATCCACAAATGTATCATTCAGGTTCAGTCGGGGAGCTCTAACTAGTGTTGCATTCTACATCCACAAATGTATCATTCAGGTTCAGTCAGGGAGCTCTAACTAGTGTTGCATTCTACATCCACAAATGTATCATTCAGGTTCAGTCAGGGAGCTCTAACTAGTGTTGCATTCTACATCCACAAATGTATCATTCAGGTTTAGTCAGGGAGCTCTAACTAGTGTTGCATTCTACATCCACAAATGTATCATTCAGGTTCAGTCAGGGAGCTCTAACTAGTGTTGCACTCTACATCCACAAATGTATCATTTAGGTTCAGTCGGGGAGCTCGAACTAGTGTTGCATTCATTTAGGTTCAGTCAGGGAGCTCTAACTAGTGTTGCATTTTACATCCACAAATGTATCATTCAGGTTCAGTCAGGGAGCTTTAACTAGTGTTGCATCTCTACAATCCACAAATGTATCATTCAGGTTCAGTCAGGAGCTCTAACAAGTGTTGCACCTCTACATCCACAAATGCATCACTCTTAGGTTCAGTCAGGAGCTCTAATTCAGTGTTGCACTTACATCCACACAAATGTATCATTCAGGTTCAGTCAGAGCTCTAACTAGTGTTGCATTCTACATCCAAATGTATCATTCAGGTTCAGTCAGGGAGCTCTAACTAGTGTTGCATTCTACATCCACAAATGTATCATTCAGGTTCAGTCAGGGAGCTCTAACAAGTGTTGCATTCTACATCCACAAATGTATCATTCAGGTTCAGTCAGGGAGCTCTAACTAGTGTTGCATTCTACATCCACAAATGTATCATTCAGGTTCAGTCAGGGAGCTCTAACTAGTGTTGCATTCTACATCCACAAATGTATCATTCAGGTTCAATCGGGGAGCTCTAACTAGTGTTGCACTCTACATCCACAAATGTATCATTTAGGTTCAATCGGGGAGCTCTAACTAGTGTTGCATTCTACATCCACAAATGTATCATTCAGGTTCAGTCGGGGAGCTCTAACTAGTGTTGCATTCTACATCCACAAATGTATCATTCAGGTTCAGTCGGGGAGCTCTAACTAGTGTTGCATTCTACATCCACAAATGTATCATTCAGGTTCAGTCAGGGAGCTCTAACTAGTGTTGTATTCTACATCCACAAATGTATCATTCAGGTTTAGTCAGGGAGCTCTAACTAGTGTTGCATTCTACATCCACAAATGTATCATTCAGGTTCAGTCAGGGAGCTCTAACTAGTGTTGCACTCTACATCCACAAATGTATCATTTAGGTTCAGTCAGGGAGCTCTAACTAGTGTTGCATTCTACATCCACAAATGTATCATTTAGGTTCAATCGGGGAACTCTAACTAGTGTTGCATTCTACATCCACAAATGTATCATTCAGGTTCAGTCGGGGAGCTCTAACTAGTGTTGCATTCTACATCCACAAATGTATCATTCAGGTTCAGTCGTGGAGCTCTAACTAGTGTTGCATTCTACATCCACAAATGTATCATTCAGGTTCAGTCGGGGAGCTCTAACTAGTGTTGCATTCTACATCCACAAATGTATCATTCAGGTTCAGTCAGGGAGCTCTAACTAGTGTTGCATTCTACATCCACAAATGTATCATTCAGGTTCAGTCAGGGAGCTCTAACTAGTGTTGCATTCTACATCCACAAATGTATCATTTAGGTTCAGTCAGGGAGCTCTAACTAGTGTTGCATTCTACATCCACAAATGTATCATTCAGGTTCAGTCAGGGAGCTCTAACTAGTGTTGCATTCTACATCCACAAATGTATCATTTAGGTTCAGTCAGGGAGCTCTAACTAGTGTTGCATTTTACATCCACAAATGTATCATTCAGGTTCAGTCAGGGAGCTTTAACTAGTGTTGCATTCTACATCCACAAATGTATCATTCAGGTTCAGTCAGGGAGCTCTAACAAGTGTTGCACTCTACATCCACAAATGTATCACTTAGGTTCAGTCAGGGAGCTCTAACTAGTGTTGCATTCTACATCCACAAATGTATCATTCAGGTTCAGTCAGGGAGCTCTAACTAGTGTTGCATTCTACATCCACAAATGTATCATTCAGGTTCAGTCAGGGAGCTCTAACAAGTGTTGCATTCTACATCCACAAATGTATCATTCAGGTTCAGTCAGGGAGCTCTAACTAGTGTTGCATTCTACATCCACAAATGTATCATTCAGGTTCAAATGTATCTTAACAAGTGCTGTACCCCATCCACAAATGTATCATTCAGGTTCAGCCAGGGAGCTCTACTAGTGCTGTATCTCTACATCCACAAAATGTATCATTCAGGGTTCAGTCAGGAGCTCTAGAACTAGTGTTGCATTCTACATCCACAAATGTACTGTCTAGGTTCACCGGGAGCTCCTAACTAGTGTTGCACTCTCTACATCCACACAAAATGTAATTTCATTTAGGTTCAATCGAGCTCTCTAACTAGTGCTGTATCTTAGCATCCACAAATGTATCATTCAGGTTCAGTCGGGGAGCTCTTAACTAGTGTTGCATCTTACATCCACAAATGTATCATTCTAGTCTAGCTTGTGGTGCTTCCTGAACGAAAGGTGGATTCCACATCAAAATGTACTATCTGGGAAGTCTCAGTAGCTCTAGGAGCCTGACCATATGTATCTCACACCCAAAATGAACACTCAGTTAGTCAGGGAGCTCTAACTAGGTTGTATCTTTAAAGCACCACAAATGTGGTCATTCAGGTTTACTGTAGCTTCTAATCATAGTGCTGCATCTCTACATCCACAAATGTATCATCTGTGGTTCAGTCAGGGAGCTCTAATCCACCAGTAAGCACCCCTGCATCCACAAATGCAAATACTTAGGGTTCAGCCGGGAAAATGGAATCTCAGTGTTGCATTCTACATCCACAAATGTATCATTCAGGTTCAGTCGGGGAGCTCTAACTAGTGTTGCATTCTACATCCACAAATGTATCATTTAGGTTCAATCGGGGAGCTCTAACTAGTGTTGCATTCTACATCCACAAATGTATCATTCAGGTTCAGTCGGGGAGCTCTAACTAGTGTTGCATTCTACATCCACAAATGTATCATTCAGGTTCAGTCGGGGAGCTCTAACTAGTGTTGCATTCTACATCCACAAATGTATCATTCAGGTTCAGTCGGGGAGCTCTAACTAGTGTTGCACCCTACATCCACAAATGTATCACTTAGGTTCAGTCAGGGAGCTCTAACTAGTGTTGCATTCTACATCCATAAATGTATCATTCAGGTCCAGTCAGGGAGCTCTAACTAGTGTTGCATTCTACATCCACAAATGTATCATTCAGGTTCAGTCAGGGAGCTCTAACTAGTGTTGCATTCTACCTCCACAAATGTATCATTCAGGTTCAGTCAGGGAGCTCTAACTAGTGTTGCATTCTACATCCACGAATGTATCATTTTGTCATAAAGGTTTATACTGGTAATTCACCAGCATATGTAAAGTATTTAATTTTTGATAAAACTTTGGGAGCTGTGCTTGCGTTCATCTTATATTATTGTGAACTTAAAAATTGCTGTCATTTTTCCTTGTTGTTTTAGTATGATTTTGAGGGAAAATATATAATAAAATTAAATAAATATATCATTTTTAGTCCAGTAGAAATTGATGATGTCCCGGACATTTTGGTTAAAAAGCCAATTTTTGTTTTAAGATGACCAGTAGGGTTTCCTGGACTTCCAAAAAACCAACAAAAATCAACCCTGGGGAACTTTGTTTTACCCCAATCCTTGTTTTGGGGTGTTTCGGTCCAATTTTGAAGTAACACTTTTTGTTTGTATTTGTTAAACATATTTTTAACTGTTTCATTTATTGGTTAATATATTTGTAATGGCATGTCTATTAAGCCACACATTAATGATGGTATTTAATTAATAAATTAAGTAATTAACCAATTAATGAATTAGTAATATATTTCTTATATAGCACTCCATCCCAACATTTTTCTGGGATTTAATTAACATCTTAACTTGGATCACATGAATGTCACTTATACCCCAACAGTGAATGGTATAGCATTCAAACTTGAATATAACTAGGAGAGATCATAAATGTTCTACCTGTAATCTTTTAATATATCATTTGTTAAACATCATCATTAGCATTGTCATCATCGTCACTGTCGGGTAGCTGTACAAGAGTTGGGCCGTTTGCGCACTGTCCTTGACATTTGCAGTGGACGCTACAGGCAAGACACTTCTTTGAACACTTGCAAGACACACACAAGTTATCTTGGCGCTTGCAAGAGCAACGGATCTATTGTAGAAGATGTTCGGGTGCTAGTTCTTTATCTGTGATTATGGGCACTACTGAGTGTGCGTCACAGTGGAAGCCATACTTCTTTCTGTCCAATACCATCTTCAGATTAACTGAAGTAGAAACCTGTAGGTGCACTCTGAGTGAATGGAAGTAGCATGCTCGACTTGTCAGTGGCATTCTATCAATGGCGATATACTTTTATGAAATTATGTGCATGTATCATAGGTGGTCAAGACTTACATTTGATTTGCTTTTGGTGTAAAGCGAAACGATATACCGCTCCCCAGGTGTTGCAATGTCAGCGCTCGATGCAGTGTTACTGCTGAATATGGCAACGGATGTTCTCAGCTCTGTTGAAGATCCTAGAACTTTCATGTGTTTGACTTTGCCAATACCGTAGATAGCTGACGTTGTGTCACAGCCAGACGTACACATCTCCTTTCTGAGAGCATGTTGACCAGTGCTGATACTAATTAGTCTTTTCTTGGTTTGCATGTAAATAGTGGACTTCTCATGCACATGGTAAAGCAGGATTACAAGCAGATCTGTATCACCACAACGGACTCATACGTTCTCGTGGAATTCTGCAACTTCTAGGGTACGCTTTGCAATTGTACTATCCACATCTCCTTCCTCGCCATCGTGACGCACCTCGATACCTTCTTTCAGCAGGTAAGTAGAGAGGAGATTAATGAGTTGCTGTTTGTCGTGCTTGTTTGAAAGAAAACTACTTTTTTCTGAAGGCACTGGAGTGTTACGTCCAACCAAGACATCAGTGGAAATGATCTTGCCCAATTTACATCACTTCTGATCGGGTTCCTTGCTCGTGAGCACTTCATAGCTGTCGAACACTACGAACCAGGCCCTATCGTGTGCCGCCAACTGTAGAATATACGTCACATAAGATGAACACACTTCATGAAAGGTACCTGTCTTTGGCCAGGGTATCTGATGCAGAACGACAAATCCATCCACAACTGCGGCTTTGACGTCAATTTCATCATTGCAGACAACATGGGGATCGAGGGTGGCGATGTACGAAACTAATATAGACTTCACTGGCCTTCGCATTGTGCCGTTGTCGTGGAATAAAGCTGGGGCTACGGCTGCTAGCTCATGTGAGAAGACACTGCGATCTGGTGGTCCAGAAGTATATACCCTGACCAGTAGTCTCTGGTACAGCTCCATCGACGACATGCGCACTTCTTTTCCATCTTTCAGTTTGACAGTTTTCCTCATAGCTGCGAATTATGGGTAATATGTTCAACAACAGTTACTAACTTTACATTATATAATGACTCAAACAGAGATTTCGGATTTAAAATGCTATCTTACTAACTATGAATTTTTCACCAATAAATCAACCGTTACGCCTTGGCTACAAAATTATAAACACTGTCATGTTTGACTTTCCATAAAACACATTTTCAAATCGCTCAAGCATAAATTCATAAGAATCCATAACAATCATTACAGAAATTTATTTATAACTTTTCTAACAATCTGTAAACAAGTAATTAATATAATAGCTGTTATTTATTTAGAATATAGATCCATTGCATAAAATGTCTTGAGGGGGTTTATGAAAACAGTTTGTTCTATTAAGTACTATGAATTTTGGTCCAATTAATACATATGTGATATTATCGCTCGTGTGTGGATTTTAAAACATTGGCTTTCGATACACAATGGTAAGATCTAATCTTGTGGCAAACACTTGAATTCTTATATTAGCGAGTTAATGGATACATAAAATACAAATCAACACAAGTATCCTAACCGTTAACTTGCTGGCCAGTGGAAGTCATTGCACCAAAACTCATTTACATCTATGTATGGACAGCCAATAAAAAGAAAATGTAAGCAACTGACAGGGTACGTATATTGTTCATGGAAAAATCGAGGTTCCCCAGGGTTGATTTTTTTTCTGGAAGTTCAGGAAACACTACTGGTTATCTTAAAAAATTGGCTTTTTAACCAAAATGTCTGCTTTTGGTAAAAAATATGCTGACTTCTACTGTACTATTTGTTTTTAACATGAAAAGTTGCCATTTTTCCTTGAACTTTTAGTATGATTTTGATAGGAAATATGAAAATGTTAATTAAAATTTAAATATATAAAACTATCTGTGCAAAAGTGATGTGTGACAATGCAATGTAGTGAGTATTTAGTATTAGATGCGTGTGCAGTAATTTGGGCGCTATATTATAAGCTGAGTTGTAACTATCCAAAGTTTGCAAACATAGTTGTCATGATTCTACCCAGCATGTTGATAAACAATATTTTTCTTACATATGGTGGCGATCCATTATGTTGTTGGACTGGGAGTGAGATCAGCTTTGACACACAGTACCTTTTGGCAGAATGTAGATGAACTATACTGCTCAGTAATGTGCCTCTTATCTTCTGATGTTTTCACTTAGATGTTTGACAAATTGTCTCGTTGATGAAAGCAAATACTTGACTAATTCAGAGCCAGTTAGGAAGAAATTAATTCCTTCCAGTCAAATTTAATTTCAAAATGTCATGTCCAACCAGTCGGAATTCAGTGGGGCATGTGACGTCCAATAAACCGCGATTGAAGATGTAGTTGGTCTACTACCCTCTAGGGATCAGCACAGACAACCATTCTGTTATGTTTCAGATGAATTTTACAACATAGTAAATTGCGTTATAATGAGATTTGAAGAAACACATTGATGTGAACTGAATGCAATTTAGCAAGCATATTAGTAGGTTTAGTGGTAGAATGTTTTTTGAGTTTAAAATGCAGACATATTTTTATTTTTTTTCCCCATTACATGAGGTGCAGAAATGCATGGATGTTTTTCTCAGTATTGACAGGTGTCGTACATTGACGTGTTTTAACAGAGCTGGAGATATGTGATCTTAACTAAATTTGTTCGGCGTTTCAGTATCACAGTGGCAGTGGCTGTGAAGAAGTTTCAGTATCACAGTGGCAGTGGCTGTGAAGAAGTTTCAGTATCACAGTGGCAGTGGCTGTGAAGAAGTTTCAGTATCACAGTGGCAGTGGCTGTGAAGAAGTTTCAGTATCACAGTGGCAGTGGCTGTGAAGAAATTTCAGTATCACAGTGGCAGTGGCTGTGAAGAAGTTTCAGTATCACAGTGGCAGTGGCTGTGAAGAAGTTTCAGTATCACAGTGGCAGTGGCTGTGAAGAAGTTTCAGTACCACAGTGGCAGTGGCTGTGAAGAAGTTTCAGTATCACAGTGGCAGTGGCTGTGAAGAAGTTTCAGTATCACAGTAGCAGTGGCTGTGAAGAAGTTTCAGTATCACAGTGGCAGTGGCTGTGAAGAAGTTTCAGTATCACAGTGGCAGTGGCTGTGAAGAAGTTTCAGTATCACAGTGGCAGTGGCTGTGAAGAAGTTTCAGTAGCACAGTGGCAGTGGCTGTGAAGAAGTTTCAGTGGCAGTGGCTGTGAAGAAGCTCTGCAGCATTGCGGCAGGCTGTGAAGAAGCCTTGTGCATCGCTTTGCGGCAGTGGCTGGTGGAAGAAGTTTCAGTATACGCGGCAGTGGCTGTGAAGAAGTTTCAGTATCACAGCGGGCAGTGGCTGCGAAGAAGCCAGCAGCACAGCGGCAGCCGTGAAGAAGCTCTCAGCATCACAGCGGCAGTGGCCGTGAAGAAGTTTCAGCAGCACAGTGGCAGTGGCTGTGAAGAAGTTTCAGTAGCACAGCAAGGTGGCTGTGAAGAAGTTTGCGTAGCCAGTGGCAGTGGCTGTGAAGAAGTTTCGTGGCAGTGGCTGTGAAGAAGTTTCAGTAACACAGTGGCAGTGGCCAGAAGAAGTTTCAGCAGCACAGTGGCAGTGGCTGTGAAGAAGTTTCAGTAGCACAGTGGCAGTGGCTGTGAAGAAGTTTCAGTAGCACAGTGGCAGTGGCTGTGAAGAAGTTTCAGTATCACAGTGGCAGTGACTGTGAAGTAGTTTCAGTATCACAGTGGCAGTGGCTGTGAAGAAGTTTCAGTATCACAGTGGCAGTGGCTGTGAAGAAGTTTCAGTAGCACAGTGGCAGTGGCTGTGAAGAAGTTTCAGTATCACAGTGGCAGTGGCTGTGAAGAAGTTTCAGTAGCACAGTGGCAGTGGCTGTGAAGAAGTTTCAGTATCACAGTGGCAGTGGCTGTGAAGAAGTTTCAGTATCACAGTGGCAGTGGCTGTGAAGAAGTTTCAGTATCACAGTGGCAGTGGCTGTGAAGAAGTTTCAGTATCACAGTGGCAGTGGCTGTGAAGAAATTTCAGTATCACAGTGGCAGTGGCTGTGAAGAAGTTTCAGTATCACAGTGGCAGTGGCTGTGAAGAAGTTTCAGTATCACAGTGGCAGTGGCTGTGAAGAAGTTTCAGTACCACAGTGGCAGTGGCTGTGAAGAAGTTTCAGTATCACAGTGGCAGTGGCTGTGAAGAAGTTTCAGTATCACAGTAGCAGTGGCTGTGAAGAAGTTTCAGTATCACAGTGGCAGTGGCTGTGAAGAAGTTTCAGTATCACAGTGGCAGTGGCTGTGAAGAAGTTTCAGTATCACAGTGGCAGTGGCTGTGAAGAAGTTTCAGTATCACAGTGGCAGTGGCTGTGAAGAAGTTTCAGTAGCACAGTGGCAGTGGCTGTGAAGAAGTTTCAGTAGCACAGTGGCAGTGGCTGTGAAGAAGTTTCAGTAGCACAGTGGCTGTGAAGAAGTTTCAGTAGCACAGTGGCAGTGGCTGTGAAGAAGTTTCAGTAGCACAGTGGCAGTTGCTGTGAAGAAGTTTCAGTATCACAGTGGCAGTGGCTGTGAAGAAGTTTCAGTAGCACAGTGGCAGTGGCTGTGAAGAAGTTTCAGTATCACAGTGGCAGTGGCTGTGAAGAAGTTTCAGTATCACAGTGGCAGTGGCTGTGAAGAAGTTTCAGTATCACAGTGGCAGTGGCTGTGAAGAAGTTTCAGTATCACAGTGGCAGTGGCTGTGAAGAAATTTCAGTATCACAGTGGCAGTGGCTGTGAAGAAGTTTCAGTATCACAGTGGCAGTGGCTGTGAAGAAGTTTCAGTATCACAGTGGCAGTGGCTGTGAAGAAGTTTCAGTACCACAGTGGCAGTGGCTGTGAAGAAGTTTCAGTATCACAGTGGCAGTGGCTGTGAAGAAGTTTCAGTGGCACGGGAGGCAGAGTTTCAGTGGCACGGTGGCGGTGGCTGTGAAGAGTTTCGAGTAGCACAGTGGCGGTGGCTGTCAGTGTGGCAGTGGCTGTGAAGAAGTTTCAGTACCACAGTGGCAGTGGCTGTGAAGAAGTTTCAGTATCACAGTGGCAGTGGCTGTGAAGAAGTTTCAGTATCACAGTGGCAGTGGCTGTGAAGAAGTTTCAGTAGCACAGTGGCAGTGGCTGTGAAGAAGTTTCAGTAGCACAGTGGCAGTGGCTGTGAAGAAGTTTCAGTAGCACAGTGGCAGTGGCTGTGAAGAAGTTTCAGTAGCACAGTGGCTGTGAAGAAGTTTCAGTAGCACAGTGGCAGTTGCTGTGAAGAAGTTTCAGTATCACAGTGGCAGTGGCTGTGAAGAAGTTTCAGTAGCACAGTGGCAGTGGCTGTGAAGCAGTTTCAGTAGCACAGTGGCAGTGGCTGTGAAGAAGTTTCAGTATCACAGTGGTTGTGAAGAAGTTTCAGTAGCACAGTGGCATTGGCTGTGAAGAAGTTTCAGTAGCACAGTGGCAGTGGCTGTGAAGAAGTTTCAGTAGCACAGTGGCAGTGGCTGTGAAGACGTTTCAGTATCACAGTGGCAGTGGCTGTGAAGAAGTTTCAGTAGCACAGTGGCAGTGGCTGTGAAGAAGTTTCAGTAGCACAGTGGCCGTGGCTGTGAAGAAGTTTCAGTAGCACAGTGGCAGTGGCTGTGAAGAAGTTTCAGTACCACAGTGGCAGTGGCTGTGAAGAAGTTTCAGTATCACAGTGGCAGTGGCTGTGAAGAAGTTTCAGTATCACAGTGGCAGTGGCTGTGAAGAAGTTTCAGTAGCACAGTGGCAGTGGCTGTGAAGAAGTTTCAGTAGCACAGTGGCAGTGGCTATGAAGAAGTTTCAGTATCACAGTGGCAGTGGCTGTGAAGAAGTTTCAGTATCACAGTGGCAGTGGCTGTGAAGAAGTTTCAGAATTTTTTATGGTCCAGTTTTCTTAAAATCTGACAAAATGGGAGATTCATCATTCAAGTCTCCGTTTGGTCCAGCTGCAGATGATGGTGATGACTCTGTAAATGGATTAAGTGCCTTGTGCAAAAGAGGAAATGGTCGATTAATGTGCTTGTTATTGTCAGGTCTCCATCAGTGGATTTTGATGCAAGTACTTGACCAGTAATAACACCTTGAAAGTAATTTCTAATGTAGAAATTACTACTTATGTGGAGCAGTGTGCGGCCATGTGAAGTAATGTGTGGCGATGCGTAAAAGAGCCTTCAAGGACTGTCAGGAGTATCTCAGACCTTGTTTGTTTGCAAATATTACCATATTCATCCTCTTGCAGATCTTGGTTTTTATCTATGAGTTTGGCACGTCTAATCCTAGAATGTTCGTCTACAAACACAGCCAGCTCTCTAGCCCCTGGACATTGTTTTCAAGACAACTCTTAGTGCAGGTACCTGGTAATTGATTTCTCCTCTAATCGGGTTTTTGGCCTTTGAAGGGACCAACTGGATGACTACACAAACTATCCCTCATTGTTACAAGACACAATCCAGTGAAGGAGACATCTAAAAACAATAAGTGTCAATGAAAGTCACCAGATGACCATGGATGTACATTCACACACTCTTCTGGGCACTAGTTTCCAGCTATCAATCTTCTGTTAGAAGTGTTACTGTCCTTCCTCGGAGTGGAATCTAAAGATGTACTGTCAATTAGAACAAGATCCTTTCTTCTTGCCGTATTCTACGAGTATCTTTACTATATTCATGCTTTCTACTGATATCATCTGTATTGGACTAACCAGGAGTACAAAGACATTGATAGATGTAATGAGGATGGACACTTACTCAAATTACTTTTGTGCATCACACTGGCAAAACAGTGGAGAAGTGTTGAATTGTACTCTAAATAATCAAAGTGTGCACTTGAAATGTATTTTAAATGTATTCTTAAAGTTAAACGGACATAGTTTCTTCGCCTACCTGGAATTAGCGGTAGTGGTAATTTCTAAGTGGAAGTCTGCTGTGTTGACCGTGGGAAAGTGAGCACCGTTGAACATCAAAGGGTGTTACAGTTAACTCAGCCCGACTCGGCCATAATGCCAATAAAGCTTGTTTTGAAACTGGATGTTTACTATTTTAACATGCACCCATGGTCGTGCCTTCAAACTGCAACCATTGTTATTGGCTTACTAAACACAATTTGGTGGGCAGTGTACCGTCAACAAAGTTAGTAGTCTTAAGAGCATTATATTAATTAATACATGAAAAACTTGGAACAGAGTACATCTTTTTAAAATGTACTTTGGCAAGGTCAGTTGATCAAGTTCGAGTACTTGTCATTTCAAAAACCAAAGTACAAGTACTGGAAAATGTGCTTCTTACGTAAAAAGTACAAGTACTTTAACGAAACCCTGCCTTACACCCATGAATGTTTTTTCACCGCAGGTGTATCCCAAGGAGACGCTGCCCAAAGACAATGGGGCAGTCCTGGTGTGTTGTGGGCCGGGCAACAACGGAGGGGACGGACTCGTGTGTGCACGACATCTCAAACTCTTTGTGAGTGTCTCTTGGTTGTAGGAAAGGAAGAAACAGGAAAAGTAACAGAACAAAAAGATATACATAAAGAGTACTAGTTTGTCTTGATTACTATTACTCTGTTATACATTATAAAAGTACTTTCTAGTTACAATCAATATTGTGTGTTTTGAAAATTACAAATACAGTAAACATACATTGAGTGATCAAAACGATAACTTTAACTAACTAGAAAGAATTAATTTTATTAAAGACAATGTGAACACTGATGAACAGCAGTAAGTTGCTGAGAAAGAATTTTTTAAGATGTTGACATTTAATAAATATAATAATGTTACAGTACTTTTTTCATAGAAAAATAGGTTATTTTGTCAGTTATTTTGTTCCTGTTCGTTTCTTTGTGATGGCTGTTTCCTTCTTGTTGCCTAGCAACTTGTGTTATTTGAGGTTGATTATCCATATGTAACCGCCAGCACTGTTAGTGTTACATGACAATCATTATTTGGATTAATACAGCTTTATTTCATTAGCTTTGGTTAGTCTTGAAGCTCAAGGTGCCAGCTGGTATTCGTCGATTTCTGACGCTCAGCATTGCAGTTGTTAATGACATCAATTACAGCACTTGCCACTTCTACCGTTAGTAATGCAAAAAAACTGGATGGATCTCGTGCACGCATGCACACACACGTGGACAAACATCAGCAGAGCATCCTTCCATTTTTCATATTACAAGATGAACTGGCATAAGTAGAGTCCTAATTTCATTAACAGTAGCAACGGAGGTGGGTTTCAGTTGCCCTTTGATATTTCCACCACCATGTGATCTGACACCTGGGGACCGTTCCATGATCTGTCTGGGGACCATTCCATGATCTGACACCTGGGGACTGTTCCATGACCTGACACCTAAGGACCGTTCCATGAACTGACACCTGGGGACCGTTCCATGACCTGACACGGGGGCCATTCCATGACCTGACACCTGGGGACCGTTCCATGACCTGACA
This sequence comes from Paraescarpia echinospica, assembly GCA_020002185.1. Classification (NCBI taxonomy): domain Eukaryota; kingdom Metazoa; phylum Annelida; class Polychaeta; order Sabellida; family Siboglinidae; genus Paraescarpia; species Paraescarpia echinospica. The sequence goes on from CM034532.1 coordinate 62,338,921, forward strand.
CCTGGGGACCATTAAAAATCAATTTTCCTCCTTAACAGTGATCGTAGTTCTCAGTTCACTAAAACCTGCCAACACCGGGATGTGCTACCGAGACACATTTGCCGGTGTGTCGTGGAAATAGTGTCTTCCGTGTTACGGAATCAGCGTTTTGCATTTTGAATAACCTCCTTAAATTAAACAGTGAATTTGTTTTAAAAAGTAAGATACCTTTGTAGTTGTGTCAACAGGAAAATGTTGTAATCATTCATTTCTGAACTGTATGACTTGTTTCACATGTTATGACTATAATAATTGCGTTCTTATTCTATGTCATATATCCTTTCTTTATGTCACAACGGAATCGTCACATTCAAAATCATGCGTGAGATGACAATGAAATTATTGTTTACCTCACAATTGCAGATGACCATTTGGATTGTCTTAAAACTGAAAACAACTGACTGCAATTATAGAGAACTTAGTAAACAACTTTACATTTGCTAAATCATTAGGCATGGTGAAAATGTTCATCAGTTTGGAAGAATTATTGACAATTAGGCATGCAAGATAAATAAAAATGTACCTTTATGACATGCATTCCCCTGTATTTGTATCTGATGGCTGTTGCAGTAACCCAAATAATTGACAGGTCCACTATGTCGCGGTTTGCCTATGGCACAATAAAAATATGTACATGATCTCCATCAAATTTTTTTTCTACCAACAATTTTGATAACAGTTATATATTTGAATTAAATAACTCTTGTGGCATGACATCTCCTGGATCAAACATTCCCGCATGTAGTTGTCATTTTAAAAACTTTGCCTTATGTTTTTGTCATAAAGAAAATCTTTGGAGGCCAGAATATCAACCAAATATACAACGGAATGTCTAAACACTCCACGTGTGTGGCATCCATTTTTAGTCCTTTGGGCCGAAGGTCCAACGGACTATTGCCATCACTCTGTGTCTGCTGTTAGAAACAGTTTCGCAGAAACCATTCAGCAACTTTTTCTCAAATTTTGCATAGATATATCTTCAGGCACTGCCACTATGCACAAGAAATCTGTATTTGATCGAATCATTCTAAGGGCACCAAAGGTCCCCTAAAATGCTAAATTTGCTAACTAATTTGTCTACTGCAGCAGTAACTCTATTTATAACTTGCTGGCTAAACCCTGTCACACAACTAATTCCTTTTCCAACAACATCTGTCACATGCGGAGTCTGTGTCTTGCATGGATCAGAGGTTGTCTTTTCTGTTATTTCAAAAACTGTTCTGTAACTTTTTCTCTAATTTTGATTGATTGAATCATTCAAAAGGCACCTCAGGACCTCCAAAAAAGCTAAATGTTCACATTTTGTCTGTTTCTGCCTGGACTATGTTGGCAGAGTGCCAATTGATTGTGTATTACAAACAGTGGGCTGTAACTAATGTGTAATGGGAATCCCTACTGCACTGGTAGAATCTGAGGAACTTTAAAACAGCAGTAGACATAATTATCAATGCAATGTAAAGATATGACCTAGGATTAGAATAACTTAGGTATAAAATAATACATAAAGTAAAATAACCCATAGGTAGACTCGAAAAGGTTAAAGCATATTTAGCCAAAAGATATAAGGAATATTCTTCAGATGTTTTACTATACATGTCGCAGCTATTACTTCACTCCAGTTATATCAGTATTATGTCGTTACTACTGTTTTTAACTGTCATTACTACTGTTTTTAAGTCAAAATGCATGTTATGCACATGTACCTTGTTAACAAATAAAGTTTTATCATAGTTCATCTCTTTCTTCTTCCCATCCTGGGGAGGGTGGTAGGGGCAAAATGAGAACAGATATGTGCATTTTCTTAAACAATGTTTTACTGTGCTACATGCGAGATTGCGGCTCACCAACTCTCCTGCAAGGTTCCTACAACCACTGGAAATCAGCCTAAATAGCAGAGTATCGGAATAAAATCCGACAATATTTTTTAATAACACATTAACTAATATATACAATATTCACGAAATGGTCTACTCGGATACTTTATTTCCAGGTGTATCTTAACTGGCATGCATATAGTGTAGAGAGCTACTAAACATGTCAATACTTTCTTTCCATCATAACTCTTAATGATCTGTAACTATGATTCACCAAGAAACATTTAATTAATAATTACAAACTCACAATATAGTCCAAAGGACTTCAGGGCCTCTTGGCCCATTTTTTGATGTCTTGATGGAACTTTTGCTAGGCAACAGGTCACATGATGGATAGGTCAGTTGTATGTGACGGCTGTTGCAGTAGCCCAAATAATATGACATGGCTTGCATCCATCTCCTATCACTTGTGCAACTAAGCCACCATCTGGTACAATTACAGCTGGTACAATTACAGCTGGTACAATTACAGCTGGTACAATTACAGCTGGTACAATTACAGCTGGTACAATTACAGCTGGTACAATTACAGCTGGTACAATTGCAGCTGCATGCAGTTTGCAAAGGTACTATTTGATATAATATGTATGACGCCTGTTCCAGGGCTACCACCCGACCATCTTCTACCCGAAGCGACCTAACAAGCCGTTGTTGAACAACCTGACGACGCAGTGCGAGAAGATGGACATCCCCTTCCTCTCGTATCTGCCCTCCGAGTCGAAGCTCATCACTGACTCCTTCAACTTTGTTATCGATGCCCTCTTTGGCTTCAGCTTCAAGGGCCCAGCCCGGCCCGAGTTTGCCATCATTATACAGCAACTGTGCAGCTGTAACATCCCGATTGCCAGCATCGATGTACCGTCTGGTCAGTGGCCTCTCTGTACTCACTGTTATTATTAGTATAATCTCAGAATGTTGTTGTCCGATATCAGTCGAAATTAGTTTCATCTGGCCTTAGCCTCCCACCCTCTTCTGTCAGATGAAGGTTTCTAAACATTGATATGATGGTATCAATCTATTAACAGCATCGGTCCGAAGTGTAAAATAGTAATGTCCGACACCAGATGAAACTGCCTCTGACCCACCCTCTCCCAAATGAAAGTAATGTGCCTGGTATCAGACATCGACATTCTGCGATGATCCTTTTCTGGGTTAAAAATAAGCTGTGCAGAAACGCTAATATGATGAAACTAAGTAGATTTTTTAGCAAAATTTGCAAAGTTAAATGTGTTTGAGAGGCAGTTAAATATATGTGAAACGAATTAGTTACATAAATACATTAACTAAATAAGTTATATACGCAGGGGTAAATAAATTAAATTAACTGAAATTCTTATTAGCTTATATCCTTCCTCGGTCGTAGGTGTCTTGTTTTTTTCTGAACTCACTATCATTATTAGTATGCAGTTCAGAGGTGCTAAAAAGATATAAGTAAGTATATTTTTTGTAATTAGCAAACTTAAAAATTTAAGTGTGTTTAAAGGACAGCACATATGTTGAACTAATAAGTTACATAAATACATTCAATAAATAAGTTAAATAAATTAAATAAACTGAAGTTTTTATTAGCACATCCTTCCTTGGTCATATGTATATTGCAAGAGTCATGTTGTGTTCCATCCTAGTCAAGCTGCTTGACATAGAGGATTTTAACTCCCTGCTTCTTTCCCCACAGTCTTCCATATCATCGCCAGATTCTCTGAGTCCTGACTCCTCTAAATCCTGATTTTGCACACAATCTTTCTTTTAATGTCATATGTAACTGTTGTAAGAAATTCTTCATTTCTTTTTTGTCCACACTACTCTGAACATTCTTCAAATTTCCATTGCTGCGATTGTCTTTTCTGATATTTGTATATTGATCAACAGCATCCTTTCATTTACTGCTATTTTTAAAAGGCTGTTCAACTGCATTGAAAGGTCGCAGGTCAATATTACCGGAAAGTTCTCCAGAAGGCAGCATCAATTTATTTCCATCTAAAAATACACCTGACCTATCATAGTTACTTGCCCATTTTCATACATGTTTGCATTACATCCAGCAGAGGGTGTCAGTCAAGAGAGTCAGATAACTACTGGACTTAGGGATGGGCTAGCTAGTCAAGTACCTGGTCTGAATGCTAAATTTAGCACAAGGTTTCATTACCAGTCCACAAGGACCTGTCTGGGCAGGAACTGGGTGAGACTTCTATTTTGGGTTGTAATGATACACTAAGATATGATGTGTATCATGATACATAACACGATGTATTTTTATAGAAATGTTTTATTTGCATGCATCACATTACACAGAGATCTGTATTAAGGTCTACCAAGGAAAAGTTTTCATAAAAGTTTTAATAAAAAAAAATACTAGATCAAATATCTATTTAATTATTACCTCGTTTTATTTTATCTGTCTCCAAATGTTCAGTCCATTACGCCATGGGATTTGAGGTACAAAAAAGGTATTAAAGATGATCATTCAAAGTCGCTGGTTTGTGACATTTGTTGTTTAAATCGCACTGCAAATTGAACCGGCCTGTATAGCTTTGCCCAATCTTTGCATGTTAACACATAAAGCTGGTGCAGAAAGGTACAGTTTTGGTAGTCATTTGGTAATCTTTTATAATGTACCCTTGACATTGTGAACTTGATAGGTAGCAGTTAGGCGAAATGTGGAGACTCGAAATGGTATCCAATTCGCTACACACTAGTCACTGGTCAATCTATATGTCACAAGTCATTTTGTATCTGTCATTGCCGTGAATGAACACAGAGCCCCTAGCTGGTCTCCCTTTTATTATACTTGTTGTGGACAACTCCACAGGGCAAGAATCAAGGTCTCCGCCTGAGAGGGGCTCATTAATCAGGAATAGTATCCACGTTGAACAATATGGTTACGTGACACAGCTATCATGTTCCAAAGTAAGTCCAATTATAATGTGCCCCGTGGTCAGTCTCTTAGAGTGGACAGCTGAGTTACTTCTGCCAGCATGATCAGCAGCACCTGTAGTCATCTCTGGACCTTGCTAATGACCAATAGTTTACTTACACTGCTGTCTAAACGTCTTCTTTTAAAGTAGGCACTTCAACGAATTCTGCTCCCGCTGTGTTTTCGCGTGCGACATTTCTGTTGCAAAAACGCTGTGCCGTTTACTCGGCATCTTGGTAGCGTTTTGTTTCAACCCGTCGTTGCACGCGCTTTTAACGGTGGTATACGTCGTTCATTGCGGGATTCTTGTAGACGGTAAGTTGAAGTTTATTTGCGTCGCTTTCTTTTTACTTTTGACCAAAATTAAGCGAACTGTTGTCGATTTGACGGCATACCTATGATTCATTTGCAAGTTTTACAGTTTTGGCACAAATTGGCAGAAATGATTTTGTGTTTATTCACATATATAGGTTTTATTTATTCAGTGTTGAAAATTTCGTTGTTCCGACAGATTCCGACAAGTGGTTTTTACGCCGTTCAAAATGTGACTGTTTTGGCCGATCTGGCACTGTCAGACCGAGAGCGTGTCACCGGAGTCAGTATCAGATCATATCTTGGTTATCTTAATTTAAATCCCCACAAAAGCAACAGTGAACACTACCTGTTTTACCTTTTAGATATCAATGATTTTATTAATCATTGATTAATATATGCGGCCCTTGCCCTTGGCCTGGGCTTGGCCCTTGCCTTGGCTTGGCCTGGCCTGGCCTGGCCCCTTGGTGCCGTTGCCTTGGTCTTGGCATGTGATGTGCCATTATAATTTTACGGTTATGCTTTTATTTAGACTTATATAGTATAAATTTCATTATGCAATAACTTTAATTAATTGTTCTTAGTTACCTATTAAATCAACAATTTGTTAGACACATTTTATTTAGGTAAAATTCGTAAATTATTTGACTTAATTTGTTAAAAAAGTTTCATGACAAACAGTCACTGCACAACATTTTAAAAGTATGTTGTAATATAAATATTAAACGCCTTGAGGCTTGATCAGTTGTAGCATCATTTGTTTAATTGTGTGACAACATGCAATACATTAAACACCACAGTTATACCTCTCAAGTATCACAATTATTATGAATTTATGTGTGACGTATTATAGAATTTCACACTGCTCTGTTGAGTAACAGAGGCAGGGATATGAAAATTATTTCATGATATATTTCACATTATATGATACATGATGGCCTTTTTATTTCAGATGCTGTTCACAATTACATGCAGTGATACTGATCTTACGCTGATCTGTGTCTGACAGTTAACTCTGAAGATACCAAGCCACAGTCGTCTGAATATGACACCCGTCACCTGCCCGATTATATATCTGATTCTACATTGAACAGTGTCCATTCAACATCACACGAACATTACTTATAGACATCATGTTGATGAAAACAACATTATTTTACAGGATACTAAAATATGAACCTTGCTGCACAGATCTTGCAGCCTACTGGCAGTTATAAGACAATCAACTTCCAATATCACAAAAAGACTGTTATGAGCAGAGCAGACTTCTTCTTCATGGCTTGACTCCCGTGGGCCATGTGGAGTAATGCAGAAAGCAATCTTGCATTTGGGTTCAGTGACGGAATACTGTGAACAATTTATAACATTACTTCATGAAGTTCATGTTAAAATGCAGAACATTGCATTATGAAGCAGTGACAATTGATTACTGGTCTCTACAGAGCCTGCAGCATTCATCCAACCTGTCATGACACAGTCACACATAGACACAGTGAACTAGGAGTATGAATATTGTATTTCATTGTCATGTATTGATCTGTTGAGTTATTTAGCCAATATTTACTTATTAATAAAGTTATTGTTAATGTTATATGACTGGTTAATGTATATTTATTATAATGTTTAATGTGGTTGTAAACATTGCATAAATTATATAACTGTCTTCATAATTATCGTCATTCCAGCCTTTCTTTCGAAAAGTAGTGGTCAGTCGTTAGTATGCTAATATTAGCCAATATTAACTTATTAATTAAGTTACTGTTAATGTGAAATGACTGGTTAATGTATATTTATTACCATAATTAATGTGGGTTACTGCTTGCATAAATTATACAAATATCTTCATAATCATGGAAACTATGGCCTTTTACTGAAATGTGTCGGTCTGTCAAAGTTGCGCACTAATTAGCCAGTATTGACTAATGAATTAAATTGTTAAATGGTTTGTTAATGTATATTTATTATCATTATTAATGTAGTTATACACATTGCATAATATGTATAAATATCTTCATAGTCATGGACATTATGGCATTTTACTGATATGTTTTGGTCTGTCGAGGTTGTGTGCTAATTACCCAATATTGACTAATTAATTAAATTATTATTATTTTTTAATGCATATTTATTACCATTATTAATGTGGTTATACACATTGCATAATATGTATAAAATCTTCATAATCATGGACATTATGGCCTTTAATTGGAGCATTTTGGCCTGTTGAGTTTTGCATGTTACATAACTAAAATTAACTAATTAATTGCATTAATTTGGTTATAATTAATACTAAAAATATTAAATATTATAAATTTATTACTCTTGTCAATGTGTTTGAAAACCCTGAAGACAGCATTTAAATATCTGTATAAATAAAAAAGTTATTACATTTTAAAGCAAATATTTACCTATAGAAAACACAAAAATGAGTCCATTTTGCCATTGTAAGAGATACACAAAATGACGCTGTTTTTCCGTCTTAAAATCGCAATATCTTTTTATCTATTAAAGGTATCTTAATAAAATAAACAGTTATGTGATCATTAACCTATTACCTTTAATTTAAACCCATTCCCTGTTCTAGCATGATATTTAATTTATTTATTAAATATTGCCTATTTAAAGGGCTGGGCTCTCAAGAGTAGGGATGTAATCTAAACTTGCCAACTCCTTAGACACTTCTGCCATCCAATACCATATTAGGATTTATTTTCCATAACCTTTTCTTGAGTTCTACACTGATCTGGTGTCTAGTAGACCACTGTTAATTTTGTAGAGCATTCCTGGTCTGTTGTATTAAGGCCGATGGTATCGAACCAGGTTAGGGACAAGTACATATGCTCAAGTACAAATCCAAGTACATGTACATTTAGGTGAAGTACAAATACAAGTATATTGAAAATTGAAACATAAACAAGGACAAGTACATTCTACTTAAGGTCAGTTACGAGTCCAAGTACATTAGGTCCACTGCAAGTACAAGTCCAAGTACATTAGGTCCACTGCAATTACAAGTCCAAGTACATTAGGTCCACTGCAAGTACAAATCCAAGTTCATTGGGTCCACTGCAAGTACAAGTCCAAGTACATTACGTCCACTGCAAGTACAAATCCAAGTACATTAGGTCCACTGCAAGTACAAGTCCAAGTACATTAGGTCCACTGCAAGTACAAGTTCAAGTACATTAGGTCCACTGCAAGTCCAAGTACATTGGGTCCACTACAAGTACATTAGGTCCACTGCAAGTACAAGTCCAAGTGCATTAGGTCCACTGCAAGTACAAGTCCAAGTATATTACGTCCACTGCTAGTACAAATCCAAGTACATTAGGTCCACTGCAAGTACAAGGCCAAGTACATTAGGTCCACTGCAAGTACAAGTCCAAGTACATTAGGTCCACTGCAAGTACAAATCCAAGTACAATCGGTCCACTGCAAGTACAAGTACATCAGGTCCACTGCAAGTACAAATCCAAGTACATTTGGTCCACTGCAAGTACAAGTCCAAATACATTAGGTCCACTGCAAGTACAAGTCCAAATACATTAGGTCCACTGCAAGTACAAGTCCAATTACATTAGGTCCACTACAAGTACAAGTTCAAGTACATTAGGTCCACTGCAAGTACAAGTCCAAGTACATTCAGTCACTCTCCCACATTACTAATATCACTTAGGTGCCAATTATTAACTATTTTGAAAATACATAATAATAAAAATAATAGTAATATAATAACATTAGCTGTATATATAATTTTGTACATCCAGTGTAGTCCATCACAGAGGCAAATCGGTAGAGAACTATTATTTTGTATTCTAAATACTCAAGTTATGGAAATGTACTTGATATAGTATCAAGTACAAGACAAGTACTTGTCATTTCATAAATCCAAGTTCAAGCACTCAAAAACTGTACTTAAGTACAAGTACTTGAAGCCAACATACTTGAAGCTATTGGGCTGTTGCCACTGCCCAGTGCATAATCTCACTATATTCATCAGACCAGTGCTGACCATAATTCAATGCCACATCAGAGCACCCTTGTCCCTGGTTGACCACATTCACATAATCACATTGCGACCCTTTGACCAGAGCTATCTCTGACCACTCCACTGCATTCACCGTGACAGCTGCAATTCTGTTAGCAGCTTCTCGAAATCTCATCACCTCTGTGGCTACATCTTGCAAGTGGAGGCTGGGATATTCTTCTGCCCGTGGCGGTGGCTATTAAACAGCTGCGGCCAATGTTGCTCTGCGATACACTTGTAGCGTATAGCAGATAAGCATATTACTTCCAACTACGGGCAGCACTGTAAATTTGTCCATGAAGTCGATCATCAAAATCTGTGACGCATAGCTCCATTTTTATTGTAAATCCTACCAAAAGATAATAATAATGTAACAATGTTAGTTTCACCATAAACATAGTTGTAAGCACATCTGCAGTAAAGTTATGTGCATGTTATGGCAGTGGGTTAGTGTGCTTGAATAGAGTGTCTTGTGGAAACAGCCATTAGCAGATTACAAAAAATTGAGTGTAATCCTATAAACACAAAGGTCCATCTTTCTGACACTAAAAAGTTTATTTACTCCACATATAATAAAGATATTTTTAAAAATAAAAAAGGTTGTAAACTGCGTAGTATACTTTATCACACTGAAATCATAAAATGATTACATGACTGTTTGTTATTTTTGTTATTTTAATGTACCTACAAAAGACTGAAAGGTCAGTGAAACTGTTATTCAAAGGTAATTAATGTAACACTGTTTGACAAAAATGCACCGTTAAATATGTGATGAATAATTGTTATTCAAAAACAGTTTTAGTGCATGAAAAGCAATTACCGGTACTCAGTAGGTGCTAGCCACCAACATAATGAAATTGATATAGCAAATTTTTACCACTTAAGGCATCCATGAAAAACAGTGACTTTATTTCTGCCCACCATTTTTTCCAGAATATATAATGATGTTCATGATATGATACTGTAATGACTATGTATAATGACTGTGCGTATATGACTGCGTGTAATGACTGAGTGTAATGAATGTGCATGTAATGAATATGCGTGTAATGATTGTGTGTGTGTAATGACTGCATGTAATGACTGTACGTGTATTGAATGTGTGTAATGAATGTGTGCGCGCGCGCGTGTGTGTGTGTGTGTGTGTGTGTGCAATGATTGATTGTGTAATGACTGTGCGTGTAATGACTGTGTGTATAATGAATATGTGTTTGTAATGACTGTGCATGTAATTATTGTGCATGTAATGACTGTATGTAATGAATGTGCGTGTAATGACTGTGCATGTAATGAATGTATGTAATGATTGTGCATTTAATGACTGCATGTAACGAAGTCCAGTGCATGTAATGAATGTGTGTGTGTAATGAATGTGTGTTTAATGACTGTGCATGTAATGAATGTGTGTGCAATTAATGTGTGTAATGAATGTGTGTGTGTGTGTGTGTGTGTGTGTGTGTGTGTGTGTGTGTGTGTGTGTGTGTGTGTGTGTGTGTGTGTGTGTGTGTGTGTGTGTGTGTGTGTGTGTGTAATGACTGCGTGTAATGAATGTGTGTGTGCAGCATGCATGCGTGCGTGTGTGTAATGCTTGTGTGTGTAATGATTGTGCATGTAATGACTGTATATAATGACTGTGTGTATTATGACTGTGCATGTAATGATTGTGATTTAATGACTGCATGTAATGAAGTCCTGTGTGTGTAATGGATGTGTGTGTAATGGCTGCGGGTGTAATGAATGTGTGTAATGACTGTGTAATTGGTGTGTGTGTAATGACTGTGTGTAATTGATGTGTGTGTAATTATTGTGTGTGTAATGACTGTGTGTATGACTGTAACTGAATGGAACAGATTATCTGCTGATTGTGTGGGTGCTAGTAGTATAATGACTGTCTCTATAATGACTGTATAATGACTGTTTGCATTCAGACACATAAAAATAATTATTTTATCAACTGTCCGAAAACATACAATCAACAATGCACAAAAATAATTCTCAGATACATTGTCCGAATGCTAATGTACTTGAACGAATCTTGACGTCATGTCATCTCCTTTTTTACCTTAGTATTAACAGGCCTTTGTAACTTCATCACAGTTACCTCCCATATCGGTGTCCGATTGCATAGGTACAAAATTTAATTAATTTACAAAGGCGTGAAAACATGAGATGCTCAAAATAATAATTTTTTTTATTTTCCGAGTGTCCAAAAACATAGTGTCTGAATACTTAACGTCATTACAGTATTTACCATAGATTCCCACAACTTATCCTTGCAATACCCGTAACCTGTTTCCTTACAGGCTGGGATGTGGAGGAGGGAGATCCCAACGGCCTTCAACCAGACCTCCTCATCTCTCTCACCGCCCCGAAGCGATGTGCGCGCAACTTCAAGGGGCGACATCATTTCCTGGGGGGCCGATTCGTGCCCCTCGAGCTTGCCAGGAAGTACGAGTTGAACCTGCCCGACTTCCCGGGCACTGACTGCGTCCTGGAACTGCCCCAGTTTGAGGACAAGAAGGATGAGCAACAGGAGAAGTGAAAGAATACAAGAGTTCTGCAGCCCTCAACCAGCACTGTTGGCCCTCAACTGGCATGGTAAATGATGAACAGTGCATAAGGCGTGATCACGCATGTTTGCAAAGTCCCAAAAATAAGTAGTGTGATGTACGGTTGGGTTGTTACCATGTATCACGGGGGGAATAAATTGTGACAGTGGTGCCACCTGTCGAGTTGAACAGGTACCAGTGCACATTTTTGCCACTGTCGATGTCAGAACCGACAGCATGTTGGGTAATGTCTTTGCAACTGTATCATTGATGCCAGTTGAATCAGGCAACTATTGGGTGTTGTTTTGGATGCCATTTTGGATTGTTCAAAATCGTAAGTCCCAGACCATGTGTTGGTGCTTTGGGGGTTAGTGGCGCTTTTAACCAGTACAAAAAAATCTTTTATTGACTTTGCAAATTCATGAGACCACCCCAAAATTGATTGCTGGTGTACTGTGAAAGTCTTGTAGCAGGGACATTGTCATCTATACCACATCTGTGACACTCTATCCCTGCGGATTGTTCTACATGTGACAACAATGGTTCCTACTATATGAATCACCATGGTTGGGAGTGATGATCAGAGATAGTTTTCTATTGCAGTAATATCATGATAGTGTCATGATTATTGTGATAGTATCATGATATTGTCATGATCATTGCAGTAGTATTATGATAGTGTCATGGTTATTGCGATAGCATTGTGATAGTGTCATGGTTGTTGAGATAGTATTGTGATAGTGTCATGCTTATTGCAATAGTATTGTGATAGTGTCATGATTTTTGCAATAGTAACGTGATAGTGTCATGGTTTTTGCAATAGTATTATGATAGTGTCATGATCATTGTGATAGTATTGTGAGTGTCATGGTTATTGTGATAGTGTCGTGGTTGTTGAGATAGTATTGTGAGTGTCATGATTATTGCAATAGTATAGTGATAGTGTCATAATTTGTTGTGATAGTATCGTGATAGTGTCATGATTATTGCAATAGTATTGTGATTTGTGATAGTATCGTATATTAATTAATAGCCATAAGAGCAGTCCCAAACCATATTTATGGGTGGTGTCATCACCTAACTGTGGAGGAAGATGATTCAGAATGGTGAGTCTGTGAATGACGCTGCAACAGTCAACGATGTTGTTATATGTTAACTCAATAAATAAGTAAAATTACACAAATTAAGTTGAAAAGCATGTTTATGATCATTACCGCAATGGCTCAAGTAGCCCTGCCAATTTGTATAGCCAACCATCTTATCAGTGTGCTGTTGGCGATAAATATTGATAGTTTAATTTACTGTCAATGGCATTCTGTTGTCACATCGACTGTCACAATACAGAAATAGTTTGATGTATTGTCACACCTATCGTCAGGGTGTTGTTGGTGTCGTGTGTCACCAAGAGTGACATGTCGTGTGTCACCAGGAATTATGTTGTGTCATCAGGAGTGATCTCATATGTCACCAGAAGTGATGCATCATGTGTCACCAGGAGTAACATGTCGTGTCACCAGGAATGGTTTGTCATGTGTCACCAGGAATGACGACATGCCACCAGGAATGACATGTCATGTGTCACTGGAATTACATGTTGTGTCACCAGGTGTGACATGTCATGTGTCACTAGAAGTGACACATGTGTCACTGACAGCCATTGTTCATACCTCTGTATCCGACCACAGCAATGAGTGTAAATGCTAACAGGTGTAAATGTTTAAAAACAAAACTGACAAGAAAATAGATCAGCATAGCTATCTGGGGGTTTATGCTTTTGGTGGCAGTCTTATTAACGTCTCAGCATTGGGATGATTCTGGGGAAAATGTTCATTTGGGGAATATTGTAGTCTCATTTCATAAGATGTTTGTCTGTGCCATGTTGGTTCATTGTTCAGAAGTTATCGCTCAGAACGGTCACATAACATCCGACTCTAAAGGCACTCTTTAAAATAACCTACATCATAATGTTATATACAGGGTGTCTGTGAAATGTTGTATATTGAAATTGCAGGCGAGTTTACCGCTCTAAACAAAACACAGGAAAGAGTCGAAAGTCCTGTTATGATGGACTGTATTTGTATTGCATTTGTATGTTTCATGTATCTTTGTCAACTTATTATATGTCATTGCATTGTGACACATGCTATTCTAATGTATGGTGTATTTTTGAAAATATTACAGACCTTATGGAGCATAAGATATTTTAGTAATAACAAGATTTAGAAAACCAGAATGTATAAGAGAATTCTTTGGCAAAACCAAGGCGAATCACCTGGCTTTCCTGGGCAAATGTTATCTTTTTGGGTATGTTCATTCAGGAAAGTGTAATGTGTACAAGTGTTAGGTCTCTTCTTTAATATATCATGCAGCCCTTTCATTCTAGCACAATACCCATTGGTTAGGAAGTGGTCGGAACCAGTCATATGTTTGAGCACACACATGCTCTGCCAATGACATAAGGGGCCACCCATGACATCATGCGCATAATTATGGGTAGTGTGGACCAATGAAATGTAGAGGTAGTTAACTTTGAATGTTTAACCCAATAGACCTGATGACCTTTTATCGAAATGCCCCACAGCTATCATATACAGCAAAATGTTTTGAAACAGTGCTAACTCAAAAACTTCCAATAGAAAGTCATACAACAAACACCCCTAATGCATAGCGAATAGACTAAGCTTGAACATGCCATAGAGCATGCAATTATGCAGCAAATGGCCCTACATATATTGCTGCGTTCACACAGAGCGTAAGTGACTTAACTAAGCGGTTTAACTTCACCTGTATGACAGTTACGTAGCTTGGAAGAATTGTAGTCAGGATGCATGGCATAGCGAACAATTGTACATCTTAAACCGGTTTAAAGTTAAGTTTCTTAACGTTTTCTGTGTGAACACAGCACCAGAGGTGTTAAGGTTCAGCTTACTGAGGGCTTTTGGGGTCACAGCAGATTGGTTGTAGGCACTTGGAGTTTAAAAGGTTAATTTTAAAACAACATTTCTGATGTGAACTGTAACAACAAAGGAAGCTAAGTATGGGTCATGTGGCACTTACAATAAACAATCTAGAACACAGCTTAATTTTTACATATTCAATTTTTTCGATCCTGATTTTTTCTTAATTTTCTACCATCTTCATTAGACTAACTACAACTAGATGGCGACACAGTGTGCATTCATCGCAGTTCTCCACACCACACACAGCGCAGCAGCATATAACTAATGTGTCGCCATTTAGCAGCAGTCAGTATGTACACAGACAAAAATTTCTGAAACAAGAAAAAAGGTTATTTTTTTAATTTTCAAATATGTCAAAAGAGAAATGATTTGAATAAACCAGTCCGACTAAACTACTCACAATAGTCCAGAACACAGTATCTTAGCAATCGTTGTATTTTATTATGCTGCAGAAGAACTGCTACCTTATCAAAAGCAACATCATCCAGATACTAATTAGCTGTCTATCCAATTTGCATTCTCCACAACATCTGACCAGCCTTGTCCAGGCCTTGACCAGCCTTTGACCAGCATAACAGTGGTGGTAATTAATTACCATCTGGAGACAGATAACAGGGATGATCCAATATCACACTGGGTGGTTTCATCAGAGTGTCTGTCACACAGGTAGGGTCTCATGCAGACACGAGATACACTTCCTGTATAAAACCCAGTCCTTGGCATCGGCATGCAGGTGTGGTACTATAGTGACCGTTCAGTGCCACAGCAATGTCACATTCACCAGAGACAAATTTCAGGGGCATGCAAACGTTTGCATGTCATAAAAAAGCAACTTTGTACCACAATTATGCAACTGACAGGGTAACCTTGTAAAATGTTTTGCTATGCCAATTATTTAATTTTGCAGTTGAATTTTCAGATGTGTACACGAGCTTTGGCTACGTGAACTTGGTTATCAACATCAGAATACTGCAGCAAAATCAGTTTTAGCACTGCTACATGGAATATGTTGGATGTAACACATATACTGTACAGCACTTGCAGAAGTAGACGTCTTCAACAGAAGATTACTGGCAGATCCACAAAGGAACCTGTAGAATATATTAATAAAACACTTCTGTTGAACATGCATGTTTCAAAACAAACTTTCCGCAGTAAGTTCTACATAACCATACACAAATGCCAACTGGTTAACGTTATTCAGAAATATCTTGTAAACAACATTTCTAGTATATCCTTGCACGTACAATCGGCCTGCTTTCGAATAACATCGGAGAACGGCATATAAAAAGCGCCTGATAGGAAATGCATTAGGAGATGGACATGTTGGGCTGTGGCTAATTAATGACTAGTGCACTGACACAGGCAACATGAGAGCAACTAAATACACCTGTTGCCTTAGGTCTACTGACTCCACAAACAGGTTTCTCTGACATCATCAGTTCCACAAAGGTAGACACCGAGATCAGGCGAGTAACTCATCTACAAGTCAGCCTGGCATCGGATTTCTTTAGCACACCCTGTACGTTCATGGTATGTTTATAAGGCAATATTTTCAAATCACAAATTGAAGAACAATTTTGCACTATGAACCATGAGAAGGCAAACTCAGATATTACGATTAATGTGGGAAGTTTTCTCCGAGTGTAAATTATCAAATTGTTCAGCAGTTTTTGTGGTATAACACTTGCATATAATCAGATTTCATATTAAATTAAGGCTGTCTGTTCCGTTACACAAAATCAGCCAGGGGTGGTAATCATTTGCAGGAACTTCACTGACTCAGTTGTCGTGAATACGGGAACTATGCGATTGCACCGAATATGACGGCCTTGCAGTTAACCTAATCAGCGCCTACAGAACATATTTTCAAACTGTAAACATCGTTCCGGGCGTGTTATAAATGGGCAGTAAATCTTCTCACATTCCCGTATAAGAAAATTATACTAAAAATGAGAAACAGATGTCCTCGGTTTAACATGTGTCGATACAGAATGTACAGGTGCACTATAAGTAAGACACGGTCCAAACAATAACAGCAGTTGTGAATACATCAAGGTCAAAGTTTTAAACATATCACAGGAAAAATAACAATAACAGCATCGGAAGAAAACAGGAGAGAACAAGTTTACTCTTACTAACCATATACATCATCAAAACGGTTTCTAACCAGACAAATTAATATAGCAATTTTGGTCGCAACAAAGAGCAGTGTTTGTATTAGTGTGTATGTAACACAGAGAGAATGTACTTATACAATGTGCTCAAGTTTAACTAAAAACACTAAATAACATCATTGCCAAGAATTCAATGTGTACAGTCCCACTGCAGTTTTCCTAACTGACATCAACTTGTCCCAAGTAGGGAACACCACTGAATTTCCATAGGTGCAAAGATTCTTGCACTTGGAAGCAGTTCACTGATACAAAACACTGCAAAATGCATGATTCAAGTGAACCATTCTGTAAAGATCAAATGATACATTAAACACAAAAACAGCAAATGGCAATATAATAAAAATAAAACTAACGGCAACTGGCAACTGGCAACATGATCAATTATGCAGGTGTATATCGCACCCGATAGTACCCTATCGTAGTTATTTTAAGCACTTATAGTCCTACACTCGACGCACGTAGACCACAATGCATAGAGAAAGTAAGACTACAAACACTACACATGTAAATCTTGTATATAGTATATACATATATATAATTTTTTTCTAATAAATATATGCGGTAAATATAATACATAAAATGTGGTTTGAGTAGTCCTAGATATACAACGGAGCAATAGATGCCTACCCAAAATTGATTCCGGTAAAACTGAAATGTACAGTATACGGACACACGATTGTTTCCCTTTAAGACTTTGACTAGATGCGAAGCAGGCCTATACGACATCATCGTGTGCATTCTAATTATTAAATTAACTTCACATACAACTGAAGGGTCATGTCCATGTCACTTGACTGGAGCTAGTTGAAGTTCACGAGTATTATCCCAAATACAATGATTATTGGGCAGAAAAATGGCTGAAGATGCCCAATAAATCATTGGTGCATCATATATATATCATTTAGATAGATGTGTTTCTATATTCTGCCTCAGTCTTAAAGATAATTAAATTATGAACTCTCTATTTTATTCACCAGATTATGCATCATTTTGATCATTTTCACACAAGAATATTCAACATTTGGATACGTTTTATTAAAGTTGCGCACTGTTAAAAATACCCTTTTGATCTAATTTTTGAGATGACAACGTAGAATCACGCATTTAATCATCAATCTTAATTTTTCTCACCAGGAACTTGTTTGTTTGATGTTGATTGTTATGTAAACGTAATAAACCAATGCAGATAAAAACATGAAGACTGATTCTAAACTGCTGACTACTCAATGTTTGTAAATGGGAGGCACAAAGTTAAATCACCTCGCTGAAAATCAGACCAGTATAATTTGGCACTGGTGAAGCAGACAAAAGTGTAGGGCACTAAAATAAGTGTTCCTTAGCAACCACGCATGTTCATCTAGATATCTCAGAAAAAAACTAGTAACAGGTATTTGTTACAGCAGCTCGTACAAGCTCAACCAACCTCAATAGATTATGCACACATGAGCCAATATAGCCAAAAAAAAAAACAGAATTCATGGCACGCAAAAACGCCTTTGGAATCGATAGTCGCCGGTCCATTATTTCCGGCTCTTGTAACACAAGTGCGAATCCGTCATGATGCGATTCTGTCAGATCGTTAATCATATGTGACACCCTCATGCATGTTTCAACATCAAACACAACGCTAGCATAGCGTAGCTGCTGTATTAATTCTCCCGCTGCCTAGATTTGTTTCGCGGTGAATCTACTTTCATTAAGGCCGATTTTACAATAAAAAAATAAGATGTGAATTTAATGCATTGGTGAAGATTGCACTGGTTCTTTTGATGGATTCCACATACAGTAGAACTCCTCTAAAGCGACCAGTCAAGTGAATAACACGAGTGGCCTAATTAAAGGTGTTGCCTGATTAGAGAGGTTAGTCAGATATACAGATGCGCAGTTCCAACAAAACTCTACATATGTGTACATGTACAAAGTTATTATTATAAACATAATTTTTTATATTAAAAAACATTTTCGGGTTACAACAGGAATTACAGTCACTTTACAGAATATGTTTTAACATGGGTTTCAGAGAAACATAAAACAGACGACAAAGAGTGGCCATTATCAAGGGGTGCTTGCCTTGAGGACCTCTATTGTAATGTGTCAAAAACTAGGGCAATTATGCCTACTCCACATTGCTTCAGTTCACTTGCTATTCTTAGAAAGTGGTAGTTAAAATAATGTTGTTTTGTGCAGAAATAACAAAGTGGCTGAATTCTTTCCATACATCGATTTGGTGAATAGGTCTGCCAGAGCGTGAAAGACAACGTCTCCTGAGCATCTCCCATATGTTACCTTTCCCTAACCCTAACCCTTTCCTGTTGTTCTCAGAAGAAGCCTAAACCCAAAACTGTCTTGCTATTTTGTAAATGCATCATTGCTTCCCTACTGTGCATAAATTGTCACAGGCAAGATAATATTTGTCAATGATGTGCTCCTGCAAGGATGATTAATGCCAAGAATTAGACTAGTGAGAATATTATGAAACTAATACAATTCTCTGGTCTCATTTGTGCAGCACCTCATCAGGCTTGGGCCATGGTTTATGGGCTCATTCCTCTGGGAGACAACTTGATATTACTTATACATTTTGCTGTTAAGGGCCATTCAAGGTTTCAGCTTTTGTTCTTTCCAAATATAACACAATCACCCCCCTGCAAAATGTTGCAATGCAGCCACTTCAGAGATTACGTAAGTCACCCACTACCACTCATGATCAATGGATTAGTCCACGGTGTCACTATAAGGCCGAGCTGAAGTCAGAATTGTAAGTAGCATGTCCATAAATTGCATGTGCAAAAGTTGTCAAAAATGATGATTCAGCCATGCTTTTAGCATTAAACAAAATGCTTTGAAAAATGATATTGAAAAATTTCTTAATAATTTCTGTATCAATAAAAATAGTGCATTGGTGAAGTTGTGCAGCATTACTGTAAACATCTCCTTATCACACTCCATAAAACTTTGGCATACACTCTCGTCTGATTACTGTTATGTAATTTTTAATGGCCCCTTACGGATAGTCGCATAAGTTACCAAGGGCCCCAAAATCTTTGATTTTCACCACGTATCGTGAAGAGAATAAATCACCGCCAATCAAATGAAGAGATATAAATGCACACTGACAATATCGTGGACACCAGAACCAGGTAACGTGATGGATAATTGGCAACCACGTTACATTATCTGACTCCATATCACACTTCGTAACAGAACACGTTTATATCGACTTTGCCAACTTGTGAAGTCCCCCCATACTGGTGTTATCCGTTATAAATGGCCCCTTAACACTTTAACCAGCCGACGCAGACAGCTCCTAAACCGTCTGTCAGGTTAGATAGAACATGCCATGACGCGATTACTTCTGCCCTTATAACAACCTGACAATACACGCTAATATAACATCCATTTTCACAGATACAACATCAAAATGGCTAATGATCTCGCTGATTACTCTATGCACCTTCTTCGAGGCGACGATCAATATCAATTTGCACCGATGCTTTAAACCCTGTGATAAATAGGTGCGTTTCCGCAGGGTAAAGCTCTGCTACAATTGCAGCCGCTCTGTCAGATTTCGACCGCGCGAGACCTCCTGCGCTCGTAGCCTTACAGCAAATCCCCAATGACAGCTGCATAAATGCTGTCTATTTCTCAGAGTGGCAACAAATTAATGCATCAGTCACCATTTAAGTTGCCTCATATATTCAACAGCAGTTTCGTAACACTCATCGAACATCCAACCTGAAGGTTAAAACAATCTTCGCCAATGACCTTGCAGAGGTTAGGCGTACTGCGAGTCTCTGATTGGACGTCGTTTAGTTTTATAACTCGACTGAAGTTGTGTGGGACGATCACGGTGTAGACGCTTCCGAGACGGATTCGACACATGCAGCATATACAAGTCCTTCGCTGTTGCCTTGACGACACCGCAGCCAATCGTGATCGACCTGCCCGACAATCGTCATTTCACTGCCCTTATCGAAACTCAAGTGTTCGTTGTCATTCGCGATGTAGTAGCACAGTGCCCGTACACGTCTGTAACAACAAAACTTCATTGAGACTCGTAGCTACAACACCAAGTCAACAACAACACCTGATTACACAAAGTCAACAACAACACCTGATTACACAAAGTCAACAACAACACCTGATTACACAGTCAACGACAACACCTGATTACACAAAGTCAATGACAACACCTGATTACACAAAGTCAACGACAACACCTGATTACACAAAGTCAACGACAACACCTGATTACACAAAGTCAACGACAACACCTGATTACACAAAGTCAACGACAACACCTGATTACACAACGACAACACCTGATTACACAAAGTCAATGACAACACCTGATTACACTAAGTCAACAACAACACATTATTACACTAAGTCAACAACAACACCTGATTACACTAAGTCAACAACAACACCTGATTACAGTCAACAACAACACCTGATTACACAAAGTCAACAACAACACCTGATTACACAAAGTCAACAACAACACCTGATTACACAAAGTCAACAACAATAAGTCAACATGTAATTATATAAATCAACAACAGCAACTGATGATGATTTAAAGTCAACAATTACATATAATTATTATGTGCACTTTCGCATGGCAGATGTGACGTGGTTTGCGCCTGTTTCACTTACGCCATTCCATACGAAATGTACCATCACAGTTCTTTTGTAGAAGTAGAGTTAACAGATATATAAATAAGTTAAATAAATATATGATTAAAATGTCCATATGATAAAAATCTTAAAAATACTTGTTAAAATGTCAGTAAAAATTGCACTAAAATGTAATAGATATATAAATAAATAATTTAAAAGGTGAATGCCATTCATTCATATGATGCTTTCTTATTTTGAAATATCCCGTCCGTCCATGCTCAATGCCTTCGGGAGAGTCATCCGCGGTCGACCCTTGTATGTTGTGACACCTGCTCACTGAGCAGATGCATTGGGTGGCATATGGAGCACGTGCCTGAATAGACTCCTTCTTGCAGTTATGACGGCTTCGCTGATGGGACGGCATCGCCAACGGTGGTACAGTGCCTCGTTAGAAATGCGATGCAACCAATATATGCCGATGATCTGGCATAGATGACGTCAGTGGCACGCATCCAGAATATCTTGCTCTGATTTTGTAAGTCCCCATGTACCCATGTTGTACGTCAACACGGGCATGACAAAAGATGTGTATAGCCGTTGCCATAGCTTGAGGAAGACAACTTTCGGCAAGCGACGTCTTCGGCTTCACCGAGGAGCGATCCAAGCTTGCGTGTCATACGCTACTCTTCCTGTATGCGGTCAGCATGTCTGCTGACACTTGTTCGTTCTGTTTTTTCGACGCGTTGATCGTTAGTGACCACTCCACCAAGCAAGCTGGGGCGATGCGCTCGATCTCGTCGAGGAAGGTTTTGTGTCGTCTACGTACTCAACGTCCAGCAGTAGGGTGGCATCGGCTGGTGGACGTGTCGGGATGCGCAATCGAAGGTCATGGAGTGCCGCTTCGAGGTACAAAGTGAATCACAACGGGCTGAGGCTGTTGCCTTGCGGCACACCGATGGATGTCGCAAATGAATGACAATCGCCTGTTGAGAGACGCGGCTCGAGCGACGTGGCAGCGAGTCGGAAGCGAATCATCCACAGTTCTGACTCACCATGGAATGTTTGTAGCGTATCAAGCAGCTTGTCGCGATGTATGGTGTTGAAGGCACGACTCAGGTCGGTGCTGAGGAATTCAATCGACACGCACTGACGCTGCGCTTTTGCACATAGCCAACAATACCTGAAAACAGTGTCAGTCAGAATCCCGATTACAACAGCGACAGGTAGTCGTCAATTTTCGGCGCGATCCTCGATAGAATGATGAGAGACAGTGTCTATCAGAGTACTGATAGCAAAACTTTCGGATGCACACTCATGTTCTTCCAGCGCATCGTTGAAGATGCTGGCAATCGTGTCTGCTAGCAGGCTGCTGTTCAATTTCCCGATCGTTCGTTTGACCTCTTCGGTTGTGATCGGGTCTGCCAGTCGCGATGGTCTTCCGGTGAAGGCAGGCAGCTTTTCTATGGCTGAGTCGCTGAACAGCGGAAGTTTTCAGTGACCCGTGCATTCAGTTCGGTTGCGTTGCAGATAACATGCCTGGCGTCGTCGTGGCTTATTAGCTTGACAGCAGGTTTCCTTGTCATCTCATGAATGGCACGAAACATTTTTGCGCTGTCATGGAGATGTTCAACTTCTGACTGTAGCCTGTCTAGTCTCACTGAGATGTTATCGCGAGCTTTTCAGCACACAGCGTGCAAGATCATGTTGCGCTGGTGCTTCAGTTCGCATCGGCGGATGGCGTTTGGAGAGTTCTGCAGCCATAGTTTCAACTTGCGTTGTTTCGCTGCCATTGCCACCATTTCAGCACAGTGTGGAACACCTCATCTGGCCGCCGGGGCGGTCTGACCGACGGTCAGTTCCACCGCCGACTTCAGGACATGTTGTGCCACCATTTCAGCAGTGTGGAACACCTCATCTGGCCACCGGGGCGGTCTGACCGACGGTCAGTTCCGCCGCCGACTTCAGGACATGTTGTGCCACCATTTCAGCACAGTGTGTAACACCTCATCTGGCCGCCGGGGCGGTCTGACCGATGGTCAGTTCCGCCGCCGACTTCAGGACATGTTGTGCCACCATTTCAGCACAGTGTGGAACACCTCATCTGGCCGCCGGGGCGGTCCGACTTATATATAGTGATCAGAGTAAATAAGGATTTAATGTCATCAACAACAACAACTGATGATTTAAAGTAAACAGCAACTGATGATAAAATTATTATGTCAACAACAACCGAAGATTTAAAGTTAACAACAACCAATGATAAAAAGTTGACAACAACATATTACATAAAGTCAACAACAACTGATGATTTAAAGTATATATTTTACGTTTTCTTAGAAAAATAGTTATTTAATAAATTATAATTACTAATTTTAAAATTAGCTTTATTTGTAGGTACAAATTGTGTTCCTTTCTTTCCTTTACTTTTATCCTGTTACTTTATTTCATAACATAATCTATTACCGTCTTACCTTGGTGTTGACTGACAGCCGGTTGAGCGGTCATCACACTCACCGCCAGAAGCCTTGCCCACTGTCCGGTCACCCTGACCGTGTGTCTCTGCATCACCGACAGGTGACATTACTGGTGTCACCGGTGTCATGGTGACACTGTCCTTCATTACACCACACTGAGCCGTCTGTCCCTTTGATTCATCCAGTAGGAGTTTGTCGAAGACGCTGATGAGAGACAACCCAAAACCACCGAGACTTTTCCTGACGCTGCCCTTCAAGGCCTGCGCTGTCGGTGACATCAATGCATTCGACAGTGATGCAGCCATTGTCAGACTCCCCTCACTGTTACTAGATGGCACACTAAAACTGGTCGGCGCAACATCCGACCCCGACGACAAATCTGAGCCGCTGTCTCTGCGTTGACTGCCGTCTAGTGGCCGGCCCGGTGGTATCGTGAATTCAGTCGGAGCGCTATCATCGTCCTTCGTACTTCCCCCATCATCATAATTTTCTGGGACATGTGATTCAACATAAATGTCTGTTTCCGCAGCACAGCTGCTGCCACCTGCTGGCAATGCAACTGGTGTCTCCATCTCGGTGTCGAAGGCGTATTCAGTGACGCCTTTCTTGTAGACTTTCTTCGGTGGGTTGAACTCTTGTATGAGCTGCTTACCCCACTGGCTCCAGCTTCCCTCCTCCCCTTCTTTATCCCCTTCCTTTTCCCCTCCCACCAGCTCGTTGTCTTTGACGACGGTTTCCGCCAACACTCTCCCACATGACGATGACACATTGACGTCGACCTTTGACATGTCACCGATACTGTCATTAATACCAATGAGCTCAGGGACCGATGCAACAACCGGGGACAGAAACGACTTCTTGACCCGATGCGCGATGTCATCGACATGCCAGCTTTCGTTTAATCGCCCGATGAGGCTCGTAGCGGTGCTGCGCCACAGTGGTGTCCCCTGTCCCACCCACTGTTCCCCGACTGTCCGCCTCAGCTGCTGATGCCAGCTTGCTGACTGGGACCGGGGGTCTTTGTGGGTTCTCTCCCTCCTCCCTATTTCAGCCTCCGTATCTTTCATCCCTTCCTTCTGAAGTAAACTCTCGGACATCTGATGTTTTTCGTCAGCGATGATCCGAGACTCGAAACTGTACTCGAGTTGGAAGGAGATCTGAGAGAGAGGCTGAAGCGCGGTGGTCATGTCGAGGAGGAGGCATCTGATTGGCTGGGAGGAAGACAGGCGCAGGAAGCTGTCAGGCAGGTAGTGTTTCACAATCGCCGACTCGTGGGAGGTCACATGACCCAGCCAGAAGTCCAGGGCCTGGTAACTGAAAGCACAAAACATCACAAATGAATCTCACAGTAACTGAAAAGCAATTACGATCATTGGAAATCTTATATCATTATACTATAAAAATTTATTATATTGCATTATTATATTTACATTAGTTATATTATAATAATTTACATTATTATTACTACATCAAGAAACAAGGATGAGATTCCAGACAGTGGTACACACTTGCACACGACCGACCAACCAGGAAAGGACTCCTATGCATCAAACCACGAGAGCAGTCATAGTCTCAACCATGACTTACACCAAGAGAGACGTAATTATTACATTATGATTATTACACTATTTTTTATTATTATTGTTACATCTTTGTTGTATTATTATTGTTACATCATTGTTGTATTAAATAAATAAATAAAAAGTACTTATATAGCGCCCAATCAATTAAAATTGCCCTCGGGCACTTTACATACATGCACACGTATATAATAGTATTTTACATAAAAAGAAATGCTAACTAAGAAATAAATATGTAAAAAATATAACATTACATTAAATATAGTTACTAAAAAAAGAGAGATCATTAAAAAAAAACATTTAAATAAATTAAGACATTCTTAAAAACTACTATAAATACATTCATAAGAAGCATAACTATAAGTATTACATTAGTATTGTTACATCATTGTTGTATTATTACATTATTGTTACGCCATTGTTGTATTATTACCTTATTATTGTTACACCATCGTTGTATTATTACATTATCACTGTTACATCATTGTTATATTACATTACTATTGTTACACTATTGTTTGTATTATTACATTATTATTGTTACATCATTGTTGTATTATTACATTATTATTGTTACATCATTGTTGTATTATTACACTATTATTGTTAGAAATACAGAGCCACTGTGAAAACCAGGTATATTATTAATAATGTAGTAAAATCCCCATGTTTCAAGCCAGGTGTAATTAATCGATTAATATTCAGGTGAGTACGGCCATTATCCTACCAAATTAAATATTTCAATAATGCTGCTGATTAATTAATAATAACACTTCTATAGCACTTAAATCCCTGGTAACCTAAGCCCAGAGGCACAACAGTGTTGCAAGTTGACAGGACATGCAGGAAATATGTCATCTGTAATTTGTCACATAAAAATGTCTACCTAAAATTTGCATTCTTAATAATGCTTGCTTAACATAATGTCTATCCTGATTATCCTGCAGTGTGTTACCTTTGATTATAACTATAAAAGACAACCCATGAAAGGCTCTTGCAGAGTATGGGTTACCTATTGCACACCAGGTGGTAGCACTAGTTGATTAACACTATGCATTCACCAGGTGGCGACACTAAAATATATTCCCAGTATAGGATTCCATTTATGTTCATACAGTACTTATCATAAACCAAAGCTCCTTATAAGTTTTGTTTATATCAATAACTTACAGTAAAACTGTTACATTTAAAAACATATTTAGGAATGGTTTATTACTGCATGTCTCAACTAGTACCCTTACAATAAGACCTCTGTATTACGCAGGAAGTGGATTAGTGCAATATATACACTATAATATACTTTTTGTCTGAAATAAAGATTGATTGATTGATTGATTGATTGAATTATGTCACAACTACATGTTCAATAATCATGACAGCAATATGATACTTTCAAATATATTTACAAAATGTAATACTAATGCTACAGAGACCTACTATAATTACTCTGGAGTTTCCCACTTACAGTCAAATGTTTATGTACTTCAGCAGTCTACGATTGGGATGTATGTGACCGTATCGGTACATCTCATTTTTTTACAATCACCACCAATTCACAGTTATTACCACAATATTTACTGATATGTTTAATTGTCTAACTTACCATTGTGTTATTTTATTTATTTATTCAATAATATGTTACTGTTTATTCATTTTTGTATTATTTTCTATTTGAAAGTAATTGTCCATATAGTTGTATTCATGCACATAATTGTATACATATATATATATATATATATATATATTTTTTTTTTTTTAGTTTCTCTCAGCTTAAGCTGGAATATTTGTTAAGTCTTTAAAAAAATTACACATAGTATTTGTATTTGTTGTGTTATTACCCATATTAATCATTATCATTAAGTAGCACCATTTTAGACACATTTTGAACACGCTTGGACAGAATTTTACCCTGGAAATGAGTTAAAATAAAGTGTATGTTTTATTCTACATGACTACTTACTTGAGAAGGCCAAAGATGAAGGCGTTGAACCTTAGGGAGACTGTGTTGAGATACTGCAGTCTCTTCAGGTCTTGCACCAGTTCATGCAGCACTCGGGTAGATGGACCTACAACAAGAACACATCCGTTGGCTACCCTGGAGACACGACACACGGGCAGCTTTTAGAATTTTCATGTAACTAATTTTAAATGTGTTGGAAAAACCATTGAATTATTTCAGAAATGGAATTGAATTGGAAATGAATTGAACAATTTGAGCAGGAATTGGAATTGAAAAAAATGGGCCAAGAGGCCCTGAAGTCCTTTGGACTATATTGTGATTTTGTAATTATTAATGAAATAGTTTTTTGGTGAATCATAGTTACAGATCATTAAGGGTTATGATGGAAGTAAAATGTTGACATGTTTAGTGGAGACTATATGTATGCCAGTGAAGATACACCTGGAAATAAAATATTCGAGTAGACCGTTTCGTGAAGATTGTATATATTACTTAATGTGTTATTAAAAATACTGTTGAATTTTATCCCGATACTCTGCTATTTAGGCCGATTTCCAGTGGTTGTAGAAACCTTTCAGGAGAGTTGATGAGCTGCAATCTCACATGTATCACGGTTAAAGGTTGTTTAAGAAAATGTGCACACCTTTTCTGTTCTCATTTTGCCCCTACCACCCTCCCCCAGAATGGAAAGAAGAGATGAACTATAATAAAACTATATTTGTTAACAAGGTACATATACATAGCATGCATTTTGACTTTAAAACAGTAGCAATTAATGACATAATACTGACTGAATTAGAGAGAAGTAATAGCTGCAACATCATGTATAGTAAAACATCTTAATAATATTCCTTATAATTTTGGTTAAATATGCTTTAACCATTTCCTCAGCAATATTTACTGAAACATTACATTGTGATTATGTAAAACTGGATATATATTGGTAAATATATATAGCTGCGGGGAGTAGTGAGAAAAAAGTTAATAGTTAGATATAGTAAGTCTACGACAAAGAACCTCTCCACTCACCCAGTTCTGTGGTGTCTTCCACTACCTTCCATACATTATTCTTGACCTGTCCAAACAGACTCCGGACATGTGGCCGCAGTCCGTCCACCATCACAGCTTGAACAGCCGAACACACGTGGGTCAGGACAAGGTGGCCGACCTCTGTATACACACCGCTGTCACCTAGCGCCACCTACAGGGATAACAAACATGTCACAGACCAAACCTGCAGAAGCCACTTGTTCCAAGTGGAATTACAAAGCAAAGGTGTTAACATTACAGTGTCCGTGCAGTAAATACTGTTTTTCACTCTCAGTCCCATTTGTCCACCTTTTTAAGGTAAGTCCCATTTTTTATGTTTCTTAATGTTATCCATTGTTGTCGTCACATCGATCTACCTGTCACATACAAGGCTACTTCAGGTACATGATAGTTTTAAGGTTTCACTTAATTTCACATTTTCACACAAACGTTTTTTGTGAATGAAGGATTAGAGCAAATTATGAATGGTAAATAACATCACTTGTGACTCCAGTAAACTTACGTGGATGCATAAGGACATTTGAACCTTGCTTTACCTCAATAATACAGCACCCTCACAATTATGGTCGCCCTAGGACAAGGACAGTCCCTATTTTTTCTGTAACCATAAAGGAATGGAAACTTGTTCTGCTAACTTGATCATATCTTTGTTCAGCTCACTTTAGCCCATTTCTCTAAATAGCGAGGTTCCATAATTCCGTGTTAACGATCTAGCCACACTGAACAACACTGATTGACATCACCAATACCAGATGTATCATTAAATTATAATGTAGCACATATAAGTTAACCCACCTTATCGGAGATGTCTCTGGTCTGTCCAAAGTAGTCTAGGAGTCGTTCAGATGCCTTCAGGATTCCATGGACCAGATCTGAAAAAAAAACAATAAACATCACAGCAACTGGGAGTGCACAACCATGCAGACAAAATTGCTGACAGAGGTCAATACTGGTATGTTCGTTTGTATGCATCCCAACTGAAGCATCGCAAAAAAAATGGCGCATGCGATGATGCTGAAAACTATTATTCACATCATCAATGTTGATTTTGCTACTGAATTCCAATAAGTATATTAATTTCCATGGAGAGTTGATTCTTTACACTGGGATGCTGACTGGGATGCTGACTGGGATACTGACTGGGATGCTGACTGGGATGCTGTCAGGTTTGACAAATTTGTAATTTAGTAAAAATGCCAATTTGCTGGAATCCTAGCGATGACGATGAAAACTATTATTTACATCATCAATGTTGAATTTAAATAAGTAATTTATCCAATATCCAAAAAGTTATTTAATTTCCACGGAGAGCTGATTCTTTAGATTGGGATGCTGACTGACTGTTAGGTTTGACAAATTTGTAATTTAGTAAAAATGCCAATTTGTTGAAATCCTAGCCTCATTTTCAATTTGAACGTTAAGTGTTGCCAATAACTGCACGGTTCCTAATTGACTGGTGATCAAATGAATTCCGGAATGTGGAAAATATTTGACAGGAGCCTTGACTATATGACAGCAATGACTGCAAGTCATTCAAACAATTTGGTCAAAAGTTTGTAGTTAGCAGCTATTGCTGATGCCACTTTATTGTACATATTACACAATAATACTGGTAATTGTTATGAAAATATGATAACTTTATAATACGTTAAATTCAACTTTAAATACACAATTAAGTAAAACATTTTCTCAGAAAAATTACTGAAACAGTCACAAAATTGTAGATTATTCGTACCTTTCTTCTCATAGACTTCTGGCAACTCCCACGCCCCCGCCGTGGGGCATGCGGTGACACCCCCTGGTGGAGGGGGTGACACCATGAACTCGTGGGGTGCGCTCTCCTGAGATGAGTCAAAGTCAGAGCTTGGGGAGTTTCTCAACGACAAGTGTGAGGGCACTGCTGGAAAAATACAATGTAGAAAATAAAAAATATTGTCACAATGAATTACAAACTATGTACAGTCAAGCAGTGTCACATTTTGTGTTTTTGTAGGTGGGTTGACAGTAAGCAGTGAGACAAATGACACTGATAAAAAATGGCTCTCATTAGCGGGAAATGCAGTCATCTTGACATAACAGTGACAGAAGTGCATTATGTCTGCACAAAGACGCCAAAGTGTCGAACGTCTTGTCTTTTTGTTCACATTTTTTAGATTTTTAACTGGTTTGGAAGCTTCAAGTTACAAAGTATTGTCAGTTTCAAAACTGCGTGAAAATACTGACTCACCAGTGTACAGTCAAATGGTGCACACATTGCACAGCACCAAACGTAAATAACCCATGACTTGAGACCTTTATACTCGGGTTCATTGTTTGAACTTGTACAATTAAGTACCACAGTACTTGGTCACAATTAATGTCCGTCAGTCAGTCTGTGTGCGTCACACGTTCCTAAACGTTGACACTTTAGCTGTATCACCACCACCTCTGCCAACTAAGAAATGAGCGAGGTTAAAATATACAGGTCAGGCAGGCAGTGTTTCAGTAACATGCCATACTTCACTGCATAGTCGAACCGTGACGTGACCTGTGCATCATACAAAGTTTCACAAGTATTTCTATATGAATACTGTACAGTAGTCAGTTACGCATATTTCGCTTTAGCTAGTACGGTCACACTTGACAGAGTAACCAGCACATTGCTGGCTCAGTCAGACAGGTCCACCATAAACATGCACAGCTGGACTGGTCATGGCTGACTGAACACCACTCCCACCTGCACTGAGCACAACAAAACAACATTCAAACCTCGACACAATCGCACAAGTCCAATAACCATTTGCCCCGCTACACACTACCGATGTCCCATGGACCATCACCAGCACATGTGTCGAATACCAGTTTAATTTGGTGACTAAGACTAGCAGGAAAACAGAACACTTACAGAGTTGTCAAACTATCTACATACTGACAGCGACAGTTCACAGTCCAGACGGTGTTGATGATAAGAATCACAAGTTCCCCGTTCTGATAGTTACAGGAAGTGACTTTCTTCAATCACTGTATGGTGTGTGCGTAAATTTATAATCATTCCCAAAGTGCAATCAGTTAAGACATAACTCTTCTTATTTGATAAACATCTAGAACTATGTAGTGTCCAAAGTTTGTCATAAAATATTATATGTGTACCATCAGTACTTACTGCATCATAGGCTCGTAGCCAAAAGTCAGACAAGTACTGATAAGCTAAAGCAGTTGCTATGATCTGTATGTAGATAGGTAAGTAATGTTCAGAATAATGATAAATGTAACACAATGGGAATAAAATTAGTTTTAACACAACATTTTTTTAAATAATAAATACATCAATAAACAAAGATTAATGTGATATATATCTATATACATGTATATATATTTAATATTATATATATTTATTATAACATCATTATATTTAGTAATACTATTATTTGTGCAAATCAATCATGAAATTAATTATTTTGGGAAAACCACAAAATATGATTGCACAAAATATTGTTCTGAGCTATATCCAGTGTTGTTTGACCACACCGGAAAACATTTTCTTTTGCTAAGAATATTCTAAAGTCTATGAAACAAGGGCTATTCAGAAATACATTTATCAAGTTAGATCTCACAATTTGAAATCTGATGTATTTTTTTTAAATACAGCGGTTCTGCAGAGTTATTTAGAATATGTCTTACAAATGACAGGTCATGTGATGTGTCATGGTGAACTAGTTAGTTTTAATCTGGAAACCCTCAGTAAAGAGGTAACCATTTGTACAAGACATCATTGAGAACGACACCAGACTCAGTAGGATTAATCATACAATGGCAACAACAGATCAAAACCACTGGAAACAACTCACTGTGTCACCATGTTATGAGGACACTAACCTGTTTGGAAGTTGAGCGTTTTCCAACCCGGCATCTCCCCAGCACTGTCCGCCGCTGTCACCTCACATACAAATTGCTCCCCACCATCTGGTGCCATAGCAACGACCTTGCTTGACCTCTTCTGCGGGGACAAATGCGGGCTGCAGTAGGGTGACGCGTACGACACATTCTCCGCAAAACTCACGCACTTCTTCCGTCTGCCAGCTTCCGAGGTTGTGCTTTCATTCGATTCGCTCGAACTGTGTAAAATGGCACACGCTGTCCCACATGTGCTACAAGGAGGCACAGGGATTGCTTCCGATGATTTTGGTAGTAACTGTAGTGGAGAAATTGCAGCCTCTTTCTCGACGGAGCAAACCTGGTCATCCGTTGGCATGGCAACGGCGTCGCTGTGAGCCTCGATGTGAGATTGGAGGGCATCGGCGGGTAGGCTGGTTTGTTGGATGTCCGTGGCAGTTGAATTGGACGCCGGTTGACCAGCAGTGACCAGCTGGTATTGGGTCTCGCCGTCGTGGCTGTATTTCAGAACAAGGGCATCTTGAGGGTGTGACCATGACCGGTGCTTCAGCGCAACGGCTTTGTCATGGTCACGATCGCGCTTTCGACGCTTCACCAAACACGATTTAAGGGGTCGTTTCATCAGCTGTAGTTCAGCGTCACGAACCTTCCCCCCAATCCCGGCCGCATGCCGCCGACGCAAGTGCAGTCTACCCTCCTTACACACCCCGTTACCTCCGACTACCGGCACCAGCATACCAACTTTCCCGTCGCAGCGATGCATCTCGTTGTCACTAAGCAACAGATAAGTGGCATTGCGAGGCCAATGCGTTGGCGACACCTGGAGGTAATCAACCCGCTTCAGAGTCCCTTTCCCTCTTGCCGCACTTGGTGGAGAGTAACATGGATGTGACGTTATCATCTCCTTTGAGCCGCCAAGAGGAGAACAAGTATCCGGTGTCTCCGGCGCAAGAATCGCTTTAATGCGCCGGCAATTCTCGCACGAGCTATGTCCGTCTACATCATCGAGCGCTGCCTCGGATTTGACGCCGAAGCGAGATGCGTTATCAGTGATGTAAGCGGCCGTGCGGGAAGTATTCTGCGACTCGTGGTATGACCCGGGGTCAATGCCGGACGAACTAGAACTACAGCAGCTATTGGTTGATGCCGATTCGTTGCTGCGAGTCCGCGATCGCTGGATGTGTCCCCCTTCGTCAGTCAACTTACTGATAGCAGATGTCATTCGACACAACCGTTGCATGACCGTGTCTGATCCCTTTCCCCGACTCCCATATTCCTTCCTCGCTGCAGCCGCAGGAAGTTTCTCCCCCATGGCACTGTGGGACATGGGAGGTTTAAGGAAGCTAAGGTCTGGAAGAGGGGCACATGTCTCGAAGACGCTAGAAGCCAGCTGCGAATGGAAGCCGTATAGGCTCCCAGCAGACTTGCCCAGTGCTGCCCCCTTGGTCTGCTCCACCACATCACAACGCTTCCTCTCGGTGGCATCACTGTGTTGCACCTCGAGGGAGGTCTGCAGGGAGCGGTCCATCGTTGTAAGTTTCCGTTCCTCCAGAGAAGTCTGGACGGCACAGTCCTCAACCTGCACCCGTTTCCCACTTAATATCCCTCCCAACATGTTCCCAGGAGCGTCATGTGACACGTCGGTGAATGTCTTCCATGACATTAATGTCTTATGAGACGTGTCATCGTCTCCTTCTCCGTCGCCGCAATCGATGAGCTGTCCAACGGCGACCTCGCTGCACGTCACATGATCACACGTCACATGATCTGACGGAGTACTCACGGATTCGGCTCCGAGACTCGCGGCGGACATACTCCACGTCCCGGTGAGTTGCCGGAGCGTGTTCGGTGACACCACGACATCCGCCACGCTGACGTCATCGTCTGACTGTGACCGCAGCTTCTGGAAGAGCTCGTACAGTGACAGGGAGCAGTCCTTATTTCCTCCGCAGCTAACTGTCTGCGTGGCATCGATGCCGTCCCGTGAATCATGTCGATGCCGCTGTCGACTCTTCAAGTCTGGGAGACTCCTACTGCGGTTGGCGTGTCCCGTTTCCTGCCAGGATGTCAGCCCTTTTATCCCACCCTCTCCTTCATCTGAGCTGCTTCCCTCCTTCAGCTGCTTCCACGACGTCAACACAGCATTTGGTGGTGCCCTCTCCTGGTCAGAACTTGAACTGCCCGATCGATCGGCCCACGACATGTACCGCGGACTGCCACTAATGGCGCTGCATGCCCTCTCCGCCCAACTGGTGGTCGCTGACAGACAGTCGGAGTTCTGCCCACTTGATGAACCACCACTAGAGGGCCTCGCTGGAGTCTGGTCGAATGACAGCATGTATTGGTCTTTGTTCGCTCGCCAATCGTAATCATATCGACCGTCGTCATTACGGAAGCTTCCGGACAGTTCGTTCTGACCGCACCTCGCGTTGACCGATGATGAACCACTGTCCTGTACGAGCGGCGATGTAAACAGCGGTTCGCTCGGTAGGTCGGATACGTCACTCGTGTTATGATCGCTGAGCGACAGGTCCTGGGATGAATACTGTCCACTACTCCCTGAACGGTCCAGTTCAAGTTCATACGAACAACTGTTCGATCTTGACCCCGCCAAATGCGACCACCACAGCGTGGCACCACCGTCGCCGTAACACAGTTGCGACACCGACAGCAATGCATCATGGTCCGCATCGCCAGCCATGAGCTGCATGTCGAACTGCACCGCGAACTCATCCTCGTAGAAGAAGTCGTTGTTGAGAGCATCGTCTGGCACCATCTGGTGGCTGTTGCTGGAAACATCTGACACATTTGAGTGACTCGGTGAGGCGAACGACGACATCAGGTGACACCTGGTGGCAGACATCTCACTCACATCAAGTTGATTCTGCAACAAATGAATGATTCACACTTTAGTGATGTTGACCTCTATTCGAGTGACGTTATAACATTATAACTTATAACTAATGCCATGGCATGGTCTTGGTGATGATTCTCAAATAGCAGTACATTATTGATGGAAGTTAAACAAACTTGTAGTTAATATATACTA
Source organism: Paraescarpia echinospica (assembly GCA_020002185.1). Classification (NCBI taxonomy): domain Eukaryota; kingdom Metazoa; phylum Annelida; class Polychaeta; order Sabellida; family Siboglinidae; genus Paraescarpia; species Paraescarpia echinospica. Next base: position 62,374,382 of record CM034532.1, read on the forward strand.
CTAACAAATGAGTTGCTAATTTCAGAGATGTTCATGCCCAACGTATGGTGATCAAAATGAATTACCTTACAATAACAATGATAACAGTATATTTTTAATGGTGTATATATATATATATATATATATACACCATTAAAAGTATTGTAAGGTAGTTCAGTATATAATATATTGTCAGGAACTTGAGCTCAGAGGTGGAATAAAACAAGAATCATACAGAGCACATCTTCATTGACAAAGCAAATCTGGTTTGTTCTCCCTCGGAGCTTGGGTCACTGAGGAGTTAGGCATATTATAATAGATTTAAATTTAGTAGCATTATGCCGTTTAAAAATTACTTGGATATATTCCACATGCAGCTTGATGTTTTGCATTTATGGATATTTTTATTTCCTAAATTACAACCATATTCTTCCTCTTCTAGCACAGTTGGAATGTGGCTAGAGTATTGTCAAGCTGGGGTCACATGTGTAATTATATTATTTCCTAAATTACAACCATATTCTTCCTCTTCTAGCACAGTTGGAATGTGGCTAGAGTATTGTCAAGCTGGGGTCACATGTGTAATTATATTATTTCCTAAATTACAACCATATTCTTCCTCTTCTAGCACAGTTGGAATGTGGCTAGAGTATTGTCAAGCTGGGGTCACGTGTAATTATATTATTTCCTAAATTACAACCATATTCTTCCTCTTCTAGCACAGTTGGAATGTGGCTAGAGTATTGTCAAGCTGGGGTCACATGTGTAATTATATTATTTCCTAAATTCGCTTTACCATTCTAATTGACAACTTACAGCAACCTTACTCGTCCAAATCAAACTAGTGAATGCACATGTAGTCCAAGCTTAATGGTGTTTGCATGTGTAGCCATTGCAAGTTTATAACAAATGGTAGTAATCCAGGTAATACGGCAGGTATAAAGACGCCTAATAATGCATCCACTCTTGAGTGGATTATGAATACAATCACTAATGTCAACAACAAAATAGCAAATAAGGATGATTTGACAATATTTCTCAAACATGTCGACTTGTGTATTGTATCTAAAACCTGTTCATAGCATGTGGACCATTACAACTGTATCCTGAGAAGTCCACCCCCTCCTGTGTTAGGATAAGGTTCGACTTGGTCTCCTTCTGGTCATAAACCAATATTTTTGAGCTCCACTGCACCCAATGCTAAAACTCAGTCAGACCCCAGGTGCACAATTATTCAGTTTTAATCAAAACTGTACATTTTGATGTTTGCCTTGTCGCCGACCTGCTGTAGACATTTTCGTCAAATCTTACACATTTTTTTAAACAACGGTGAAGATGTTGCCCGCACTTTATCGCCCAAACAAGCCAGATTCTGTCTCCATACACAGGGATCCTTCCATCACTGACATGACAAGATAACAACTAAAGATCTAGGCCGGTGTACAAAAGTGCTGTAGTCTGAAACTGTGCCCTTTTCCCTGTTTATGACTTACTTTTTCAGAGTAAAAAAATCCTAGAAAGGGGGCATCTTCTCAAAATCTATCGCACTTTATTCATCTATCCTGAATGCGGAAGTGAAACAGGGATCTGACCCCCTCTAGCCTGCTGGTGGACCACTGATGCTCAGGGAACATATCAAAACTCCAGTCTCACCAAAACACCGTTTGACTTGAGTTTTCACAGATTCGTAACAACAAAATGTGTTCGTCAAATATTCATCGACAACTTACGCAAACGAATAGAAACCATCAGGTGACTGCACCTGTCAGCTATGTTATCTTATGACTATTGCGTTCAGCTGTAATATAACATGAAATAATGCCATCAGAAGATTCCTTTTGCCCTGTCGTCAAACTAAAAGCACACAGGGTCTCTACCACCAACTATGTGAAGTGTTATTGGGTTTAGACCATTGGGTTGGTTCCTCAACCAAGAGGACTGGGTCTCAAATTCTCTAGTTGTCATTAAAAATTAGGGCAATTTCTTTTTAATGTGTCAGTTGTTTAACAACATGAAGAGACAGTTATGTAAGTTGATGTCTGTGCATTTATAGATATTTAAACAAAACAAATCACATTTCATTTGTGTTGTAATTACAGTTTTTAATGCATTCCAGATACTTCAAAGGGAATTTGCAGGTAGGTACGTTTGCCTCTGCAATAAGTGTTAATTACAGGAAATCGCAACTGCTTAGTATAAACTTGAACTTTATTTTCTATATATATATAAATATATTATATATATATATATATATATATATTGTGCATACAACATTCAAATTGCAAACACTGTTTTGGGGATATTAAATACAAATTATACAATGGTGTGGGCTATACACCTTCAACATATTTATTCTAGTAAAGAAAATAACGAATGAATGCCTACACCACACCTGTCCAGATTAGCTCATATCAGCTATCTACTGCCACTGAATGACTCCAATTACACAAGGAATCCATTTATCTGCCGGATCACATTGCTGTAACTAGAACCTACCCACAATGCACCAGGAGTCTACTTTTGCTTGCACAAAGAGAACAGCAACACTAATACCATAAATTTATGTGTATAATACGCATTTTTCCTTCACTTTTTACTCAAAAGTCGGGGTGCGTATTATACACAGTGCTAAGGCTAAACAAAATTTTCTCTTACCAATTTATCAATGTTTGCAGACCAGGATAACGCTGCTGGATAACTAGTAATATTCTCAAAGTCGGTGTGATGTCACAATCATGTAAACCACCGCGGCAACATAGACGAAAGGCAAGGATCGCACTCCCGTAACAGCCTCTCTAGCCCTAAACTAGCAGCGAGAAATGACAAAGACGAGAGCCCGGGTGTCTGACGTCATGAATAACACCAATGAGCAGGAAAGGTACGAGACCGGGAAGTGCAGCCCGGGAAGCATCCCGCTATGATTATGATTGGCGTTCCTGAATCACGAGAATGATGCCCGCGTCACGGGTCGAGTGTCAACAAGTGTGACTCCATGTTCAAAGTTGTGAATGCAAATGTTGTGAATGCAAATAAAAACAAATGTAGCACAAATATGCTTCGCAGTTGAAAGTTTCAGGTTCGCATGTAGCATTTCAGAATAGAACTTGGTGTTAATTTAACATTTAAATCAGAACGACACAATGTAAGTTCTAGCAAGCGCTGATTTAATTGGTTGCCCAATCGTCAAGCTACAACACAAGTTACGTAGTGCTTACACACTAGTCACTAGCGAGTTACAAGCCGGCAGCAATGCCGTAACTTGCGTAGGTGACATGTTTACGATTCTCAGATGGATTCATGGGTTCAAGCAAAATATTAGAAGCAGGGAAATTGGGGATTTATATCAAAAGTCGGTGTGCGTATTATACATGGTGATATAGAAATTCTATCAAATATATATACACGGAAATTTACGGTAGTCATTTTGATCACTCCAAATAGAATAGTCGTCCAGGAAGCCGATGGTTCACACTAATAGAACCTCGGCCTTTTTTCTAACTACGTTGATCTGAGAGAAATTAACAGTTGCCTTGATAATGCCGTAGAGTGACTCATGATTCTGACCAGGGTACAAAACAAGTTTTGTATTCTAGTGAACCTCACAACACTTTTCAGGAGTTTCCCCCTTCCAACTCAACTCCTATCCCTATTAGTTCAACCAGAAACAGTCCGGTTAAACTTTTATTTAAATCTAAACAAGGAATAATTATTATTGATTATCAATATCTAATTACAGTACCTCTCAAAAAGCTTTTTTTAAATGTTTTAATATTTAGACTACATTGTGTAGTTTACATCAAGTTAAGTGTTATTGCTGCACAACCAGTAATGATGTGTCACATGACAAAGACTGCATGATGTGGTCGAAATAATCAAAAACAAAAAAAGGTAGTCTTTTGAGAGGTGATCTCAACAAATAATGAAATAAACCAAGAAACCAGAATGTTGTTGTAACATTCAAGGTCGCCTCTTGCTGCCATGTTGAAAGTTAAGTCATTTTTATCACTCCAAATAGATCCGTTCACCGAGCTGCATAAATGACTACCTATCTAAAGACAATACTTAGTGGATACAAATAAATGAATGAGTAGCCTCTATGCAGTAATGGCATCATGGCTGAATATTTCCCAGAGAAGTCAAGTTGATATTGGCAGGAACAGGTACAAGAACTTATATTACGATACAATTTGAAATTTAAGCATAACACACTCGATAAGTATAGTACATGTTTCAGAAACATGGAACAATGACAATACTTATTTTGACTTCTCACTTTTACCTTCTAAATAGACAAATTATATCTAGAAATATGCCCTTTCATAGTTGCAAGGTGGAAGCATAACTGTTTACCCTGTCTGGCCACCGAACAGAGATATCTACACAACCAATGCATAAGATTAAAATAAATATGGCATAAACACCACAGAAGTACCCAGCACAGCCATCATTAAAAGGCTTCTAACAAGAAAACAACACCTTTGGGGCATGCATAACTGTCATATTCCATGTGATTTAATTAAAGCAACATTATTACAATACAAACCTTTTCTAAAGATGACATTGAACACATTCAATCTGACCTGGTCTTGGACTCCGTATCACTCACAACTCGGCCACCTTCCTCACATTGCCAATGTTTACATCAGCCGACTCAGCAGCAAGTCAAGCCGTGTATACTCATACCAGGGAACTCCTTCAAAACAAGTTGTGCAATATTCCGAAAGCCTTCCCATGCCGGGGAAACGCCCCGTGTTTTCCAAAACACTCCATGGTCTGAATCGGGTCAATTTCACTCGCATTCCTCCAGCATTGGATACAGAAGTATAGAACTGTCTAGAAAATCAATGTATGTATTCCTGCTGGCCTGGGTGCAGAGACTAAATCGGCTACAGGCCGGCCCAGTCAAGACAGGCTCAATCATGGGGGACCCATTCAAAAATAGCAATGTTTACATTTCTGGTGATTAGTCAAAATAGAAAGTGAGTCAGCCGTAGTGTAACTAAAACACATTATCAGGTACTCTAGAGATAGAAACAAGCTCAGACAGGGCTGTGAATCAGTACATATATATTAACTTAATTGTAAACCTAAACTAAATATATGTATACTTGGTACATATAAGTTAATTGTAAAACAAACAAAGTGCAAGAAAATCAACATTCAATCAATTCTAGTTGTTCAACATCACAGTATTGAATTACTATTCATTTTATCAATTGTTTTAGGTTACCAGCACATGTTGTTTACAAACTGTGTATAATGTTATCCCTACGAACTGATAATTATTAATATGTTGTATAAATATTAGTATTGTTGTTGTTATTTTTATTAAAGAAATAAAAAAGTCTTGGGCCATATTTCACATTTGCTTCAAAATAAATCTGTAGTCACAATAATAATTTGAAGTCAGATTACCTCGTAACTTTGTTCGCATACATATAAAGCATGGACACAGCAGGCCAATGAGATCACGTCTAGCTTGCAACCTGGTCGCAGCCTGATCGCCTCGTGTACACAGTACATCGCATGCAACTGCGTCTCATGCGACAGTGTCTCATGCAATGGCATCTCATGCAATGGTGTCTCATGCAACTGCATATCATGCGACGGTGTCTCATGCGATGGCATCTCATGCAATGGCATCTTATGCAACAGCATCTCATGTTGATTGCAACGTGTCTCTTGCAATATGGAATCTCTATTCATTGCAACCGCGTCTCTTGGTTGCATCTAATTTGTCCAATCACAACCAGCGCAGGTGAGTGACGTGCCGCATTTGAAAACATGGCGGCAAGTTGTTGTTTGGCAAATAATAATAATAATAATAATACGGTATTTCTTTAGCGCTAATTCCCGCCTAGCGGATCTATGCGCTGTACATGCAATAAAATAAATGTATATTAATATATTAAAAACTAAACACTGGTTTTAAGACATATAATACTGAACATTAAAATAGAAACACTAATTTTAAGACAAATAATACCAAAAAATTATAAAATAATGTCCGTCACGACGAAACAATTCAAATTAATTAAAATGTATATGAGTCTTTAAAGACTTTCTAAACCTATCCAGTGTCCCTGATGTACGAATGTCCACCGGTAGTTCATTCCATAGTCGCGGTGCTGCTGCGCCAAATGCAGAGTCGCCGATGCATTTCTTCGTGATGCTTTGGCGCAGTGTTGGCGCATGGTCCTGGCGTAGACGTCTATCACGCTCTCGTGGCTGCACAAGTTCTGCCAGATAAGACGGCGCTAAACCATGAATACATTTGTAAGTCACCACCAACACCTTGAACACAATTCGACTCGCAACCAATGCAGTTCCTTTAACACTGGCGTTATGTGGTCATGTCTGCTGGTGCGTGTTACTAGTCTGGCTGCATTGTTCTGGACTCGCTGCAACCGAGCTGTCTGGGATAATGGTAAGTTGTGCAAGAGTGCGTTGCAATAGTCCAAGCGAGAGGTGACAAGTGCGTTGACAGCACTTTTCGCGGCTTCAGCTGTAAGACAGTGCCGTATTGATGACAGTCTGTACAGATGGTAGTTACATGCAGCACACACAGCAGTCACGTGATGTGTCATTGTTAGATGTTGGTCCATGAGAATTCCCAAATTCCGTATGCAGTCTACTGGTGAAATTATATCGTCTCCAATGGTCATAGAGCAACCTCCGATTACTAAACAATCTGTTTAATTTACCTATTCTGCGAACACTAATATTTGTTGATTTATACATATTACATGAAGAGTATCATTGTTGGGGGTCATGTCAGTTGTATTGCATGGACGAACCAAAACTTGTTTTATCGTCCATATCGTGTTATGTTGTGCCAATACACTTCTAGAGCGAGTGTTAGTTCCTTACGAATATAATGATTGTATAATGAGATCATCAATACTGTTACGATCAGTATTTAATCGATATTTTTGATTACAATATATGCAACTTCATGTAAAAAAAGTGATACGTCGCCATCTCCCCCTGGGGACAATTGTTTCATTGCTTCGGTGGCAGTTTGAGACATATTCATCATTCACTGTTGGTTGTTCGACTCTTGTTTTGACAACTGTTCAAAGTTATATTATGACCGTTGGAAACTAGTTGCCTTGGTATACTAGACGCTCATATTACAAGACAAAAGAAATAATAAACTTTGATGCACATAAAGTGTACTTGTGAAGTATTACGAACTTCAGCAAATTATACCATTTGCAGCATATTTAACATATTTTTTAATATTGACAAGTTTTTATGTTGAAATATACACAGGAATATATTTATATTTCTTAGAATTTACACCACAAAGTTGTATCGTATATTATACAATAAGAGGATTGTGGATGTATGAACTGTAATATGTACAGTTAGCTTAATAAAAAGTACATTTTTGTATTAATCTGTAATAATTTTTTAAATGTTGTTGGCCCAAAAGGATGCCATAAAATTGCCTCAACCCCATCAATATATTTGTTTTTTACTTAATGAATTGTCATAAATTATCACAGATTAAATGAGCAAAATTGTTGAGATTACATTATATTAAATTGACGTCAAAAATTTAAATCACTGAAAGTAAAAGGTCATAAGGTTTAGGATGAAACTGATTGACTTTTCGTATTGCATGCAGCTATGTTGCGTCATATATATACATGTGACGCTGTACGTCGCAAGCAACATCATTCGGCCTTGACCTTTCTCAATGACGTCAACATCGCCTCGTTGCTTGCAATCGCGTTGCATAGTATAAAACCGGCTTAACTCAACCAAAACAACTCGATTCTGAATTTAGGATAAAAGTTCTCAAACTTGAAAATGTTATACAGGACAAACACCAGTGGAAAATTATCATGAAACATTTCTTTGTATACTGTGCACACACACAGTTATAACAACCTGATCAGCATCTTTCACCTTTAACCTGGTTTTTGACCATTAAATGAGCCGCCATGTCAAAAGTGTGTTTTTCTTATTTTTATTCTTTCTATTATATTTATCCTAGAAATAATCACGAGTTATTACGTTTATAAATGATGTGCTAGATCAATTACTAGTACAAACCATCTTAGATGCGTCACCTGCTCCAGGCACAGACCTCATATGGAACTACATTTCTGTCGTGGTACTACTCTTGGCATGTGACACCGGACTACAGACACAAAGAAAGCAACAATATGGCTGAGTAGTACAAGCAGAACTGTTGACAGGTTTAGTGTGAGATTCATGGTGGGGAGGTAGAGGTTGAACTGGTCTAGTGTGAGATCCGAGTGCCGTAGGTGCAGCCCATTACATGAGTAGCATTTCACTTGAGACAGTGTCTGGTGAACAACAATGATTACTTATAGAACTGGCACACATCCTGTTGCTAATTGGCTTCACCAGCCTCTCTACCCCGCAGTGAGCTATAGAAGTCTCTCAGTAGACGGGATGTCAGTCTTTGGAAAGAACTCAAATAGACCACATTCCACAGCCATGTCTAACCTGCACCTAGACTACTGCTAGGAACTGCTTTCTTCCCCCATCCCTCCCACTGGGGTCCATCTCTAGCCCAAATCCCACCTGGGGTGTACGCAAGCAATAACTCTTGTAAACAAAATATTGAATTAAGAGTTTGCCTGGACTTGAAGTCTGATTTTTACAAAATTATCCATCTCTTCCCTGCTTTTGTAAGGTGAAAGAAAACCTCCCGCTCAGTTTGATTTCTCTCTATCTAGAACAGCGAACCACAAACACTGGTCCGCTGGCAAAATTTGGCCCCCAGACTTTTTCCAGCTGGCCTACAAGACCCGCCCTACGAATTTGTAATTGTCAAGAACAAAAGAAAATGGTAATGTTCTACCACACAACAGTTCTCATCTTATTTGTTGATATGGTTTAGGGTAGCACAAAACACTCTTTACAAGCATTGGCATTTTATCTCTTACCTAATTAAAAGCTTTGGCCTGCAGAGAGATAACTGGACAAAATTTGGCCCACACCTAAAAACTTTGTGGAACCCTGATCTAAGACTACATATTGAAATTAATGACAGATTATTTGTTGTATAATCAAATCACAGTGAATAATGGCGACTAACCAGCAATCAATTTAACACATCTTTTATCTCAAAATGCAGATATCACAAGATATGTAATAGGACTATGAACAAATACAAAAATCAATAGAAGTCTTATGATAGTTGACAACATGCCCAAGTAGGATGAATGTTTATAAAATGCATGTGTGCGCACAGATGTACATGTGGCAGGCATGCGTGGGTGTATGTGATTCATGTACTGTTTGTGTTCTACAAGCCAAAGGCTGGCATTTTATGTCTGGGAGCTAAGAAATAGCCATCTTGGATGTTGTCAAACCTGAAATAATCAATCACAGATTCCTACTTTGAGGACACATATTAGCAGTACTATTATATATATATATATTTAGCCAATTAAATTGATCTTTTTTGCTTCAAACACAACAAGAATGGTTTGTATAATGAGCACTACATGAAACATCATGAATGTTAAACAATGTTGTTAATTTCATAATTAATGTTAATTCTTGTTAAATATTGTAAAATAAATCTTATTTTAAAAGTGTCAAACCAGGCATGTTTGCAGTCAAGGTCTAGATTATATAAATTTATAATTTAAAAATAATGTTAAATCTTAATAAATATCTGAATAAATCTTATTAAATTTGGTGAAACATTCAGATAGATCTCTATGCACGTTTGTGGAATAGAAAAAATATAAACAATATTTACAATGGAAGCTGAGGAGTAACTGACCTTGATTGACCTACTAGTATAAAAATAAATGTGTGTGCAAGTATGCGTGCAAGCATGCGTCATAAGAGGTATTAAAACAAGACCCTGAGTGTGGACAGAAAACACTCAAACTCCTCTGGGAACACATCAATGCAGCTGTGCCATTTTACAAACGATAATGACCCAGTGTTTCATTAACATAATGTTTACCATTGTCTTTAGTAAGAGGATGTGGTACATGTTCCCAGTTTAATCTAACTCATGGCAGATACAATCTTAGGAAAACACAGTGAGTCATAATTTATAGTGCTTAGTATCACAAAGCACTGGGCATAGACTCTCTGATCATGCGTGATGGCAATAGTTCTACTTCTATCCTACGCATTATTAACAGATTTGTTGATACAGAGATATTACTAGAATTATAGTAACTGCTGTTTGACTGATTACCATAATATTCTAATGCTAAGAATTTTATATTGTTACCTCATGAATATACCGCGTAAACCTAGAAATTCTATGGAGAATTTACAATGATTTATGTGTCTGTCCAAGTAATGCCAGAGACTAACATTAACAAGCTCCGATTGTACAAATCATCTCATCTCAGATTTACCGGCGAGCGGCATGCATGTACCAAGGTCATGTGACACTGTAAGATTAATGATAAATCAAACGGCAGTGTCATAAATGGGCTGTCACTGCTGGGCTGAAACAAACATGTACTGTGGCCATGGAGACCAGCAGACATTTGCATCTGAGACTACTGCCTGGGACAGAACCATCAAGCATGAGAAGACAAGAGTGTTGTCGATCGTATTTCTTATAACTAAGAAAAATGCCCATCCTCCAGATGACAGACACAGAAGGTGGTTTTCCCGAGTATCCAAAATATATTTGCTCTGACGTCAAAGTTTTTCAACTGATCAGCAGTTCTCGTGACCTCAGAACAATCACAGAAAACACTTGCGCAACACATTACAACAATCGATTTACATCAATCTAATGTAGTACGCCACGATATGAACCCTAAAATTGGTAAGAACTCTTGATCAATAGAGAAGGTTGTCACGCATGCATGGTGCACATCCATATTGACAAAAATAGCCATGTAATTCTGCACCCACACTGGCCATATGTCATGTGAATAAATGTGGCCAAAAATCACTCCACCAATTACACTCTTCAACAAATACCCATCATTTCACCGGGCACAAATACACTCCACCAATAAACCGCTAGTATGCCTGATCAATTGCACTCAGTTCACATAAAAGCATTTTTTTCAAATACCGTCATTTTCTAAGTCCTATTTTTGGGAAGATGAAGTATGCCAGCTGACCCTTTGAAGTGATTCTATGTTCAGAATTAATCAAGGTAATAACTTGTCTGATGATTTTACCAAAACTACATACAAAAAGTTGCACAAACAATCACAGTGGATAACAGTGGATTTCTTGCAAAATTAATCTGAAATGACACAAGCAAAAAACTGAACTGTGGGGTCATCTTTAATTGACATCGGAAAGTACTAGCTCAGACATGAAAATGCCACTGTTATGTGCACAGACAGTGTGCTACAGACAGACTTAGCCACAGAGCTTCATAAACTCTCCACTGTCAATCCCAGAGGTTTGCCTGTCTGACTTCCACCTGGGACAGGGAAGTAGCTGCCAACATCTCAACAACTGTAAGCTTCCCTAAAGCTACCGTCCTCCATTCAGACACATGAAATCTATCACTGCCTGTTGGCACAACACACTGAGGAATCTAGGCTACATCACCTTGGCCACGTCTAGTTTTGAGATGGTCCCTTCTGTTATAACAAGCTCAACTAACACTGAGAAATTAGGTGCAGTCTGGGGCTAAGGCTGATTTGATTAAGAAACACCATTGCAGAATCTACAACTGCTGAATGTATACAACCTAGCACACCCTACCTGAAGTCTCAAAGGTGCCGCCCTACCTGAAGTCTCACAGGTGCCACCCTACCTGAAATCTCACAGGTGCCACCCTACCTGAAGTCTCACAGGTGCCATCCTACCTGAAGTCTCACAGGTGCCACCCTACCTGAAGTCTCACAGGTGCCACCCTACCTGAAGTCTCACAGGTGTCTGTGAGAGCAACACTGAATATGTGTAGTATAAAACCAGCCTTGTCGGTCGGTCATTTTTAACACAAATTAATGTTCACAATATTATAATAAATTATGTTGATGGTATACAGCCTTTCAAATTACGTAAATATGCTTAATAAGCCTGAAACATGGTTTGCTGTTTGAATGTTTTGCCTTCTAACCATTTCAATTGTGTACAAAACACTGAAATACTAAACGCCCTCAACTGCCATAATTGCACAAGCAGGTAGGGTTAACCACAAGTCCCTGGAATGCCCTTTTATGTTCAACACATTCGCATTGTTCACACAACCGTGTGGTTGATGCAACCAATACAGCAAGTGGGCCAAAGTACAAACTGATTCAGCAAACTTCCTGTGCATGCTGTTAGTATGACTCTGGTTGACCTGGGACAATTCTAGGTAACAGAACAGACAAGGTGACTTTAACTGTCATCGTAAATTAATAAATATAATAAAAATGCCAAACAAATCTTAATTAGTTTTCCTGGAATAACGAGTAGTGCCACAAGTACAGTCGAACACCTCTATTTATATGCAACAACCTTGTATTTAAGGTCACCCTAGGTCAGTCCCAAATGGTATCTGTAACCGTAGATCGTGAAACTAGTCCCACTAATAGTAATATGGTCCTTTGGTATTCAGGTCACTTTAGCCGAGTCCCAAGGGTGGCCTGAATAGTGAAGTTCTGCTGTATTGCACAACGTCTTAATCCTTTGATATCATGAGTCGTTCATGTAATATCAAACACAATACTTTTACTTCAATGTACAAACATTTTAGAATCCCTTAATTAATACATTTTACAATGCCCTATAGATACATTTAATTCCCCGTGATTCCAAATCTGACACATGAAATCATGGGAAAATAAAATGTACTGGGCAGAGATTAGAGGTAGATTGACGAGATCGTAGACCTTAAGGTCAGAGGTGAACCAGAAATGGCATGATTGGGAGTGTCTTCTTCCCTGCAGTATCTCCAAGACAGCTGGTGAATCATTGATGATAAGTATCCCTACTGACATCTACGACTCCCTTTCTAAGAACCTGCTCCAGTTGAAATGTCATTTGGGCAAGTTATAATCCAGCTGCATTCTGAACCTGATTACATCGCAAATGTGAAAACAGTTTTCTTTTTAAATCATCTTCTCTGAATCTGATGCGCAATCAAGACATAATCACCTTTAAAAAACTGTACAACTACTGATGGTGTGAAATTACGACATTAATCCATCTATTCTGTGCTAGAATCAAGTCATTAGCTCGTCTATTCTGCTTATTTCATCCTTGTCAATGTGTTGGTGACAATGCTGAATTAATTTTTTCAAAAACTGCACTCCATTTTATGTGTGGTAGTGGGACTTCAGTAGATTACTGGCAAACACAAGCAGCATGCATCAGGGGAGACAAGAAATCAATACGTAGATGAGGAACACCTTGTTAATTCAGTGGCATGGAAATCAATAGAACCATGCATGAAGTGGCCACCCATACACAGAACGCCCTCAAAGCTATCACTCATACACGTACTTCTTGGTGGAGCAGATATTACAAAATATCTCCACTTACCATCAAATTGTCTCCAAACACACAGATTTTAAATCTTACTTTGGGTACATTATATCAAGGCTGAGGCTTACATTAGATTTAACATGAAAGTATGTAATGACAAAATCACACCAGGAAACAGAGTGTTCTGGTAGGACAGAACACTAATACTGTTACGATTAATTGATTCTTTCGATGATTGGTTGATTCATGCTTCTGTTTAATTATTTATAATCTTATGTGATCAATGACTGTTTTGATTATTTAACCGTTTGTTTGGAGTAAAATATGTATAAATACCAAATGACCATGACTATTTCGGTTTCATGAAAAAGACGACACTGGCATTGTTCAAAACTGCTATGCTTACATTGCATTTGGAAACATCACATTATGATCAAACACAAAGCATCCACTCAGCTGGCCGTTCGATAAGCTCCCTGTGGTAATTATTATGAACAGGAACATACATTTTGTTAAATATGTCATATGTTTACGTTAACTGCCACTGATGATTTGTGCTACTTCTATCACTCTTATTATAATGTCCACTCATAAACCGATTATACAAACAATCATCGATTGGATTGGCCAAAACAATTATTGGTTGTGGAAATTAAAATGATTCCCCATAGTACAGAACAAAAAGAATTGTTCAAAATGACAAACTGTCGAGTCTGGATAGACTGGACACATTTCGGCCCACTCACCTTGGTGAAGGGGTGCAGTGTCTGGGGTTGTAACACTGGCGTGTTGTCGTTGCAGTCTAAATCACCAAATACTAAGTCCTGACTAAATCCACCTGGATTAGCCAAGTCCACAGCCATCTTTGACCTCCACCTACAAACAGTCACAGTCTCGGTCACACTACATTGTCCATGAATATGATAGATGATAGAGTAAAATGTAGGAAATATATTTTTATATTTTAATACCAAAGGAGGGCAGAGTGGAAAAACATCACGGCCATACCGGTGGTCAAACGGAAAGGGAAAGGGCACAGCTGAGATAGAAGGACGGTGTGAGGATGGACAAGAGAAGACCGGGGGAGGATGAAAGATGGAGGGATGGACCCGGTCTGCTCATAGGAAGCTATAGAGAAAGAACAGAATGAGTGGTTCAACAATACATGACCCTTACTCCCGCACAGCAGAGAGTACGGAGTGAGAACATGAATATTTCTATTACACTAGGTACTAGCCAATGGCCAATCAAATAGTAAGGTTGTATACTTTTAATAAACATATTGGAAGACCTTTTGCCAACTTGACTGGTAACAAATACAGGGTTCAATCTAGGATCTTGGACAAGTGGGCCAAGGTCCCATGTAGGTTGTAAAAGGGGGCCTTTTTTAAACATTGCACCTAAGGCAGGGACTGAAAATCCCTCTGGGAATTGACTAATTAAACATTACTAATGACTTAATATGGAGTTCTTGTATTAAATTGATTTCCATTCTAGGTGCTGCAGCTAAATAACAAGGATGTTTTTCTGAATTTTTTGAACAGAAACAACTGGCATTCCATCGACGATATGATATGTATTCAATACCAACCCTGGATATGTAGTTAATAAATTATATTATAATAATAGGGTCAACGTTTTCTGCAGACACTGCAGGAAGCCAGGAAGGAAACCAACTTTGAGCGTTTGTTTATTTCAAGTAGACACAAGAATAAATGAAAGTGCACCACACTTTAACTGGATGCAACATGTTATCATTCATTTACCTCACATATACACAGGATTTGGAAATGAGAATATTTTGAAAAAAACTGTTATCATATAATGGTACTTTGCACTTTACGTTTTTTATTGCGGTTTGTATTTTGCGATTTTATGAAAATAAATACAGTAATAAGAATTTAACAACTTTTGTATTGTGTGTTTTACTGGTGGAGCTACTCATCACAGAAGTCACTTCTTTGTGACGGAAGTCAAGCACATCAAACACTCTCTAAAAACACAACACGACTGAATCTTGATAGCTTGCCTCATTTAGGCATCTTCAAACGTCCGTGTAGCCAATTCGAATATTTGGGGGTGCGGGCCACGTGCGGACCTATGCAAACACAAAGTTAAATTTTATTTAAAAAGTGCCATCCAATTCCATTTGGTAGCGAATTTAATTATTGCCTCTACTATTATTGGTAATAATTTAAATTTCCAATGAATATTTACATGTAATACCTTTCGCTTTGCCCCACATGTCTAGGAGTGACTTTTGCATTTTACTTCGTTTCATGATTCTGTCTAGCGGACACACAGCATGCGAGCTCTGGCAGATATTTTACGCCTCGGTAAACACAGTGTGCGTGCTCTGATGGATAATTGTATGCCTAGCAGATTTGTGTGGAATTAGAAGTAGGTAGCGCGGTGCACTTCATTTTCAGCCAGAACGACAATGTAATAATTACTTGTTACTGTGTCTTGGCTATCTTGCACAGAAATTCCGGATACCTACAAAATATCGAATAAATTCAAGGATTTCCTCGTCAATTAATGTAGAATGTCTTTAGGGCACATCAACGGAATTTGTATGTGCCAGATACCACATTTACGTGCCTTTCGGGCGTATTTTTGAAATTTTGGTGAGTCAGTTATTAAAATATTGTGTCAATGGCGCAAAGGCGCGGCCTGGACTGAACCCTGCAAATAAATTGGTTAAGAATAAGAAAAAGAAATTATTTTGCTAAATAGCTGGAGAAAAAGTATGTGTTCACTTCTAAAATTGAGCCCAGACCTAAACACAATAGAATGACAACCATCAGCTCAAAAACAAACATTCGTTAGTAAAAACACACAACCTGATCAGTGAACACTCATTATTGATCATTGTAGAAGATAACAGGAAAATATCCAGAATTAGCAAAAATCTATGCACAGTTGGTGACTCCAATCAGGAGCGGCTGAATGGAGATTACTACAAGGTGGAGAGAGCCATGTCCTAGAATAGCCTGTTGTACCGGGACAACATCTAATACCTGCCGGGGAGGAATGCCAAGGTGCCTAGCTGGAGATGTTTACTATACAACTTCTACAGCTGCTATGGAGTGTACAGAGAGCTGGTTAGTTTACAGTACAATCTTGCTATAAGAAACACGCTGAAACTTGGTCAAACTGTTCCACATCTAATTACAATCAAGCTAGCTTGCATGTGTATGTGCGTGCGTGCGTGCATGTGTGTGTGCATGCATTTCCTCTGAGTTGCTTTGCATCTCTGGCACTAAAATTTCACGACACGATCCATCAGAAGAAATGTAATGCTTTTTTTTCTTCAAAATTCACTATTGGTTAGGGTTTTTTATTAGTTCTAGGGTTCATTCCGGATGTTAGACAGGCATTAATTACTTCTTCACAATTGTGTTTTCTGTGAATGTTGTGAGGTTTTGTGTCTTGAAAAACTCTGTGTGTAGCACCATCCGCAGTATACATGTGCATTTTTTCCTGAACATAATACATATATCCAACGTTTCTAATATCTATGAAGAGAACACAAAAACTGTGCAGGCCAGAGCGGAGATTCTTAAGTCGTTTCCCTTTAAAAAGTGGATGTTCCATTGTTATGTTAGAAGTCCTTACAGCAAGAGTCCACTGTACAACCACAAAATATAAACCAAAGTTCTACATTTAACTTTAAGAGATCTTTGTAGAGCACACAACTTAATGGGTCACTTCCGTGTAACCAATTCCATGTGACTACAACATCTGAAAAGGTGATGAAACCTCGTCAGAATCACGCACCCAATATCTGGATCTACCATCAACACAGACGTAGGTTCTACATATCTGCTCTGATTCCACCCAGTTAGAACATCCAAGTAATTACAACCAGACACATACCACGTCAGGTCTACTGGCTCTGAAGACAGTCACCCACCCTTCCACATTTACAGAACAACACTAACATGTTCAAGGCATTCTAGCAAACTTTAGAAACGAAATAATGATTACGTACAATTCAGTAATTAACAAATACTTTTCATTTTACTGCAGTGTAAGAAATATCACCATTACGCGATCTGATATCAACATACATTATTATGTAGTTGATGTTGTCATATTAAACAAATTACTATGATGTCAATGACTATACTTAAAATGTTAATATTATCTATGGCTATAAATCATAAAAACAGTAATATGCATTGCAAAATTACCCATTCTTTTCATAATCATTTTATTATCATGTGCATTAATAATTATTTGCTTATGAATGCCTTAAAATGTGCCACAATTAAAACCAGACTTGGACTCAATTACAATGTAACTGAAATTGAAACACCAATTCTGAATTTGAAACTGCAATTAAGTGTTTAAAAGTAATTAGAATTGATGACAATGTAAAAAAGTTGAACACATTTCAGTTACTTTGCATTTACTTAAATTTTACTTTCATCATGAACATTTAGCTTTAAAAACATGAAATTCTTTCTTTACAATGTATTCAAACAAACTTCAGAGTGGCCAGAGTGAATCAAATAATTAGTACAAACTGGCACTATGTCTGTAGGACTTCATAAATTGAATTGAATTATGACCCTCACAGTTCAAAGGTAATATCACCATTGAACTGAGACATAATCTGAAAAATACCTAAAAATGAAATGAACACTATCCACCCACCACCACCATCACATCAATTAATTCATATTAAAGTGCTTTTTTTTCTTTCTGAAATGTAGCCAAACTGCTATTGGAGTTTACCAACTGGAATAGTGCGTCATGTCCCAATAAATAAAAAAAATACTCAAACGAGCCTGCAATATGTGCTCCAACTCACATTAATGATCCGTGACTACCTGGAATTACGTGCAAAGTGCAGTCATATTTATAAACGCTGTGTAGTATCTAAAATCGCACACCAGGAATGCATGATTACAGTGTCAGAAACTGCAATGTTGCCCATAATTGCAAAGCTAGGTCTTTATTACATAATTACATATTAATGGCCAATTATGAATTTCAGTGTTAGTGGGGCATTACCAGAGACTGTAAACAAGCAGTCTGGCCTGACATACCGTCAGCTTCAATTATCACATGCAGTCTGAGTCAGAGTCAGGGCAAAAACTGATGCCAGTACTGAAAATTGAACTGTGGCAATGTTTTTAGACATTCCTGTGATATATTTCACTACAGTTTATAATGGCATTTCAGTAGGCAAATTATTAGTGGGTCTGGCTGGGTGTGTCACCTGCCACAATATTCCCCATTACGTGAACTCTGAAACAGGAGTACCCGTCCTTTCTGTATAATTATTAACTTTTAAATGCTGTGTAATGTGTAAGACATGGTGACCTTTTGATTAATGGATTAGTTTATCACAAACCAATTAAAAACACACAGTTCTACTTACCATTTTAAACTAACTTATGTAAACCTTGTTTTAATATTCTAACAGTGCACGAGAATCAAACAATTTGATAGGAGTTGATTTATTTTTGCAGAATGTTCAAACGATGACTAAAGTCTCAAGGCTATCAAAAGAATAGATGTGTTTTTATACAATTCCTGCTAACATTTGAAGGGGAATGACTCTTGCTATGCTTTCATTCTCAGCACTTGCATCACAGTCTAACTGAGCTGAAAATTACAACTTTCAAGAGGATTTGCACTGGTTGGGTGTGGTCGCACTGTATTAAGACTAAAGTATAAATTACATGCCATGTTAGAATTTAACAGCCCATTCTATGCTAACTAAACCCACGGGGACCACCTTAAATTTGTATTAAAATTCACCTATGCATGCAACTATCTAAATGATGACTGCATGCAAATTTCCAGAGCCAAATTCCAATTAGTTATGAAGTTATGTTTGATTGAATGCACCCAAAAAGAGTTTGGGTTTTGGCTGATTTGGCATGGGATTACAAAAATTCTTTCTCAATTAAGGTAGGTTAAGTTCTTATATAGTGCATTACCCAGTCCTGAGGCCTGCTCAAACCGCTTTACACTTTACTCCCTGACAGACCTGTTCAATCGAACACCATCTCTACTACTCTGGGAAGCATCCAGCCATGCTGCAATTAATGCGCGAAGACTATTCATACACAAACATCCACCACTGTCTATAGCCAGGTACTCATTCACACAGCTGAATGAATGGAAGCAATGTAGAGTGAACGAACTTGCCGAAAGTTCGACACCGCATCACAGGATTCGAACCCGGGTTCTCCCAGTCTACATTGCGAAGCTGTAGCCACAGCACCAATGCACAGTTACTTGCTTTCACTTGGCTCATTTCACACCTATTTCACCAAAATTTAAAGTATCAATATTGGTAGTACAAATTTTTTACTGGCATAAAATAATAAATTTAGTGAAATCATGATTGATCAGTGAAAAAATTTGCAAAAGTGATCCAGCTATATATCATTATATATATATATGTTACCTGAGCGAACGATTAAAGTCTATCTCAAAATGTAAAAATCTGCCACTGAATCACCAAGGACAGTATACATGTATTAGCATGACACCGATGAGAGTGTCCAGACCAGGCACACGAGCTCATATGAATGTTGGCGAAACAGGCCCCAGATCTAGATAGTAAGTGGACAATGAAGCTGAACATTGGGTTATCGAGGGTCCAAAACTTGTTAATTAATCTAGTATAATTTGTGAAAGCTGCCCGTCTGAGGTATTTGTCGATTTTGATATTAAACACAGTTATGTTGCTAACATTTACACAATCAGTAGTCTGTTAATTTCTTACATTTATTTACACTTACTGTGAGAAAAATCTTATCAATATTTAATCACTCTACGCTCCAAGTCTATTCCCAAAAAGGCGTGAACAGCTAGCAAAGAGAGCGGATACCTTTTGAATAGAGGGTAAAAAGAGAAGAAAACCACAACTGAGATGGGCGAATTGTGTGGAGAGATATGGCGGGATTAGGAGGGGAGTGGAGAATGACAGCAACACAAGAGCTAGGGGGAGTAGAGATGTATTGTGGAGATGACAATTGATGCAGGATCATTGACAAAAGAAGGAAACAAAACTAAGGACAAGTACTACCAGCATCAAGGCTAACATAACTCACTCACTCACTCACTCACTCACTCACTCACTCACTCACTCACTCACTCACTCACTCACTCACTCATGTCGGCCACTAGGGTCAAACATTAGTGGCTTCAATCATCCGTTTACAGATCCCTCTGTCTGCCATTGCCGTCTTCAGCTCCTCCGTCTCTAGACCCACATCTTCCTTTAAGCAGTCAATGTAAGTTGCTGCTGGTCTTCCTGCCTTGGTTCTTCCATGTGTCGGTTGCCACAAGATGGTCTTAGATGCCATTTCATCCTTATGTCTGTAGCAGTGTCCAGCAAATCTAAGTCATCTTCTTCTGATTTTATCAGTGACTGTACACATTCCACTGTACAGTTCTGTTTGTCAAATGTTGTTGCCAGTGAATGTTAAATGCGGCTCGAAGCATTCTTGTATAACATTCGTCTAGTTGTTTTTCAAGTTTGTTCATCATTGTCCATGTTTCGCGTCCATAGAGTAGCACAGACTTCTCTAAAACAGCTCCCTGGCAATGATGCTGGTGTTTCATAATTGGTTGAATGCTATATATTTGTTTTTTCTAGGATTGATCTTTAAACCAATCCTTGCACATGATGTTTCCATTCGTGTTAGAAGCTCCTGCGCCTGGTTGATCACTTCTGATAGCAGCGCAATATCATCGGCAAATTCAAAATCGGTGATCACCTCAGGATTAATACGTTTATTTTTCATTCTTGTTACCTGGAATCCAAGTTCCTCTTCTCTTCCGTCGACTGCTCACTGCAGTGCATAGTCAAGGACTAAGAGGTATGGCGCCAGCGGGTCACCCTGTAGCACTCCCGCCGTGATTGTACTTTGGCACGTGTGTTCCTGTACATGTTAGAAATAGCTGTTATTAGCTGTTTGGGGACACCATAGGCCTCAAGAATCTTCATCATCTTGCCACGACGAACCGTATGGAATGCTTTTCGGAAGTCTACGAATGTCATAATTGCAGGAAGATGCTTTGCCCTAATTCCTTCTATTTACCTTCTCTGGGTTAGTATATGACCTACTGTTGTCCTTCCTGTCCGAAATCATTAATTTCAGGGCATATTCTGTTCAATATCATCTTGTTGAATGTCTTTGCCACAATGGAGCTAAGGCAAATGCCCCTGTAATTCCCTGCTATGCTTAAATCGCCATTCTTAGGTATTGGAATAATATTCAGAACTGCCCACTGTAGCGGTATTTTCCCTTCAATCAAAGCTTTGTTGCAAAACTCTAGTATGATACTGTCCAGATCACAGTGTTTTAGCAGCTCTTTCCATCATTCAGGGATTTCTTGGCCTTCTCATACTCGTCTCTTTCAAAATGTCCGTACCAGTTTTCCACCCTTTGTTTTGCAGTTTGCCCTTTAGTTGTCCTTTACGAGCTGTCTTTCTACCACTTATCTGGTTTATAAGCTTCCGGCTCTGTCCGTGTCTTCCATTAATGTGTACATTTTCGACTATAATGATGTTGCTGCAAAGTTCTTCCTCCTGCACAACGTTATAGGCTGTCTCCGGGTTCTTCTCGGCCTGCTCATATCTCACTCTGTTGTCAGCTACAGTGTTTTGCAGGTAGACCCTATAGGCCTCTTCAACTTTCTCTCTGGCTGATGTTACTCGTGGATCATCTGAGCATATTTTCTTTCTGTCGCAGCTCTATTTGTTGAAATGAAATGCTCATATCACCCCGTTTCTGTTTCATCTCTCAATTCCAGAATCAGAAATTTGTTCCATACTTCATGTGTACAGTCCTTGCTTAGCACATTCCAGTCATACTCCACGGCTTGGTGGCAACTTTTTCTTACGTAGACTTAGTCGTATTGTAGCTGTGACAATGCGATGATCAGATCCAACACTTGCAAAGGTACTGTACGGTTCACAGTTCATCAGGCTATTTTCACGCTACCCACACTACAGGAATAAACACACTAGAAACACTAAATTTAAAAATATATATAAAGTAAAGTAAAGTTGTGTTAACTCTAAATCTAGAAGTGTTATTAAATCCTTTGTTAAAATAAAATGGCATTTCATTATTGATTATTTCAATATTAATTATCATTTTATAAACATATGATTTAATAATTTGCAGCATAGTGGTTAGACCACATGGATGACAATGATTGGCCATGGTACTGACATATAATAATTGATATTGTTATTATCATTGATGATGATATTTTGATCATATACTCAATTATAACATCAGACATCACTTTGTTCACGACAGTGGTAGGCAGCCAGAATGGCAGTAATACTACACTAGATGTGGGCATGAGACTGGGTAGTGGCAGACGTAGTCGAAGACCCTGGCAAAATAGGGGTAAGACCACATTAGATTTTACATAGGCGGCCATTATAATGTTTCCTTCATTTCCTGCAAAGTTTGTCCAAAAATCTTCCTGAAAATTTCACAGCGGTCTTACCCCAATTAAATGTCCTGAATGCTGCAAATGTTCATGAAAGTTAGATTTAAATCAAACAATACATGTAATTAGATTAACCACAAAGGGAAAATTACACTGTCTCAATTTATTTTACAATCGGGCGACGCCGGTTCAATCCTGACAGCATGCAAACCTTTGATTTTCTTTACACTTTTTTATTTTTATTTTCACGAAGTAATATAAACAAAATCATTTTATACTATAATGCACTGTTTGTAAATATTTTTTTTATTTTTGTAGTAATTATTTATTCGCCACAAAAATGAAAATATGGTCATTATATATAACGATGTTTCTAAATTGTATTTATCTAGACAGATCTCAATCTGTTTTCACATATATATATATCCATGCGGAACGCAAGGAAGATTATTCTTAGATGACCGGTAGTGTGCCAGTTTGATGCGTTTTGTATGTTGCTTGGCGCATTAGTGGCTGTTTATAATGTATGCGCTGAGGCGCGGCGCCATTCTAACGTATGCGCAATCGCTATTGTAATCTGTGCCATCCCCACTTTTATTACCCGGTAGTTAAATGTTAGAAAGTTGTGATTGGATATTTGTTATAATATGCAATACTGTTTTCTAGTAATCAATATTTTTAGGACAAGTTATGAAATTTCGAAAACTGACATTTACGGCGATGTCTGTTGATGTCACATCTGTGACTGTGGCTGTGCGCTCTACTTCCTTTTCAATCAATATAGGAATACGTTCTTAATCTGAACAATCCACATTTTTAACAGTTCAATTTTAGTAAGTTGTATTAATAAAATGTAATACGTGTATATTATTATTGTGTCTGTATCAATATTTTATGATAGAAATTACGAACAGTTAATATTTCCACTTTAATTTGCATCACCTGACACCTGTATTCCTGTAATCCTATATTATTGTAATTCACATTTTATAATTCAGTCTAGTCATGTTGACTATCCATTTTGTTGATGTTAATAATATTTAATGTTTTGTTTGTGGTGTTTTTATGTGAATCATAATATCTTGTTGTGATTTGTATTTCATGCCACAAATACTCAGGAATTCTGGTGGTGAAGATAAAGATAAGTTACGATATATCAAACAATCCTGCATACTCACATACAAGGACAGAATGTTCACACTGTCGCCTCTACATGGCTTCTGCCGTGAATCACAACACCGAAGTGATATCGATGTTGTGTGCACTAAGAAAAGTGTGGTATTACAAAAATGCAGAAATGTACTGTTTTTTATTTTATTTTCAGAATGGATTCCGAAGCACGCAAGGCCAAGCTGCTAATCGTTGGGCACAGTTTTTTGCGTCGCATGTCAGAAGCGTGCACCAGCAATGCTGAGTACCGCTATTTATGTCCCAACCTTCTCCTCTCTTGTATGTTTGACAAGGTGTCTTTCTAGGAAAGGGGGACTTACCTTGGGTGGTTTGTTCCGTGAATTTGGAGTTGTGTGTGCAGAGGCGCCAAATGTTGTTTTAATCGACATAGGAAAGAATGATCTATGCAATGGCTGTGCACCTGAAGAATTGGCAGAAGGTATTGTGTCATTTGCTCAGAAACTGACTTCAATACTTTCTGTATTACAGGTAGTGATATGCCATATTCTAACATGAATTCCTAAGTCCGGCAGCCACTATGTTGTTCCAAATGATTTTGACCAAGCCCGGCACATTGTTAGTACACGAATAGCCCAGCTGATCACTGATTCAAATAAAATTAATTTCTGGGCACATCGTGAATTGTTTCTTCCAAAGCATTTTGCATGAGACGGAGTGCACATGAGTACCATTGGCATGAAGAGATATGTCAGTAGCATGAGGAGAGCAGCTATTATAGCTTTCAAGCGATGCCAACATCAGGTTTAGCTGCTTTCTTCGTGCTACAAGTACAACATGTACAACAGGTCCTCTAGTACACAAAATGGTCCGGTAAATATTATTCTACTAATCCTGTTCATAGGTTAACTGTGAGCAATAGTTTAAATAAGTAGGCCATGTTAAAAGAGGTATATATACAAGGTTACATAGCATGAAATTATATATTAACAACTTCCATCCCTCAAACGTTGATTGCGCCACTTTCGAATTAATTTGTACTACTAGTAGGATGTATTAAAAATTGGTACTTACAAGGTCACAGTTCATTAAAGTTTAAATGTATTATTGTCTTTGACATTTGTAATCCCTCAAACGTGTGCACATTTATTAATTAATTACACTATTAATTTCAGTACATACATCAAATGTGAAATATAGGTCAAATAAATAGGTCATGTTCTAATAGCCATTTACAAGTTTACATAGCATTAAAGTAATTATATTAACAATTTTGCACCCAAATGATAATTGACAATTTCTTAATTCATTTTCACCTAAATTATGTCATTTATATGGAATTAATCCCAATATGTAGGTCAAATCTAGGTCAAAATGGAATGTATGTCAAGTGTGAAGGTCAAGGCAAGGTCACCAAAATTGACATTTCCTAAAGGGTTGTATCATGATTCATCCAGTGGGTGCATTTATGAATTAATTATGCCATAAATTCAGGTATATAGGTCAAATGTGAAATATAGGTCAAATAAATAGGTCAAGTTCTAATAGCCGTTTAAAGGTTGCATAGTATAAAATACATTATATTCGCAATATTCATACTTCAAACGTTAATAGTGCTCATTACCTAATTAATTTTCAGCTAAATGATGTCATTAATACGAATTAATCCCATGCTGTGGACCAAATCTAGGTCAAAAGTGGAATGTAGGTCAAGTGTGAAGGTCAAGTCAAGGTCACCAAAAATTGACATTTCCTTAAGGGTTGCACCATTTTTGATTTCATGTACGTAAGTTACATAGCATGAAATTATATATTAACAACTTCCATCCCTCAAACGTTGATTGCGCCACTTTCGAATTAATTTGTACTACTAGTAGGATGTATTAAAAATTGGTACTTACAAGGTCACAGTTCATTAAAGTTTAAATGTATTATTGTCTTTGACATTTGTAATCCCTCAAACGTGTGCACATTTATTAATTAATTACACTATTAATTTCAGTACATACATCAAAATGTGAAATATAGGTCAAATAAATAGGTCATGTTCTAATAGCCATTTACAAGTTTACATAGCATTAAAGTAATTATATTAACAATTTTGCACCCAAATGATAATTGACAATTTCTTAATTCATTTTCACCTAAATGATGTCATTTATATGGAATTAATCCCAATATGTAGGTCAAATCTAGGTCAAAATGGAATGTATGTCAAGTGTGAAGGTCAAGGCAAGGTTACCAAAATTTCCTAAAGGGTTGTATCATGATTCATCCAGTGGGTGCATTTATGAATTAATTATGCCATAAATTCAGGTATATAGGTCAAATGTGAAATATAGGTCAAATAAATAGGTCAAGTTCTAATAGCCGTTTAAAGGTTGCATAGTATAAAATACATTATATTCGCAATATTCATACTTCAAACGTTAATAGTGCTCATTACCTAATTAATTTTCAGCTAAATGATGTCATTAATACGAATTAATCCAATGCTGTGGACCAAATCTAGGTCAAAAGTGGAATGTAGGTCAAGTGTGAAGGTCAAGTCAAGGTCACCAAAAATTGACATTTCCTTAAGGGTTGCACCATTTTTGATTTCATGTACGTAAGTTCCCAATCAAATAAATGCAGTCCTCATGCAGACTGTGCACAAGAAATGGATTGAAAACCAATAGACAAAAAATGCCACCATTTTAAGATTTTAAAGTTGAATAGCGCCGCAAATATTGAAGATATCAAAAAATTCAAAAAGGGTAGTAAACTACATATCATTATCCATCATGTAGCACCATTTAAATGATGATATAACATATTCTATTTTTTGTTGACATACCTAGCTTTAAATAAGTTATTGTGTCAATATTTTTTTATATTTTGGGGTCAAAATAAACTTCTTCTTTTTGCTTATCAGAAAAACAACTTGTCTTGTGATGTATTCTGCTTACGCGAACAGAATACACAACATGCAGAGCACATAGTTCACACATTTATTACACGCCAAACGGAGAGCAGGTAATGTAGTCACCCACATCGTAGGCGTTGTGCCGACGTAGTGCCAGGCAAGTGCCCTGCCGCTGAATCTGGGAAATGAGGGCACCTCCATCCCAGGAGTATTCACGAAATTACGGCTACCAGAATTAGTAACTTGCTCTAGCTGACAGTGTACACAATAAACTTACCGTTGTGTGGTCTACGCCTCATAAATGTACAGTATACACTACATGTTAACCGATCCACAATTCTGACAGCCAAAATCCATTCAGTGCCATCTTGAATAAGTAATAAACATTGGCTTTCTGCATCTCGCAGAAGCTCGAGATTCTCGCGATAGTTCAGCTTCTCGGAATGATGGAGCGTGGGCGCCGTAGGGGAAGGTGGGGTAAGACGGTCCAGTTCACAAAAAGAACGGTATACCGGACCACTCGATTTCTGCCTTACACAAGCATAATATGCAGTTGTCACCAACAATTTTTTTAATCGTTCAGCAACGTATCAATAGTATTAATCAGAACCACTTATGTCATCAATGGCATGCAAACAAAGCGTCAAGTAAGTTGTTTTAGTGAAATAATTACAATATTCGTAAGACAATAATCACTTCACGAGCCATACGGAAGTACTCGGTTTCTGCCTCATCGTGTTCAAAATAATCACTTTGCGAAAAATCGTAACGCATTCACTGTATAAACTCCACGGGCTGTTCGTTAACTTTCTTGTGGTGATTAGGGTTAATAGTTGCTTACAATTTCGCCCGATAAATTTTAATATTACGGTTGTTTACATCACCGTCACTGATGTGGTGCACTGTAGTCACGTGGTCTGCGTTCGCTATAAAAATATATGTCAAAAACCTGTTTGCCTCGTTTTAATTTGAGACAAATAACTTTGTTGCAAGTTTGTATACGTCCTTTGCTCATTGTGTCCGATATATCTGACTAAATATGTACTTAATATGAGATCCAGCTATATAATTGTAATGAGGCAGAAACAACTCAGATAGGGCAGAAACAGAGTAGGTGACTATATGGGACAAAACAGTGCACTTAAAAGGAACCAACAAATGGCTTATATTAAAGACTTGCTCTTTGTGAAATACATACAATTATTATACGATAATGAACGTTTTTTGAGGAACTCATTGTTTGGTTATCACAAAAACAAAACTGTTTTCACCGGAGGCCGTTTTTATATATTACTAATTAAGTGTAAAATCGTGGGTTAAAACGACTTCCAACTAGAACATCAATTCCCTTCACAAAAATAAAATAGTGCAAATTAGCAACAATACTTTCAATATTATACATGAAACATAAATTAGTATAATAAACTTTCAATCGTATGTTGTGTATCGACTACGTGGCGCAAAGCAGCCCTGTTCATCACACCGCTGATAGGGTCTTTATAACCCACCGTGACATCATATTGAATGACCTGGCTTGGACAAAACTGGACAGATTTACAGTAACTTTTAATGAGTTTATACTGTCCGCCATTCTGACAGAGAGACAGGTGGAGAAACTACAGGTAGCAGAAAACAACTGGGTCAGAAGAATATGTAGAGTAACGCGAGAGGATAGAAGGAAGATGAAAGAATTGAGAGAGGAGATTGGAATAAAAAAAACACCTAAAGAGGAAAGTAGCCGGTAACAGAATGAGATGGGCGGGACATGTACATAGAATGGGTGAAGACAGACTGGCGAAAAGAGCATGGAAAGTAGAAGAGGGTGGCAGACGAAGGAGAGGAAGACCAAGGCTGAGATGGAACGACAGCATAGAACGAGACCTGGGGAGGACTGGTGTGAACAGCCATGAATGGATGGTCACTGCGGGCGAGAGAGAGAGAGAGAGAGAGAGAGAGAGAGAGAGAGAGAGAGAGAGAGAGAGAGAGAGAGGTGGAGAAAACTTATAAGAAAAGTAGAATAAGCTACCAAGTGTCGTGGACCCCACCCCGCAAGACAGAAAACAACGTGTAGTAGTTGATGGGGAGGCTTCAAACTGGAAATCGGTATTGAGTGGGGTACCACAGGGATTAGTATTAGGACCTATATTATTCTTAATATATATCAATGATTTGGATGATGAAATAACAAGCAAGGTGTTGAAGTTTGCGAATGATACAAAAGTGTTTAGAAGGATTTAAAGTGATGGAGATAGACAGCATTTACAAGATGATCTTGACAGGTTGATCAAATGGTCTGAAAAGTGGCAAATGCTGTTCAATTTTGGGAAATGTAAATGCCTCCACACAGGACATGGGAACGAAGAGGTAGAATATACAATTGGGGGTATTGTACTAAGTACTACTGTAAAAGAAAAGGACTTAGGGTTAACCATTAGTGCTGATATGAAGGTTTCAGAGCAGTGCGGAATTGCAGCTTGAAAGGGAAATCAAATCCTTGGATTAATTAGGCGAAACATAACGTATAAGGAAAAAGAGCTCATAATACCGCTGTACAAAACAATAGTTAGGCCTCATTTAGAATATTGTATTCAAGCTTGGAGGCCACATCGCAGGAAGGACATATATATGCTAGATAGAGTGCAGAGGAGAGCAACTAAAATGGTACCAAAACTGAGGGATCTTAGTTACGAAATACGCCTAAAAATGCGGTTAACAACACTAGAGGCCAGGAGATTGAGAGGAGATCAGATAGAAGTGTTTAAAATATTGAATGGTTATGAAAATATTGATAGAAATTTTTTTTTCAGTTAAGAAAGATAGAAGGACTAGAGGACATGAAGTTACATTAGCAAAGGAGCAGAGTAGATTATATATAAGAAAGTTTTCATTTTCACAAAGGACTGTCAATGAATGGAACAGATTATCTGCTGATTGTGTGGGTGCTAGTAGCGTGAATATTTTTAAAAATAAAATCGACACATACCTCAGACGGGCGGGATACACATAGATAAAAGGGTCGGACTCTCGATAAGCCAAAGGGCTTCTTTGTCCACCTGCCACCTAGAGTTAATTCTCTGGGTGGCAATCTTGTTAAATCTTGTTAAGGGAGCTAGGGGGAGAAGAAGAAGAAGACTGTCT
The DNA here is from genome assembly GCA_020002185.1 of Paraescarpia echinospica. Classification (NCBI taxonomy): domain Eukaryota; kingdom Metazoa; phylum Annelida; class Polychaeta; order Sabellida; family Siboglinidae; genus Paraescarpia; species Paraescarpia echinospica. The sequence continues at coordinate 62,404,377 of CM034532.1, forward strand.
GCCAGTGAGTAGTAATCTATTGTATTCGATTGATACATTTCATGATGGCTTACTAAGTTGCTACATTCACCTTAGATCAGCCAAAAGTAAAATCAATACGTCTATTAATATTTCAAACAACCAAGCATCGCTGCGTGTGGAATGTCATATATTGCATATTACCCAGACCAAAGTCGCAAGCAATTTTAATGTATATGATCGGCAAAAAGTTACAACACTTTAATTACGGCCAAGATATGGCCGTCTTAGGCGGGGACAGTCTTATTCCAGTCCGTTGTCATACATAAGATACCATACACTCGTGATAATCGTCGTATACGTATGTGTAAATATATTTCGAAATATATGTTTAATGGGTCACAGGAAGACGGCATGTAACATGCCATGTGACCACCATGCAACACAACTCTATTTTTTAAATGGTTGTTTTGTGCAAGCATATTGTTATGTTGGTGTTGTTACAAAATAAATTGATTTGATTTGATTTTGATTTGACTCCACCTTCCCCTATCTGCAATCACAAATGTGTTCAACCGACCTTGTTTGTTCCTACATTTGTAATATCATGTTTTCCATTACTAGAATAAATATGGTCAAGGTATACTGGGCGTCAAATTGTAAACCTAAAACGAACAGTCGATTGTGCTTTTGCCGAGCATCTTTTCGTTGCGGGTCCGCAACTTCGGCGCAAATAGGCCTATATAGGCCCCCGTTTACTTTTGAAGTTCCCAACACCAGATTTAAGTGGGGCGAAGTACAACTGATTTAGCTATAACTTCCAGTTCATACCACCTCTGACTCGAGCGAGTGGCTCCGGGTAACAAAATATGCTTTATTTTGATGGATTCTGAGCACCGAATAAAAACAGCATAAAAATGGTATGTTTACTTAATATGTAAGGGGCCTAGCATAAAAAGCAGCAAAAACAATTTTTTCGGTTTATTCTTTACGCGGAAACATCACCAACATTATGGACCAAAATACTTTGAAAGCATGAGATGCATGCGCGTGTAATTGCATAGCGTTCGTGTGACATCAAATTATAGTCTGCATAGGCGTGTCTGGGGACCTGGGGGGGGCACTTGCCACCCCAGACCTTTTTCTTCCGATGTCACCGGTCGAGCCGAGACAGCGGAAGATGAAGTTATGGCGGCACGGGAGCGAAACATGTTCTACATTTTTGGTTCGGCCACCAGTGGAGGTTTGCCCCCCCCCTAGACTATCCTCTCTGGACACACCCCTGGTCTAGACCTACTACCTGAGTTACCCGGCGTTACTCGGAAAATAAGACAGTCATGTGTATGTGACTCTCCAAGATCCCCATCGCCCCTGACAAATTTAGAAACAAAAATACAAATCTACGAACCTTCTTCCACCAATGGGCCCGCAAGATCGCATACAAAATGTCAGCCCCATCAAAGCAAAACTATAACCGAGGTATGGGTCCTCATAGATAGACAGACATACAGACAGACAGAGAGACAGACAGACAGGCAGGCAGGCAGGCAAGCAGACAAACAGTCCAGACAGTCCCTTTTCACATATTCAGCTTAGGTCTTAGGTCGGGTACTCCAAACAGCCCAATCTTGGGCTAACGCAGGAGTTTGTGCTGTTTGTGCACATGCGCTGTGGGTTGCTTAAATTAATAAATTATTTAAAGGCAGTTCAGGTGTTTGGGTGTGATGAAGGGAAGGTTCATGATAGCTGTTTGAAAAGCAATAGGGCTTTCTATATCAGTGATTTATGCTGGGATCATGTTCCATACACGGATTGCTCTGGGGTAGAAGGAGAAAACAGCTACATTAATGCGGCACCTAGGGGCTACACAGTGGCCCCGGTTTCTTTACTGTGTTAGAAGGCCTGGCGGGAGGGGTGTTGACCTTGATAATGGTATTTAAAATTTTAAACATGCTGGTGCTCAGCTACATCTGCTGATGTAGGCCGATGGAAAAACTGGTGCTGCAAGCCTTCATATTACGGTTGCACACATCCTTGAAACAGTGCGCATTTCGCGCGACACCTCGTACAAAATGTATGTAGTCACCTGATGTATATATTGTCAAAAGTACCTTCCACCTAACCCTATCTTAAACCTAACCTTAAACATAACCATATATTTGCGGCCATCACTCCGTCAACGTGGTCAACATGAAGGCGCGTGACTTGCAAGAAGAATGATGATCTCGAGAAGCAGGTCGACGAGTTAAAGACTGAGATGTTTCAGCTTCGTGTGGCCAAGGTTACTTGTGGTGTAGCGTCAATGCTGTTCAAATTCCGCACAAGTCGATAGGGAATGTGTTTCGCCCGGAATACAGGCAAATATCCCGGACTTTCTCCAACAGTACCCACCCCCCTGTGAAAAATTCCCATTGTGAGCAAGTCGATAGGGCGAGTGCTCACCGACATCAACCAGACACAGATTAAGAGAACCTGGTGTGTGGAACCATTCATCTACAGCGCCTTGCACCAATACTGCGCTACTAGCTTTAGCGAATATAGCGGTTCGATGGTGTGTACTAGTTTTCGTCCTATATTGTAGTTCTTCATTGTTGCCCATAGTGCGGCATGCCACACTCTGTCAAATGCCTTCTTGAAATCAATGAAGACATGGAATAGTTCCTGTTGATGTTGCATGTATTTCTCACCCAGAACACGAAGATTGAATTGTTCCGTGGTGCTTCTTCCACTGCGAAAGCCCGCTTGTTCTTCGGCGATGATCTCTTCTACTTGTGGTTTCAGTCTGTTCAAGATGATTCTCAGCATCACTTTGCTCGCATGGCTAATGAGGCTGATGGTTCGGTAGTTTTTACATTGTTGTAGGTTGCCTTTCTTGGGGAGAGTAATTATCAGTGATTGAGTCCATGTTGTTGGCCACTCTCCAGTACGTCAGATTTTGTTGCAGATGTTGGTGAGGATGTCTATCGCCGCTTCTCCTCCGCTCATTACCAGTTCTGCTGGGATGTTGTCAAATCCAGCAGCTTTTCCTTTCTTCAGTGATCTTACAGCAATCTCCACTTCTTCACGTAATAGTGGAAAGTCGTCCTCATTTGATGATTCTTGGCTGGCTAGAACACTTGGATCTCCGTTGGTCTGGAAGTAGTATAATTCCGAACAGTATTCTGTCCATCTGTTGATAATGTTTTTTCTTCGGTGAGGCATTTAGTAATTCCCTTCTTTGTCTTGAATTGTGTTGACTTTCTCCTGCCTTTGCTTTGTCAATTCTCTCACGACTTGGTATGCTCTTTTGCTGTTGTTGTTGTTGTTGTTGTTGTTGAGGCAGTCTTCAATTTCCATGCACTGTTCTTCAATCCATTTTTCTTTGTTTTTTTTTCATTCCCTTTCTGATATTCTTGTTGAACTCACTGTACTTTGCTGCACATTTCCAGAATTTCTTCCGTGACCCAGGGTTTGGCTTTTCGGCGGTGTTTCCCTGGGATGTCATTAGCTGTTTCTGTCATCACTGCATTAAAGTCTGCAGTCGTCGCTTCTAGATCTTCTTCAAGCGTGAGCAGTGTGGTGCAAACTTCCCTCCAATTGTTGCTTGGAATGATGCTAAGATCGCAGGGTCTTTCAGTTTGTCCAAGTTGAACTTGAGCCTGGTATTCTTGTTTGTTGATCTTTTTCAGCCGTACTTTGAAGTTCATCAATACGATATCATGGTCGCTTCCTACGTCTGCTCTTGGGAAAGTCCTTGATTTGGCCCTGTTGATTCCAGATCTGAACCTATTTTGCACCAGGGTGTAGTCAATCTGATTGTGATCTCTTCCGTTAGGTGCATGGCATGTTAATCTTCGGGATGCTTTTTGTCTTCCAAGTGTGTTTGCAAGCACCATGTTGTTGTAGTTGACAAACTCCAGCAGGCGTAGCCCCCTCTCGTTAGTTGTAGCATTACAGAAAGGACCGCAGGAATCTTTCCATTCTGCATGTGCATCGTCTCCCACTTTGGCATTCCAGTCTCCCTGGACAATCAGAATGTCCTTCTTGTCTACCCCGTCGACGTCCTAGAGTTTATTGTAGAATTATTCCACTTGCTCATCATCATAAACTGATGTTGGGGCATATATACTTGTACCACCGTGATTTTGAAAGGTGTTGCTCTAAGGCGGATGGTTATGAGCCTGCTGGATATTGGGTGACACCATAATACCGAGTTCTTTATGTTTTTGTTGACAAGGAATCCTACTCCTTTTACATGTTTGTCATTTTCTCCACTGTAGTAGAATGTATTTCCTTCCTCTGTTTGTACTTCACCACAGCTCTTCCACCTGGTTTCACATAGTCCAAGGAGGCGCCATGTATATCTTTCCATCTCATGTTCAAGTTCTTTCACTTTTCCTATTTGGTTAAGTGTTCTTACATTCCATGAGGCAATATAGTGATCTAGTGCCTCCCACGGATTGTTTTGGGTGAGGGTCCATCACAAATCTGAAACAGCAAATGATAATTATGTACTCTAACTTTAACGCTCGTATTACGACAACAAACGAAACATATTTAACTAATAAATATTATTTATAACTACGTGATCTGCTGGTGCCAAATATTATGCCTTACATATGCACATAAACATCACCCGGATAAAATTTAACGCCCGGATAAATGTAAGCGCGACAGGATGGAAGTGGAGCATCGGCCATAAAGAGTGGCGCCACTTTGTGCACTAGGAAGCAGTCAAAAAGAAACAAATAGGTATATGAAATCCGTTAGAGGGCATAATGCGCAGTTGCAAGATACGTTCCCTTTTGTAACAAGCTACGTGGTTCACTGACTCAACATTACGTCAGCCAATCACGTTTCGTTTTACATGTATTTCTATTCGGATCATTTCCGATCTGCCGTTTCCGGCTAGCGGAATGAAAATGGCTGCGTGTGGGGATGTTTGATTTGGCGAAGTAATCATTAGCCCATAAAAAACACGGTTTTATTAAGCAAATCCCACCGTAACCAAACCACTATTTTTATCAATAATGTATCTTATTATAGTGCAGTTATAGGGGCAGGAAGCTCAGGTGATTCCTCTAGATTCCATTGTTCGCGATGGTGTTTCAGTGACTGTTCGCCTGCTCAGCCTCAGTCCTAATTGTTGTAGTTGTCCTGGCCTGTCGAACATCTGAACGCATGCCCGCGTCCCTGTTTGTAACAGTTCTCGGTAGCGTAAACACATGTCGCAGCAGGGACCTGGGTGGACTGTTGTTGGAACGCCAGAAAACGGTGCTATGACGCACTACATCATCATGGACCACTCGCACGGGGTTCAACAATTTGACATGGCCCCTCGGACAGTCACGGATGCCGGCGTAGCTTTGGTCCCTCAGGTGCAGCATGCAGCTCATGTGCTTTCAACCGAAAATGCAACAAATTCCTGTGCCCAAGATGCAGCACAGTTACAGGTCACTGACAGTGGCATGGAGAATACTCAGTTGAAAGACAGTGACGTTGCAGCAGATGATGGCCCAACTCTAGATATCATTATTAACAATGTAGTGTGCTGTTTCACAACCAGATGTCATCTCAATCTGAAAAGGATCGCACAAGAAGGAATGAATGTAATTTATCGTCGAGATTGTGGGGTAAGTGTGCTGCTTCCAAAAGTTGTAGGCCTATCTCTGGTCATACCTATTATGACAGAAGTTAACGTTAATGTACTTGTAATTAAGTTAATTCAAATTCAATTGGATAATCCCTGTTAATGTAAAATTCATTAAAAAAATGTTTGATATACTGAAAATCACCAGATTGTTTCTACAAAGCCAAAAGTTGTACTTGTAAACGTAATTTATTTAAGATTAACTGCAAACTGAGCACTCTATTCCATAATGTGGCGTTATGGCCATTAATCAACATAGCTGCCTTTTATTAAACTATTAAAACCACTTTAACTGGTAATGTATTCAGGGACTGTGCTACATTAAAACTTTGTGTTTTATTAATTGTAAATCGGGTACATGCTTGTGGATTTTTCCAGATGGTGTCGATGAAGATTCGAAAACCATCAGCAACGGCCAGCATTTGGTCCTCAGGGAAGATAACCTGCACTGGTGCCACCAGGTAGGCTGAACTGGTGTTTTTTAAAGCTTATTTCAACTGAAAAATTAAGAATGGCATAGAGCAACAGGTTATGTGTACAATTTGTTATTTACTTATAATCGAGCTTGTATGTGGGTAGGTTAATGTTTTCTTCTTAGACGGCTTGAACCTCGACCGCCAAACTTTCAGGGATTAATCTACGACTCCTCACAAAACACCTACATCTTTTCAAAATACCCCATAGATGTCAAGATTCTCACCTTTTATGGGGTAAATCAGTTGTTTGGAACGTAAAACGTAATGTACATATAAAACGTAACCTAACAATTGCAGGAACCACACACGTGCGTAACAAATACTTCAGGAAAATGGCCCCTATGTCACAGACTTGGCAACATGGAATAGACGCTGACACAGTAATGCTTACGTCCACCCTAATGCCAGTAGTGTAGCAATACAAATATTATTTGACAATTCCACGCTATCTGACTAGGACTTATCGATGGATGTGAACTTCACATTCTCACCAACCTTGCTGTAATGCCAAGGCAAAAGCATGCCATGGAAATTGTCATGGATTACAGCAAATTGGCCATGCCCGTGAAATCTATTAAGTCAAAATATATATTGACCTTGCCATCAAGTGTGCCAAATTCGAGGCTTGTAAAATATTTTGTAGAAGCAATGCATGCATATGTATGATCTTCAAAGTACATAGATGTTAGTTTGGTTAATTACTTACTAAATGACTTACAAGTTACCACCCGTTACGTCCTCTGGCTTTTAGGGCAGCGATGAAGTTCCTCCACCTCTGTCTGTCTCCAGCCATTCACTGTATGGTGCCCCCAGCTGTGGTTCATTTCTCTCGGCTCCACCTCCACTGTTCACTTCCATGTTGTCTTTGGGCGCCCACGTTTCCAGTTCCCTTCTGGCGTCCACCAGACAGCCGTTTTTGTGATGGCGTCTGCATCCAAGCGAAGGACATGTCTAATCCACCTCCAGCGTCTTCTTTGAATGACAGTGGGCATGTCCTCTTGCTGGCATTGGGCAAGCAACTCCTTGTTGGATATGGTTCTTGGCCAGAAGATCCTGATGATTTTTCTGAGGCAGATCGTATGGAAGGTGGACAGTCTGGATAGGTCCTGCCCCGTCATTCTCCAGCACTCCGCCCCATACAGCAATGTTGACGGCACGCAACTCTAGAAAATTCTGAGTTTTGTCCTTGTGCTGTACTGACCAGCTCGCTAAACTGCAAGTAGGCTCGTGAAGGCATTCCGTGTCTTGTTCAGCCTGTTGTGGATGTCTATGCTACCTCCTCCATCTTGATTAATGACACTTCCATGGTAAGCGAATGTCTCAGTGCTGGAAAAGTCCTTGTTGTCCATCTTCACTGAGGCTGGCAAGTTAACATTCTTAACTTTTGTCTTGCTGATTCACAAACCAACCTCAGTGCTTGACATTAACTCCCATTGTCCAGTAATAATTGCCATAACTGGCTCTGGGGTTGTACCTTTCAAATTATGAACGTTGTTACAAGCTTACTAAACACAACTTGGCAGGCAGTATACCTTCAACATAGTTAGTATAGTCTTAAGAACATTATAATTAATTAATTAAAAACTAGAAACAAATAAACTGCCTCCTTGTAACTAATTAAAATGCAAAGCTAAACGTGTCGTGGCATTTGACTGAACACAATTTTATATCAACACTACGTACAACGTTCTGAATTATCATCTCTGCTACTAATACAAAATATTGTTTGTAATAAATTCATGATACAGTTATGTAATTGGACCTAGCCATGCATGCTACCTGGCAATGTTATTGATATTTACAATCATAACAATTATTTCACCATTTCAGTACTACAGCCCTGACCAGCTGTGACCACTGAATACTGCATTCCCAGTGAATATGCAATACAATGGACTACCTCATTTCAAGTCAAGATTTGAGCAACAAAAATGCATTTTATGAATAGGAATGTAATATTTTTCGGAAAGTATGATAACCAGCGAGTAAAATGAGCCAACTCATTTTACATTCCGTCGTCATGGTAACCAGCAATTCAAGATGGCCACTAAGATTTCAACGTTTTTGCAGTTGCTGAACACAGTTGTATAATAACTTCGCCGACATCATTATTGTGTCGATCGTCAACATCCAACAAAGATTCTTCTCTAAAACTATCAAATAATCTGTCCAAAACATACAGTGGTAAATCGCTAGTTGAAGTAATGCCGTCCGCCATTGTGGACACCACAGATTTTGATAATCCATCATTATAAACCCGAAAATCTCCATAAACTATTATTGAACAATAATAAATGATGACCACTGCTGAATAGCTAATTTATTCGCCTTGACAACAGTACATAACAAGTGGCTCCACGTAGTGGATAATTATGAGCAAAAACAATTTGAATAGCAGACGTCAATGCCGAATAACCGACCTGTCGTACTGAAGCGTCACAGACAGTGCGGCCGGAAATCCGGCCTGTCGTACTGAAATGTTTAAGCAATTGAATGCTTTTATGAAATTATACACATTTATTTTCAATGTATGTATGTACATACAGTATTCACATAGGGAACACTCTCCTCTTGATATATTCTGACAGGCTTTATGTTGAATTTTGCATAGGCACACATTATTTCAGAGTTTAAACTTTAAACAAATAAAAGAATTGCCCCTTTCTGTAACTGGTTGCCCAAGTGACCAAGTGATATAAGGGTGGACTGTACAGGGGTTGCCCAAGTCACCAAGTGATATAAGGGTGGACAGTACAGGGGTGCCTGCATAGGATTTCATACCTACAGCTTTAGGCAAAGTCATCATTCACTTGCTACAATTTATCAATATCTTGCTGCAGTAGACTGTAACTTAGTGTAAGCTGGGGCAGAGCAAGGGGTTAAAGTGGCATCATGCACAATTTGTTTGATAGCTAATGCCCATTAATATATCAACACAAGGACCCAAATGTCAATCTCCCACAGGCAGGAATAATGAATGGACAACGTTCTAAATTGCACACTGCAACTAAAGCAATTTATCTAGTCACAGGCGTAAGATTATACTTGCAAATGCAACAAGGTAGTAGCAACTTCAAGCCCTGTTAATATTGTGAAGCAATCAACTTGTCCCACCCGACATTGGTAATTACTTGTCCTGGACAAGCATTAATGTCAAGCCCTGAACCTGACGGCCAAATCTGTTTAGGCAGTTTGTTTAATGTTATCTATCAATTGAAAAACACTACACCATGCATAACTACATATCATTTTGCATGTTGGTGGACACGGACCAGGGACTTGTAAGTGAACAACATTCAGTTGGTATCAGGCACTTTGTGTCCACCACATTCCTACTGGTGCAGGTTTTATTAAAGTATAATTCTGTGGATTGTTAATTTTATGCTTGGATGTGTGTTACGGAATGGTCCCTGTTTCATTTGAATGGTCCCTGTTGGCAGTGAGGAACAGGCGCGAGTCGCAGCACGCAAGATTGCTCGCTCTCTTGAGCATCTCGGCTTCAGGGTGAAATTCAAAAACTTCCACGTCGTCAATGTGCTGGGTACATGCAGTATGCCGTTCGGCATTCACATCACAAAGTTCTCCTCGGATCACAAGGAACATGCAAGGTGTGTGGGGTTCAGCTGTACACTGGAGGTGTAACAAAATACTAGTTGTGATGCATCAAAGAATTGATGCATCATGGTAGTCACTGTGGCAATAGTATACTTAAAATATTTAAATATAAGATCATAATTATTTAAATATAAGATCATAATTATGATGAGCGCAGAATCTGTATTCAGGGTCAATGTTCAGATTCTGTTGCCTTTAGTGTGTTACAATCTGCTGAGCAAACAGTTTAACAAACGTGTTACAGACTTGCAAATTTACATCATGTTTATTAAAACCGATAATCAGTTGCAAGGGGAGGTGTTTTGTCTTATTATGGGATGGTGATACCATGATGGGAAGTGCGTGACTGGTTTTCGATATTTTTAGCTAGTCCCTAATCGTACATTGACCCCCCCATTCAGCATAATGACAGGCTAAACTAACTATTTAGACCCCAGCCGCCTGTAATCGGTTGCCCTTCTGTGATCCCAACTGCCTCAAACCGTCCACAGATAGGCTGCACTGTCATAACTCACGTAGTGCCATCTACTGAACAATTAGACATGTTTTTTGCTTTAATATATTTTGACTTATCACTACATATCGTGCAGAACGTACAAGCATGGTGAGGAATCGAAATGCCATTTCATTAAAACATTCTTCTAGGTGTCATGTCTGTTGCAAGTGTTTGGCGACCATGTCCCTCCAAACCTCTCAGTTGTGTACGGGTGTAAATGGTTAAGTTTTGCTCTTGTGTTTCAGCTACGAGCCAGAGCTGCATCCCGGCGTCACGTACAGAATCAAGAACCCAAAGGCAACATTAAAGATATTCTCTACAGGCAGTATTACTGTGACAGGTGTGTGCTAGTGCTGCAGTCTCTCCGTCACAATTGTGTCAGTCTTACTTGTTGCATGTCCTCTCAGTTTAGGTTGGGTGGGTAGGACAGAATTTCTTTTCTTTTATTACTTTCCTGTGGGGGTATTTTATGTATTTCGGTATTTTCTAGGTAATGTTGTTTTGTTGTTGATTTTAATGACTAGAGACTGGGTCTGGCAGAAAAGATTTCTGGTTTTCCTCCATTTTTAATATATATATATATATATATATGCAGTGTCATAAATAAATTATGTATTTTACTATATTATGTCATAAATTCTTTGGTTGGCTATATTTTCCTTGTCATTAAGGGTAGCCACTACTCAAAAACGCCATATCCCTGTTAGTACTGAACATATCTTAGCCTAATTTGGAGTACTATTTAGTTAAATGAATTGTACATGATACGTGAAATGTGGGCTCATTTGCTTGTGCAGTGCCATGACCATCAACATTTCTAGTGTGATAGAGGGGCATGCATCCTTGAAAATTATTCTGAGCTAATAACTGTATGTGTGATCATGTAGGTGTCAAGAATCATTAGCTACAATACTCCTTTGTTCAATAAGGTGGGTTTTGGCAAGGAAGTTTGACTGCAATGAATGTTGTGAGATGGAACTTTAGGTTTGATCTTTTTTCATAACGTCTTGAAAAATGCTCAATCCTGAACAACAGTCACTGAAGTCAGATATCCTTGCCCAAAACCACCTTATGTGAAAATCCATCTCACTTGAAACGTTCATTGCCATGGTAATACACAACCACAGCCCATATTTCACACATCATATACCATTCATTTTTCTAATCAGTGCTCCAAATCTGGTTATGATATGTTCAATATTAAAAGAGATATGACATATTGGTTATATGGGCGTTTTCAAGTAGTGGCTACCCTTAATTCTTGGATTTACTATATTTTCTTTGTCATAAATTCTTGAGTTGGCTATATTTAAGAGTACAACTCCAGTGGCTGTCATGATGATGATGTATTTAAAAAATACTAAAAATACATTCTTAATGTTTCTGATGTGACTGATAACTTGCCTTTGAACTGTTCATTCCGTCTACCTTGTGTAAACATTTCTAATTGACTGACTTTGCTGTCCTTTTAGCACCTTGCGTCGCAAATATTCAGTCTGCCATCGAACACATATATTCCCTCGTGTCACAATACAAGATGGCAAAGGCGCCGCCGAAGTCGCAGCCACGACAGTTGCAGAGTCCGGTCATAGGTGGCGCTGTCGGTCGGAATCGGTTCTTGCCAATGAACCGGCAGCACGTTGCGAGGCAAGACTACAGTGACGATGACGAGGATTCTATAAGCTGTGGATCGAGTATGGACGACTTTGACAGTGATGCTAGTCAGAACTAGGTGGCAGCACCTTGCATACAACGAACGGAATTTGTACAGCGACGCACATGTGTCGCACAGCCAGCTACGAAATGTGGCGTGTGCATTGACCGTGAACAGTGCTTTTGCACGATGATATAATAACCGTTGTCTACACATTTGTCGGACGTATGACAAAATGAAATCATGCTGTTTTTGGAGTCATTACTGGTGTGCAGATGACGTTTGTGCATGTAATTTTTTTCTCAATTTTTGGCGATTTATTGCCAACATTTTGTTATCATTGGCTGTGATGTTGCTGTCAGTGGGTCTGTGCGTGGTGTTTGTGCACACCATAGGCCTTGGAGTCAGTCAGTCCTGCTGACAGCTGTGGTAGAGAGTTGGATGCTTGTGCCATGTGAAATGAGGAGAACACTAGGACTGATGTGTTTGTTGGATGCAGTGTGTCAGACTTTGTCAGTTGGAGGCGTCATTGTTTACTATGTCACACGAAACTGTGGAAATGTCATTCAGGACATCCATATATCAGTCAACATGAACTGTGTCAGTCATGGAGCAGTCAGTTGACACCATTGAACTATGTCAGTTTGGGGTGTCCCTACGTCACCAGATCAGTCGACGCAATTGAACTTTGTCAGTTGGAGGGTGTTCCTACATTAGTCAACATATGATACATGTGATACCTCGGACATCACCTGTCCTTAGTGTTGAACCTTTGCAAGATGGCAGGTTGTCATGTTCTAACTACAAATACTGATTATCCTGGGATGTGTAATGTTTCAGGTTTTTTATCGACATGTTGGTTTTGGTGGTCGCCTGTGGCTGTGTCAAGGATAATAAGGACGAGTGCTCATGATGAGACCGTGTACATTGTATATCTGTCTGAAGTCAATGCTGCCATTATAAACACACGACACCGTTAGAAACAAACTACACACACCCAGAATGACAATGCCTTCAAGGCAGAATTGCAATGATGCCATGCCGTCAAGGCACAAATGTCATCCACAATACTGTACCCGTCACTGGAGTTCTGTCATGTGACCTCTAAAACTCAAAGTTAGATACTGCCTTCGTAATCAGGCTATTAATGTATTGAAGTAACATTTTTATATTTTCATACTGTTGACCAGTGTTTAAAAACAGCTAATTTGTAACGTTCATGAATCATCCATTTGGTAACACACCGTTCATATCCCTTTGATGAAGTCATTGCTACAGGATCAACACTCGCCAGTATTGCCGTCTGTGATTAACGAGCTTGTGACGGGAGACTTCTGATCATTTTTGACGTTATCATAAATGTTTACCATCTGCCTATACTCTATGTAGATTCTCTTCGGTCGTCGTTATTTTGCAGTCTTTCCTATTCTTTGTTCTATCTTTTGTCTGTCCTTTGCCTTTTTTATTTGTGGTAACTACTTGTCGATAACTCTCCTAAGTACGTTACAGATCTGCTGTCATTGTTTCCTGGCTTTTGTTTCTTCCTGTTGTCTGTCGTTCCCATTTATTTCCTTGTCAGTTGGTTCTCCATTTTTTTACATTCTTACCAACCTATTGTGTGTTCTAATCTATAGTATCTACTTGTCTCCTCCATTTTTCCATATATTCTCATCGTCTTGTAATTATTTTGCACTCTTTCCTAGCTATCGTTTGTTTAAAATCACCTAATTGTTCCCTGTGGCAACGACTTGTCAAATTATCACAATTGTCAACTCTTCACTTTCCCAACCGCATTTTCGACGAACCAGTAGACTAGAGGTCATTAGTCATTCCGTTCTTGGTCGAAACTCCGATACTCATGGTTCAGCCAACTTACTCTTACGAGTGGAGTTAAATGATTGCATATTCACTTACTGCTTTTGTATTGCACTGCATGTGGAGTGAATAAAGTGTGAACCAGATACACGTGCAAACGGTCTAGTTTTGGGAGATTAATTATGTTTTAACCCTTTTAGCATCCGGATGTGTTTCCCAAAGTGTCTTTTAGCTCCGACAATGCATGGAGCTGGCACAATCTTTTGGGTACTTGTGTATCTTGTGTCAATGGATTCATTAGAGTATCTGCTGTCGCAGTGCTGTGTGCTATAGCCTTACAGGTATTTTTCAGTTTTTTTGAAAATATCAACTGACAAGAGTGTGTATATATCTTTGCATTCTATGGAAACACAGTGGCTATTTAACACACCCAGACAAAGCGTATCGCACGTTTAATTTTAAAATTAATTAGTATATTTAACATTTTGTCCAGAATTCAATTCTTTTTAAGATAAGCACAACTTGTAAATATTAGGAATCCAAAATACAAAAAAGTCAAATGCAAAAGGTGCACCCCAATCATGGTGATTGTGCGCGCGCGCTGCATGAATTTGGAGTGCATTTCATAAAATTACATAGTCTAAAGAGTTAATAAGGCTGCCACCCAAGCAATAAGTTTCCACATGGCACATGAACAAGGACACTCTTAGTTTCCAGTTTTTAGTTGCAACTATCATGGTAATCATCAACACCCAACCCACGTGGCCAATGTATCTATGAAGGACAAATCAGAGTGCAAGACTTGTGAAGTTAAGACCCCCATATCTTCTACAAGTGTACGCATCAAGGGGGTGAGTTCATGTACTTGGACTTTGAAATGACTAGTAGTAGTACAGTCGAACCTCGTCTTAACGTCACATTGGTAATACAGCCACCTCATAATTACGGTCATCCTAGGACAGTTCCAAAAATATTTCCATGACAGCAATGTATAGAAAATTAGTCCCGTTAATATGGTCACCTTGCTACTTAGGTCAATTGCGCAGTCATGAGGTTGACCTTAATAGTGAGGTTGACCTCAATAATGAGGTTCAACTGTAAGCATGTACGTACTTGGTCAATTGTAATTGCCATAATATCACGTACGTTTCAAGTACATAACTTGGCTAATTTTACTTGATTCCATATACTTGGAATTGCACTGGACAAATTTACATTTTGAAGTACAGTAAACCTTGCATATAAAAAATTTGCTTATACCAAAAAAATTATTGGTCCCAATTGTTTTTAATATACATTAAATTTTATATTAGATTTTAAATAATGAATTTGGGATATACAGGTGTAACCAATAAATTGGTCGGTCCCGAGTGATTCATTATTCATTAAATCCGAGGTTTACTGTACTTGACCTGCCTACTTGGATTAAATGTGGTTACAAAATGGGCCTTGCCTGCATGCTGCAAAGGGTAAATATTCAATGAAACAGTTTCTGATATCATCACTTTTTTTAATCAATTCACCTTACACAATCGCAATAAAACAATGTTGAAAATGGCACATTTACGACACGAATGACTGTCAATAAAACGTGACCACTCCAAGACAGATACCCCCACCTGAAAATACATCATAGCACACAACTTGTACATGAAATTTTATTGGCGTGTTCGTGCAGTTCATTGGTGCCAGCTAATCATCAAAACAGAAAATACAATCAATAATTTCATCCACCACATTGCTCTGCATTCAACAACCGCCCGTACTCGATAACAATAATTCTATCAAACGCAACATGCGAACATATGAATGCTTAAATCAACCAAACCTGGTCCCACATATAATAATTGTCCTGGTGCAATTATGCCTGACTGTACAGTTATCATTGGCTGTTAATCACTCAATATAATTACTATTGCACTAGATGCAGCTGAAAATATATATAAGAATCTTTAATACCCATAAGCATGCTACATCACAGACAAAACTGACACGTTACGCACTAACATGCAACCTAGACAGCAGTGACCTTTGACACAAAGTTGTTGGGATGGTAACAGCATTATCACAACTTATTCGACTGCAGAATCCCCTACAACGTGCACACAAGATACCTGTAAATTCTCATCATGAATGACGGTGGTGTGTGATTCAGACCTGGGGCAGAAGTACTTGGTACTCATGTACTCATAAAACTTATGGGTCATGGACTCGTACTCATTGTACTCAGATTTTACGAGTACATTACGAGTACACCTAAGAACTTTCTCAATATATACTTTGGAAAATAAATTGATTTGTAGTTATAAAATGAAACTCCTTAAATATTTAAATGTTCAACTATTATTTTAAATACTTTGTTATTTCTGTTAGAATACCACCTTACCATCCCTACACATAGTACAACCTCATTTTCTGATAACCATGACTATGATACCCAAACATGGCAGCAGGCATCACCTTTTCCCAGTCAGAAACACCCTGTTAAGCAACCAATAATTGTAGGCTATCAGTTCAGACCATGACTCTGTTTGTTTAACTAAGTCACCAGGATGTCCATAAAGAGCGAACTAACCTACCAGTTAGACAGGTAATGCTGTTGATGTAGTCTGGAGACCATGCCACTTAGCACTGGCTGACAATGCTAACTGCTAAGAACAAGAACTGCCAGCCTTCCTCTGTAGAAGTAAGGTGGCTCAAGTCAGACTGCCTGCTACATTAGTATAATCCTGTGCCAGCAGCCTGGCAAACATGTCTAAAGGAGATTTTGAGCCTGTTATATGGACATGTGCTAACCCTCTCAACAATCAGTAGTCTATGATCAGAAAATATAAATTGAAAACTGCTGATGCAGATTGTTGATTGTAGAGGTAAACGAATACCTCAGTCAGCCATGTACAGATTGCCACAGACCCACTGCAGTTCTGGAAGGGTCAACACAATTTTCCAACTCTGCCTCAGTTGGTCCCTCACCATCTCAGCATTCCAGCCTCATCAGCCCCAGTTGAAAGGGTATTTAGCATAGAAGGGAAAGTATTCCATCCTGAACGGTGCAGCTTTTACTCGTGAGAATGTACTCGGTACTTGTACTCAGCTTTTAGCAATGTACTCGTACTTATCCATCGTCAATGTACTTGTACTCGGCCCCAGGTCTGGTGTGATTATACTTTTTGCAGATCCCATACACGATGTGACGCACATTGGTTCAGGGCAGAAAGTACGCCAGAGAAAATGGGGAAATCTAAACACCCATGCTGACATGAAAGCAACAATTTTAAGGATTTTAGAAAAAGAAAACGATTGACTAACCTTTTGAATGATACAATCTGTACTTTTCAAATGTGCTCTCAAGACATTTTAGATTGATCTTAATATAAACCGACATTTGTGGAAAACGTTAAATCCAAATTTCTTAAAATTATAATTCTTCAATCACCTGTAATTGTGTACACAATTGAGTTGCAAGAAGGAAATATATGTTTATGAATGAAAAGGTAAACTATTGTCATTTAGCATGATGCCCTTAATCTACCTTATGGTCCAAACCAATGCATCACTTATCTGTTGTTTTATTTAATTCAATAAAACTTCTTGGAACAAACAATTGTTCTCTATCGCCTTTAGAAGCCACGGGCCCCTAACACAACAAAATACATCATTAATATTCCTCATACAGTTCAAAAATAACTGCGTCTAACTCAATACTCTATTACACAACCTGAATTATATACACAATTTTCGTACATGCACATTTTCTTGGGGGGGCCAATGCCAACTGAACACAATTAGACCATAAGCTTCCTTGTTGAAAACATCGACGTGTTGTCCTGCATCACTCAAACTTAGCCTATATAAAAAACACTATGTTCCTTTTGGCATGAAGACATTCATGCGAATAAAAAATGTGTCATTGTTGCTTTTTCATACAGAATGGACATTGTGTCATGTTTGTATAAGAAACATTAGTTATTAATTTCAAGGTATCCGACATTTATTAATAATCCTTTAGCAAGAAGTTTTCTTGTTTCTATTGTTCAATGCTGTTGGCATATATCAATGCTTCAGCAGGATCTTATCTTGTGCAATCCTAGCAGTGACTAGTTCCAGTATGTATACAAATTAACTCAATTCCATGCAACCACACAGTCAGCAGTGAAGGTGTGCGTTGTTCTGGTCAATTTACAAACGCCCACCGGAACACAGCCGCATAGAATCCAGCATCATCGCAACGACTAGAGGTCATTTGATTCCTCATAGTACTACAAGCAGCCAAGAATATCATCACTTAGGTAAGTTAAAACCCCAAGAAAATGTGCACGTACAAATGATTTTTCAAGAGTGCTCAATGACAAAGTGAACCCCCACCTGGCGACTAGTGTACGTACTACTCACATGCACATAAACACAACTACTTCCCACTTTCGATATACCCCAGGTCTGATTTAACAAAAATGGCACTTCACAGACAATGATAAACCCACACCCAAGTCACTTCGCCTGTTTTTGTGCTGCCTGGAATACAATTGGTCCCCGTGGGTTGAACAGTGATATTTTGACTGAAGCACACCTAACATTAAAATAAAACATCGCCATTACTGTGCAGTTGTCGCAGGCAGAATATCAGCTCTGTGCGTCCAGTGTCGCCCATTGCTAGAACCTCATATAGTACCATATATCAACAGACGACTGTGCAAAATATGTTTTAAGGACGACAAGTATAATTGTCATGGAATGAAGCTACATTGTGGTACTGACCCAATTTACCAAGACATTAATTAAAACAGGGATAACCATATTCATTCGTAAACTTGGCTTACATAACTATGGAAAACGAACAATTAATTCCACGATTCATTGAAACCGAACCACAGGGACATGCACGTACGCTACAGCACAATTTTAAACGCGTCAAAGTTGGTCCTATGTTGCGCCAACAATGGTCATATGACACCAAACACAGCTCGTTGTCACCGAATAAAATAAGACCGAGTAAATATGTATAATCGGAGACTCATAATTGATACCTTGCCAGTAACGTATTCACAAATCAAGTCAAACTTCGACACAAAGATTTGTATGGAAGGATCACGTTAGACTGACTGTTGTGAGACCAGCAGGAAGATTCGCACCCAGACAACTGGAATGCACCGTGAGTGTGCTTGTGACATCAACATTGCCCCCCCCATGTGGGTCACATGACCATGGTTGCGGGGGGGGCATGACGTGGGAGGTGGGTCATTGTTGTTACGCGGCAGTGTCAGGGTGGCTGCATCAGTTGTCTCTCCTTGCTCTCTTCTTCTTGCTCTTCACTGGCTTCGCCTCCTGCCACTCTGTAAACACACCGGGGCAAATACACTTTTCAAACTATCTGAATTTAAGGACACAGACTCCTCAGATGTTTTATTGTCATATCTTATAAACTACTTGTCCTATCTTGATAAAATGTTTAGTGAACAAAGTGTATATGAAACGAAGGCCAGATATTAAATAATAATAAATTTGCATAATGGTAACCAGGTAATTCTTTGAAAATCTGACAGTTGTGGAAAGTTCCATGGAAAATAGAATACAAATATATTTATTTTTTTTATTCACAAATTATGCAACGTTTCAATACAAGTAAGTGATTTTTGTGTAAATCTGTCTGCTGGGTGCAAAGTGTAATGTGCTTCGATCAATGAATGTTTGTGTAAACCCGTCTGCTGGGTGCAAAATGTAACGTGCTTCGATCAATGAATGTTTGTGTAAACCTATCTGCTGGGTGCAAAGTGTAACGTGCTTCGATCAATGAATGTTTGTGTAATCCTGTCTGCTAGATGCAAAGTGTAACGTGCTTTGATCAATGAATGTTTGTGTAAACCCGTCTGCTGGGTGCAAAGTGTAACGTGCTTCGATCAATGAATGTTTGTGTAAACCCGTCTGCTAGGTGCAAAGTGTAATGTGCTTCGATCAATGAATGTTTGTGTAAACCCGTCTGCTGGGTGCAAAGTGTAACGTGCTTCGATCAATTAATGTTTGTGTAAACCCATCTGCTGGGTGCAAAGTGTAACGTGCTTCGATCAATTAATGTTTGTGTATACCCGTCTGCTGGGTGCAAAATGTAACGTGATTCGATCAATGAATGTTTGTGTAAACCCGTCTGCTGGGTGCAAAGTGTAACGTGCTTCGATCAATGAATGTTTGTGTAAACCCGTCTGCTGGGTGCAAAATGTAACGTGCTTCGATCAATGAATGTTTGTGTAAACCCGTCTGCTGGGTGAAAAGTGTAACGTGCTTCGATCAATGAATGTTGGAACAATGGGTATAAACCGAATGCGTTATTGTACCTCCTAACTCATCAAACGTCACGGGGGTCTGCTCCTCGCTTTTCGATATCGATTCGGCAGCGCCCACTGTCGCTTCCGTTGTCACGGCAACTGATTCGGTCTGCAACCGGTCTGGTGGTGATGTCTGTTTGGCAGCTGCAGCAAACACAAGTATCTTGTCACTATTTGCATGACATCTTGAGAATATGCCAAGCTTTTCTCCTAGACAACCTCCATCTTTCAGGGGTTAATTTACAACTGCAAGAAAGATTGGTAATGCTTTTGAAATTGGTTTTTACCAGTTAAGGACTTGTACTGGACATCTGACATTTTCCACAATTGTTCAAGATTACCCAAATCATCCAGCGATCAATTTGAGACATTTTACATAACTTATAACAATCACAGAAACATGCGGTGCATTGCGAACAAAATTTCAGTTACGTAATCTTCGGTAAATGTCTGTTATGAATACTTTGTGAAACACTTTTTTGCATTTGTTTATATGTAGCAGTCTCTGACAAAAACAAAAAACTTGGTTGATTACTTTCTTATGTAATCGTGCTGACAATCATCTAGAACCGCTTACTAACTACCAAGCTATTTGGTGATGTTTACTACCCCTGGTTGTAACTTTGCACTAGTCCAGAAATGTTTAGTGTTTTGCTTTGGTTCAATTAATTCTTAAACTATTACATCGTGTAGGACTTGCAATTTTTAGTGATCTAAAATGTCTTCAAAAACCACAGCCAATACCCACCGGATTCAACTGGTGCAACACGGTTGCCAATATACAAATACATACATCATCCACCACATTGTGCGATTCACATATCCAAAATTGCGTCTATGTGCATTAATGTTGGTCCTCTTAACCATTTCAGTGCCGAGTTTCTGGCTACTCAGATACCACTGAATACCGAGTTTCTTTTAAGCTTTCAGTGAAACAGGGTAACACTTTTTAACTTCACTTTTTGCACAGAAGGGTGCATTTTTTAATAGGAACACCATACATATTAGTAAACTAGGTTCTTCAAAGATTATCATAAGTATACAAATTGTGAGATTGGTTGCCATGGAAACCAGGAAATTCAAAATAGCGGAACACATTTAGGTGTTTTGTCATGTGTCTCTTAGAACTAAGAAATATAAATTTTGTGAGTAGGAACACCACATACATTATGAAACCAAGGCTATCGGAAATACTGTGTTTTTGCCCTGATGGAATTTGAACTGACATGAATGACCTAGAACTGTGCCACAATGGTGAAAATTCTGTGTTGACCAGTTGTACTAGTATTTTATAATATATTATACTGTTCAGTAATTTGTCACAGGAATTATACCAATAACCGAATAATAACATGAACCCCGGACATGTCATGTTTGCACTAATTATGTGTCATAAATACATATAAAAGACGCCAAAGGCAAGGCACGAGCACACAATCAAAATTAATGCAGCATAAATGCGCGGCATACCGAGTACCTATATCCTAAACACCCACATTGGAATAATATTTATTGTCAGCTGTCGTAACAGAAGGCAACCATTTACGCATACATTCCCCTATCATCGCTCACCATATTGTCGGTTTTACGAAAACAGTTTATTCCAAAGAAAGGTACTAGATCGCAACATCAAAGCGATATAGACGCGTATCAATGGCCGATGATAGCACGTCGGACAATCCCATCAGAAAACTCAAAATACCTTGAAATGTTTGCATACAAACAACCTATAAATGTTTACATCATCATGAAGCTGGCATTTATGCGATTCCAACAATGGTCATTAGGCGTCGCTACTGTTAACGTTAATTTCAAAAGTTATGGAATAAGCCGCTGTGACGTTACCCTCGCTGTAGCGGGTTGTCGTATTGAAGCGTCATAATAGGGCAACCCGCTATAGCAGGGTCTCGCACTGAAATGGTTAATAGGTGGCACCACTGTATCAATTTATTTCCCTGTGACACGTCGCAACGACCGACCCATCACACACCCAAAGGTATTCCTTAACATCTTGACATATTCTGAGACTGAGAACTGATGTAAAGACACTGGACTTAGAAACTGGATCAAACCTTCCGAGTTACTTGCCCTGATATTTCCTCACATCCCTACAAGCCAGGGGTGGTGACAACATACACTACCCCTGGCAGATACCTTCGCAAGCCAGGGGTGGTGACAACATACACTACCCCTGGCAGATACCTTCGCAAGCCAGGGGTGGTGACAACATACACTACCCCTGGCAGATACCTTCGCAAGCCAGGGGTGGTGACAACATACACTACCCCTGGCAGATACCTTCGCAAGCCAGGGGTGGTGACAACATACACTACCCCTGGCAGATACCTTCGCAAGCCAGGGGTGGTGACAACATACACTACCCCTGGCAGATACCTTCGCAAGCCAGGGGTGGTGACAACATACACTACCCCTGCCGATATCCTACGCAATGTACGGAAATGAGCTGGATCAAACTAGTAACTGACTTCGCCAGTCGTGACTATACCACTCATGAGAACAGTGCAGACACCCGCCCCACCGGAGTACCAATTCTAAGACGAAGCCAGCGACATCGGGGAATCCCAACATTTCCACAAGCGGACTGAGAGGTGTCGTTACTTCTACTTCCCCAACATTAGACATAACATGGGCAAACTTGTCGACCGAAACGAAAACGAGCCGAACACTTTCAGCATTAGGGTGGTCCTTATTTCTGAAGTTTTGATATGTCATCCTCTTACCCTCTGATTTTGTTCTAATATATAAAATAAAATTTCTCACAAAACATGAGCACATTTGAACAATATTTAGAGGTAGCTCAGCGATGTTGAAGTTTTTGATATTTCCTAAGCGGCAGCCAACATATAATTAGGGCAGACTGCATTGATAATATGAAACTGTGATTCAGAACATAATTGTGCATGCTCTTATCCTAAATAATGTATATACCATGTATCAGTTCATGATCATGACATGCTCAATAGACAGTACACCCCCCTCCCCCCGACAGACTGCACCGCAGACATGCTGATATCAGACTTGCATACATGCTCAGACGTGTCTAGAGAATCCAGACGGATTATTATGACTCAGTTCTGCTGACTGATGAGTACTGACTTAAAATGCTGTTATTGTTTCTTTGCTGAATGATTTCTTTAGTACGATCAGATCAGCCATGGCAACAACAACTAGATCTCAGGACTGAGTATACCTCTTGGGTTCCACCGTCTCTCAATTGGTTGGCAGCAAGTTGACATCATATCGTATGGCACTGGGTTTATTTCTACATCACCACATCAAACCTAAGAAAACCATAAGGCAGTCATCTGATGCAACAATAACAGAGATAGCCAAGTTATGGCAGAAAGCGAGAATTCCAATGAGAGATCATCAAAACTGTGAAACAAAATTAGAGAAGACTTTTGTAAAGTGGCGTCTGCTTAAGAAGAACAAGAGGCGGCAGTCTGCGGCACAGCAAGCTAATGAGAGCGCCTTCTACTCTACCCTTGATGATCTCTTTGATGTCGCTCATGCCAATGCTCTTGACATGACGAAAATCGCTGAAGACAAGGACTTCTTGCTGGCGCAGCGTGAGAAAGGAAGACGTGGGTCAATGGCAGGTGCTGACAATACGTTGTTTGCAAAGGAGAAGCGGATGGCAGATAGACGGGATCACATGCTTGCTAGACGTTGTTGTATGGAAGATACCCTAAAGAGAAAGAGTGCCACAGTAGAACTGGTTTCATCTGGCAGCAGCTCATCAGCTGACGGTAATGACGACGATCACGATGTAGCTGAGCAGGAGATTGAAGGGGCCGTTGGCGGCTCTGTGACGTCCGTGAAGAGAAAGAGAGGTCGGAAAACTGTCATTTCACCACAGTTGGCAGCTGCACTGGACAGGACAAAGGTATCAGACTGCAAAGCAACATTTGTCATTGCTGAAAAGGCCAAGAGTATGGGTCAGAATCTTGACAGCCTTGCCCTTAACAGATCATCGATTCGGCAAATGAGAATAAAAAATCGTGTTCAGCGAGCAGCAAATCTCAAGGCAGAGTTTCGAGGTCAGGTGCCCCTGGTTATGCACTGGGACAGCAAACTTCTACCTGATTTGACAGGCAAAGAAAAGGTTGATTGGCTCCCGATATTCGTCTCTGGTAAAGGAGTTTCTCAGTTGCTCAATGTCAACAAACTTCTATCTGGAACAGGCGAAGCCCAGGCTGCAGCAGACATCGAAGCCGTGGAGGACTGGGACTTGGTTAACAGAGTTCGAGCTATGTGCTTCGATACAACAAGCTCAAATACTGGTCGGCTGGCTGGTGCTTGTGTCCTCTTGGAGCAAAAGCTTGGTAAGGAGCTTCTGTCACTGGCCTGCAGACATCACATCTTGGAACTCATCATTGGCGCAGTATTTCAAGTGTGTATGGGATCCACATCTACTCTAGAGGTGCCACTGTTCAAGCGGTTTCAGGAATACTGGGGGTTCATCGACCGAGGCAAATATGAAATGGGAATTGAAAGTGAAGATGTGTTAAACTTGGTCAAAGACATCAAGGAAAGCACCATCGAGTTTGCTAACAATCATCTGGAAGAAAGTCAACCAAGAGATGACTATAGGGAGTTCCTGGAATTAGTGTTGATCTTCCTGGGAGCAGTTCCTCGCAGAGGAGTTTGATTTATGTTACCTGGAGCAATGCATCACGCCCACTGGATGTCCATGGTCATCTACGCTTTCAAGATCTGGATGTTTCGAGCCCAGTTCAAACTCACCCCAAGAGAGGAAAAAGGGCTGCATGATGTGTGCATATTTGCTGTACGTGTGTATCTGAAGGCACCAAGTGCACCATACAATGACTTTCTGCTGCTGAAGTCCCTGCTTGACGACTCAACCATCCATGCAGATATCTCGAGAGCTACATCAGATAAGCTCGCCAAGCACTTGTGGTATCTATCAGAATCACTTGTTGGGTTGGCTTTTTTTGACAGCCAGGTCAATTCATCAACAAAGAGGCTGATGGTTAGCGCTATGAGAGAGCAGGATCCTACTCCATCTCATACAAAGAAGGTTACTGTCACCCTCAAATCTTTCCGAGAGAAGAAACTGGAAGATTTTGTCACGCTGAAGTCTGCTGCATTGTTTGAACTGACGGCGCTTCCAGATGGATTTCTCCAAGTCGATCCAGATATGTGGGAGGAACGAGAGGACTTCAAGCAGGCTAGAGAGACAATGAAAGTCTTGAAAGACCATGCTGAACGTGGAGTTGCTCTGATTCAAGAATTCAGCGGCTTCCTGACCAAAAGTGAGCCCCAGCTTCAGTTCTTGCTGCAAGTTGTTGAGGAGCACCGCTATGCCTACCCAGACAGCAGGAAAAAGACCTTAACAGGACAAAGTGGACAGTGAGAAACAAGTGTCATGCACATAGAATCTGTTGCTTGAACTTGGCCCACATTGAGGTGGTAACAGGATTAATCTGAACATAAACTGTTTTTTTATTATGTGAACCATGTATGCCACTAAGACATTGCTTATTTATGACAATATTTCATGACAGTATCATTAATGCAATTCAGTTTATTGGTTGAATTTTCTAATATGTCATTACTGTATTTGGAAATTAGCAAACTGCTCATAACTGAATACATTGTCTCAAACTCTGAATAGTGTGAACTTTGAGGCATTTGAGCTACCCCTAGATATAAATATTTTGTCTTCACTCTTTGACTCTTGAGTATTGTTATCATTTGGAACAATTCTGGGGGGTAAGAGCATAAGAAATATAATTTCAATTTTTTTCTGATTTCTAAGAACCACCTTATTCAGCATGCGATATCACAGGCTGAGCATAACTTCAGCGTTTCGCAAAGCAATCCGCCAGTGAGTACTGAGACTGATGTAATCAGTAGCATCTCCTGCAACAAGAGGATGCTCCCTCTCACTGACTCACAAACAGTAGCTCAAGACAGCAAGAAAGAAACTAACTTTGTGAGCAATTGTTGAACTATATGCAACGTTTTGACCCGTCTACAGCGGATCGTGTTCACGCACTGATGTCACAGAAACATGCAACGTTTTGACCCGTCTACAGCGGATCTTGTTCACGCACTGATGTCACAGAAACATGCAACGTTTGACCAGTCTACAGCGGATCTTGTTCACGCACTGATGTCACAGAAACATGCAACGTTTTGACCCGTCTACAGCGGATCTTGTTCACGCACTGATGTCACAGAAACATGCAACGTTTGACCCATCTACAGCGGATCTTGTTCACGCACTGATGTCACAGAAACATGCAACGTTTTGACCCTTCTACAGCGGATCTTGTTCACACACTGATGTCACAGAAACATGCAACGTTTTGACCCGTCTACAGCAGATCGTGTTCAAGCACTGATGTCACAGAAACATGCAACATTCTGACCCGTCTACAGCGGATCTTGTTCACGCACTGATGTCACAGAAACATGCAACGTTTGACCCATCTACAGCGGATCTTGTTCACGCACTGATGTCACAGAAACATGCAACGTTTTGACCCGTCTACAGCGGATCTTGTTCACGCACTGATGTCACAGAAACATGCAACGTTTGACCCATCTACAGCGGATCTTGTTCACGCACTGATGTCACAGAAACATGCAACGTTTGACCCGTCTACAGCGGATCTTGTTCACGCACTGATGTCACAGAAACATGCAACGTTTTGACCCGTCTACAGCGGATCTTGTTCACGCACTGATGTCACAGAAACATGCAACGTTTTGACCCGTCTACAGCGGATCTTGTTCACGCACTGATGTCACAGAAACATGCAACGTTTGACCCATCTACAGCGGATCTTGTTCACGCACTGATGTCACAGAAACATGCAACGTTTTGACCCGTCTACAGCGGATCTTGTTCAAGCACTGACGTCACAGAAACATGCAACGTTTTGACCCATCTACAGCAGATCGTGTTCACGCACTGATGTCACAGAAACATGCAACGGTTTGACCCGTCTACAGCGGATCTTGTTCACGCACTGATGTCACAGAAACATGCAACGTTTTGACCCGTCTACAGCGGATCTTGTTCACGCACTGATGTCACAGAAATATGCAACGTTTTGACCTGTCTACAGCGGATCGTGTTCAAGCACTGATGTCACAGAAAGCACTGATGTCACAGAAACATGCAACGTTTTGACCCATCTACAGCGGATCGTGTTCACACACTGATGTCACAGAAACATGCAACGTTTTGACCCGTCTACAGCGGATCGTGTTCACACACTGATGTCACAGAAACATGTAACGTTTTGACCCGTCTACAGCAGATCGTGTTCACACACTGATGTCACAGAAACATGCAACGTTTTGACCCGTCTACAGCGGATCGTGTTCACACACTGAAACGTCGCATGTTTCAACAATCGCACCAAAGTAAGTTTATTTCTTACTGTTTAATAGAATCTTGGAACAATATATTTCATAAACAGTAGCTCACCTGTGGAGCTTGTCTCTGATGATGAGGCGACTGTCTGTCCAGCAGACTCTGTTGACTCACTCTTTGGCGAAGGACTGTTCTCCTGGTAGACAGAAAACAGTCTTACAACACCGAAAACAACAGAGACGTCAAGAGTGTCTAATAATAAATTCCTACCCCATTCAAATAATTTTATGGGGTGCTGTACAGTGGTTATTACTAATTAATTAATAACATATAAAATCATATATATCTTAAAATACTATTGTGCAAAATGTATGCAATTACTTCAATTAATTAAAATCAACTACTTTGTCTTAACAAAAAAGACACACATATACAAACTATTAAAAAAATACTATAGATTAGTTCTAATAATAAATAAAATAAACTATATATATGAATAATTATGTTATGTGATGTTAAACATACTATAGAATGTTAAAATAATTTTTTAAAAGATGGGTTCTGAGTCTGTACATTAAAATGCCAATGGAACCATTATTAACCCTTGCAGTGTCTCGGGCCGTAATTCGCCCCAACAGTACATGCCTTTGTTGTAACAATTTTCTTTTCCATCACGTATAACTGACACGCAAACATTTGGTATCTACGGATAGCCGACAGATTTTACAATCGTAGTAGACACGCATTGTGAACAACTGTAAGTATGAAGACACAAGCAAACTGGAGTAAATGAAACTGTCAGTTCCAAAACAGCTGTAAGTGGATTTGAAACTTGGTTTTCTCAATTGACAACACAGCGCTTAAATCTTCTATTCTTTATGAAGGGACAATTTACGTATATGAACATTTTCGAGATCACACCCACCCACACAAGAGGTAAAACTCACAACAGTGGTACGTACAGAATATTTTTCACGGCTCTCTTTACTCTTCTTTTTCCGTGAGCTTTTGCTTGACTTTGGGGTCATCTCGTCTCCAGCCTCATTCTGGGTGACCTCTGGGGTCATCCCGTCTCCAGCCTCCTTCTGGGTGACCGCTGGAGTCACGACCTCGTCCTCCATCGCTGCGATCAGTTCAGCCTCGACCCTAGTGCGGTGGGGCTCCTGTTTGGCATCTGTGCTTTCGATGACGTTGGTGTCCTTGATGACAACCTCGGGTGCGGAGACTGCTGCCTTCGCTGCTTTCTTCTCCTTCTTTGTTTTCTTTGGGCTCACTTTCTGTTTCTCTTCCACCTGAAGACATCACAGAAGATACTGAACATAAAATTAAGGCAGACCTGCTACCCGAAAAACTTCCTGTCAGTAATCCGTCTTCCCATTTACTATGATTTTCAGGAGTATAGGCTTGCTGTGAGTAATAGTTCAGAACCGTGTCAGATATTGTCAGGAAAAGAACACCACTGACAGTAATACTTTAATACTTGGCCCTGGGCTCGTTTTCAGAATAATGATATCGAATGCAACCAACGGGAGATAATGTACACCAATATACATACATAGCAAACATATATCGTATCCAGCTACAGAAAGTAACGTGTAAAATCTCATATCATTAGAATATCGATGTATGAAGGAGGAGTTGTACAATTTATCATAACAACTGAAATCAGTCAACAAATTTCAGCCGGCCTTGATAGCTCAGTTGGTAAATGCGTTGGTTCCTTGCATCTGTTTTACAATCGGGCGACGCCGGTTCAATCCTGACAGCATGCAAACTATTGATTTTCTTTACACTTTTTTTGTTGATGTTTTCACGAAGTAATATAAACCAAATCATTTAGTATACTATGATGCACTGTTTGTAAATAATTTTTATTTTGTAGTAATTATTTATTCGCCACAAAAATGAAAATATAGTCATTATATATAAATGTTTCTAAATTTTATTTATCCAAACAAATATAATGTAATGGATATATAATTTATTAATTGTAAATATATTGTACAGTAATATATTGTAATTATATATGTGAAAACAAATTGTGATCTGTCTGGATAAATACAATTTAGAAACATCGTTGTATATAATGACCATATTTTCATTTTTGTGGCGAATAAATAATTACTACAAAAATATAAAAAAATATTTACAAACAGTGCATCATAGTATACTAAATGATTTGGTTTATATTACTTCGTGAAAACATCAAAAAAAAAGTGTAAAGAAAATCAATAGTTTGCACGCTGTCATGATTGAACCGGCGTCGCCCGATTGTAAAGTAAGTGACAAGTAACCAACGCGCCTACCCACTGAGCTAGCGGGACCAGCGGAAACTCTCTAACTGATTTAAGTTGTTATGGTAAATTGTACAACTCCTTCATATATCGATATTCTAGTGATATTATGAGATTATACACATTACTTTATGTAGCTGGATACAATATATGTTTGCTATGTATGTTTATTGGTGTAGATTATCTCCCATTGGTTGCATTCGATATAATTATTCTGAAAACGAGCCCAAGCTCGGCGAAACCTAGTCGACTTGTAGGCCCATTCGCATACGTTGTTTTGAATAAAATTCGATTCATGTGGAACCGTAAGATAACTGCTTATTCCTCTATGATGACTAGTGTTTGTATTACGTCGGAAAATTGCACAATAACTCATTCTGACGCTCGTTTAGACCCAAAAGCTATACTTGTAAACATGCTCTGAATGCTTGGAAAGGGTCGGCCTGATGCGAGCTTGAGTCATAAGTGACGTCACATCTCGGCATCCCGAAAAGTGCGCCAAAAATATGCATATTCGAAAATGTCCGGATGTACAGCATAAAATGTGGAATTTCTAATTCATTGAATTTTTTTTATTTTTTTTGCTTGGTGGACGTGGAAATAGATAGCAGGATGTAATATAACATGAATTCAAGCAATAGATGTTTTTATTCCCTTTAACTAGGTAAGGTAGATGTTCATAACCAGCATTGGTGGAAATCAAACGTGAAGAAGCGTAACTCTACTGTAAATGCGTCTATACACTATTGGCATAGCTAATTTACAAAGACTAGAACTGTTTTACTGTTTTTCCAAGTCAAACTTTAAGCAACTGAAAGAACCTCAGTAATTGTGTGTTGTTTAATACTAACTATTGTAATTCTGATTTTACATAACTTTCAAAAACAGCTGCTGATTCAACCAAAATTCCACATTACAGCCAGATTATGTAATAAACAGCAAATAACAAATACCACTCAGAGATTTACATTGTAAACTTTACTAGAGAGAAACACACGATCATCAGAGTGCACAATGCATGGTAGTCTCCAAATTCTAAGTTCAGAATCAACAGTTGCAAGTTGAATGCATGTCGAACTTTACACTGCACACTGTTGCGACTAGGGCACTTGTGTAGTTCCTTCATTCAACATCATCCCAGGCATATTTATATTACGAAAATATTGTGTTTTAGCGCACTATTGAAGCCCAAATAGGGACCCGGTTTGCTTTCAAAGTTTGCGCTAGTCTGCACCGCTGCGGTCGTGCGTTACCGCATCGCGCTCGTAAAATGGGCAATATAGAGGCGTATGTTGGTGCAAGCCGGGACGCTATTTACACCTCAAAAGTGCTCTAAGACACAATATTCTTAAAAATAAATATGCCTGGGATAATGTTGAATAACAGAACTAACGCAGTGAGCCTGAGGTATCAAAGTTTGACAAAACTTAAGTTATAATGGCAAAATCGAGGTGGGTCCAGATTTTACACAAGTGCCGCGACTAGTTGTGTTCACTCTCCACACAAGACATATCTGGTTAGAGTGCCATCAGTATGCTGTTATAAACTATTGCAGCACACGTTGGCTGGTGGTGTTGTGCCATTTCAATCTCCACACAAGACATATCTGGTTAGAGTGCCATCAGTATGCTGTTATAAACTATTGCAGCACATGTTGGCTGGTGGTGTTGTGCCATTTCGATCTCCACACAAGACATATCTGGTTAGAGTGCCATCAGTATGCTGTTATAAACTATTGCAGCACACGTTGGCTGGTGGTGTTGTGCCATTTCAATCTCCACACAAGACATATCTGGTTAGAGTGCCATCAGTATGCTGTTATAAACTATTGCAGCACATGTTGGCTGGTGGTGTTGTGCCATTTCACTCTCCACACAAGACATATCTGGTTAGAGTGCCATCAGTATGCTGTTATAAACTATTGCAGCACACGTTGGCTGGTGGTGTTGTGCCATTTCACTCCACACAAGACATATCTGGTTAGAGTGCCATCAGTACGCTGTTATAAACTATTGCAGCACACGTTGGCTGGTGGTGTTGTGCCATTTCACTCTCCACACAAGACATATCTGGTTAGAGTGCCATCAGTACGCTGTTATAAACTATTGCAGCACACGTTGGCTGGTGGTGTTGTGCCATTTCGATCTCCGCACAAGACATATCTGGTTAGAGTGCCATCAGTACGCTGTTATAAACTATTGCAGCACACGTTGGCTGGTGGTGTTGTGCCATTTCAATCTCCACACAAGACATATCTGGTTAGAGTGCCATCAGTATGCTGTTATAAACTATTGCAGCACCGTTGGCTGGTGGTGTTGTGCCATTTCAATCTCCACACAAGACATATCTGGTTAGAGTGCCATCAGTATGCTGTTATAAACTATTGCAGCACATGTTGGCTGGTGGTGTTGTGCCATTTCACTCTCCACACAAGACATATCTGGTTAGAGTGCCATCAGTATGCTGTTATAAACTATTGCAGCACACGTTGGCTGGTGGTGTTGTGCCATTTCGATCTCCACACAAGACATATCTGGTTAGAGTGCCATCAGTATGCTGTTATAAACTATTGCAGCACATGTTGGCTGGTGGTGTTGTGCCATTTCGATCTCCACACAAGACATATCTGGTTAGAGTGCCATCAGTATGCTGTTATAAACTATTGCAGCACACGTTGGCTGGTGGTGTTGTGCCATTTCAATCTCCACACAAGACATATCTGGTTAGAGTGCCATCAGTATGCTGTTATAAACTATTGCAGCACACGTTGGCTGGTGGTGTTGTGCCATTTCGATCTCCACACAAGACATATCTGGTTAGAGTGCCATCAGTATGCTGTTATAAACTATTGCAGCACACGTTGGCTGGTGGTGTTGTGCCATTTTGATCTCCGCCATCATTTCGTGCCGCGTGACTTCTTTTTATTTGAACGCGAAATGTGAATTTATCGTAACGCTGTTTCCTATTGGCCAGATTACGACCAGAAGCAGCGAATGAAAAACCATGTCATGTTGAATATAGTGGAAGCTAAATTTGAGAAGCACGGAATTGATTGACGTGATGATCACTGTGATAAAGAAAGAATCCGTATTATTTTCATCCCTTGACGTAATACCTTAATTTGAGGTGTGTTTGTGGAATGATTCCGGACAATCCGGAATGGTAGGCAGGTCTGTTAAGGTGATGTTTTAGATGAAATATAAATTAAGTGAACACGCATTGAACACATTCTCCAGAAAGACGCCACCAATATCACGAGATAGTCGAAAATGTCGTCTCAAGGGAAATGAAAACCAGTCAAACAAAAATAGTTGGAGTAGGTCTGTAGTCGAGACCACAACACTGCATGGAATCATCTCAAACATAATGGAGAAAAATGCCAAAAATAGAGTGCTGTGGAGAACTTTGAGTGAAGAGGGTTAAAACAAGTAAGTGACAAATGGTGCCAAGGAATGTGACGATTTATGTGAAAAGTTGATATGGGGGGCTTCAATTATAGGTGTGGCTATAAATATTCTATTTACAGTATAACATGCAACTCACCTGTGGAGTGGCCGATTCCTTGATTTGCATGTCAACCGCATCTTTGATCTCTTTCTCGACCGACACGTCTGGTGACACTTCCAGTGACACGTCACTCTTCACTGTTGTCTTCTGCTCGAGAAAACAGACATGTCAAAAACATTTTTCGACGTAGCTCTAACACTGGGAGTTGTAAGAAACAGTTAGGTTAATCAGCAACTTGAGCAAGGAATATCTTCAATCTGGTATATCCATTCAGTGACATCCTCATTTATTTTTATGTTAAATGTGCTCAAACCCGATATATTTAATTTTTACTTTGAAAAGTCACCCACAAACTCTCCATGTTCTGTTCCAGTGTCAAAAACACTGGAACAGAACATGGAGAGTTTGTGGGTGACTTGGTCACAATATTCATCTACAAGAAATTATATTAAAAAATCTACACCAAATTTAATATGTAATTTAAAACCACCATTTTCTGAAATTTTATTTTAAAATGCCACAGAAACAACATAAACCAACACAAACATATTGGTTTTATTAATATTTACTATTACATATAAACATACTTACTATTACATATAAACATATTTACTATTACATATAAACATATTTACTGTTATATTCAAATTCCAGTATGAATAATTTAGAAAGCATCTATCGAAACGATGCCAAATCGAACCACAATTAATCTATACACGACTCAAACATCGTCTCACCGTCTCTTTATGTTTCTTCTGTTTCTTCTCCACAGGGGGAGCCACCACTGCCTCCACCTCCTCAATTGCCGGTGTTGCGTCCCCCTGGGGTCCCTCCGCCTGCACGACCTCTGCCTTCACCTCCTCCAGCCTCAGCGGGGAAGTTGTCTCCCTCTTCCCTCCCTCCTCCTGGCCCTTCTTGTTCCTTTTGTTCTTCTTCTTCGACTGTGCTGTCACCCATTCTCCCGCTGCACCGAAACACGACAATTGTAGGAGATGAAATCACTTGAAAAAACTTAAACACACAGTTGAACCTCGCTTTACGGTCACCTCGATAATACAGCCACCTTGCAATTAAGGTCACCCTGGGACAGTCCCAGATTATGTTTGCAATGTTCAGCAAAGTATAAGAAATGAGTCCCATTAATATGGTCACCTCTCTATTCAGGTCACCCTTGCCCAGTCCTGAGGGTGACCTTAATAGAGAGGTTCCACTGGACTATCTAAATGCCCTTCCTCCAGATGGCGCTACATACACACAGATGCAGGGGACGGTGTTACAAAGAATTTATACCAGACGTTTGACTATTTGCATGTTTTATAGTATTGTATGCGTACATTAGCAGGAACAGAAGTTTGGGTTTTTCCAAAAACCCTTTGTCAACTGTTTAAAAGTTATGAAAGCAGATGGATAGCTGCACACTCACAGTACCCAAAATGTGTCAAAGAGATTTTAACTTTCTTAGCTACTAAATTTTAGAATTTCATGTGTAAATTCCATATCTAATCCTTAGTTGCAAATCTGGTATGCATCACTTCACCTGTGTTTATTTTTGAAATAGTTATACCTTCTTTGTTCATCTTGCCTCACATGGAGATATATGGAGATATATGTGCAAACATAATCTCCATAATCTTACTAGCTCCAATTGACAGCAATATAAAGACAGTTACTATGTAAAGTGAACTGGCCAATTAAATTATGTCTACAACATACAATAGTTAACATATGCTCCGACGTATGAATCACTTTATACCGCCACAGTTTTCCCACCAACTGACCTCCAATTAACGTGCCTTACAAAACATAATTGATCAAGACAGCATTGTCGTGACTTGACACATCTAACTAGTAAGTCACAACTGACACTTTATGCACAAACCAGACTTTCAGTTGTGCAATGAAGCATGAAGATTAGAAAACTAGTTTCACTAACCCTGGAGTACTTGTCATATATTGTTGGAAATAGGACAACAGTCAGTTGTTATATAATAATTGCACTGTAGATTGTACAGACAAATCTCAGCTGGTGAACCAATCAGCCAAAGCTCAACACTATTTACCTATTCTGTGCTACAGGCACAGGCCATACATTCATACAAAGTAAGCAAGATAAAAATATCACTATATGTTACATTGACCATGCAATGTTTGTTATTTCCACAACTGTTATATAACGTCCTAGGTAACAAACACAGGCTAACAAGAGGTGATTTGGGCATTAAAATGCTCAGAATACTCAAATTAAAATGATCAGATATATAAGATAAGGTGTATCCTAAAGAACACCTCCACCATATAAATATATACCCTGCATTATAAAATTGCAAGTAACATTCACATACTTATATTATGTTTACATGTTCCAAAATTAGCCTTAGTCTTGACTCGTGACAGACATATTTAGCATGTGAGGCATCACTCAAAACTGGCACTGTACACACACTGGCACACAAAGCAGAGTCAATTACCCCTGTACTATTGCAATGCGTTCATGTCACAGCCCAACACGACTACCTCATAAGTACACAAACACAAAAGACGTCCTGAAAATTAGGCCGAAATATAGACGACCTCTTATCTGTGTTTATTTTCTTTACAGACACAACAGTAGTGGTTGTCGTGGTGATAGACAGTGTACCTTCATTGTCCTCAGATGGCTCAACTGGTTCCTCAGGCACCTTAGTCTTGGCGGCCTTCTGGGGCTTGGGGGACTTGGCTTGCTGCTTCTTGGGCTGTAACAAAACACTCATATCACAACACTAGCATATATATACATATATATATATATAAACATCATCTATAAAATGATACTGCTAATGGACAACAATATTGTTAATTTTAGTGTTCACAAGTTGCAAAGGTTGTACGTTGTAATAATGGAATGTGTATTCTTGGGTTGTTGTTGGAAATTCTCTACGTGGCTTTCTAAAGTGCTGTGAACTATGTATACTGGATATGGCGCTACATAAAATAAATATTATTAAGTTAGTAAATAAATTACTTACATATTTACTTACTTAGAGTACTGTGGCGAGGGCACTTTGTTCAATTATCGTGTATACTGTGTAGACTAGTGGAGATTTGATATCCCATTTATACATTTTTGTAACTTATCTACATTTTAAACTTCTTTATAAAAGTAAAACTTGTTTACATTTTTAACTTGTTTACATTTTAACATATTATATTTGAACTTATATAATTTTTACATTTTAAATGTTATCATACTTTTTATAGATATACAATTAGACTCAACTAGCTTAAAATGACGTTCTTTTAGACAAAATGTAAATCTTGCTAAAAGCTAAACTTCATTAGTGTAAATAATTAATCTCATCATATCCTGTACTCGACCAATCAGCAAAATGCATGTGGCAATACTTGACTTGATGACTCGAAACAACCCATCTGATCTTTATTTAAAAGTGCTAACCATCACCATGTTTCACAAGTTTTTTTACACAGATGAGAAAAGCATGGAGGTACTCAAGTGTTTCTTCTCCAGCGGCTGCCACATGTGGTGTAAATGAACTACTTTGGAGATTGCAAACACTACCACAACAACACAAGTCAATTCTACTTTGGACTATGTTGTAAACTATGTTATGGAGTACAATCTATTCGTAGCAATATCACAAAGATAAAACACATTCCCAATAGTGTGGTTTTGTGGGTTAGTGGTATTACTGGCTTGAAGTGATTTCTCCCTGATAAGTTTTAAATTATTTCACCCGGAATTGACATTGTTAAATTTATTAAGATTTTCACGCAGAGCAAAAAACATATACACTGACTAGTACTTAAACCGTCAAAAGTTAGATTTTTATAAATTACTAAATTACTACCTGGTTAATAATTTTGTCAATATTAAAAACATTATTAAGTGCATTTATAATTAAAATGCAAAAGCAATTTAAAATATTTAGAGCACAACAATCTTTTGGAAACTGCTTTTACTAAGTGGCACATCAAAACGAAAATTAAATTAAAATTTGGTCATTTTTCCAGACTGAGAATGTTAATCCTTGTAAACTGCAAACGCCTGCAGCTGGTTGATCTGCTGTGATCCCAACTGCCTGAAACTGGCTGCAGATAAGTACTTAAAGCACTCATATGTTGTCAAATTGCTTGCTATGTGTCATTTTAAAGCCTCATTTAAAGGTCATGACTGTATTTGGCATTTGCTTTACTGTATACACTAGACCTGTGTATTTCTTGTATGGCTTTATATTGTAAGTTTTTAATTCAACACCATTTGAAAACATATCTTGCTGAATGTGTGCGAGCACTGTGACGAATCAGAGTGCATTTCTTTAAAACGTCACAGGGTCTCAATTCTAAAAGGTTAAAGCACATGAAAACATGAGAGTTCACTGAAAAGGGAGCGACAAATGTTATTAACAGTGCTACATGTGTTACATGGTGGGTTACAATAGTCAAAATAGTCCCACTAAGTGAAACTACCCCTATGGCCCTAACACAAAGGGACCCGAACCTAACAGACCTCTCAAATGCATTCACCCGTATTGTTCAGTGAAAGAGAGTGATGCAACATGACCTATCTGCGCAGTGAATCCTGGCAGACCATTCAATGATACCATGTTCAGATATATTTAAACGCACGACATCCTTTGGGCATTATGCCTAATTAAGTGCATAAAAGTAGGCCAAAACAAAATTCTACCCACTAAAATTTACGTTACTTTTAGGGTTTTCATTCGACATGACTTGTACTATATAGTGTTACAGTTGAGTATAAATTAAAATAACTCAGGTCAATTACTCCAGAGTCCAGCTTGTGTCAATATTCTACGATGACTTAACCCACTGGCCTAATCTTGATACATGCTATCGTATATCCACAATAAATTATTCAACTCATCGGCTCCAAACATGTACACTTCACTTATATCGTAACTCATCTTCAAAAAATCCTGTCCCTTTTAACTACGATATATTTTAAAATAAGCTGAGAAGCACACACGCTGAAAATTCTGATTTCACTCTTTAATAATAATAAGGTAACTTCTTTTGTGCCTAAATCCTCGGAAACCAAGCTCAGAAGTACATAAATACAAAAAGGGTTAGTCAATGTCAACATCAGAATCGATAAGCCATATCAAAGTCGTCAACAGATGGATCGATATGCCAGGGCGCTAAGGTGAATATGCAAGGTTATAAAGGTAAGTTTTTAAATGATGGCGAAATTGTGTAATATTTCAACTGATCTAACACTAAGACTAGTAAGAGGGAGCAAATTCCAGAGAGTTTGTGCAGCAACTTTATGATACGACAGGGATCAATCTGGAAAAAGACATGCATGTGCCCTTCTGGCACATCAGAGACAGAAGTATGTGCCTTTTCGAAATGCTATGTGCCCCAAATCAGTTGATTAAAATTTAATTACTTAATTTGCATGATACTATGATCACTTAAATAACCTGGTAAATGTGAACATTACATTTTTTAAATATTAGGCATGTAATCATGTTATTATAACTTGTTTTAATTTTATTCAAGACTGCCTGCGCAACATATTTCTGATAATATATAATCAATATCAACATGCCCAGAAATGTTCAGGTTTTTTTTCAAAATCTGTAACGTTACAAAACTATACATTCTGGGTAGGTGTGCCCTATTTTTTGAATACCAATTAACATGATCATTATTCAACTGAAACACTATTCACCTTAATGCTCAACAACTTTTCAAGAAATGTGTGCTAGGAATGTGTGAAGGCCATAGCCTGCTACTCAAACACAACACGGAGGAGCGATTACCCCCCCCCCTAATCTTATTTACACTGTTTCATTGTCATTTGAGCAGTTGTTTTGTGAAGTCAGACTTGCCAGGGCACTGGTCTTTTAATGCTGTTTGAATTTATTATACTGGTTTAGCCAGAGTCTGTATATTTCACAACTGAACTGAATGCGATTTGCAAATATTCAAGATCCTGCAAGTACTACTGATAAACCGAATGTTGTGCAGTATTTTTATAGATAATGCCAAGTTGCCAACTCAAAAGGCTGACAATAACATACAATTTCTTCAGTTGAAATTGAATGCAATAGACACTGACACACCTTGTTGTAACTGTTGGGTATAGCCAGTTGCTAGCATATGAGACCGGATGTCGCATAATTGCTAAATGTCCCAATGGTTTGCATAATACAAACATTCAATAATTTCTTTAATTACTGCCTTCCATTTGTAGTCCACCGCCAGATCACGACATTGGTGGGTTTTGGTGATCTCATTGTTTTTTCTACCTACACTTGGACCACTGGACCACTGCTAATTTCAATTCCTGGATACAAGTTTGTACAGTATTAATAAAGGTAAAACCAGCTCACCGTCTTGGCTTTGCTTGCCACTTCTGCCTTCTCCGTGGCGGCCGCCTGTCTCCCGCTGGCTGTCTGTCTGACTGTCACCTGCTGAGGTGGTTCTACAGCCACTATATGGCCATTGGGCTGAGACTTCTGAAACAAGGCAGCGCCACAGCATTATCATAAACTGTAAGTATTGCAACGATATGTCATATTGCATGGTCAGTTTCAGACCTGGGGCGGAAGTACTCGGTACTCGTGTACTCGAGTACATTTTTGAAGTACTCGTACTCATAAAACTTATGGGTCATGTACTCGTACTCGTTGTACTCAGATTTTACGAGTACATTACGAGTACATCTGAGTACTTTCTCAATATATACTGGGAACAATTAATTTATTTGCAGTTATAAAATCAAACTTTCCTGAAATATTGAAATGCTCAACTATTTGTTTAAATACTTTGTTATTTCACATAGAATGCCACCTTGCCATCTCTACACATAGTACATCCTCATTCTCTGATAGCCATGAGTCCATGACTATGATACCCTAACATGGCAACAGGCAGCATGTTTCCCCAGTCAGAAACACCCTGTTAAGCAAACAATAATTGTAGGCTATCAGTTCAGGCCATAAAACAGTTTAATCGAGCCACCAGGATGTCCATAAAGAGCCAACTACTAGTAGCAGTTAACCCACCTGTTAGACAGGGAATGCATTTAATGTAGTCTAGAGACCATGCCACTTGGCACTGGCCGACAGTGCTCTAACTGCTAAGAACAAGAACTGCCAGTCTTCCTCTGTAGAAGTTAGGTGGCTCAAGTCAGAAGTCACCCTACACTAATATAATCCGGTGCCAACTTAGTGTGACACCAGTGAAGCCATGTGGCATGATAGTCTAGGTCAGAGAGAACACACACTGAGGGAGCAGAGATAAGAGAAATGCTAAACAAAGACATGTAGCCAGTGGGATGCCAGGTAACAAATCCTCCTGTTGGTTGCTTTGTTTTACATGCTTAACCTGGAGACAACCAGCAAAGTTCAAATGATTGGCTGGGGGTATCCACTGGTCAGTCTCTTTTACCCACTCATGTGTGATCATTAAAGACAGATATCAACTTGATTGGCTAAGTTTTTTTCTCAAATGTCAATCGTACTTTATGATTGGTTTACGTGTGCCTAGTTGGTTGGTGACTCAATATTGCCCCTAGATATATCATGACAGTGATACCACATGCCTACATTGCAGAGAGATCCACTAAATTGTCGATTAAGTGAATTGGAGTATTGTTTGTTCAACTTCGTTGCAAGAGCTGAAGTATAAAACTAGTACTAGTAACATGTCGACTGTACTTAGCCATTTTGTGATACTACCTAACTCCACAGGGAATGTGTTAGGGAAATGCAAATACTGTAAGATCGAGATAAAAGGCCACATGAAAACGACTTCAAACTTTGTCAAGCATCTGAAGGTAATTGTGATCTTTTTGTCTATGGTTGCATTGGTATTGATATTGTTAATTTAATCACGTCTTTTACCCAAAAATCAAATTACTGATTCTCCCAGTGCACACTGTGTGTTTCACTAATTTCTTTCTCCATGCTATTTTACCTGAATGTAGGATTTCTGCTGTACCTATGCCCATTGTTAGAAACACAATGAAATAAAGAGGTTTTTTACAATTTTCCTCATAAAAAATTGATCAACTGCCATTGTATATTCACTTGTGCTGAGTTATATAAATTATATTAATTTTAATAATTTTACAATACGTTATTATTTAATATTTATATTTACAAAAATGTACTTGTACTCGTACTCGTGAGAATGTACTCGTACTCAGCTTTTAGCAATGTACTCGTACTCGTCCATCGTCAAAGTACTCGTACTCATAAAAATGTACTCGGCCCCAGGTCTGGGACTCAGTTTTATCTATCTAAAATAATATTTCATCTCAAGTTGTTGAATGGTTGACATTGTATAATTCCTTGTGTCTGTTGACATGAATATTTACAAAATAATATTTTGTGTTATTCATGCAAATATAAACAATAAGCACTGTAACAAAATTCTGGAGTGACAGACTTGTAAATACTATCATTATTTTACTAGACTTTCTGTTTTGAGGAGCATGATCACGCTGCCTCTCCTTCACACTCCTCATGCTGGTCTTAGGAGCATGATCACGCTGCCTCTCCTTCACACTCCTCATGCCCGTCTTAGGAGCATGATCACGCTGCCTCTCCTTCACACTCCTCATGCCGGTCTTAGGAGCATGATCACGCTGCCTCTCCTTCACACTCCTCATGCCGGTCTTAGGAGCATGATCACGCTGCCTCTCCTTCACACTCCTCATGCTGGTCTTAGGAGCATGATCACGCGGCCTCTCCTTCACACTCCTCATGCCGGTCTTAAGAGCATAATCACGCTGCCTCTCCTTCACACTCCTCATGCTGGTCTTAGGAGCATGATCATGCTGCCTCTCCTTCACACTCCTCATGCCCGTCTTAGGAGCATGATCACGCTGCCTCTCCTTCACACTCCTCATGCCGGTCTTAGGAGCATGATCATGCTGCCTCTCCTTCACACTCCTCATGCCGGTCTTAGAAGCATGATCACGCTGCCTCTCCTTCACACTCCTCATGCTGGTCTTAGGAGCATGATCACGCGGCCTCTCCTTCACACTCCTCATGCCGGTCTTAAGAGCATAATCACGCTGCCTCTCCTTCACACTCCTCATGCTGGTCTTAGGAGCATGATCACGCGGCCTCGCCTTCACACTCCTCATGCCGGTCTTAGGAGCATGATCAAGATGCCTCTCCTTCACACTCCTCATGCCGGTTTTAGGAGCATGGTCACGCTGCCTCTCCTTCACACTCCTCATGCCAGTCTTAGGAGCATGGTCACGCTGCCTCTCCTTCACACTCTTCATGCCGGTCTTAGGAGCATGATCACACTGCCTCTCCTTCACACTCCTCATGCCAGTCTTAGGAGCATGATCACGCTGCCTCTCCTTCACACTCCTCATGCCAGTCTTAGGAGCATGATCACGCTGCCTCTTCTTCACACTCCTCATGCCAGTCTTAGGAGCATGATCACGCTGCCTCTCCTTCACACTCCTCATGCCGGTCTTAGGAGCATGATCACGCTGCCTCTCCTTCACACTCCTCATGCTGGTCTTACGAGCATGATCACGCTGCCTCTCCTTCACACACCTCATGCCGGTCTTAGGAGCATGATCACGCTGCCTCTCCTTCACACTCCTCATGCCGGTTTTAGGAGCATGGTCACGCTGCCTCTCCTTCACACTCTTCATGCCGGTCTTAGGAGCATGATCACGCTGCCTCTCCTTCACACTCCTCATGCTGGTCTTACGAGCAAGATGAATAGGCCATCAAAATATCTATAAATATATAGTTGGTCTTAGATCCACAAAACATTGGCTCCTGCATAATTCTGTTAGTGTGGCAAGCATTGCAACCCGTGTCGGAATGTCACTCGCTGCTGTAATGGCAATAGTTTCCGGTTTGTCTGCAACCCACATGGCGGCATCATTGTGTAGGTGGTATATTGAGGTGCCACTTTATGGATTACACCTGCATTATGGAAGGTCTTCGAGAGTGGCCTAGGGGTGTAAAAAAGGCACTGAAGCTTAGCTACGTTAATGTGAGACTGTTAGTGAGTCTGGCAGTTCTCGGTTGCATCAGCTGCATTACCACGTTGGGAGGGAAATTCTTGGACGTGTCGACGAAATATTTTGGTCGAGTCGGCGCGGTGGTTTGGTTGCCTCAGTGGCGCAAAATTGGTCGCTTCAGCAGTGTTACCGCTTTGGTAGGAAATTCTTGGAAGCCTCGCTGAATTACCTGGT
This sequence comes from Paraescarpia echinospica, assembly GCA_020002185.1. Classification (NCBI taxonomy): domain Eukaryota; kingdom Metazoa; phylum Annelida; class Polychaeta; order Sabellida; family Siboglinidae; genus Paraescarpia; species Paraescarpia echinospica. Next base: position 62,447,711 of record CM034532.1, read on the forward strand.
CTCTTCGGCGGCGCTTCAGATGTGTAATTTTGGTATGTCAGAGTAGATTTTTGGTTCTGTCTGTGGTGTTTTTATCACTTCCTAAATCATAAAATTGGTAATTTCGGCAACACGACTTCTTCGGCGACGAAACGTTGTCCCAACAGTGTAATAAAGGTGCATCAGGGTAGATTATTTATTAACTGTTGTATAAACCTTGTTTGATAAATATAAAGATTCTAAAATTTTCAGTCGTATTTGTTTTCATATTTCTCTCAATTTATTGTCTTCTTCCCACTATTGTCTTTGGTACATTTTTGCGGGGGTTGTTTATTTCCGTAACTAATTATACCATTTTTTTATGATGGATGTATATATACATATATATATATAAATACAACAGCTGTATATTTGAGGAAACAAAGCTATCATATCCCAAAGTGTTGTGTAACAACTTAAACATGCGTCGTTGTATAATTCTTGTGTATCATTATTATTAAATAATTATATTTACAAGTAACAATCTAGTTTTATCTGAAATGTTATGCTACTTCTTTAGTTCATTAGTTACTTTAATTTACTTTAATTTAATAACCAAGTGATATGTATAATCTACTTAGAACCCGATCTGCTCACAGTAGATTTACATAGTTCTAAAGCTTTATGAGATTATGGTCCGAACTACAATTTCCGTACCTAAAAAGTCTCTAATAACAATGACTCAATAATTGTTTGACTTCCTTTTGATGTGTGTGCTCTCAGCTGCTGTAGCATCTCCCGGGTTCTTGCATAGGAACATAGCTATTATCAAAGTACATTTAACATAGACATTAAGGAAATGCCATATCAATGAAACCATGCAGAATTAGCAGGCAATGATGCCAAATCCACTGTGTTTTGATCTAGGGGTTCAGCGTTTACAATGAGATTAAAGCCCGGATTTTGAAAGAGTGTGAATCAGTGCCTGTTCTTTACTTGCCCATTCATATCTGCCCATCCACGATATCTAAACGAACATGGCTTCCCTTTGATGAACACAGGTTTACATCAATAGAAAACGTTAGAAGAGGGCTAACCGGTCACCAGCTAAGTGGTCTATGACTGCCTTTATTAATGTTACAAACGAACAACTGAGCAGATCTTACGTGTCACTTCACTGCTGGTCATATTTGTGAATTTAAGTAGGAGCTAGTATACTTGTTATATTATAAAATATTAATCCATCCGTTAATATTATTTGCATTCAAATGCAACTGTTAGTGCCAAATAAATTTTATATAAAATACTGGTTTCATATTCTGTAATTTGGCTAATCATGTAATTAATACATTCAATAATTGTCCTGGAAATGTTACCATAAATAAACTTATTATAAATATAATTTATTATCGTAGACATAGTCAAATCCAAACCATTCAGAAAACTGTAAAATTTGTTAGTGTTTCGATGTTATTTCAATTTATGACGTTATTTCTGCTAAACATGTAATTAAAACGTAGTTTGCCACGAAAAATTAAGTATCTTTTTATTGGAGTTGAAAAGTTTCACAAAACAATCAGTGAATCGACCAAATTCATCAGTTCTGGTCACAAACCAGTTTGGCAGTGACACCACTTCGGCGAAATTTTATTCCAAAAATTATGTTGATACAACCAAAATTTCCCGCTGATGCAACCAAGGTTTCCCATCAACGCGACCAAATAAATTTGGTCTCCTCGGTTACCCAAGGTGGTAATGCTGCCGAGGTGACCAGTTACCAGTTTGGCAGCCCTGATTGTGGGTTCCATTGTGAATATGATGATCATGATGATTGAATATGTCGCACCGATCCCTTTCATTCACACTTTCTTTTTGGTTTCACACCGGCAATAAATGCATTTTTATACAGTTCTTGAAAGTTGAATTTGTTAATAATTTTAATCACACAGGACAGGAGAGCGAATCACTCTCCACAGAACTTTCAGGGACGGGACTTACCACTGTCGTTTTTGTTTCTAGAACAGAACAGCAGGATCGACCATTACCTTCACAGATAATTAAAACTTGCAGTTGTAGTTACGAATAATGATTCATGATCATTCTTGACAGTCAAATTAATCATGATTACAATTTACACACCCCTCCGTTAGTTTTGTTTGGTTCTGCCTCTTTTGACGTCAAAACTTTGATTTATATCGTCGCGAATCGTCCACCCGTGCCACGCCTAAAATGGCAGCATATCATTAACTACAAATGGCTTGCTAGGATACACGAATACACTTTCCATATGTTAGGTATACCTTTTTATGTTTTGATTTCGTTCTGGTTTTCTTCGAGTCCTCTTCGTCCAATTCGAAGCTGGGGGGTTGTACTGGCGATTTGAACCCAAAAGCATACACTAGGACAAAACACAGAATAACTCCAACAACAGGTACGGCAACATTTGGGTTGACCACCTCTGCCAGCTCCATCCTGAGCCAATTTTACTGTCAAAATATGTTCTAGTTGCAAAGTCTACTTTCCCATACGCCTCCTAAAGCACGCCTTGACTAAGTGCCTGTGCTGACGTATGCAAAGTTGCGACGTCATCAAAATATGTGTATTTTGCAAACGTAACAACACACTTTTTTCTTTCTTTTTTAAAGTGGTACGGTTTGCACCGACTAACAAATTAAATTAAAATTAAGTTACAACGCAGTCTTTGCAATAAATAAATGAATAAGATTAAGTGTTTAGCGTTCGCGCATGCGTCCAAAATTGAACAGAGCGCAAGAAAATGACGTCATGGTTTGCTGCACAACTGTTGACGAACGGAATGAGTGTGCGATATGTCGGAATTCCCCGACATAGAATTTATTTGTTGGCTTCACACTGATTTCATCGCGAATTGATCATCGCATATCATTTCGATGTAAGTTGTTGTACACGACATGTAATAAATTAAACTGCGTGAGCCCTGTCTTTTGCGGGTTCGCGTCTCCTGATGATGCGTGAGCGATATTTCCAGAGAACATCACAAAATTGGGTAATATTTGGCACAAAATTGGGTAATATTTGGCCTACAAAATATGCATACATGTAATTTTGTAAAACGTGTATTTAACGCACTTTGCAAATTGCCATCCAAATAGTGCTCTTTTGCTTATAGAGTCTGTTATCTCCAATTTATGGCAAATGGCATCAAAACTATTCTGACTACTAAAAATGTGCTAAAACATGTTTAAAAAAGAAATGCAGTCCTTTTTATTCCAGAACCACTGTGGAATTATGACATTGGAAAAATTAGATGAAGTGTTGTTTAGTGACGTAGCTAATACTTGAGCACATCTGATACACCCCTACTAGATTCTCTGCTCTCATAACAGGGTTGTGTAATCACTGAATTCGTGTCACTAGATGGCAGATGAAGGAAAGTCAAAGGAAGAAGAAGACCACAGCCTCCATCTGGTGTTCAGCAAACTGAAAGTCAACCCAATGTGGTAAGTGTCGTCTGACTCGTCTCTCTCCATGTCATCTATCTTCATGCACTCTCTCTTTCTCCCTCTCTATATCTCCCTCCCAGTATATGTGTTATTGAAATGCCTGGCAGTAAGTGCCATGCATAAAATAGTTCTTGTGTACTAATGTTTTTATTATATTCTTCTTACACGTGTTTCCTTTTTTATATTCTCTAGATAATATCTAATAATAATTAATGGCTATAACAACTGTCCCTGTAGACTACCATCTTGAGTGTTGTTTTTAACCAGCCTGTAATAATCGTTTATTTGTCTGTGTATTCAGGGATGCCTCAAAACTAGAAGAAAATGCAGCAACATTACTCGTAGAAGATCTTTTCAAAAGGTGAGTTTCTGTGTGTTGGCAGAAAAGGATTTCCCCAAACAGGATTAATTAATTAGAGCAAATCGATCCTTTGTTCATGCACATCACAGTCACAACTATCTGAAACACTTCACTTCGGTGCATGGACAAATGCAAAGGTGTGGTTCTGCTGCTAATTGATCTGAGAGCTGCATTTTATACAATTGACCATGCTATTCTTTTAAACACACTGAGCAACACCATCTGCAGGATCACAACTATATAAATTCGACTCACTTCGACGTTCCGACTGCCTCCGGCAGCCTTCTTCAGGAACTGATTTTCCTCTACTTGCCAGATGGCGTGGCGAGCAGGCTGTCCCACATGTGACTCAATCGGTAGCCCCCCATCTCTATTCATTGTAGATGTGGTCTTTCTGATCCAGATGGCCTCCTTGATCCATTGCCCCACCCCCCCGTCTCTCTCTATCAACTACTCTTCCACCTTCCCAGTCTATGACACAGTTTTGTTTGTCCGCATGGTCAGTTATAGCCAACTTGTGTTCAATGAACACAAGTCGACAAAACTGTGTCATAGACTGGGAAGGTGCAAGAGTAGTTGATAGAGAGACAGACAGAGGGGCGCAAAGGGATGTTACAGTGACAAATCGAAACTTTAAGGGGAGGTTCATAGTACTGCCAGAGAAAAATAGGATAAAATCTTCTGCAATCACCACCACTACATAGACAAGTAATAATGCAATATGTTACTACAATACCATGGTGCACATTGAATAAAAAGAGAAAATAACTCCAGATAAACGTTGTGTATAATTTGTTCATATCTTACATGTTACAAAAACATTGCTATTGTGAGAAGAAAATATATATCTGGAAATGGTAAATTTATGTATAATTTCCATATTTTGAATCTGCACAGAGCTCTCAGAAAAATGTAAATCTAAATAGGCTTCAATCTTGTGTATCACTCTGTGAGTGTATTGTCATAATTGTATATCATCATGGGTGTCAAGTGAATTGTTTATTACTTTGTGGTTGTATTGTGCTCTGTTCTGTGTATCACTGAGTGTCTTGTGTATTGATTAATGTATCATTCTGTGTGTTGAGCAGATATGAGGCGGATTACTTAGAACTTGTATACTCATGTACTCACATACGTAGCTGAAGTACTATTTTGGTCATATATTTGTACTCGTGCTCAGTGTACTTTTCAGTGTACTTTATTTTACATGTACATCTGTGTTCTTTTCGATTTAATGTAAAAGCACTGTTTTTAATTCTTATCTTTATCAAGTCATTGATTATTTCAAAACTCAGATCTGTACTTAGGCAGTTAGGGGGGTATTTTGCCAATCTAGGAAGATATCCATCAGTTCCTGAAGATGCAAGCGTGGCTAGGTCCTTCAGGGCAGGCTCTCCATTCACTATGTTGTGACCAGGTGATAAATGCAGTTAGCAGCCAATTGTTAGGCTGCTAGTAAAATGGGGTAAAGTCCTGTACAGTGTATCCTGCTGCTCGGCGTTTTATTTTGCATGCTTAACATTTACAGAGCAGTTCATGTTCACTCTTTTGTAAGAGTATCTTCTGACATCATTATTTATATGCCTTATGTTAATCACCATTTATTACAGTTCACCGAGCTTTACAAAAACTAATGTTAAAGTAATTTTTGTGTTGCACATGCACCATGTACTTGTGTTCATACTCATGGCACTCCACTCATACTTGGCTTTCAGTAATACTCACCTTTCAGGAATGTATTCACACTAACTTGTAAGTACTCATGAAAATTTACTCTGGCCCAGCTCTGGTATCAAGTGCATTATGTATTACTATTACTTACCATTTATTATTATTACTTATTATTGTGTATTATTATCTCAGGCATTTAGCTACAGAACATTTTTTGCCAGTCTTGAATTAAACAAAAGTGTGCCTTTTAGCGAGCGAACATCTTCTGAAGAAGACTTTCACGTCAATCACAGCCGTGATTGCCCAGTTTAGTAGGTTTTTTTTCAGAAACAAACAGTTGGAACTATCAGTTGGAACTATCAGTTAGTCTAGTGGCCAGCTGGTTCCCTCTAATTTCCCTGTCTTATCAGTTGTAATTACCCTTGACCGGTCATCTGCCAGTCTTGAAGATGGTACACAGGTCTCTGGCTAAGCCTCTGTCTTGTGTATCATGCATCCCTCCGAGTGTCCAATGTATTACAACACGGGATGTGTCTGTGGTTTCAGTAAGCTGTCTGTCTGGTTTCAGTAAGCCTTGTGTTTGTCGTTTCAAAAAGCGGTGTGTTTGTCATTTCAGTAAGCCGTGTGTTTGTCGTTTCAGTAATCTGTGTTTGTCATTTCAGTAAGTCAGCGCGCAGCTGTAGCAAGATGCCGCGGGGGTCAATGCGCCAGCGGTCAGTGTCCGGCCAGACTCTCAGGTGTACCCGTCACTGCAGCTGTCAACGGATGCAGCCCTACACTAAAGGCCCTCTCGCACCACCAACCATCCCATCCACTAGTGACACAACGTCCAGGACACCCAATGATGGTGACGCGTCACTGACTGCACATCGACTGTCAGAAGGTGACGCAGTGACACAGTCGACGCAACGACAGTCAATATTGTGCGTCCACAACCACACTAAGGACAAGGTGGCTATCCTGCGGGCCGCGCAGTTCACAGTACTCAAGAAGTCCAACAAAGACCCTAACAATGCCAGTGCCACCCGCCTCAAGCCAAACACAACTACCAGTCCCAATAACTCCATGACATCACAACCTAATGGCACGTCTGCATTGCCTAGCAACCAACCGGTTAGTAGCCTCAGTCTGGCAGACCTCGGCGCGTCGTTGCCGAGTGTCGTCGGTGACAGTGCATCATCGAGTCGCAGCATCCTGCACACCTGCTCAGAGCAGGCGCGGTGTGATGACTGGTCCGTTGAGGAACTCGCGTGCTACTTTGAAGACTTTGTGAACATACCCAAGAAGATGTCAGCCATGGCAGAGATGATGTACACGTGACTTGCGTCACGTCGTATTGACACCGAAATGTTGTGCGGGACAGTGTGTTTAATGACGTGTGTGTGAAGATTTCTTGTTTGAATGTAGTCGTGTGACGGGCTACTGGAGAAGTCTCATTTCACTTGTCATGTGACCAATTGTTTGCCATATCATTGTGACATCGAACTTGATTTGACAGTACTGTATGTCACATGCACAACTGGTGTGAATCGTAACATTTGACAATTAGTATGACGTGCCATTCTACCGTATTACACGTCATTGTCTGTTTGACAGTTTTTGGTTTTGCTTGTTGGGTCACAATGACTGAATTTTTTCACAAACCAGGGAAATTCAGTCATTGTGATTGGTTTACTGCGTACTGTGTACGCATCAGAGGTCACAGGGTCACCTCTAATGTAACACAAAACACGTTTTCTAGCATTGCATGTAGGTGGAGTGGGAAAGTTCATTTACATTTGGAATTGTGCATCGTCATTTTTGATGTGACCCCTCAATTGTGCGTATAACATTTATACTGCTGGATGAACTACAATGCATATTGACAAAGTAAAGGTGGCTAGAATTACCTTGATATGGAATATTATCTTGTCATAGAGAATAGGGAAAGAAAAATGTGTTAATGTATTCATCGATAAAACATTTCATAATTTAAAAAATTAATAACGGCACACATCCAGAAAGGTAAACAACAAAACACTACCAGTAGTTCATATACACTCATAGAAATAGAAAAACAAATGTAGAAATGTGGTTAGAATATTACTTCAAATGTTCTGAAAAAAATGTATTAAAATTAATTTAATTAGCAAGTGTATTTAAAATTCATGTATGTAACATAACATGCGTTTTTAATAGATTCAAAGCCTGATATTTTGGGATATCTCCAAAGCTATAGTTGATCTATTTGTAAGAAAAAATAGTACACTCAGAAATGACTTGGTTATGGAACATAATATACATTTATAAAATTGTTCACTCATTCTTAATGTTGAGCAATCTAAAATGCTAACCATATCTCTGTCATTCTTTATTGTTTACATACTTTGTTGTAATCACCATTTTTGCGCAATGACACAGGTTATCTAATATTATCTATATACAATTGTTATCTGAGTTATAACGTTTGATGCAGAATTACTAAAATAATAGGTACAGTGTGAAATCAAGAACAAGCAACTGTTGAGAAATCATCAAATGTTGGAACAATGGTTAACCGTTTAATACCTGGTTTAATACTGGATTTGGGTGTATTAGGTGTCACTTGGTTTATTTCATTTAAACTCAGTTCCAATGGAATCTGCACATTGAGTGAATAAAAAAGTTTGACAATGTTTTATTTACGTTCTGGATATTTGCTTGGTTTATTAACATGCAACTGACATATGTATGGTACTTTGTCTTCAAGCGCCTCACATCAGAATGGCATTTCGTGAACCTGACATATTAATTATATTTCATGTACATGACATCTGCACATGGTACTTCGGATACCTGACATTTGCATTGTACTTCATCGTCATGCACTAGACATCTCATGCTTCTGAAATTTGCATGGTACTTAATGTACACGGCATCTGCATGGTACTTCATATACCTAACAGTAATATCAGCGTTACACTTTTTCTACTTCTTGTAGTTCTTTCCACCTGCTTGTCCTCAGAAGAAGTTAAAATTGACCTTTATTTGAACTCCAGGAAGGACATGCATGTGCAAATTTGCTGAATCTCTACAATAGCTTGACTTTGTAACTTTGCTGTTTCAAAAAACACCCAGCAAGCAAGAGTGTACCTGTATTTATTTCTGAGTATTGATTACTTTTGCTGCAATGAAGCAATGCAGGAACAGTCGCTTCAATGCAGGAACAGTCGCTTTTGTAGTTACAAGTTGTTTGATTTCTCGCTTGATTACAATGATTATTATGTGACATCTTGTTACATTTGTATTTGAGTCTTCTGTAGACTCATCTACAAAAATATACTCTTAACCGAGCACTTTCTTTTCAGAAGATGACGGCTGACTGAAAGTTTATTTTACAAGTACAATGTCCATTTCTCGTATTAATATTTATTTATAAATTATTCTTAACACTAAAAAAATTAATATGCCAAATTGCATTTAATAAGCCTGAAATCGTGACATTCACAATTTGAAAATATTCTAAACTATTAAATATGTAAACAGCCGGTATTGGCACTTATTGTATTAAAGTTGGCTTGTTCCTATGGGTACGGCCAAATTGGGACTAAGTACAGCTGATTCAGCTAACTTCCTGCTAATGTTTGCCCACATTTAATGTAAATGGTAGCAAGGTTGTTGCACTAATACTATTATTATTTTACATTATTAATGTAACGATGGGGCAGCTTACAAACAGGTAATGTGGATGACCATGAGTGTAGACATCATGATGTCACAGCTGTTATCATCTGACCATAAACCGATAATACACGAATAAAACACAGAAAAAGCAGAGAAACCCACTGGTTTATAGTCCAGAAATTTACCACATGATCTGCCTTTGTCATATTTCTCAATTTTCTTTAAAACTTTCAAAACTCGGACATTTACACTATATCAACAGCAAAGGAAAATGGTCAACATACAAATAATTATTTTATTACATTACTATGAATCCCTAATTGATCCCTGGTTGGATGGGGGTCACCTCATCTGATTCATGCTGCCCTCTCTACACTACTTCTCAAACTAGCTCGTTCCACAATATTATTGTTGTCCATTCTCTGAGCACTGACCACTGTTCATAAAGCGGTACTTTTGGAGTTTAGGCCCGCACCTCGAAAAAACCATCATAACGGTCACCTACAGTCACCATACTTCACAACATATATTTACAACACCTATTCTACACATATACACTTGTCACGTGATTACATTTACTGTCTTATCGATCAAAATGAACAATTATTCACTCGTTTTTGCGTGTATTCATTAGTTGATTTAGTTCCACCGTAAACTCCGGTAGGTGGCGCCACTTTACGGTTGACTTCAGACATGGGGTAGATCATAACTCATATTTCCATAATATTTTTGTAAAATAAAGTCAATAAAATATGCAATATTTAGTTAAATAAGATTACCTTAAATTAAGTGTTGACAGCAAGTGGGGGGTTTATTACGACTATTGGTTTGTGTAAATACTGGTGCATTTTAATATTGTTTATCAGAGGCAATTCATCATAGCTATGATACAATACATATAAGAATGTTTTGTGTTTTACAAACATTTTATTTTGCAAACAAAATATTGTTTTATTTCCTAAAAATAATAAGTGAGCTTTAATATAAACAATGACAGGTAAATTAAAAAATGTAGTTAACATGTGTGCTTGCCATGCAATTACTGAATGGTTCAACAGTTTTAAAAGTTTTTAATATCAATAATGTCAGCAGTATGAAAGACTAGAGGTCTTGATAAATATTTTATGGGATTTAATTCTGATCCATTCCGGTTACAATCTTAAAATGGCGTATTTAGGTGGGCATTAAGGCCATGGATGCCCCCTTTTGTAAATATGTTCTTTATAATTATTGTGAAACAATATGATATTTTATTTATTATAAATTGTTCCTGTTGTTAATATTTTATATGTTAACAATATTAGAGATTTGGTTATGTGGATTAAAAAATAGCTATATCAAACTACTTTATTATAATATTTACATAGTATTAATGATCATGAAAACCTTTGTATGAAATATTTGGCAGATTATTGTATTTATTGGTAAAACATGATAATGTTAAGTTGTTTGTAAATTTATAATTGATGTGGTACGTGACAATGTGCCCTTTTTAAAGATGAATTGGTGAATGTTTGGAGAACTTATACTTATGAATAAACTCACATGTCTCAATATATTTTGCAAAGTGTTGGTCGGCTCTGAACAGAACTGTGTGTTGTTGTTGTTTCTTCCGTTAGCTGCAGTCCACCATGTTCATGTAGCTGGTCAAACTGGATCAACCTTTCAAATGTCCAAGAGGATGGATATCCTGGAATGGATCCATCCCGAATTTGACATCTTGCCGTGCCACGCTCTCGCTTGTTTCAACATTTCGTCTTCATCCACATAAAGTTTAAACTTTATACGTTATTATATTCACAGCTTTCTATGATGTCGTGGAAGTGCTATTATTAAATTATACTATTCTTGTTTATTATTTTTAATGTATATAACAGGGATAGCTCAGTACAACATATAAAATAATATGCATCATTAAATTTTGCAAGAAATAAATTGTTAGTAAAAACTAAATAATATATATTGTATCATAGCATAATAAATTACCTCTGATGGACAATCTGTAAATACAGCAATAATTACTCAAACCAATAACCGTAATAAATGCTATTAACAGTTGTCAACACTTAATTTAACATAACATTATTTAATTAATTATTAACTTTTTTACAATTATTATTGAAATATGAACTGTGATCTATTGGGAGTTAACCGTAAAGTGGCGCCACCTACCGGAGTATCCTTCTACTTCTAGATCTAGTTGTTTCCAGCACTCGGCAACGTTCTATTAACTGACTAGTCTGTATTATTGTGGTTACAATGTTATGATCTTATGAGGTCTATTTCAACTAGTCAGCCTTTTTCAGAACATTATCGCCAAGCCGACCTTTCTATGCTGGCACTGAGGGTGGTCACTGCCAGGGTGCTTGTCGTCCTCAGTGGTTCTTTTACGTCCCAAATTGAGACGGGACCGACATTAACGTGATCTCCGAGTCACGAGGGATACACAGTCTCCAATGTTGAGAGCCAGGTTTTTACACCAAATATACCATACCTGCCCGGTCCGGGTATTGAACTCGGGTCGCCGGCATGTCAGGCGGATGTGCTAACCAATACACTATCGCGCGCCCCCAATCCTGTGGAACTAATGAAAACACACAAAAACGAGTGAATTTCTTGTACATTTTGATCGATAAAAGACAATAAGTTTAACTGTTTGATCACGTGACCAGTGTATATGCGTAGAATAGGTGATGTAGATATGTGATGTGAAGTTTGGTGACCGTAGGTGACCGCTTTCATGTTTTTTCGAGGTGCGGGCCTATAATGGCAAAGTGGGAATAAATGCTCTAACTCGACACTACTGTGAAATATTGTTTCGTTTTTGTGTTTGTAAGCTTGCATTTACAAAGTATTATAGGCACACAAAGTTTGACGTACATGCATACAGATATTTCGGCGGTATATATACGATTTGACGACTGCGCGCAGGAAACAACGGGATTATTCTCACTTTGCCCCGGGGCAAAGTGGGAATAAATGCTCTAACTCGACACTACTGTGAAATATTGTTTCGTTTTTGTGTTTGTAAGCTTGCATTTACAAAGTATTATAGGCACACAAAGTTTGACGTACATGCATACAGATATTTCGGCGGTATATATACGATTTGACGACTGCGCGCAGGAAACAACGGGATTATTCTCACTTTGCCCCGGGGCAAAGTGGGAATAAATGCTCTAACTCTATTTCTTTTCTATTTTAATTGATGTTGTACGATGTACAGTGGCGTGTGTGTGTCAATAATATTTAGAGGCTAGTGTAATTGGCTTCCCTACTCCTGCTTCGTTTTATCGAGCAGATTGTTGCACGTTCTCTGTTGTTTGATTTGGAGGCCATAGCAATTGGCTTAATACCCTTGTAGTGTTTCATCGAACAGACCGTTTGTTTGAATAACGTCATTGTACAAAGTGCGTTGAAACAACGCGCCCGACATTAGCAGCATCTAGCTGAAGTTGGCTTCCGTTTGACTTTGATGACATGAAGGCCTACCTGGGTAATCCAGTTCTTACTAAGTCCTCCTTGAATTGTTTGAATAGAAGTTAGGAACTGAGCAGATCTGGCGTGTCAGATTTGTGTTAGTATATTGCCTTACGTTACATTCTGAATAACAAGAAAAAATATATATATAGATATACAGACATATAGACAGACAGACATACATATAGAATTGTGTAAATCTTACATACAAACATAATATCTTACATACAATCATAATCAATATATAAAATTGTCATCCTTATTTGTGACTACATCTTTTTAGACGTGTTGTGTATTTAGAATTTGGTCGGGTCTTTGCGACCACGCGGTGGGAGCATTACGACTAGGCAGTTGGTGCATTGCGACTGGTGCATTCAGGCAGAAGTGCATTCCGACCAGTACCCTATTATTCCCATATTGCCCCGGGGCGAAGTGGGAATAAATTCTCTAACTCGACACCACTTTAAAGTACTGCTTCGTTTCTGTGCTTGTTAGCTTTCATTTACATAGTATCATACGCACTAACAGTCTGACGTACTTGCACGCAGATATTTCGGCGGTATATATACGATTTAACAACTATCCCATTCAAATTACGGCATTATTCCCATACTGCCCCAGGGCGAAGTCGGAATCAACGGCGTTTCGCTTGCTGCTACCGATTCCGATACGGCCGGGCTTTATGGGAATTCCCATAATGACCCGGGCGAAGTGGGAATCATTCCCACTTTGCCCCGATTCCGAAAACGCCCCCAACAGCTATATCTAGACAAAACACAAACATGTTTTTCATAATTTAAGCCATTGATGTCAAACATGTTTTGGAAGCATAGCATAGACAAATCGATATAATTTGGAAAGTCATGCTAGACGGCAACATTTTGATTCACTGAAGGCATGAAGCCTGCCGTGAAAGCTACCGACGCCATGGCAGTTTGGGTTAGGCGTAGTTATCCAGTGCGGAATGATACATAACACAATGATTTCATAGAAATATAAGTTGTTGAAACTTGACCTGTTTTATTTTGTACATTATTCACGATGCAGTAGACATAATAATTAGACTAGAGTGATAATTGAAAATCATGAGGAAATAATATGTCATACGAGTAATCGCTTATGACGAAAGGACTATTTCGAAACCGGAAATACGGGTTATCAACCAGTGTTTTTGTTGACGGTGAATCAAGAAATCGAAGGACATATCTACTCTGGATCGAATAACGTTTTATTCATCAAACGACGGTGAAAACATGCGTACTAAATTTGTTCGGGATGATCCCAATGCCTACCGCTGTTGTTTGTGCTGTCATGTTCGCACTGGAACAGTTTTTCTAGGTGTACTGAACCTGGTAAGTAGCGTCAAAATTGACTCAAATGACAAATCAAATTGCGAATGGTGAGAAAAAGAAACTAAAATCACTTAAATGGCATTAAAACCCATCAAAAGTTCCTGTCCTTTTCTTCCTGACTGTCCTGATGATTCCCGTAGATGACAACAAGCCAGCCCACGTCCCGCTGTCAAGCATCTATTTGTGTTTGTGACAATAGCTTACATTCTGTGTAGATATCAAAACGGCGATTTAGATTCGGACGTGGTCGTCTTCTTCGTCATGAAACTTACTTCCGGTTACAAGTTTTCCATATCTACAATATGATGTTTACAGGGCGTATATACTCAGTGACAGTGTGTGTGTGCGCCCGCAGATATGCAGTAAACGAAGCCTGTGAGTGCAATAAAGAAAAGATGAAAGTGTGAGGGGCAATCTATGTATTGCCCCTCCGGCTCCACCACAGTCTCAGACCACGACCAACAGCAGATGCAATTTAAGTCTTCAGTCGACCTCCAACGATTGGTAAGCTGGGAACAACGATGGGACATGGCTTTCCACCCAGGAATGTGGGTAAATGTATGCAAGAGGACCACTTCTCCATGGCCGTACCTTGGCAACTCTCACCTCTGCCAAATATCTCGGCGTCACCATCACCCGAGACCTCCGTTGGGACCAGCACATTGACAACATCTGTGCTAAACCCAACAAGACTCTAGGCTTCTTACATCGCAACATCAAGATCAACGCCACCCAGCTGAAGGAGACTGCATACAAGACCTTCGTTCATCCCATACTGGAGTATGCCTGCACAGTATGGGACCCCTACACACAGCGCAACATTGACAAGATCGAGGCAGTCCAGAGAAGTGCCACTCAGTTTATGGTCAACCAGTACCAGGAGACATCTAGTTTCATCACAATGATCAACAGACTCAAATGGCCTTGCCTCCAGCACTGCAGAAAGGTGGCAAGATTGATCATGCTACACAAAATCCTTAAAACCCAAGCAATAGTTAATCGTTCCAAACTCGTTCCTGCACCGATCAGACAAAGAAGAGGGCATTCACAGCAGCTCTGCCAGATCCAGTGTAGAACCAAGTACAAATAACATTCTATTCTCAAAGAATGAATGAGCTGCCGGAAACAGCTGTGAGTGTGACTGCCAGTACCCTTGAAACCTTCAAGGCAAGTGTGCCACAAATCTAAACCTAGATCCTCCATAATTAGATTAGGTACTAGGTAGGGGTATGGATCTTATTGTAATTATTCATTTACTTATTTGTTTTAAATTTTGTTCATTTGTATATGTTTGGGTTTTTAGTCCTTTGGCCGAAGGTCCAAGGGACTATTGCCATCACTCTGCGTCCTCCGTCTGCCGTCCGCCGTTAGCTGCCGGATCTCAGAAACCGTTCAGCAACTTTTTCTCTAATTTTGCATAGACATATCTTGGGGCACTGCCGCTATGCACGAGAAATCTGTATTTGATTGAATCATTTTAAGGGCTCCCTAGGGCCTCCAAGGACTCCAAAACTGGTAAAAATGTAACATTTGGTCTATTTTTTCAAAAACTGTTCAGCAACTTTTTTTCTAATTTTGCATAGATGTATCTTAGGGTGCTGGCACTATATACAAGAAATCTGTATTTGATTGAATCATTCTAAGGGCACCTAAGGGGCCCCCAAAGTGCAAAAGGTTTACATTATCTAGTGATGTGGTTTTGAGAAGGGCCCTTGAGACCACCCCCAACAGTTGATGTTGTGTAATGTTCCAGAAAGTCAAAAGCTGTGACTAATCTCTACAGCCTAGGCCATTGAGACCTTGACTAATCTTTAATTGGTCACAGCACCCAGGCAGAGTAGACACACTTGACCCCTGTTAGACTGAACAGTTGCCTAACACTTTTAAACTGTATCTTCAAAACTATTGATTTTCTATAATTGCAAGTTGTGTTTATTTTGATATTCATTTAATTATTATAAAATGGTGTGACTGTGGTGTCTATTGGTTAAAGATGTATTGTCTGTAGAAACCTGTAGGTGACAAACATAGAAAATTAATATTCTGGACAACTATAGAGTGAAATATCCTACACTTTATTTATATCAAATGCATTCTACTGTTCTGTTTACGCTTGCCATGCCTTGTGTAGACATGGTACTGTGTAAATCAATTGTATCAATATAGACTAATAATTACAGATTCACAATATAGTTGACACCTGAAACAACCAAATGTCAACCATTAGAAGAGTTGACATAGTTAAGGCACAATAAAGCCTTTTGTGTCGAGACAAATACAATTCAACCAATACCCCTATCTGAACACTGCTTGTTCTTCACCTATTACATTCGCTTTGTTTAGGTATGTGGTTCTTTTTATAGAAAATTTTAGTTTCTTTCTGTACCTGTCTAAGCATGATAACCATTTGTCCGCCCTGCTCACAATAAACATCACATGAATGATAAAAGGAAGATCACTGCCACTTAACTTGTGGATTATTATTATTATAAATCTGCTCTGCTACTGCTTGGTGGACAGTTAATTAGTGGATCAAGTTCAAATACATCAGCACGTTTTTCACACCAGCATGGTAGTTTAGGCTCAGTAGTGTGCTGGCAGCTACTAAACCTATAGGCTTGTGTGAAAAGGATAGTTGGCAGAAGAACTAACTTCAAAGCACCATTGCATCCATTTAGCCAGGCAGCAGTCACCCTGTCCCAGTGTCTGCTGCTATGTTTATATAATAATTATACTGCCACTTAACTTGTGGATTATTATTATTATAAAACTGCTCTGCTACTGCTTGGTGGAAGGTAAGCTGCAACTGTCTTTGAGTTTGTTTACTTTTTGACAAACTACTATTATATAGCACTAATTGTTGAATGAATCACATTTTGAGAATGCAGCGTTCGAAATAGCACTTGTCCGTTTGTCCGGGACAAGTGATTTTTGGCCCGGACAAGTAAAATGACTCGACATGGTTATCCGGTGGACAAGTGAAAATTTACTAGCGATCTCGCGCATTGCAATTTTCTTAGTGTGTCGGCGTCTTGTCGTTCCGCCGCCAGTGTATTATACGCGTCAGCGTTCGACCGAGTTTAGTGCCTTTAGGGTCATCCGCTGAGCGCACCGACCTAGCCGTGTCATATGCGTAGGACAGACTCTGCATCAGCCACCGTTGATCGAGGCTGTATTTCACAAAATCGTAAATCGTTCAGTTTGGCTGACGTACAACTTGCTTCCACTCACGGATCATATTTTATGAAATTTAGAAATAGTACACTTTGTATCGCTACCTGTTATTTGAATAATTATATAGTTTTAACCACTGTTACGCCTAACCCACGCGGACCCGGCAGTCTTCCAAGTCATCGAACGTCCGATCCAGATCGGTGACAATTTTCAAAACTTGTAACTGGCTATCTGGTAAATCTATGGTAGTGGTTAATAAACGGAATATTAATGAAATTTCAAAAGTGTTGTTGCATCTACGTAACATTTATTTTAACCATAAATTGCGAGTTTTCGAAGCCGAATTATGCAAAACGCGCGGCCGGAGACGGAGTGCCAACCGCCGTTGACATGTCGGCTCCCGCCAACTACGGCGGTCCGCGCGCGGCAGCAACGTTACGACGTAACTAAATCTAAAAATTTGATTCCGCCTGGTAAATGTAATTCGGGCACCATTAAAACTGTTTTATCATCATTGAAAAATATGCGTTCGTTTGCTGATGTTCAAATGAATATTATCTTCGTTTGTAAAAAACAGAAATTTTTTAATATTGAAGTTCATAGAGGTTGAACAAAATGATATCAGATTATAGAGTTTATTATTATTTTGGGGTAACATTTCCTGGCTTTGCATTGGTCGTGTTCCTGATGGTTGAGTGGCATCTTCAATGACAAACTGATGCCAAAATTTTACAGCAGTGTTATATATATATATATCATATTAAACATAAACAGTTTTTGCAACATTATAACAAATAGCAAGAAAAACAATTGTCTCATTCCTATCATCGTAAAAATTATTTGTTATTAATAAAAGCGTTCATATAAGCATCACAAAAATATTGGTATGCATCATGTAATGTGTCTACTTTTAATATTCGTGATGAATAATAATGATAATGCAGGCCTCGACATTAACACTGGCCCGATGGCCCGGCGCCTTTTTTGAAGCTGTCGGGCCAGTTCGGGCCATCAGTTCTTGTATTTTACTGGCCCGACGGGCCACTGCTGTTGGCATTGGTTTCCGGTTCTCGAACGCCGCCGAGATGAAGCGGCGGTCACGGCACAACCGCATCGGTTATCAGATGCAGTTCGCCAGAATTCTTAGACCCGACTCAGTTATAGGACATTGTAAACATAACGTAGATATTAATTTTGATCAATAATGAATCCAAACTCCAATACTTATCATGCAGACGACGGCGTGCAAAGCCTATTTTGGGTGGTGCCACCTAGCGAATGAACCGTGAAATAGTATAATGCCTTGAATGACCTGTACATGAAAGCAGTGTCAACTCAACTACCGACTGACTAGCTGTCGTCACACTAGCCACACTTTATTTAAATTTGGCAAATACTGTATATATGCATCTGAGTACACTCTTGAACAATCTTGTTAGCTTTGGACATCTCACTTTGAACAATCAATATGTGTATAGTAACTTCTAACAACTTTGACTTTGTTGGTAAAATTATTTAAAAAAAAACTAATAATGTTTTGCACCTCAGTATGATGTATCAACGTATTTTTGACGGTAACATAAAATCCGGGCCAGTAACTTTCACAAGCGGGCCACTAACTTTTAAAATATACTGGCCCCCTGGGCCAGTGGATTCAAAACCTTAATGTCAAGGCCTGTAATGGACCGGAAAATAGTTGCAAATATAATTTTGCAATTTCAAATTTTGTAGATTAAATAAAATTGTGTTACACAGATGTTCATGCAAATAAACAGCAGGAACATTGTGTTGTTGTCATAAAAATGTTTACGTTTACGAAGCTTCGATTCCCCTTGACAACCACTCGGACAAGTTAAAATTTTGGCGGACAAGTAGATTTCAAAACTTACTTGTCCAGCGGACAAGTAAGTATTCTGGCTTATTTCTATCGCTGGAATGCATGTCATTGTTTGCGGTGTAACTTTTGTATGCTTCATTTTCTGCTGCTACAAGTTGCATTCATCTGAAAGATTATTCAATTACCTATCCAATGATAATACATATGTTGTGGTGTTAGAAATATATAGCTTTGGTATATTGTACACGAGGGTTGTGATAGGAAACTATTGGACATTGCGACAGTGCAGAGAGACAGTACGAGATGTGTCACTCAGTATATGAAGTGTGACTTTCAGATACTTCATTTTGTAGTGCTATGGATTATGATGGGCCTCTCCATTAGCTCCCTATATATTTGTAAGTTAGGTGAGTAACACCTTCGAAGTTCTGACAGCAGGACACCGCCTTCGGTGAAGTCGAGACAAAAGTTTTACAAAGGCTTCAATTTCAAACGGTCTATCACTGTCCAGCTGACCCATTTTTGTATATGTTGTGTACAACTTTCAGCACAATACCATTAATACCGTATGAAATTATCTTAGACCACAGGGAGGACCAGTCTACTAAATCAAATTCTTTCTTATAATTGATGAAGGCACAATAAAGTCTTTTGCATTGAGACAAATACAATTCAACCAATACCCCTATTTGAACACTGCCTGTTCTTCACCTATTACATTCGCTTTGTTTAGGTATGTGGTCAGTCTGGTGTTCTGAACAATCACTAAGGATTAATGAACACTTGTGCAGAATGTCACCCACTTGGCAGGTTTAATTGATCTATTCAGCAATGAGGACACTGCTTAGGCCTCACTCTGGACACTGTCACTCACAGTGTTGTGTATTGTCTTAGTTGGTGCATTGAGCTAATCTACTTGACCATGAATCAGTGGTGGCTCTGGTTGTGTATTACACCCAGCTGTGGAGCTAAGATTCTCTGCCTGCTATTGTTTGATGGAAACTGTGACTAATGTGTAATTGGTCACTGGCAGTAGCTTGTGTCAACAGACAGCATTAAGCCACTAGACCCCTGTTAAACTGGACAGTTGCCTGTAGGTTTTAAACTGTGTCAAACAGTGAGTCTACCTTTTGCTCTCAAATAATCTGTCCTCTTAGTTTTACACATAAAGACATAATCTGGCATAACTTGATAAGTCTTTGTAGCAGCACATTTGTACTTCCAGTGTATCATTGCAACATAACATACATATTACATACTGTGTGCCACATTTGAATGTTGTGCATGTAATATTTCCATGCAATCCATTTGCATATATAATGTAAAACGTCAACAGCCGTTTTCTTCATTTTCACTTTTTGATCCCTACCATGTTCAATGCTCCATAACTTTGCCAATTTTTGTAGCAGTCATATTTTTTTAAACCGTGTAAAGCACCCTACCAAACCTTTACAAGGATGTAAGAAAACAATGTTACAATTTTTCCGACTTATCACTCATTTGGTCAGCCGGGGTCACATATAGACGTATTAGTCCAAAGGACTTCAGGGCCACTTGGCCCATTTTTTAGGGTTTGTTTCAGTATTTATTAAAAATTTGTATAAAGAATGTTCTCCATGGGTCTGACTCTAGATATTCTTCTCTTGGTAAAAACAATTCCCACCTCCTCGCAACCCCCAAAGTGCGGCAGAATAATAAGCAAGATGATTGTGGCCGCCAAAAGGATGATGATGATGATGACTTTAACAACTCATGTCGATCTCGATCCACGTCGATCTTGACCCACCTATATAGTTAATTGGATAGCTGTGTTGGCGTGGGGGTCAGACATATGTATAAAAATATATAAATTATGTATAAAGATTCAAAGAAATAAAGTGTTACACAGATGTACTTGGTTTTATGCTTTATCACGTCGATGTCAGCCCACCTACTTTAATGAGGTTATTCGCATAGCTGTTATGCTTCTAGTAAACTAACTGGAACTTTTTTATAGGCATTTAAAATCAGATTTGAATCAAAACCATTTTCAAATATGAAAAAAAAAAAACATTGTTCCGTTGAGCAGCAGGGCTTTATGCAGGATAAAAAAATTACCAGTCCAAAAAATTTCCCTGTGGACATTTGCTCACCAAAAATCCTTCCAACTGCACCCCTGAGGCTCACAAAAACTCCAACTGCACCCCCCTCAAAGCTCACTATATATATATAATATGTACATATATATAAATATATATACATACAAGTATATATTATGTATATATGTGGCAGCGATAGAAATAAGCCAGAATATTTACTTGTTCGCTGGACAAGTAAGTTTTGACATCTCTTGTCTGCCAAAATTTTAACTTGTCCGAGAGGTTAAGGGAAACCGAAACTTCGGAAAAAACCCGTCAAATGTCTGTCTTATTTTTATGACAACAATACAATGTTCCTGCTGTTTCGTTGCATGTACATCTGAGTGACTTGTGATTAAAGGCACAATTTGATTTAATCTGCAAATTTTGAAATTATATTTTCAACTATTTTCTGGCCCATTATTATTCATCTCGAATATTAAAAGTAGACACGTTACATGATATATACCAATATTTTAGTGATGCTGATATGAACGCTTTTATTAATAACACATAATTATTACGATGATAAGAATGAGACAATTGTTTTCCTTGCTATTTGTTACAAAAACTGTTTATGTTTAATGTGGTATATATATAAATAACATATAACAATGCTGTAAAATTTTGGCATCAGTTTGTCATTGAAGACGCCACTCAACCAGGAACACTACCAATGCAAAGCCAGGAAATGTCACAAAAATCATAATAAACTATGTAATATGATAATATTTTATTAAACCTAGTTGGTGGAAGCCGATGTGTCAACAGTGGTTGGCACCCCGTCCCCGACCGTGCGTCTTGCATAATTCAGTTTCGAAAACTCGCAATTTATGGTTAAAATAAATGTTACATAGATACAACAACACTTCTGAAATTTCATTAATATTCTGTTTATCAACCAGCACCATAGATTTACCGGAGAACCAGTTACAAGTTTTAAAAATTGTCACCGATCTGGATCGGCTAACGTTTGATGACTTGGTCTTGGAAGACTGCCGAGTCCGCGTGGGTTAGGCGTAATAATGGTTAAAACTATATAATTATTCAAATAACAGGTAGTGATACAAAGTCTACTATTTTCAAAGTTCATCAAATATGATCTGTGAGTGGAAGCAAGTCGTACGTCGGCCAAACTGAACGATTTACTATTGTGTTAAATACAGCCTCGATCAACGATGGCTGATGCGTATGACAGAGCTAGGACGGTGCGCTCAGCAGATGAGGCTGTTAACGCAGACACTAAACTCAGTCGAACGCTGACGGCAGAACGACAAGACACCGACACACTGACACAATTGGAACGCGCACGATTGCTAGCGAACTTCATTTACGTTTGAATTTCCTCAAATAAAAAGTTTGCAATGTTGCACGCGTCACTATTTACTGTAAATTTTCACTTGTCCACCGGATAACCATGTAGAGTCATTTTACTTGTCTGGTCCAAAAATCACTTGTCCCGGACAAACGGACAAGTGCTATTTCGAACGCTGTGTGGCTCTCCAAAAATTTAAGCAAATCAGCAAATGGTTGTATATATATTAGGTGTAACATGCATGTTAAAACATCATGACATAAATAATATATCAGCAACCATATTTATTTTCACATAGTTATACATTACTTACAATTACAGCTCCAGCAAATCAAAACACAAACAAGGTATTAACACATTAAAAAAACAAATGATGTATAAAAATGTAACGATAGAACAAAATTATCATTACTCTTACTGACTTGCTCCTGCAAGACAGCTACACAATAAATGTAAATGATGCACTGATGCATATATATGATCTAGTGCATATAAAAAGTATTATTATTTCAAATGAATACTAAAAAATACTATCAACCAATATTAAATAGGTAAAACAAATTGTAAAAAATCTTAAAATAAAATACCTGATTGGCATACTCATCATAACAAAATAATACATGTTGAATAATAGAGAACAAAATTACACCAGTTTACATAGCCGTAGCCGAAGGTTCAGCTGACAGATTCTGGGTCTGGCTTGTTGTGACTGCGGGCTGTCACTGTCGGTGTCATGCGCTATTCCAATGACAATGCCACTTTCTATTTCGCCAGTGACAGTAATAGTATCATAAGTCGGCTGAGGAGGGATAGGTCTAGCCGGCCTGTGGCTAGCCATAGCTGTACCCATAGGGCTAACGTGCTCGCCAGGCTGGCTAACAACAGTAACGACTTGATCGGCACAGTGTACATCAGCTGTTACTGTAAACGTGATAGCACTAGTAACAGTCTCTGTCGTCAGTGCCGGTGTTGCCATTCTTAAAAACTGAGTTATCGTGTTTGTTTTATGAACTTTCCCTTCGGTGGCGACAACGCAGATGCGTCAGAGTGAACGATAATAGGAATTGTTTATCGGTAACCATGTGCATCAATAACACAGTCTTATTATGAATGTAGCCTCAGTTTTAAATCTGATCATCACCGGGAGTCACTCCCATGATAAGAGTGGAAATGTTAATAACATATGAGTACATAAAAACATTTTCGGATATTTTATTATGTGATATAAACCCCTGACATATGTCAAATTTATCTGGATTCTAGCCCCTTTAATACCCATAAAAAGTGCATGTAATTAGTATTTATATTCTGGCACATTATTATTGATGTGTGACACCCCATATGAATTAACCAATCACGTCTGTTGTTTACGGACATGTTGTTGAAGCATTCATGCATTGTATT
Organism: Paraescarpia echinospica; assembly: GCA_020002185.1. NCBI lineage: Eukaryota > Metazoa > Annelida > Polychaeta > Sabellida > Siboglinidae > Paraescarpia > Paraescarpia echinospica. The sequence goes on from CM034532.1 coordinate 62,471,504, forward strand.
GACCCCTCTAGCAGCAAATGAAGCCACATGTTGAGCCGCCAAAAGGGTTCATTTACGAACTACGATCTTCAAAATTATTCGCTTCCCTATTAGCATGCGTAAAAAGAGCATAGATTAGATTTGATTGGCAGGATTCTGCGTGCAAAATGCTACGTCAGCGAGCCGACAGCTTGCGCCACACCTGCAGTTGGTACGAATGAATGACATGGTGGTAGGCATTATTGAGCACTGTGTGTCTGGAAAATGCTCTTATAATGCTAGGAATTCTAAGTATGGGAAAGGTTTGTTTCTGCGTGATACAAAACATGATATATTCCAGTGCTAACACCCGTCCTACAACATTTCATTCAAACTAACAGGATGGGGCCTTATAATAAGAGTGGCTACCCCGTCCTCTCCAGTTATCGCCCATAAATAGTTAACATCCCCCGTCCAAATGACGGGTGGACGGGTCTCTAGAAAAAGCCCTGTTGAACAGATCATTTCAAGTGATGTGTCTTTGATTTGTGTGCCATACAAATGTCTTGATACAAAACAAAGAATTGATTATGAAGCCATAAATTATGCCATATTTAATATAGCTGGTAAAACTGCACTGTTTGTTTGGAGCTGTCATGTTGCACTGCTCCAAATGTTGTCTGTGTGTTTTGTGCTGTTGTTTTGAGCTGTCACGTCAAGCTCCATTGTGCGTGCATGCATGCGTGCGTGCATGGTGTGTGTGTTTCAGCTGCTGCTGTTTGGGGCTGTCTTGTTGCACTGCTCAATTGTGTGTGTGTTTCAGCTGCTGCTGTTTGGGGTTGTCTTGTTGCACTGCTCAATTGTGTGTGTGTTTCAGCTGCTGCTGTTTGGGGTTGTCTTGTTGCACTGCTCAATTGTGTGTGTGTTTCAGCTGCTGCTGTTTGGGGTTGTCTTGTTGCACTGCGCAATTGTGTGTGTGTTTCAGCTGCTGCTGTTTGGGGTTGTCTTGTTGCACTGCGCAATTGTGTGTGTGTTTCAGCTGCTGTTGTTTGGGGTTGTCTTGTTGCACTGCGCAATTGTGTGTGTGTTTCAGCTGCTGCTGTTTGGGGTTGTCTTGTTGCACTGCTCAATTGTGTGTGTGTTTCAGCTGCTGCTGTTTGGGGTTGTCTTGTTGCACTGCGCAATTGTGTGTGTGTTTCAGCTGCTGTTGTTTGGGGTTGTCTTGTTGCACTGCGCAATTGTGTGTGTTTCAGCTGCTGCTGTTTGGGGTTGTCTTGTTGCACTGCGCAATTGTGTGTGTGTTTCAGCTGCTGCTGTTTGGGGTTGTCTTGTTGCACTGCGCAATTGTGTGTGTGTTTCAGCTGCTGCTGTTTGGGGTTGTCTTGTTGCACTGCTCAATTGTGTGTGTGTTTCAGCTGCTGCTGTTTGGGGTTGTCTTGTTGCACTGCTCAATTGTGTGTGTGTTTCAGCTGCTGCTGTTTGGGGTTGTCTTGTTGCACTGCTCAATTGTGTGTGTGTTTCAGCTGCTGCTGTTTGGGGTTGTCTTGTTGCACTGCGCAATTGTGTGTGTGTTTCAGCTGCTGCTGTTTGGGGTTGTCTTGTTGCACTGCGCAATTGTGTGTGTGTTTCAGCTGCTGCTGTTTGGGGTTGTCTTGTTGCACTGCGCAATTGTGTGTGTGTTTCAGCTGCTGCTGTTTGGGGTTGTCTTGTTGCACTGCTCAATTGTGTGTGTGTTTCAGCTGCTGCTGTTTGGGGTTGTCTTGTTGCACTGCTCAATTGTGTGTGTGTTTCAGCTGCTGCTGTTTGGGGTTGTCTTGTTGCACTGCGCAATTGTGTGTGTGTTTCAGCTGCTGCTGTTTGGGGCTGTCATAATGCACTTCTCCATTCTCTGCGTGTTTCAGGTGCTGTTTTGAGTTGTCTTGTTGCACTGCTCCATTGTCTGTGTGTTTCAGCTGCTGCTGTTTGGAGCTGCTGCTGTTGTTTTGGAGTTGAACATTGTGTTGCACTGCTCCATTGTGTGTTTCAGCTGCTGTTGTTTGGGGCTGTTGTCTTGCACCCAAAGCTGCAGGAGTCGTTCTCTGTGCAAGTGGACACCAACTCATCTGGCAAAACTCTGGCGCCCACAGACGATGTCTACAACTGGAATGGAGAGAACCGCAACTGGAGGCGTGGTGGGTGCACGGAGATGTCACGTTAGTAGATCTAGTAGTCTTTAGGGGAACGATTAATGATGTAAATTCTACATGGGTGGCATTGTTGTTGTCAAGTACTTGTCCTTGAGTTTTTTTAAAGACGTACCATAGTGACTTTAGATGAATTTAAAAACTGTATGTTCTCGGACACCCTAAAAATCTACAAAAATAATTTTTTTGCATGGGTTGGGATGGCATTGCTCTTTGTCACTGTTCCCACATTGGATGATTCTGGAATCACAATTCAAGGCTAATTATTGAATCGGTAGTTGTGAAAGCAACTTGAAATCAGAAATGCTTGGTACTGGAATATAATTTTAAAATTTATTTGAATGATGGTTCACTAACATGATATCAACACCCAGTCTGAGTGGAGTTTGTTCTCTAGTGAGTACATGCATGCATCCTTTCATGTTGGTTGCTTATATGCAAACGTGTACTTAAATAGTATGTTTTTAAATAAATGAGTAAATGAACTTGACAATGCTTATATTTTTGAAAGACATACACTTATTAGCTTAATTCTGACATATCTTCAATGAAAGTGGTAATGTGACTAAATTGGTTTATATAATACTGGTTATGTAACAACATTTGTTTATGTTGTGTATTTTTTAGAATATATGTATGAGTATCATTTTCCTTTTCTTTGTGTATTTCAGAGGACAAGTTCATCTGCATGCTGCTGGTGCTCAGCTCATTTGTTATTACCCTGATGCTCATCTATGGCGCCATCCAGGTATGTACCCTCCAACCCTCTCCCCATCATAGAGGGTGATGTCATCTATGACACCCTCCAGGTATGTCTCTAACCATCTATCGTAGAGGATGATGGCATCTATGGCACCCTCTAGGTACGTACCCACCAACCTTCTCCCAATCATAGAGGGTTATGTCATCTGTGGCACCCTCCAGGTATATCTCCAACCCTCTCTATTACAGAGGGTGATGACATCAATGACGCGCTCCAGGTATGTCTCCATCCCTCTCTGTCATAGATGGTGATGACATCTATGGCACCCTCCAGGTACATCTCCATCCCTCTCTATCATAGAGGGTGATGACATCTATGGCACCCTCCAGGTACGTCTCCATCCCTCTCTATCATAGAAAGTGATGACATCTATGGCACCCTTCAGGTATGTCTCCATCCCTCTCTGTCATAGATGGTGATGACATCTATGGCACCCTCCAGGTACATCTCCATCCTTCTCTATCATAGAGGGTGATGACATCTATGGCACCCTCCAGGTACGTCTCCATCCCTCTCTATCATAGAGGGTTATATCATCTATGGCACCCTCCAGGTACGTCTCCAACCCTCTCTATCATAGATGGTGATGACATCTATGGCACCCTCCAGGTACGTCTCCATCCCTCTCTATCATAGAGGGTGATGACATCTATGGCACCCTCCAGGTACGTCTCCATCCCTCTCTATCATAGAGGGTTATGCCATATATGGCACCCTCCAGGTACTTCTCCAACCCTCTCTATCACAGAGGGTGCTGTCATCTATGACACCCTCCAGGTACGACTCTAACCCTCTCTATCATAAAGGGTGCTGTCATCTATGGCACCATGCAGGTATGTCTCCAACCCTCTCTATCATAGAGGGTGATGTCATCTGTGACACCCTCCAAGGATGTACCCTCCAACCTTCTCTATCATAGAGGGTGATGTCATCTGTGACACCCTCCAGGTACTTCTCCAACCCTTTCCTAATCATAGAGGGTGGATACTATGGGTCTAGAGTTGGACTACAGTTCTGATCCAGTTCAGCAAGGTCCAATTGTACAAAGTGTGTTTAAACTAATTCTGTCACCTTGGTATAGATCTTCGGTCATCAACTGTCATCATCACCAACAAGTCGTCCAGTTTGTCCTAGGTGGAATTCTCACCATGTTAGAAATATGTTAACTATGATTACACATGTGTACCTTGATCAATGTTAATGAGCACTCGTAAGTGCTAATGAAACAATTATATCGAATGTTAACTTTGCGAAGTACATTGTCTGCGAATCATCCAAGTCGCTAGCAGAATTGCACACATGTTCATGGCCACCAGGGTGTACAGATCACAAGTGTAGCATTTTATTTCTATTTCACTCACCCAATGATTTAGCACATTTGTGGAATATGTTCTGTGTATCATATTATAAGGGTATTCTGTTGTTACAAGTCTAGTGTATAATAAATTGTTTAATTACATCTTGGATTGATATCCATGTATGCGTTATGGGGAATATTAATTTTGTATTAAAATGTGCATGTGTTGTGGCGTATGCAGGGTCGCCAAGCCTACCTGATGCCGTTCTTCTGCGTGCAAGTGTTTGACTTCTGCATGAGTTGTCTCACAGCCGTTGGTTACTTCTCCTATCTGCCCAACATCAAGAAGTGGATCTCGGTGCAGGTAAACATCACGGCGTCACTCAGCGTCATGGTCACCTGGGGACCATTTCACAGAGATAGCTCATAAGTAAATCCATCATTAAACAGAATCCATTGTGAAATTTAAGGAGCTTTTTCAAAGTGCAAATAGCTGCCGCCATATCACCAAGGACATTATTTCAGTGACACACCGGCGACAGTGTCCCTGTGGCACAGCTAGGTCTTTACTTTTTTCAGTATACAAGATTATTATTTAAAAAAGAGCAAACTCGAATTAAAGAGTAAAATCAGGTTTATGGGCTTACAAGATTGTCAGTAAAACAGTCCCCAAAGTCATTTGATACACCTGTTTGGTTAGTCTGCTGTATTTTACCAATGCAGGTCAGATCATCTGTCTAACATCAACTTATTATTCATGAAACTAAGCTTAACATAGGCAAGTGCGCATCCTCTCCTTCTGCACACAAAGTATGGAATTAATACATTGAATTTATATCTTATACATTATTATAACGGCATGACTGAAGTCAAGAGTTGGGTGTGTCAGCGCCACTTTGATTGCGTAATCTGTGTCACTTAAGGCTTAACACCACAGAAACAACTTGCACACAAAGAGTGTAAACATCAGTTAGAATGAGGTCTTGGAAATTATTTGATGGAAATGTTATCATATTTGTTTATGCTAATTCTTTTGCAAAATATAATTTAATTCTAATTCCAGATTGTAACTAGATTAAGTTGCTCAGTTACATTTTTTTTTATTGAGCGCAGGCTCTTTAGTTATCCTGCTAAGTGCTATGACCTTAATGTTATGTTAGTTATCCTGTTAAGGGCTGTGACCTTGGGGTCATGTTAGTTACCATGTTGTAGAGAGGTTTTTTGTCAAATCATGTTAACCCTACATGTGACCAACAGTAAACGTCCAGGGTGTACACAGTTTGGAGCTATTTGTACACATGCTTTTAAAAAATCATAACTTCGCTAATACTTATCACAGAAATATGATTGAGCTGTCATTTTGTTGCCAAAAAGACCCTTAGTATTGCGTAGTGATAATGTTTTGTACATCAAATAATCATGAAGATATAACTTTAAATTTTATCTAAAATAAATGAAAAAAACTATTTTTTTTCACCCTACTACTAGGTAATTACTAAGTGGTTGTACATGTCTATGTCCATTTAGATAAATGTAGCCACATATATAAGCAATATATATATAAGTTTTTATATTAATTTTTTCAGTAGACCCATGTAAATGTCGACTATTCTCCACGAACGTCACAATGAGGGTAAGGTAGAACCCCAAGTTCGCCCAGTAACAAAATAATTACTGAGCGGTTGTATGTCCATACAAGCAGTGTGACAAATGTAGCTATACATTTCAGCTGGGTGATAATAAAAACTAGGCTCAAATATATTCAGAACTTTTGATTTTATTATATTTTTCATAGAACGTTGAAATACAACCGATAGGCCTATGGCCTAGTACTGTTGTGAACCGTGGCGCACTCGTCCAATAGCATGACATATCCATTATCAATTTCTTTACATATCAATAAAATAAGTAATACCTACAGCTCCTAAATACACATATATATGCCATCAGGTTATAGAATATGTTGTGTTTGAACTCTGAATGCATCGTATCCTTCTCTTGCGGACCAAGTAGGCTGGCCGAATCGGCCCAGGTCCGGTTGCGAGACGGCAATGTCCGGCTACATTACTTGCCAGCAACTTGCATAATATCCGCTTCAAAACAGCCCCCAAAGTCTGTCTAACTGTCTGAACTAGTATAATAACTTGATCCACGAATACTGTCATGTATTTTGCCGATATATTGACACAGACATTTGAAATAATTCATCGAAGTGAGATAAAATGGCAGACTAAGCCAACTTTCGTTGTGTTGGAATGAAACCAGTGTCAACAAGAAGACATTTGAGAGGCATGTGCTTATTGCCTGACCGTTAACCTAAATTTCTTTGGATAGACCAATCGTTGGGCTTTTCATCGGTACCTCCATTTCTCGGATTAGACCTATGAATTGGAATGTGTAAATTCCTGATGCAGAGCGTAGTAAAATCGGCCATATTTCGGAATCTACTACTATGACATTTTAAAGCTTGGTTATAATTAGTCATTAATGAATCATGATAAAACTCATTGATAAAAATGTGATAGGAAGAAGAATCATTCAGCTTTCCAATGATACCTTGCGTTCTCCTGTCAGTTGCTAGTGACAGAAACGAATTTTTTTTTAAACGAGTGATACCAAATTGAGCCGAAATTCAGGTGGGACCAGTTTTGCAATGATCGCGCGGCCCGAATTTGGCCCAGTGGCCACCTGTAGGGTTAACACAGTATAAACTATATGTATTCTACCATACTGACCACCCAAATATGTTTTAAAGAAGCAGAAACTAGTTTTGAATTCAACAGTTCGATCTTTATAAAACTTGATGATTACAGGTAAGGCTGTGATTTGACAAGAATGGAGCATCTCATGTCAATACGCTGTCATTATGGCTTTAAACCCGAGGCCACATCTTCCAAAATGGCACATCGCCATGTAAACAAACAAACTGTTTTCCTCCTGACGCACTTAAATAAAAAATGGTTCACTAAAACAGTTGTGTGGTCAGTATGCTATAATAGATATAGTTTACACTGTATAGGATGATTTTCCGATAAAAACAAACGGAAACTGTAACTCAAGCAATGTGTTGTGTTTGTGTTGACAGCAGAACCTGCCCCCAGACACCAAGGCACAACTACTGGCGATGGACGATGACATGCTCATGATGCTGGTGGTACTCGCCTTCCTGCTGGTACTTACAATCAAGGTATGTCTGGGGATCTGTATAGTATGCTAACGTTGGGGACAGTGTAGCTGTATCTTCTCCCAGGTGCAGAAATCCACTCACCTCTTTCTTTGTTCATTCACTTCATTGGACCATTGTCCTCCGGTCTACTAATCGGCAATGTATTTAAAAGATCACAACAGAGATAGTTTTCTATCAATCCAGAGAAAGATGGCGAGTTTTTTGGGTGACATTTGTGATGTCTTATAACTAGTTTATAACAGGTTTGTGCTTATATATCCAGGTGTCTAGGGCACATTACTTCCTCTGACAGAAAGTCACATAAACAAAAATGGTATAAAATTCCCCACATACAATTACTTTTTTTTTTTTTCTTATTCAGTGGCTTCACCCTTACAATGTCAGTGGAATATACACACTTGCAAAACCAACTTGTGATGTCAGCTACATGAAGTGTTGGGATTCCTGGGGGGGGGGGGCTCAAAATATAACATCATGAAAAATAGACCCGTGTATACAACCTTTGAAACAAATTGCATATTGGAAGTTACTAAGTAGCTAAACTACATTCAGTATTAGGAATTTGGATGCTAGGTCAAAATATCAGCATGGAAAATAGTCGCGGGTCCATCTTTCGCTATGATGTCTTAGTGAAATATGGACACTCATGGTATTTGTACTACTTTAAAAAAGTAATCATTATAATTACTCCACATATAGTGTATATATATATTTGCGTGTGTGTGTAATGAATTCTATATTAAACTTGTTAAAATTGACATTTGGGCAGTCACTAATCTCAGGTTCATATTTAGCTATGAGATTTGGACCCATGGGTCCAAATGCAGATGTTATACTTTTTAAAAGCAGGTACACATTTGGGTAGTCACTAATGTCGTAGATCCATATTTTGCTATGATATTTGGATCCATGGGTCCAAATGCAAATGTTATACTTTTTAAAAGTGGGTACACATTTGGGCAGTCACTAATCTCATAGGTGGGAGATCCATATTTTGCTATGATATTTGGACCCGTGGGTCCAAATACATAACACTTTTTAAAAGGAGATACAAATGTTGGGCACTCATTGATCTAATATAGGCAGGTATCATGTAACACAGTTAGTGTCGTGTGTATCATGTAACACAGTGAGTGTCGTGTGTATCATGTAACACAGTGAGTGTCGTGTGTATCATGTAACACAGTGAGTGTCGTGTGCATCATGTAACATAGTGAGTGTCGTGTGTATCATGTAACACAGTGAGTGTCGTGTGCATCATGTAACATAGTGAGTGTCGTGTGTATCATGTAACACAGTGAGTGTCGTGTGTATCATGTAACACAGTGAGTGTCGTGTGCATCATGTAACATAGTGAGTGTCGTGTGTATCATGTAACACAGTGAGTGTCGTGTGCATCATGTAACATAGTGAGTGTCGTGTGTATCATGTAACACAGTGAGTGTCGTGTGTATCATGTAACACAGTGAGTGTCGTGTGCATCATGTAACATAGTGAGTGTCGTGTGTATCATGTAACACAGTGAGTGTCGTGTGCATCATGTAACATAGTGAGTGTCGTGTGTATCATGTAACACAGTGAGTGTCGTGTGTATCATGTAACACAGTGAGTGTCATGTGCATCATGTAACATAGTGAGTGTTGTGTGTGTCATGTTGTTGTTCTCCTGTTGCTTCCCTGTCATCAGAGGTGAGGCTGGTCTCGATTGCGATCCTCGATTTCAGTTTTTTTCCTCACTCATCTTGCACTGCTCTCTGCACCAACTGTCTCACTGTGTATGACTGTGTAACATGTGTATTATGTGTACCATGTCGTGTGTAACATATATCACTGACGTGTGTATTGTGCCACTGTGAGTTTCGGGTGTTTGCAGGCGTACCTGATCGGTGTGGTGTGGGCATGCTACAAGTACCTGGCCCAGTACCACATGACCTCCACTGACCCCAGTCTCACTGACTACGAACCCGGCAACCCAGGACAGGTGAGTGTCAATGCACCCACTGGACAAACAAATAGAATCCACCCACTGGACGGACAAATAGAATCCACCCACTGGACGGACAAATAGAATCCACCCACTGGACGGACAAATAGAATCCACCCACTGGACGGACAAATAGAATCCAGTGGTAAATTTAAGGAGCTTTTTCAAAATATAAATGCAAGCTGCCGCCGTGTCACCCGAGGACACTATTTCTGTCACACACTGGCAAAGGTGTCCCAGTAGCGCATCCTGGTGTTGAAAATTTTCAGTGATCACTGTTGGAGAGCGAAATTAATTTTAAACAGGAAAATCAAGCTGATGAGAATGTTAGTGAAACAGTCGTCAGGCGTAGGTGTTGTTCTAACTGATTACTAAGTTACATAGTCAATAGTTGGGTAATGAAGATAAAGGTGTCACATTCGACCCAACAGCGAAACAAATTATTGGCACTGACAAGCAATTTAAATTATACAAAAAATAGATGATAAATACAAATATTGAACTGTAACACATACAAAATCATTCAATAAATAATCCTCAAGATAATACATTTAGCGAAAACAACAAAAATTAGCTGTCTGACAGGAGAGTAAGACCAAACATGGTCGCTATTGTAGGAAATTAAAACTGACCAATATTCCTTATTTGTTCTTACATTTTATATAACAACATTTTTCCAACTGACTAACCGCCACCCCCAGATAAATAAGCCAACGGTTGTGCACAGGTGTTTTGCTCTTACAGTCGTTCCCCATCTGACAGGTTGGCTAAAAACATGCAAGTTCATAATGCAAAATACACACCTCAGTTTGTTGATTACGTTGCCGCATTCTTTCACCAGGTGGTGCTGCCTCCCAAGTACGAAGATGCCATCGCCATGGAGCCCCACCAGATGGAGCCGCTGCAGACTCCACCACCGCCCTACACCGCAAACTGAACAGCACCATTGGGTGCATTCTTCTCACATTTCGTAGGGTTAATCGCCCTTCTTTCGATTGTTGGGTGACCAGCCCAGCAACACTTGTATCTAGCACAATTCTGGAACTCCACCATTGATATAGTTTTGAGTGCAATAAAACCTTCACGTATCTTATTGAAATGTTTCCTGGGTGTGGCTAATATATAAGCTTTACTTGTTGTCGCACGGAACCTGTCTGCACAGGGTGATCTTTTCTCAAACACAACATGCGATGTTTCGACTTTTGCAAAGGTCACATTTCATTGTTTCAGTGGTATGATGTTGTTCTTTAATCACCAGCAGTAGCGAGTAGACACACCCAGACAGTTCTCTCTTCTCCCGAAGGATGCACAGTTCTACTAACCTAGAAATGGGAAGTCTTGCTACTATCTGTATATTGGCTTTATATTTTACTAACATTTATCATCAGCACTAGTGAGACGAGGAGTGGGTCTTTCAGCAGGGGTTGTATTTAGGGTTTGGAAGGGTGAAGAGCGACTTTGTCAAGGAAACGGAACAGTTTGTGTCATGTTTGATCTGTGGTGGTGTGGTTCAAGTTTATTCGTTCTTGGACGAAGCCACAAGGTTTGTGTTTGTCAAGGTGGCGGTCAGCATTGTGTGAATTCACAGGGTGTTCATCTGCTTATGAATTTCCACTTTTCTGACATTCGTTCACTACCAGTTTGTAGGATGTTTGTCCACTTTTGACATCCACAAAGCATGTTAATTTGACAGATGTTTTCAAACATAAGAATGACTTTGTCAAGTAATACTTATATAATAAATATATATATATAACAACAGTATAATCGGTACCTGTGAAATATTTTCAAGTCAGAGTAATTTTGATCACAGATGTAATGTGTGTTGTTGCAATGTTATTAAAAATAGTAACAATCGGCCAGTTTGAAGAAAGCGTGATAAAAAGACCACATTTTATGAAAATGATCCAAAAGTGTATGTCTGTACATCTAGCTAGTGCATAGTGTTCAGTTGTCCCATACATCTTTGAACAACAACATACCGGTAGTGTGACAATTGGTGTATGTATGGTGGTAATTTTTATTTACAATTTCTATGTTTTCATGGGAACAAATTCAGGAAACAAATGAGAACTGCAATTCTGAAATGTGGTTTCGTTTTGTGAACAGAACTTGGGCTTAGAAGACATGTACACTGGAGCCTATCCATATTAAATGAGAAATCCTGTGTCCAAAAATATGCAAACCCAAATGTTTTAATACCAACGTTTTAAGCAACCTACCATAATTTTTACAAAAAAAGTTGTTCTAAAGTAATTGGTACAAACTGTATTCGTTTCTTGTCAATAATATTTACAATCTGGATATAGAATTCTACGATCAAAATCCGCAGCGCAATAGTCAGGATATGTTAATGTGGCATATGCTTCATCCAATGCTACCAGATGATGGGCTTTTGTACTGTTTGCTGTGGAAATTGAAACAGGAAAATAAACATGGGCATGGGAATGTTGAGTTGTTCTTTTATATATTTACACTGTCCCTTTCACCCTTTGTAATGTGTCACATCTACACAAATATTAATATGCTAACTTTAGGGCAGCTGGTACTATCTCCTCCCTATTTCAATGTACATTCACTTCCTTGGACCTTTGGTCTCTGATCTACTAACGCGATGTGTTTTACCAAAAATATTATGTGAAGGTAGTTAATTAGAGTACTTAGATAATGGTATATTTTTCTACCTGTTGGAAAAAAATATGGAACCTGGGCGAGTTAAGTGGTGATCAACCCTCCAGAGGGCGCCACTGTAAACATGTTGAAGGTAAAAACTGTAATAATGATAACCGGTGTCCTTGGTCTGTTGCTCCACGGGTGGGTGGAAGCTAGTTAATATATAATCATTAATATAACTCCAAAGATCAAAATATTTACCAAAAAATTAAGCAAAAGTATCGCCATGTTCGTCCATCTTTGTGACTCGAATAGCATTGTACACAATATGTTTACACGGATTCTAATAATTAATCTGAATTATTATTATAGAATACGGCATTGTTGATGTGTTCCTGGTGTTTGTTCTTAACCATAGCAGCTATACAGGAAAACGTAATTGCCAAAGGTGGTCTCTGCCACCCTCCCCCACCCAAAAAATACGCCACTGTTGTCTCTGTTTATCTGACGTAACATCCATGTCAGCTTCCATCTTTAAAGTTTGATGTACCTGTTTAGCTATTTTAAGTCCCGTCTCCGTCCCTCCCCAAAAACCTCGCTCTCCCTCGTCGGAGAACGGATTATTTGGGGTGCCTGACGTCCAACCTGAAGCCGCGCCCGAGGAGGAATGGTTCAGAACGTACTTTGTCCCAGTCACACAGAGCGCACTGCGTACTCCACACCCGGGAGGTTTGTGTGTCTTGTGCCCCATTAAGCGCCGTGTACCGGGGACGAGTGATAAGATCGTGATTAAATGACTACGCCGAGCTTCGCTGCTCACGAGTATGTTCACAATCGACGACAACAGTCAACCGGTGCAGTCGTATTGTCATTGCTGGCACGCAAACCTAGTTTTTACCCACGCCGTCTTGTATAGTCGTATTTGATTAGAATCCGCTGTCGTTGAACAACCGTGCGCTATCTGCGGAACCATGCGCTGGTGTAGGTTTAAGCTGATGTTTGATACCATAGGACTTGGCCATGCAGTACCGTGACAAGACGAGGCAGTTGGTCCGCTCTTGGTAATGTGTCTGTCTCCCTTAGCGCAGTTCTAGAGCGAACCATCTACCTAGTGCAGGCCATGCACCCCTCTACTGACACCTCCAGTGTCAACATCACGTCCGGATTGTCGGGTTCTTCCAGGCACTGCTTCCATATATTTGCCTCATCCTGAAAAGTAGAAGATGAAACAGGCTAGGACGTGTCTACAGAATGATCAGCGACCTGTCAGCGAAGACAGTGTAGACCTGGATGCCAGAAGAGAAGAAAAAAAATAACTCAAAATAGATATGTAGACGAACCACGGGGATGCATGGATGGATTTACTTATCCAATTCCGTCCGGATTGTCGGGTTCTTCCAGGCACTGCTTCCAGATATTTGCCTCATCCTGAAAAGTAGAAGATGAAACAGGCTAGGACGTGTCTACAGAACGATCAGCGACCTGTCAGCGAAGACAGTGTAGACCTGGACGCAAAAAAGAAGAACTCAAAAGAGATATGTAGACGAACCACGGGGATGCATGGATGGATTTACTTATCCAATTCCGGACGTTGCAGCCTTGGTGAATTGTCTATAGTCAGCACGTTTGCTTTCCGATCTTCCCACTTGCCACAGGCAAGTCTCGTAAGTCTTCCACTGCTTTTGATGCCTTCAAATTTTCCTTCCAGTGTAATCTCTCTAGAGATTGGTGCCGTTGCATACAGCCAAACTAACTTTTTTTCTGTATCTTCATAAATTGCAATAAAGTCAAAAAACACCAAGCTCATCCGCGATGGATTTGTTAGTTCTATGTTCTGTCCACGAAATTCGTAGTATGGGGAAGAACTTAATTTGAAGGCTGCCGTGCTGGTTTGGGTCATAGCTGCAAAACGCATAGATGAAAGCCCACCAGAGAGGGAACTGGGAAGAGCTTGTGCGATCGTTGTGTGCCACACATGTATTACAGGTGTAGACGTTACATCTCTCTGCTGACACAAGACACCGGTTTAGAGTCCACGTCAGCGTTGTCTTCACTGTCGAGCTCTTCCATGCATCCCTTCCAATTATGCGATATGAGACACATCAGTCTTGTATATAGGTATAGCAACGCACGTTTATGCACGATCTAGCAAGACATGCTTAGGTGACGCAGCATTGCTATGCGTATTGATCACGTAAGCATTTTCGAACTCAAGCAGTGATTACATCATCACGTGACGTTAAACTTTGTTTCTTGTACCTGACAACCAGACACCCGTACGATGTCAAAGTAAATATATGTGCTTTCTAAAGAAAGCGGACGCAACAACCTCGAGATGTGATCAACAACGCTACCAACTGGATGGAACGATTGACTAAGCTTTGCTTTGTTGGACAACGGCGTCCATTGCTCATAACTATTATACGTTAAAAAATATATAATTAAGGTGCCGAAAAGTTTGGAACAGATCAATTAAATTTAGGTGACCATTCTTCGAAGAAGAATATGCCTAAAGTCCTATCGCTGTGCATTTGGTAAATAATACCACTATAGTATAGTTTCACTAGCATTAGTGGTTTGAAGGTTGCGTTACCAACTAACATATTCTTTCCATTGTTTCAGCCGTCTTCAACGTTCAGTCATTTCCAAAAGTCGTCACATCCATCAATCCATCCATCCACCCATCCATCCATAAGCCGTGTTTGTTATGAACCTACGTTAATTTTAGTAACTGTAACAGTATCACTTAATGATGACTCCCCAGAAAGTGAAATAACAAGCCGCTTCCTTGTCGCGGCAGCCACGTTTAATAAAGTTTGCTTTAGCAGAACTATCGTTTCTATTCTGCCTGTATATTCTAAAGTCCATACGCCCGAGTAAATATCGTAACATGGTGGCGTCGGTGAGATATCGAAGGTAACTGCGTATGGCAAGGCAGTCCTGTCAAAAGTGACATTTGTGTTAAAGAGTGCACTATATGGCTGACGATAACTCAGCTGTAACGGCCGGCGTGGCCGCTGCCGGGGCACCTGCTGTGGCTGCTCCAAATGTCGATGACCCTCGGTCTCATGCAAAATCACATCTGTGTGAACTTGCCCAGCAGCTCGTCTCCACCTGCATTGGAACTGGAAACCAATCAGGTCGATAGCTGGAAGTTGTGGAAATAAATGTGGGAAAACTATATAATTGTGTCTGGACTCGACACTAAGTCAGACAAATATGTGACGGCACTTCTTCTACACTGTATTGGGAAAGATGCACTACGCGTCTTCAATGGATTTCATGAAAGAAGAACGCGTCAAGCCCGGAAACAGAACAACAAGTCGTTTGAACAATACTACTCAGTGTTGAAAAATCTAGCAATTGACAAGATTGTCGACAGGATAATCCTCGGTGTAAGGAGTGACAAGATCCGCAACAAACTCATTTCACAATCGAAACTTGATCTAAACACTACAAGCTTCCTGTGGTGGACGACATTCTACCGAAGCTTGTGAACTCCAAGAAATGTGCTGTGTGTGACTTGCAACAAGGATATCTACAATGCGAACTGGATGAATAATCTAGCCTACTGACTACTTTCGCAACACCGTTTGGACGGTATCGTTGGCGACGACTACCTTTCGGCTTGAAAGTCAGCAGAGGCTAAGAGGTACAGTAACTTACCTGGCGAGATACGTACCCAACTTGACTGATGTATTCCGTCTTATTGCTGCTCTTGTACAACGAGATGTTGCCTGGATGTGGGGAGATGCTCAGAAGAACGCTTTCACAACACTGAAACAACTCCTGGTTGAGGCACCCACTCGTACTTTGACCCGAGTAAGCAACTGGTCATTCAGTGTGATGGTAGCAATCATGGCCTGGGATGTGCACTACTTCAGGATGGAAGACCAATTGCTTACGCCAGTCGTGCTTTGACTGACACATATACCATATATGCCATTATAGAGAAAGAGATGTCATTTTTGTTCTTGAGAAATGGCATCAGTTCACCTATGGTTGCCCCATCCTTGTCTACAGTTACCACAAGCCACTTGAGGCAATAACAAAGAAACCTCTGGACAGAGCACCCAAGCGTCTACAGGGCATGTTCCTACGTGCATTTTCGTATGACATCGATGTCAAGTACATGGAGGGCAAGAAGATGTATCTCGAAGACACCCTGTCACGTGCTATCCTGCCAGCTGGACAGGAACAGCCGACCACTGAGTTCGAAGCTATCCTTGCTATGAACTATCTACCCAAGAGAGAAGATGTTGTCCTGGACATTCGTAATGCCACCGAGAAATATGCCAATCTACAAGTGCTGACAGCTGTCATACAACATGGCTGGTCGAGAAACCAGATGTGCCGCCACCTGCTGTGCCTTATTACCACTTCATAGATGAGTTAACCGTCACTGATGGGTTAGTGTTCCGCGGCGAAAGACTTATGATTCCAAAGTCCATGAGATCACAAATTAAGAAGGATGTTCACCTAGGCCACGTTGGCATTGAAGGATGCCTAAGAAGAGCAATGGAGTTGGTGTACCTGCCTGGCATGAATGCAGAAATCAAAGAGTGCATCCAAACTTGTGAAGCCTGTCGTGAGTTCGAACGTTCTCAGACTAGGGAAACTTATGAACCATGATGTGCTGGACCGTCCATGGCAGAAGGTTGGTGTCGACCTGTTCTCTTACCAAGGAAAGGACTACTTAGTCACCACTGACTACAGATAGAACTTCTGGGAAATAGATTACCTACCAACTACTGGCTCCAAGGCAGTAATCACAAACCTCACTTTGCTAGGATGGGAATCCCGGACACTGTAGTTACTGACAATGGTTCACAGCTGGTGTCAGACGACATCTACGATACGACATCTCCACACCACAGTCGCTCAAATGGCAAGGTGGAATCATCAGTGAAAGATGCAAAGGAGATGATCAAGAAAGCACAATGCGCTGGTGATGACCAATATTTAGCACTGCTGAATATCCGCAACACCCCAACTCAAGGAATGGAGAGTAGTCCTGCACAGAGGCTACTAGGTAGGCGGATGAAAACAATTCTTCCAACAGCTCAAAGTCTTCTGGAGTCGCGGTCGTCTGTGCAGCAACATGAAACATATATGCTGAAAAGGACACAACGCCGTCAAGCCACGTACTATGACATGACAAATCTGCTACAGATCTCCCACATCTACATCAAGGTGATACCGTCCGAATGAAGCCGATCAAGCTTGGAATCAAGTCATGGAAGAAAGTGAAGGTGGTGAGACAACTGGATGAAAGATCCTATGAAATTGACGATAGCGAGGGAACAGTGTACATGTGCAAGCGTGTACACCTAAGAAGAACACACGAAACACCACCTCATGTGTTGGTTGAGGAGTGCATGGATATTCCGTCCCAAGATGATCCTCTAATCACTCCAGTTGAACCAATTCGGGCCAACACACCAGTTGAAATTCAGCCGAACACACCGATTGAACAACAACACCAGAGTGACCAGACAGAACCACACTCTCCGGTACGTCCAACGACACCCAGGAAGTCCGAGAGAATCAACAAGTCCAAGCTACCTAGCAAATACAAAGTCTGTGTTGTATCTAAATGAACAGTTGATGACACTTACGTGAACATTGATAAGTGGAGACTTGACTGATGCGGACTCGCATGTATGTTAAATTGTAGATGCTCCATCCATTTGTTCATACAAGGACTGTGTTGTGTCTAAATGAACAGCTGGTGATACTTACATGAACATTGATGAGTACAGACATGATTGATGCAGACACGCAAGTGTGTTGACTTGTGGATGTTCCATCCTATTCCATATTATGTTCATGTTGCCATGAGTATGAGTGAGTATGACATATTGTCTGGTGCTATTCTCATAATTGAGCGTGTGCATGTTGATCATGCCATTTTGGCTTTAGCATGATATCAGGAGTGTTGTTGCTGTGATGAAATATAGTGTGTTATGAAGTGTTTAGTGTTAACGGGAACGTTTTGTGATTAAGTTATGTAGCATTCAGATGTTGGCAAGTTTGTTTTATTTATATCACAACGAAGCACTGATGTTGATCCATAGACGTAATGAGTGTGTTACTTTAATACGTTAGTACGTTTTGGTTAAGTAAATGTTGCTTGTAATACGGAGGGGGTGTAACAATATCACTCAGTGATGTCTCCCCAGAAAGTGAAATAACAAGCCGCTTCCTTGTCGCGGCAGCCATGTTTAATAAAGTTTGCTTTAGCAGAACTATCGTCTCTATTCTGCCTGTATATTCTAAAGTCCATACGCCCGAGTAAATATCGTAACAGTAACTAGTATGGGACAGTCGCTTGAGCTGTGTATTGATGTCGGCAAACCACCCGTCAATGCAGATTCAGATATAATCGGCTCTTTATCTTCCACAGCAACATGAGCGGCAGCGACGGACACCACCAAGTAAACCATCAACGCAACACTCTGGTGTGCTGTGTTTGCAGCCAGAGGTTTCAGGTCTTGTTTCATGCAACCATAGGAGGCCGATACATGACAAGCACAGCACTCATCCAGCAACAAAGAAGTGTGAACCAGACCAATCATTACTATGGCCAAGTTTCCACCCCCAAGTGAGTGACGATGAAAGAGGAAACCAGATAAACGTGGGTGGGACATGTGCAAGACATCGCTTCTAAAAGCTACGGAAACTTTTGCCATGCAAGAAGATGTGCAGGGAACGATGCAAATACCTCAAGCGCACTGCTCCATGCGGCTGTGGTGGAGAATGTGCTAATAATTGAAAACCGAAACAATTGTAATTATTATTTACAAGTGAACAATGTATAGAAAAAACTTCAAAGCAACAAAAATAACAAAACATCCACGAAAGTAAACGGAGGAAGATTGAAGTACAGTAAGGCGTACTTATATTATTAACCACTTCCCAAAAAACGATAATATTGCAAGGGAAAATGTAAGTAAATCACAGTTTAAATTATGTGCAATATGCGTGCAATCATCAAATGAAAACTGCATTATTACTTCCTCAGAAATCAAACAGACATTTAACTTCAGTACGTTTTTAATATATCTGATCATTATTATGATTGTTAACGAAATGGAAAATGTAGCAACTTTTGATGGCATGGTTCATTGTAATGGCATATGTTGTGTTAGACATAAGATTAAATTGTAGCCATTATAAAAACAAAACATTTGTCAAAGGGGACCGCAAACGATCTGCGGTGGTCACTAATTGACTATAGCTAAACACCGTACGTTGATTGGTCGCAGGCAGTGGGTCGTGACCAACTGATATTAAGTTGTATCTCAATTACTGGCTCCACTTTGAGACGGTTCAGTAGTTTCCATCGATGTTCCACGCGGCTGCACACGCATTTCTCCACAGCACCGGTTGACACCAAAGAGCACAGCAGTTGATCGCTCTTGTAAATGTTGCTTGATAATGCTGGTTTGTGTGTGTGTGTGTGTGTGTGTGTGTGTGTGTGTGTGTGTGTGTGTGTGTGTGTGTGTGTGTGTGTGTGTGTGTGTGTGTGTGTGTGTGTGTGTGTGTTTCTACGTACGTCACACGTTATAATTCTGTGATATGTTTAACAGCGCCATTACCGTTTGGGCCTACATGACCATGTGGCCTCTTGCTTCGTGTTCTCCAGTGGACTGGAGGCTATTGACCATGCGCATTAGTGACTCTCTGACTCTCCGACTCTCCGACTCTCCGACTCTCCGACTCTCCGACTCTCTGTCGTGTTATGTAGATACAACAAACACTAGGAACAGCAAAATGTTAGCACACGACGACATTGCGGGTATTGGATAGCATCCATAATTTATAATAACATTCAGTTACATTCAACAGTTTTCTCAGAGAACCTGCTGCAATCTGTTGACAGTGGGACATGTTGCATTTATTTAAACTAGATGCGCAAGGGGGTGAAACTAGAGGCATAGATAAGTCAGCACAAATAAAGAACAGTCTGGAAAACTGTTCTGTAGGTGGATATAAATGCACTTGTTTAAATGCAAGGAGCATAGTAAATAAAAGAAGTGAACTAAACATTGTGGTAGAAGATATTGACCCTCACATAATAGGTATAACCAAATCATATGGGCCACCACCGACATATTAGGTGCCGACTGACAGGCTATGTAATGTTAAGGAAAGATAGAATAGGAAGAAGGGGAGGTGGAGTTATTTTATATATCAAAGAATATATCCAGGCTTATGAAATAAACCTAGAAAGAGAAGCAGATTGCGAAGAAGCTGTTTGGTGTAACATAGTTAAAGGAAACTCGACGGTAACGGTTGGGTTAGTTTATTGAAGTCAAAAGATAAGCGTAGATGGAAAAGAGTACAAAACGCTATAAAGAAGTCAGCAAACGGGATTGTGTTATAATGGGGGATTTTAACCATGGACATATACAATGGAAATCTCTACAGAGTACAGGGAGTGAGGATTTTCAGTTTTAGTACAAGATAGTTTCCTTTCACAACATGTGCTAGAACCAACCAGGGAAGAAAATGTGTTAGACAGCTTTGTCATCACAGAATGAATTAGTTGACAATGTCAAGATATGTGAGCCACATGGGAGTAGTGATCACAACCAGATACATTTTATCATCAAAGTAAAATCAGAAAGGAATAATAAAAAGCAGTACAGGAGAAACTTTCACAAAGTAAGACATGAAGAAATATTTAACAAAGATAGACTGGAATAACACACTTAAGAAAAAGACAGCAACAGAATGCTGGAATATCTTAAAGAGTGAAATTGAATGCATCATCGTCAAATTTGTTCCCTTAAAAAACACGGGAAACAGTCCCAAAAAATTCACCCGTAGTGGATGGAATTCTGCCCAAACGACTATTGGAAATTGTAGAATAAATTATCATACCGCTTGCAACAGTTTTCAACTGTTGTCATTAAACGAGGGAGTGGTTCCTTTAGAATGGAAAGAAACAAACACTATACCGTTATTTAAAAATGGTTCGAGAAACAAGTCAGAGAACTACAGACCAGTGAGTTTAACATCCGTGATTTGCAAATTATTAGAAAGACTAATTAAAGATCACATGGTGGATTTTCTTGTTAAACATAACTTGCTAAAACCTTCTCAACATGGGTTTCTAAAAGCGAGGTCATGCTTAATAAATATGTTATGTATTTTGGAAGATATCACTACGTGGGTAGACGAGGTATCACAACAAGATTATAAAATTTACAAATTAGTTAATACTTGTTCCCAATTTGAATTTTCCTCCCCTAGTTATACTGATTATAATAGTTTCGACTTTGAAAATGATATCGATCCAAATAACAACTTTTGCGGCAACTCAACATCAAAATGTAACTATTACACTGATTCAGAATTCAATGATAATATGTGTAAGCTTAATGGCTTATCATTCATTCATTTTAATGCCAGAAGTATTAAGAAAAACCTTCTGAAAATTAATTACTATCTGCAAGACTTACATATGAAATTTGATATTGTCGCTGTATCTGAAACATGGGATGAACTGGATGTTATAGATGATTTAAATATAATTGGCTACAGTGCTTATCATGTAACTAGAGAATCCCGCAAGGGTGGTGGTGTAGCATTATGTATTCGAAATTAATTGTCGTGCAGATTACTTGAAACGAAATCCATAGAAGTCGAACATACTTTTGAATGTGTTACAGTAGAACTTGCCATAAAGAATCACGTTAATGTTATTATCAATTGTATGCACAGAACACCTGGATCAAATTTAGATATATTTTGTGAAAAAATAGAACACAAGTTTAATGATGTAAAAGCACACAAAACTATATTTCTGTGTGGTGACCTAAATATTGATTTGTTAAAACATGAACAACACAACAGTACTAAACACTTTCTTGATTTGATGTATAGTCTAGGTCTTTACCCTCTAATTGATAAGCCAACCAGAGTCAATGACATTTCAGCTACTCTGATAGACAACATATTCACAAATGAATTGCGACACAGTCTCACCTGTGGTATTCTGTATAATGATATCAGTGACCATCTGCCATTATTTGCAGTATGCGAGTATCAAATATGTGGAAATACTAAAATGAATACTCAGGATACTAGAGTAATAAATAAAGACACCTTAACTTCACTCTCACATGAACTAAGTCTACAATCATGGGATGATATTTTGAACTTACAATATGTAAATCAGGCGTATGATCTATTTTTAAACAAATTTATTGGCTTGTTTAGCAAGCATTGCCCTATAAAAATTATTTCAAGAAAAAGTGACTTATAAGAAACCTTGGTTCACTAAAGGTTTGAAATGTTCTTGTGCCAAAAAGAAGAAACTTTACAAAGCATTTGTTATATCCCTCTCACATGAAGCTGAACTAAAGTACAAACATTATAAAAATAAATTAACATCTATATTAAGGTTTGCTGAAAAAGCATATTACAGCACAATGTTGGAGAAACAAAAAAATAATATAAAAGGCGTCTGGAAAATTCGAAATAGAGTAATCAACAAACAACTCAGTACTCCAACATATCCTGCCTATTTTATGAACAATGACAAAGAGATATATGAAAAGAAGGAAATTGCAAATGAATTTAATAATTTTTTTTACAAATGTTGGACCCAATCGTGCAAAACAAATACATCTTCCTAAAAATGATGTAGATATATTTGATTATTTGGAAAAAGAAATTTATAAAAGTATGTTTCTAAGTCCTGTTCATGATCAAGACATTATCAGAACTGTTCAAAATGTTAAGGGTAAAATGTCAACAGATTGTAATGATTTAAACATGAATATGATTAAGATCATTGTTGCTCACATTGTAAAACCGTTGAAGCACATATGCAATGTTTCCTTTATCACTGGAATATTTCCTAATCAAATGAAAACAGCTAAAGTCATTCCAATATTTAAGTCTGGTGATAAAGGTGTATTTACAAATTACATACCTATTTCTTTGTTGCCCCAGTTCTAAAAAAATACTGGAGAAATTATACTGTGAAAGGTTAGATAGTTTTCTAGATAAGTATAATATACTCAGTTCTAGTCAATATGGAATTAGATTAAGCATGTCGACATCTCATGCCTTAATAGAATTGGTCGAAGAAATTAATAATTCTCTTGATAATAATAAATATGCCATTGGCATATTTGTTGACCTTAAGAAAGCATTTGATACGGTTAACCATGATATATTGGCAACA
Source organism: Paraescarpia echinospica (assembly GCA_020002185.1). Classification (NCBI taxonomy): domain Eukaryota; kingdom Metazoa; phylum Annelida; class Polychaeta; order Sabellida; family Siboglinidae; genus Paraescarpia; species Paraescarpia echinospica. The sequence goes on from CM034532.1 coordinate 62,494,691, forward strand.
AAATTATATTTTTATGGTATTCGTGGTGTTGCACATCAGTGGATTATAAGTTACTTGAAAAACAGAAGTCAGTTTGTTCACTATGATAATTGTGATTCAGAAATACCCAAAATATCTTGTGGTGTCCCACAAGGATCTGTTTTAGGACCAAAGTTGTTTATTTTGTACATAAACGATATTTGTCATGTTTCAAGCATCTTTAAGTTCATCTTATTTGCTGATGATACCAACATGTTCTACAGTAATAGTGATACAGGTGAACTTGTCAGGTTGACAAATATTGAATTGGAAAAGTTACAAGTATGGTTTTCAGTAAACAGGCTCTCTCTCAATATATCAAAAACAAATTATATGTTATTTGGCAAACGTAAAATAAAGACACGTGTTTCTATACATATAAGTAAGGAAGAAATAAATAAGGTTGAAATCACCAAATTTTTAGGAGTTTTGATAGATAATAAATTAACATGGAAAAAATAAATTTATGTGATAAAATCTAAACTCTCAAAGAGTTGTGGCATAATGTATAGAGCCAGCTTTGTCATTGACAAACGGGGAATGCTTATTTTATACCATTCCCTTTTTCTCCCATACATTATGTATTACACTGAAGTATGGGGCAATACGTAGGCTACTACCTTAACTTGTTTAGTAGTGTTACAAAAGAGAGTGGTGCGCTTAATTTGTAGAGCTAATATGTTGGATCACACTTCTTCTCTATTCTCTGAATTACATATATTGAAAGTGTCAGATATTGTTGATTTACGAACTGCACTTATTATGTACAAAGCAAATAGCAATTTGCTACCAATGAACATACAAAAGTTGTTTACTATGTACAGTATATATGCAACTAGGCAAAGCCCAGCTTTTAAACAACATTTTGCTCACACCAATTTAAAGAGAATGTGTCTTTCGTTTAAAGGTGTAACACTATGCAATTCTCTAGACAATTCTTTAATATGTTCTAAAAACGTCCATTGCTTCAAAAAAATACACTGATAATATTTTGCTTACTTACTAAAAATGTATTGTCTATATTGGACTTCACAAATTGTTATTCTTTAGCACAAGTGGTATTGGATATATAGATTTCAAAAATATAAAAAATATAAATTGTATGTTGTAATCACGCATGTTGCATATTGTAAAATATTCTTGATTGTGATTATATCCATTGTAATTTGGGCAAGTGTCATAAGTGACACACTTCTTCTTGCCCTTTTCGACTTCAAAACTGTGACTTACAATTGTATACTTGGCATTGTTGTGTATTGTATGCTGTGCATGTATTATGTTGTTTTTGAATATTGTGCATGTATTATGTTGTTGTTGTTGAATAAACTTTCATACCATTAAAAAAAGGCACATGGCATAGGACATGGTTTAATTAAGTGGATAGAAAAATGGCTAATTGACAAATGACAACGATGGATTACGCAATGGTCACTAGCTGGTAACGTGGATTGTTTTGGGTTGAGGAAATACACGTTTTAACACGGCAGTTGAATTGACTCGCTCTCAACATGGACAGATACATTTGGGTAAGCGTCTAGTGCATCTATGTAATGTGATTAAAACGCCGTGAAGACATTTCACGAAGTCTCGAAGAAATATTTATTTAAAAGTGTCCGTATGTCGTGGTGAATTATCGCCCAGACAACGCCCAGACAACGCCTAGACAACTGATGCGTGTCGGCTAGTCCCATTGTAGCCAAAGTCCAGCTCGGCTATACAGCCTCACGCGCGCAAACAACAAACAATCACTGATGGGGCGGAAGTCGCCGAAGACATGTACGGGGCCGAGGCCGCGCAAAGACAGCTCAGCTAGCCACGACCCTATTACGGCTAAGCTAATGGACATCTTGACAGATGAACATTTTGTCGCGAACGTCGCGGATCAAATCGCAGACATTCTCGCCCTGAAACTGAGCGCGCGCCTTGAACAACTAGAAAAAGAGGCTTCTGTACTCACCAAAAAGGTGCAAACGCTGGAGAAGGTGGAAATGTTGGAGACGGAGGCGGACAAACGTGAACAATACACGCGTCGTCCGAACCTCCGCATCTCCGGCATTCCAGAGACATCAGACGAAGTCACAAACAACTTAGTCATCGACACAATAAAGAAACTGGGGTTAGAAGACATTGGTATCAGTGACCTGGAAAGAAGTCACCGCCTAGGTAAAAAGACCGACGAACGTGGACGCCCCCGAAAACAAACAATAATTGTACGTTTTCGTAGTGAAGCGGTGAGAGACGAAGTGTACCGCCAACGCACCAAACTGAAGAACCATAACCAGCACCATCGGGACGAACAGATATATATAAACGAAGATTTGACGTCTAAGAGAGCAGCACTTGCTACCAAAGCAAGATTCCTTAAGAAGGAAAAGAAAATCAATGATTGCTGGACATATGCAGGAAGGGTTCTTGTCAAAACAAACGTGGGAACAGTAAAAGAAATCCTTTCTGCAAAGGACCTGGACATGTATTAGACGGATCTTTGTGTAACGCCATTATTGGGACAAAAAGATTTAAATACATATAGAGCGTCTCCGGACGTTATTTTGAAACATTTTTCGGATCATTCGAAGTTGCTACTACTGTGCCTCTGAACTGTCCAAGTAAGATACTATGATTATCGTGGTAGAGACTGCAACAAATATTTTTACAACCTACTATGTCATCACTGTATTATTATATTATTATAATATTATTGTATTACTATTATTATTATTATATACTTATATAATTATTATTATTATATAATTATTATGGCTTTTAAGTCTTCCCGAAAACAACATTCTTTTTACCTTTTTAGTGACACGTGATATTTATGATTATTGGGCCAAATATTGCAACATGTTAGTTCCAATATATTATGCTGTCACTGTATTATCGCATTATTCTATAATTATGAGGGTATTTTAAATCTCCCCGAAAATTTTATTTTGAAATAATCTTTGATATTTCAAAGTTGTTACTAGAGACTGTAATGCACATATTATGTTACCATTGTAATATTGGATTATTTTTCTATAATTAAGGATAATTTTTTGTTTTATTTTGATACTTCGACATTTTTTCAATCAAATTTGCTATTACTGTGCCTTTCAAGTTTCTAAGTTGGCATGTGATATTGTGATTATCGGGCCATATACTGCAACATATTAAATTCAACATACGTTACTACTGTAAAATTGCTTGATTCTATAATTATAAGGTTTTGTTTTATCATTCAAAGCTGCCTTTAAACTTTCAAAGTGGCATATGATAGTATGATTGTCAGGTGGTCAGAGATTTATATATGTTATATTATGTTAGCACTGTCAATGGCAGTGATTACTCAATCACTTGCAGTCAGTGGTGTTTAGTATGTTTTATATGCTAACTTGCAAACCGGCCTAAAAAGTGAATTTTTCTTTTTAAGTCTCGCCCAATTGTTTGTATTATTTCTCTCCCAAGTACATATCATGATGTTATTGACTCTAAGCCTAGTTGGCCTTTCTTTTCTTATTTTGTTATGTTCTCTGATAGAAATCCATGCGATGTCTATCTCTACTTACTCTTTGATACTAACAATTGAATTTGTATTCTTTTGGTTAATCGTCAACATCAATGTGTTTTTCATTACTTGTATGTATACAACTGTTCAACGGATATGTACTTATGATGTATATCATGATATGCATTCATACACTAGTTATATTTATGTACTTATTTTTGAATGTTTTTGTCAATTTTTTTCAACGAACTCTGAAAGGATCATTATGATGTGCTCTAACACATTTGTAAATGGCAGAATCTATTAATATTAGCCGGATCCAAACAAGTAAAAACTTTGACTTAAAAACAATATTCAATGAAGCCAAACACATTGAAAATGAAAAGTATGATGATTCTCCATTTTCTCTTAACACACATGATTGTAAATATTTTACTGCAGTTGAGTTTTCTGAAGCATTTAAACCAGAAAACATATCTTTATCAATGTTCTGTATCAATTGCCGTAGTTTGGAGACTCAGTGGGATTCTCTTCAAGAATTACTTTCTAATATGTCGTCAAAAGGCCTGACTCTAGATCTCATTGGACTAACTGAAGTTTTTAAAGTTCAACATGTTTTACGTTATAAAATAAATGGGTATCACAATTTACTATTCAATACAAGACTAGATACAGACGATGGGCATGGTGGAGTTGGCCTATACATCAGTGAAAAATACACCTATTTTAAACGTGAAGACTTGTCAATATTTATTCCTCATGTATTTGAGTCCGTTTTTGTAGAGGTTCAAACTAAGAAATGTAAACCTATAATTGTGGGTGTAATCTATCGTCCCAACTCTCATCCACGTCCAGATCTTGATCTATTTATGGGTACCATATTAGACATCCAAGATAAAATCTCAAATGAAAATAAAGTACCTGATGGGGGATTATAACATTAATTTACTAAACTTTGTTACTCACAACAAAACTAATGATTTTATAGATAATGTAATAGCACAAGGATACATTCCACACATAACAAAACCAACACGGATAACACCTGCTACAGCAACTCTTATAGACCATTTATATTCTAATCATACTCACCCCAACTATGAATCGGGGATTATCGTTACAGACATGACTGACCATTTTAGAATATTTCATTTAATATATGGTAAACCTGCTACACAAAACATAGCATATAAACAAAAACGCCAGATAAACTTGACCAACATTTTAAAATTTAGGAGTCTTGGCTACGGCTGACTATTCCTCTGTCCTATCTACTAGCAATGCAAATGAAGCATACAACAACTTAATGTTAACATATACATCACTTTATGGAATATCTTGCCCAGTTAAAACTATCAGAGTAAATAGTAAATATATTAAAAGAGAGCCCTGGATAACATCAGGCATTATAGTGTCTTCAATAAACAAAGACAAATTACTCCACAGAAAGCTAAATAAGCCCAACACAGCGAGAGAGGATGCTTATAAGGTATATTGTAGACTATTTAATAAGATCAAAAGAGCAGCAAAAATTAAGTATTATACTGAAATACTGGAAGAACGTAAACATAGCATCAAAGAAACATGGACCATACTGAGGAAGGCAATATTTAATCAAAAAAAGAATTTCCAATTACCTCAAACTTTCATTGTAAAAGGAAAAAAGTATCAAATTCGGCTTTTATTGTTGAAGAGTTTAACCGTTTCTTTGCTGATATAGGTAAACCAGTGAGTGATTCAATACCTCCTCCCACAACCTCATTTCATGCGCACCTAAAAGTTAACTATCCTGTAAACTTTTTCATGCAACCTACTGGTGTAAACGAAATCAAAAGAATAGTGCAAAAACTAAAAACTAAATGTACTGAAGGCTTCGATAGATTATCTACAAAACTTGTACAACAGACCATTGAGGAAATAGCAATCCCACTTGTGCACATCATAAATAATTCCTTTGTTACAGGTGTTGTACCTGATAATTTAAAAATTGCTAAAATAATTCCAATTTATAAATCAGGAAATATTAATGTGTTTAATAACTACAGACCAATAAGTATTTTACCAACACTTTCTAAAATAATGGAAAAAATAGTATGTAACAGATTAGTAATATATTTAGAGAAATATAATATACTGTATAAACATCAATATAGATTTCGCTCGAAACATTCCACTATACACCCTATATCGCACTTACTTAAAGACATAGCAGATGCAAATGACAAAACTACCAAAGATATTACATTGGCTGTGTTTCTCGACTTATCTAAGGCGTTTTGTTGTATAAGTTAAATCATTATGGAATCAGAGGAATAAGTAATAGATGGTTTGCCAGTTACCTTTCTAATCGTAAACAATATATTGAAATAAATAATTGCAAATCTCCACTGATGAATATGACACATGGAGTACCACAAGGATCCTTACTAGGACCTGTGCTTTTTCTAATTTATATTAATGACAGTGAATTCTAGTTCTCTAAACTTGCTATCCTTTGCAGATGATACCACTGTTTACCATTCAGGATATGATATTGAACATTTAGTTATAAAAGTGAATCAAGAACTAAAACAATTATACAATTGGTTGCGTGCTAACAAATTGTGCTTGAACGTCAAAAAGACACAATTCTGTGTTTTTAGTCCTGTAAATTCAAACTACGAGGTAAACAATAGCATTAAAATAAATAATGAAGTCATCAACCAGGTTGGCAAGTATAAAAATGACAAATCTGTAAGATTCCTGGGATTGTATATAGATAAGCACCTAACATGGAAAGAACATATCAACATAATTAGTTCCAAAATATCTAGAGCTATTTTTGCAATAAATAGAGTGAAATATTTCTTACCATATAAGTAATTAAAATCATTATATTACACTTTAATTCACAGTCATATAACATATGGTATACAAGCATGGAAACACAAAGAAAATAGAAATTTTACAAAAACGTGCTTTAAGAATAATTAATAAAAAAGGATATAGAAGTCATACTGATCCTTTATTTAAGTCTGACAAAATACTAAAAATGTCAGATGTATATAAACTACAGGTCTCACTATTTATGTATGACTTTAAACATGATTTATTACCCAAGTCATTTACACATTTTTCGATCAAAAAGACTTTAGACAAAAGTATAAGAATAACCAGACAATGCAACCTTCTTGTTAAAGAGACACCTAGAACACATTTTTCGTCTAAGCTACCAAAACATAATTTCACAAGAATCTGGAACAATATAAACGAAAAAATAAGAAACACTAAACACAGGTTAAAGTTTAGACGCGTGTTGTGTGACTTCTACTTAAACGCATATCTTCGTCAAGTGAATTGTATAAATCCTAGATGTTCAGAATGTAATGAAACTGATTAAATGAAACTCTACCTTTGTTTGTAAGTCTATTACCGTTCTTACACTACGTTGTTAACCAAGTACAAATGTTTGGATCGCCTTTCTATTCACTTACATATACTTCAATTGATCATACTTCTCAGTTCGTTGTCATATATCACCAACAACAGCATATACTATATGTTAAATAATATTATCTAGTACGGAGGTGGGTTGGTGATGAATTTGAGTGAGTTGTGTAACATGATTTTGATGATTGTTATGATTGTAATCATAGAGTAATGACAATCAAATGGTGTCACTGGAAGACGGCTTTTAGCAAAGTGACATCCATGCAACGTAACACATTTCCATTTGTATGACATATATGTTAATCTGTATGTTACGTTGTTACGTTGTAAATAGAGTTACTTACTTACTTACTTACTTACAAAAGACAACGGGTAGTAGTTGATGGAGAGGCTTCAAACTGGAAATCGGTTTTGAATGGGGTACCACAGGGATCAGTACTGGGATCTATATTGTTCTTAATATTGTATATCAACGATTTGTAAGTAAGGTGTTAAAATTTGCGGATGATATAAGTGTTTTGAAGGATTAAACGTGATGGAGATAGACAGCATTTACAAAATTATCTTGACAGGTTCATCAAATGGTCCGAAAAAGGCAGATGTTGTTCAATTTTTGGAAATTTAAATGCCTCCACACAAGGCATGGGAACGAAGATGTACAATAATTATACTATTCGTGGTACTATACTAAGTACTACTGTAAAAGAAAAGGATTTAGGGTTGACCATTAGTGCTGATATGAAGGTTTCAGAGCAGTGCGGAATTGCAGCTTCAAAGGGAAATAAAATCATTGGATTAATTAGATTAGAAAGAACTAATAATACCGCTGTACAAAACAATAGTTAGGCCTCATTTAGAATACTGTATACAAGCGTGGAGGTCATATCACGAGAAAGACAGATATGCTAGAAATAGTACAGAGGAGTGCGATTAAAATGATACCAAAACTAAGAGATCTTAGTTACGAAATATGTCTAAAAGAATGTGGTTTGACAACACTAGAGACCAGGAGTTTGAGAGGAGATCAGATAGAAGTTTTTTTTAAATATTGAATGGTTATGAAAATATTGATAGAAATATTTGTTCTCAGTTAAGAAATATAGAAGGACTAGGGGACATTAAGTTACATTAGTAAAGGAGCAGTGTCTCATTTTCACAGCGGACTGTAAATGATTGGAACCGGTTATCTGCTGATTGTGTGGGTGCTAGTAGCGTGAATATGTTTAAAAATAAAATTGACACGTACCTCAGAAGGGCTGGATACACATAGATAATAGATCGTAATTGTAGTCTACGTTTATTATTATGACAGTTAGGATATTATGTTCTTACAAGCTTTTTCCACCTTTGCTGGACATTTGTTGCCACAAGCGTTTTTATTAAAACTGAGCTCTGTTCTTTCTGCGACGGTTTACATCCAGTTCTATTTCCGTGTGCCTTTCCTTCTCCTTCCTTTGACAGTATCCTGGAGGACGGTTTTCGTCAGACCCGTGGATCTTGTTACATGGCCATACCATCTGATATTAGTTTGCGCCTCCTTATCGTTGCGAGGGTGTCAACACGTCGTCCGATATCTTGCTTAATACTTTTGTGGACTTACTCATTTCATACTGCCCGTGTATGGGATGCGCAAGATGTTGCGTTAGTGTCACATATGCATATATACATTGTTTGTATTATTCTAGTTGTGCTCTACTAGTTGTTAGTGACTCGGCGAAAGCGTTAATAACCTGTGCATCAGAAGATTGCCGGGTGACATTTCCGGTAACGGATTCCGATCTGTGTAAGGTTGCAGACGTGAACACTGTCCTGTCGGGTCGTCTGTTGCTCCCTGTTGTATGTCTGCCCGTGTCTTTTGTCCGGACCGTTTGTGTGCCCACAATGCATTGCGTGGTTAACTGGACGAGACAATTGTGTGGGTATCAGTCGGATCATCAAATGCCTTTCAGGAAGAATACAACTTCGGCTTGTCGAATGTCTGCCAGTTTTTTCTCAGAATGTTTACGTACAAAATATACTGGACGTATCATTGTGAGTGTGAGATATCGTTTTTTTATTTGCGATATTTGAACAGCACTGACGAGATTCCGCATGAGTCGTAGAATGGTACACCGAACTTAGATCGAAGGTGCAATTAATAACTCGGAGCCGTAGGCCTATCATATACGCACATAGGACGATCTCTCGGCTTTTCGGCGGACAAGGTCTTAAATTTGTTATCGGGGAAGTATTGGTGTGATACCATGCAGTAGGCACGTGATAGGTGGAGTGTGTGTGCGTGCGTGCGTGCGTGAGTATGTGTGTGTGTGTCCTCGTGTATAACATCACTAGAATTGATCAAACCAGAAAAACACCTAGCATAGGTCTATAGCCGAACATCAGTAATAGGCCTATGACTATGTATACTCGCTCCACATGGCCACGTGATTCGCGTGTTCTAGTGGTACCTGTACAGTCGCGTAACGCGCACCTGTCAGGAGGTCTACTGCCGCAATCCATCTGTCTTCGGTGTTTTGCCGCTCGATCGCCACAAAAAAATATGTTTACGACGTTTACGCCGAGGCGCCAAGCACAGTAAACACGTATGGCATGGCTCGATTGATAAATCAATGCGCTGTGCCCGATTATCAGAACACTTGGCAACGGAGGCGTAACATATACGAAAAGCCCTTCTAAGCTAGATAATAATCGGTCTGTATTAAATACATCACCAGTGGTATCACCAATTAAAATTATTGACTCGAGTGGAACAGGTTGATGAGCACAAATCACACCAATCGAGTCGCCTAAGTTCACGATTTAACATGGAATTGAAAGATGTGACTTCCATTGACTCAAAAGTCTTATAATTGACTTCTTATAGTTGACCCGAAGAACGAAGACTCTACCTGTGCAGTGACTTCAAAACATATACCGACTCCTTAATTGCAGCTCTGATATAAGATACGCAGATGATAAAACACTAATGTCTACTGTGTTGGAGAAGATACAATTTGCCGCAGAGCTTCAAGCTGCCTGTAACAAATGGGGTAAGAAAATCAACCTCTCTGAACGCGAGCTAATTATTTCATCAGACAAACATATCTCCCTAACTAGAAGAACTTGAGACTGTGGACCCGTTTCGTTACTTATACGCAGTTTTGGAATAAATGATGAAACGGCTCGCCATACTACGACGGTTTGACCTAGAGCTGAGTCATCGAGAAGAACATTATTACGATGGCACAGAAACTGGTGAACAGAAGCGTCACGTACTACTACGGTGAACGAGCGTGTGGAGGACGTGTCAACCTCGGAGTCTACCAAAACGCAACTGTATTCATAATCCGCCCCGGAAGCAGGACAACGTGGTCGTGACGCGCCATAGATGACTCGGGAAGATAGCGACTCTCCGACGTCGGTCTTACTGTTCATGAACAGTAAGACCGTCTTGATTCCGGTTCAGGTGTGTGTGTGTGCGTGTGTGTGTGTGTGCGTGCGTGCGTACATATGCGTGAATCTGAATACCATATCATCAGCTCATAACAAGTAGGAAAAACGGCTCTCGCGATTGCTGTGCTTGCCCAGCAAACCAACGGACGCAGATAATCATTGGGATTCATTTGCAATCTTACGGGTTTATATCGTCACTCTCCGGGGCACGTGCATACCACAAGGAGTTGGCTCGTATAACAGACAGTACTGCACTTGTCATAGACGTCGGAACAAAGGCTTGGATGGTTGATTCACGCCAAAATTTAGAGTGGGGGCGTAATTAGTCCTCCAACTATTTTGTTAATTGCGTTTATGTTTTTGTGAGCGGAGGCCCTTCCTCGAACCGAGAAAAATAGCCAACACTTCAACCCTTCCCCCAGTCTCCCGATGCCGATCATGTCCCATAGCAGCGAAGTGCTGACATTCCGACTCCGGCTCATCCCCACCCCTACTATACAAGCCATGTTCTGACGCATATATATCAGTAGCCCTCTATGCTTATGTGTGTACATTAGGGGCCTATATCCTATAGGACCTTTGCTATAATATGTAGGCCTACGCAAAACAGGTCAAGGTTAGCTAATAATAAAATAGCTCTTATTTATATTAGTATATATTTCATAAAAGTGTGGGCCCAGCGCTATCTACATATCCTACATTCATAATATCGTGTGCGTGCGTGAGTGCTTGCTCGCGCGCGCGTACGTTCCGCCAGCTAGTCTGATGGAATATACCTGTTGGGTTTTGCTGATGTTCCGCGACTTGTTCTAGTTGTGACAAAGCCTCGCATATCAAAGCTTATCAGAAAGATGCAACTTTCACCATACACAGTCACTTTTACCAAGTATTGCTTGTCATGCGGTGTATCTTATTTAAATATTAGAAAGCCAGTATACAGCTAATATTATATTTTATTAATAAATATGTAAAATACGCGAATAAATTTATTTCAAAAATATTGTTTTTTCGAGTTTGGAGAGCGCTAGGGGTAATTGCGATTTTGTTGGCTCACTCAAGGGGCAACAGTGCCAATATGGTTAAATAAATAATAAAATAATAACAAAGTCATAAAAATAAAGTAAACACATGAATTTAATTTATAAAAAAAAGTCCTCCATGACTTATCATCACTATACAAAAAAGGCGCACGGCGCCCCCCTCTCCGGTGTGCCACAAAATGCGCAAATGCCACAATTGCAAAACAAATCCACGGGGCATCGTCCCCGGTCAAACCCTACATCTGACCCCCATTAAATAGAGCCTAACATAAAACACTGCCGCGTCAACTCCGTTATCCGATGACATGTGCCTATTAATTAAGGCTATACATTGTCTACATTTAGGCCTGCCTACACCAAACAGTCATGTGGGCGTTACTCTCGTAAGATTAATCGCCGAAGCTATCGAGTTATTGTAATCATCTTCCGTTGCGGGCTTTCCCTCACTGCATGATTCCATGAAAGCAAGGTGAAAGAAGAGGCCAACGGCTAGTGTGGGCGAAGGAGTGCTTCCAACGAGTCTATATTTCCAACTAATAATTTATTAATAAATGATAATAAACTCTGGCACGGCAGCGTTGTTATATTTATCAAGCATTCATGGTGACATAATATCAGACTGGGGCTTGCATAGTAGCCTGCCGTAAGTCGTATGTGGCCAACGCTGTCAAAGCGTAGATCAACCTACGTCACTTGTTTACTCGGTGACGTGGGCACGCCAATTTCGCGTATCCTCTCGACAGTTCACGCAAGCGACTGTTTGACCTGAATCACTCTCTGACGTTTTTCATTCTTTTTGCGGACAACTGCAACTTGTAGGTAGGTCCGTTGATATTCTGACGATATGTCGTATTTTGTATATTATCGTGGTTATGTAAACCTGGCCGATTTTCAGAAATGTAACCACTAGGACGACCTTCCGTGGCGCTTCGGGGTGATTCACCGATTTATTCTTGTCCTAGTTAGAGGGAGTCACTTTTCATGACGTCATTCGGTCCTTTCAGCCTCGTTCTAAAGACGATATTGGCGAATGGCAGTGTAGAAACACGGTCACATGGCTGTGGCAGAGTTCGCAGTCCTGAAAATCAGGAATATTTATGAAGTGGATAAAGAAAAGGGGGTTCATTTTTGCAGCTTCCCGAGTTAAAGACGACATTTTGGTAAGTTTCGAAACATTGATTGGCATAAATGTGCTTCAGACCTGTTACGACGCCGCCAGTATATATTTTCTGTTGCGTATACGTGTATTATTGCTCGATTTTGGCGTACAAATTGTGACAGTAGTCGCCATGTTCCGTACGTATTCGCGATGACATGCGAAAATGGAAGGGCGAAGCCATTTGCTAATATCGCTTTTTCGTAAAGTAGTGTGACGTAATGAAGGCGCGATGCTATGGAACATGTTGGTTGTTTACCCTTCTTGGGCCTTATGTTCTCAATAATATAGCATCGGTGGTGAATTTGTCCAAAAGTAGCCCGTTGTTGATTGTGGGCAGTGGGGTGACAAGGTGCAAACGGAAGTGTTGACTGTCGCAAACATAGACATAGTGATAGTCGTTATCAGAGCCGAGGTTATACCTTTGGCTTGCTGTGAACACGTCTACATAACTGTACGTGGAAGCAGTTTCTCAAATGGTTATTGTGTTAGCTTCAAATGAAAATTGAACATACACTGGTGAAATAAAATGAGGGTACGTTGACAGAACAATAGAACTACATGGACCATGGAATGGTGAGTGGCGTACACGCTATCATATGCATGTTATTAATCTTGAATAATGAGGGTAGTGTAACCCCCCTACGACCGGTTTTATCCGGCCAGTGCGTTTGAGAATACATGGACTGTATGGCCTGGTCTCTGTTTTTACACAATAATACTTACTACAGTAATTTTTGTGACAACATTATTCACCCACATACTGTAACCAGGAGTGACTGATTGGATTCCACACAAATTGTTGTCTGTCAACAGCTGGTGAAACCAGCTAGAACTTGGATGTGGTTGATATTGTATGGTTGCCAAGACGAAGTGTATTTTGTAGCTACGTTGTTAATGGCTTGATCTGAATGCTGAATTTGTTGTCAGTTTTATTATGAGTTAATTGTTTACATTCCTTTTAAGACAACAAAGGGTTCGCTATAGTTTCCTTTACAGATCTGCATTCAAACACAAAAGATCAAAGCTTATCTGTCACATTTATCATTGTGTTAGAAAATCAGTGATATAAATGTATTATGAAATTATATTTTCTGTTTATTACATAAACACAGTGCCATGTAATTTAAACATTACCCAGACTTACAATCTTAATAACCTCTGTTTACACACATATATATCATGTGTTTGTAGATGTGTGAATGCCAATTATCAGCAAATAGTGCATCTATTTTGTTATCACTAGGAATTAAAACCTGAAATCTCCTACTTTATTATAGTTGATAAAACATTTTAATTATTACATACATTATGCAAGGGTACTTTTCGGTCAGGTTTTACTCACACACGCACAAAGAAAACTGAAATCAACCCAACTAATAAGGTTAAAGGTAGATTCGTCAAAAGGGTGCAACCTCAAAGAGATAATTACAAAGTATTGAAGAAAACTGTCAAATTCATCATCGTCATTATAAGATGTTGAAAGGGTATATTTAACCTGATTGTCAATTTATTATTTAATGCAACTGCAGATCTGTCATACTTGTAAAGAAACTCATTCACAGTAATGCATTTTTTATTTATAGATATCTGTCAATTGTGTATTTTAACTTATTTATACACAAAGTTCATTTATCAAAGTTTTTGTGAAAATTCCTTTCTGATATCAAATCTACACTGAACATTGTTAGAATGCTATTTAACTTCCATACCCTAAGCATAGCTTTATCTAGAGACCTGTCCACCCGATCCTGCATAAAGGCCTGACCCTAAATCTTCTATAAACTGAGGCTGTCTGTTGACTCTGTTTCAGTTTAGTATAATGTTCTTTATACTAAAATAATTGTAATGAAGACATAGTGTCCATCAAATTGCGTCTAACTCATAATAAGCCTGAAACTGTGTTCTGGATGTGAATGCCACACATTGCAGAGGTGCGCCTCGCTACCAATACATACCTTTGAAGTTGGATGGTTTCCACACTCGTGATTGCAAATTGGGATAGAGTACAACTGATTCAGTGACTTCTTGCTAATAGTGACACATTTCTGAGTTCTGACACAAATTTAAGATCTAATAAAATCCCTTTACAGTACACTGCAGTAAAGCATTTAGTACATTTATGCTCCCGAACCACATGTGTTACTTGGTTGAATATTAAATAGACATCTTCATGTGCTGCTAGTGCAGGTCTTACCTATTCTGGCATCATGGCCCATAATTCTTCTCTGGTCCTCTAGTTTCTCCTATCACTAGCCTGCTTCTGGTATCCAAACAGTGGCTGTCTTTGTTCTTTCTTACGTTAAGAATGGTCAATAATTGCCCATGATTGAGTGGTTGCTTTCTGTCTGCCTTTCGTACTGCGCATGCAACATGCACGTGCATTGGCTACTCCAGTATCTCGATTCTCACGTGACGTTGCTCTCTGTGCAGGAGTTCTGGTAGGATGGAGCGTAACAGCGAGAACCAGAACTTCCCGTCGCCCCCGACAATGATGTGTCGTACGGGCTGCGGCTTTTATGGCAGCGCATCCAACGATGGCATGTGCTCCAAGTGCTTTAAGGATGCACTCAAGAGGAAGCAGCAGAACCCATCACCAACGCAAGTTGTGTCAGCCACTCACCTCGCAAGTGCCGCAGGTGAGACAATGTCCCCGAAACTTGACATTTACTAGCTTTAGGGGTGGTTATCCAAAAATACACTTAGCATTACATAGGGGGTTTGGTGTTCACCATGTGTCGTGAGAGAAATAAATAACTACTGTGACACCACCTCATGAGTAAAACATAATGCAAATTGAATTTAGTAGGAATTTTTTATTGTAAGTCCCATACCACATATTGGCGGGTGTTAAAAGTAGTGCTGAATGCTGAACGAATATTTTTTTGACTTTGTGAACTTAATTCCTTAGTGATGGAGGTTTAATTTTCATATACAGTTGACCATCAATTTTTATATAATCGGTTTGTGTGCGACCATTGTGATCAGTAGGTGGCATTAGGGGTTAGACCACATTTACCGGTAGATTTTACTTGGGGTACCATTATAATGTTTCCTTCATTTCTTGCAAAATGTGTCCTAAAATTTTCAAGAAAATTTCACAGTATATTTAATTGACACAAGTGCTGTGAACAATTCGTGAAATTCTCATACTTCATTTTTCAGAAAAATTCACCCAAACCTGATACCCCTCAATTTCTCCCCAATCTGGTGACGGATTTTGAAATATTGGTGCATTCTTCAAAATAGCCACTCTGCGAATATGCGAGCGTATATTTATTGCTACTCCGTGAGAGATCTAATGCAGTAGTACATTCAGTATTCACGGGAACAACATGTCCCATGTCAAAGTGCTCCAAAAATTCACACATCACACCAAAACACTATTTTCAAGGACACTCTTTCGGTGGGTAATGGCGAACTAATCCTTAATGTGGTCTTACCCCAAATAGATCTCCTGAATCTTGCCAATTTTCACGAAAGTTTGATTTATATAAAGCTATACATATAACTAGATTAACCAAAAAGGGAAATTTACACTGTCTCAATAACAATTAAATTAACAATTAGATGCATCATCAAACTGTGCACACCTCCAGGGTTGGGGCGAATACCCGACTGAAGTACTCGAGTAACGAGTACGAGTACTGTGATATGTATGAGTACGAGTAGCGAGTACTTCATCCGAGAGAGTACTCGAGTAAGGTTACTTTTGAAAGTACGATTACTTTACTTGGCATACTGGCAAAGAACTTTGCTTGCATGTAGTGATTGAGAAAGGTGTTGCTCTATCTGTATCACATAAGACACAGGCAATCTGACCAAGTCACTGGACTGACCTACGTCTGAGCATTCCACCTAACCCTGTTTCATTCACTCATGCAGCCTTGAGCCTGTTGACAATGTGTGTGAACAGCTATGCCTTTCAAGAGATGTGGCAGATCTTCAAAGGGAAGCCAGTTTCTGACTGTATGACTGGATTAGACAACACTAGCTGGTCAGGCCTACACAGTGTGGAGACTGTTTGAAGCCATTGCACATGGGTTTATTTGACATTTAAATGCCAGTATAGGTCATTGATGTGATGGTTAGTCCAGTCTCCCAGTCTTGTTCAAGTGATCTGAACCAGTCAGTAAACAGTTTTCATGACAACCCAGAGCTCTTATACAATGAGGATGTCATGACATCAGTGCAAAATATGAGACATTTGTACTGAAGATCATAATTCATGATATTATGATAAAATACATACAAAGTATTCCCAGAGTACTCTCAAAGTACTCATAAATACTCATTTTTAATGAGTAACGAGTACTTTAATATATAAGAGTAAAAGTACGAGTAACGAGTACTTCGTGAAAAATCAGTATTCGAGTACCAACAAGTACGAGTAACGAGTACTTCGGCCCCAACCCTGCACACCTCCAAGCTAAACAGCGCTTTGAGTTGGTTTAAATATGCTTATTCGGTACCTTATACCACTTACAACATTTGCCTGATATGAATGGTACTGAGCACAACAGGCCAACACAGTATCTTACCGATATGTTAGTAAAATAAATAGAATATTAACAAAATATATTCTTTGTCATTTTTCATAAAATGTTGTAATTTTTTTGGACATGCAAGTTGCACGTCCTCATGAATTTTGGTATAACGTAATGCCCACAAACTATGCTAAATAATATGATGCAATCATGAAAGTTCTGTATGTCATTCCTGTACGACACCAGTACATGTCAAGAGCACAAGCCGGGCATTTCAACAATATTCACAATATTGAAAGGCACAGAGGCATCTTTTGGTGGTAACTAAAATGCTGGTTATAAATTGAGGTATATACATAGTATATCATGAAACCAAACATGGAATGCTCAGTAGAACGTACACCTTGCGTCACACAAATTGTCATCCTAACCCCTTAAAATAACCCTATTTTACACAGGTGCAGATCTCTGTTTGATACAGAGTGTCCAAACATCGCCACACTTCAATTACTTGGCCACTATATAATTCACTGATACTACTGGCAAAATAGGAATCAAAATGTTCCCTGCTTGCCCATTATTGCTTATTGTGCGATCCAAGTATGATATCTACAAGTGCCATATATTTAGGAAGGACAAGTTGGAACAGGAGAAATACTCACGTTAGTATTGGGGTTAAGAAACACGCATTTATAGATGTCGCTTACAAAATATAAATGATATAACTGAGGCAAAATTCATCCTACTGGAAATATGTCAATATTGTCGCATACGATGCAGTTTTAAAAGAAACTCCAAGCCCTGACACACATACACTTTTTACACAAGCTTTTGTGGTACTCAGTATCATAGAACGTGCTTGGAATGTAGCTTTTAGCCTTCACACCACCTAAATTATCACTTTATTTCCCATGCATATCACCTAATAACTGGCTTGTTAATGACTTTTAAATGTAATACTGACAGTATGCAATAGCTGCACAGTATTCTGGTCTACATCAGCATCCAAATGCAGCCGAAAAACCATCACCCGTCGCTCAAATCAAATTTGGGCAGTTTATATGATAAAACGGGCCGTGTTTCTAATTTGGGGTAAGACCACATTTAGATTTTACATAAGCGGCTATTATAACGTTTCCTTCATTTCCTGCAAAATGTGTCCTAACATTTTCTTGAAAATTTCACAGCATATTTAACCTCCATTGACACAAATGGGGTTTTCAGAAAAATCCACCAAAACCTAATACCCCACAATTTATCCCCAATGTGGTGACGGATTTTTAGATATTGGTGCACTCATTAGTCTTACCCCAGTACTACTATGACACATCGGTGACTGTAGATGTAAACGTACACTTGGCTAGGCGAAAATGTACATGCATGTATTCATAATAAACACCACAGGACAATTACATCTTTCCATATACTAACTTTGAAGGGGCATCTGAAGATGCTGTAGGACACATGTTTGTCTTTATTGGTTTGGTAGCAGAGACAAAACAACAACAGTTGGTGTCATGATCCTGTCATGTGGTTTGTGTTAGAGCAGACCTGGGGAATGAGGGTGCTATGTTCTTCTGTGCAGTTATTAAACAGTCAGACAGGTACCGTTTCACAGGTTTCCATCCGCATCTGTAATAATTTACCATTCATGTTTTCTTATAAGTTGACAGTTATCAGGGTGCACAGTGGATTTAGTCCGTCGGACTAGCTGACTCAGAAACAGCTAGTCCTCATATTGTTTTACTAGTCCTTAAAAATCAATCATACTGTTGTATTATTATATGTGTGACAGTTATGGCACATATTAAAAGTGGCTTTATTTCATAAAGAAAACAAGCCGTTTCCCATTTCAATTACATGTGTCATTAATAGAAACAAATACATGTGATTTCGTAGATCCAATTGCAAAGTTATCAGAAGAAATGACTAGTTTAATCAGGGGCAGCAAACAGGAGTCGTGGACAAGGCGATGCCAGCAGAATTTGAAGCGACAAAGGACCGACATTGTCGGACTAAGTTGCATCATTTGCCCTATACTTTTCATTAGCGTTTTCTTTCCCGAAGCCGACTAAACAATCAGTAACATTGCTGGCGTTTGGTAAATTTGTAAAATAATCACCCAATGCAGGAGTAACGCAAGCAACTACCATCACGACGGGATAGCACGTAACGATGTCTGTAAACCGCGCATGTATGTTTGTCCATGTCGCTCATCACTCATGGTCGCTAGGTGGCACTACCTATCCTACGCTAACCGGATGTAAACAGCCGCCATTTACATTCACTGCGTTCAGCAAGTTTCCCATCTGACAGTCGTACGGAATATTTAGCTGCCTGTGATAAAATGCTACCTTACTGTCTGATTTTGTTTTAATCCATCACAACACCCAACTAGCGTATACAGAGCGTAAATTAATTTACATAATAACAGCTAGTCCAATGGGACTGCTCCACTAAACATGAACTAGTCCGATCACTGAAACTGCTCATCCGGGACGATCGGACCGGCCTTTTTTCGCAGCCTGCAGTTATTATACATGTTGTTGTTAATTAGTCACATCAATCAATCACATAATTATATAGTGCCCTTTCCATCCTCAAAAACTCCACCCATTTGTTTGTTCCAGTGACTTGTGCTTGAAGGTAGTGCTGGTTCGATATTCGATATATCGAAGTATCGCGATACTTGTGAAAGTTCGATACCGATACTTCGTGGTATCGCGATACTTCGATATTTTGGTATCGAACGGCCACAGTTCGATACCTTCGATACGTCGATATTTCGATACCTTCGATATTTCGATACCTTCGATACTTTGTCGATACCTATACTTCGATATCGAGTCCATTCGACGTCGATGCGAAGAAGTAACATCGTTTTGGAAGACGAAGTTACGGCCGGATGTACGCAAAGTACAGCTACTCCGCTGCGGGCATCGCTTCCTAACTTGACAGGGTTGACTATGTTGTATGTATTAGGCCGCTTAGGCGTGGTTGTTTTTCAAAAAACATAATAAAATGTAACATCTCAGTGGTTTTATAAAGCTTTATTGTGGAGTCAGTTTCCAAAAAAGTATGTATATAAATAATGATTTTAGTATGATCTCAGCTTAGCCTCGATTATTCAAGCCTCGTTACGACGTTGGGTGGCACTACCGTTTGCTTCACCACTTTACCTTGCCCACTCTACAGCGTATCAAAAACACACAACATTCCAGTAATTTTATAGAGTGTTTTTTGCACGCATTAGTATTCATGAATGTAGTTTAATATAATAATAATAATATAAATAATTATTCAAGCGCGACACTAGATTCGTTTACCCAGGTTCCGTTTGGTGGCGCTATGTTTTGCTGTTTGATGGCGCCACCGTTTGCCACACTCGCTCAAACAAGATGAACGACAAAATGTCAAAACGCACATCGCCAGTTTGGCAGTTTTTGTTTAACAAATACGGAAACACTGTAGTGTCTACTATGCCAGAAACGCTCCCCCAAACTAGTGGGGGAAATACATCGAATTTGACGAAACATGTCACTGTCCATCATCCAAGAGACTACCAAAACATGATGATTTAAGGAAGTCGTGGTAAGGGGTAAGACCACATTTAAATTTTACATAGGCGGCCATTATAACGTTTCCTTCATTTCCTGCTAAATTTGACGAACAATTTTCTTGAAAATTTCACAGCATATTTAACCTCCATTGACACAAGTGCTATGGAAAATTCGTAAAATTCTCATACCTCAGTTTTCAGAAAAATCCACCCAAACCTGACACCCCTCAATTTTGCCCCAATCTGGTGACGGATTTTGAAATATTGGTGCGTTCTGCAAAATAGCCACTGTGTGAATACGCGAGCGACTAGCATATGTTTATTGCTACCTCGTGAAAGATCTAATGTAGTAGTACATTTAGTATTCACTGGACTGACATGTGCCATGCCAAAGTGCTCGAACAAAATTCACACATGCCACCAAAACGGTATTTTCAAGGGCACTCTTTCGGTGGGTAATGGCGGACGAATCCTTAATGTGGTCTTACCCCAAATAGATCTCCTGAATCTTGCAAATCTTCACGAAAGTTAGATTTATATCAAGCTATACATATAACTAGATTAACCACAAAGGGAAATTTACACTGTCTCAGTAACAATTAAAATATGCGTCATCAAACTGTGCACACCTCCAAGCTAAACAGCGCCTTGAGTTGGTTTAAACATGCTTATTCGGTACTTTATATTACATACGACGTTTGCCTGGTATGAATGGTACTGAGCACAGCATACAGGCCAACACAGTATCTTACCGATATGGGAATAAAATATATAGAATATTAACGAAATATATTTTTTTGTAATTTTTCATAAAATGTATTCTTTTGCAAAAAATACACAAAATCATTATTTTAAGCAGCATTTTATTGGACATGCACGTTGCAAATCTTCACGAATTTTTGTATTACGTAATGCCCACAAACTATGCTAAATAATCTGATGCAAACATGAACTATATGTCACTCGTGTACGACACCAGTAGGTGTCAAAAGCACAAGCCAGGCATTTCAACAATATTCACAATATTGAACGGCACAGAGGCGTCTTTTGATGGTAACTACAATTATATTGTAGATAACGGGCTAAAATGCTGGGTGTAAATTGAGGTATATACATAGTACATTATGAAACCAAAACTGGGATGCCCAGTGGAACGTGTATCTTGCGTCGCACAAATTGTTGTCCTAACCCCCCTTAAAATAGCCATACTTTTACACAGGCGCAGATCTCTGCTTGATACAGAGTGTCCAAACATCGCCACACGTCAATTACTTGGCCACTATATATTTCGCTGATGTGCATACATTATTGGAAACAAGAGATACTACTGGCAAAATAGTTAATTTCAGAAAGAAACAAACGTTTGACAAGGACATCCAGGACACGTGATAAAGGTTGTTGACAGTTGTGGCACCCAGTATCTCTCTAAGTACATCAACGAGTCCATTGTCCTAATCATATTTTATTCAAACATCGCCAAATTCTTACAAGGGTACTAACAAACATTTCTGATGTTAAATATACGGATATAACGTACAAAATACCAGTAGAAAAAAACAGCTTCTTGTCAGAGTAGTTGATGTCAGCCTACAGTTAGTTTAAGCTGCCTTGCCTTGTGCAAACTTCGGTATGATTCGGTTATATTACAGCTGAAAAGCACATGATCGTTGAAAATGATAGCATGCCAGTCCATGTACACAATTTCAACATATGACCCTTCTCTTAGGTGACCAGTTTTAATTTTTATGGCTAAAAATGAACTAATTCGGATCATTGCGGTCGCTGCACATGTGGAGAGTCACACACTGTTATGATATTCTCTGTTACATTCGTGGTATATTTATGTAGATTCTCAATTGTTCTTCTTGTCTCAGTTAGTGTATGGATGTTGCTATAAAAAATAGGTTCTAGATGCCTGATTAGTAGAAGTGTGTGGACAACTTGCTTCCTATGGTGGCCAACATTTCACTAAAATTAGGGCCGCGTTAGGGGGGGGTGGAATCAAAATGTTGCCTGCTTGCCCATTATTGCTTATTGTGCGATCCAAGTATGATATATATCAGTGCCATATAATTAGGAAGGACAAGTTGGAACAGCAGAAACACCCACGTTAGTATTGGGGTTATGAAACACGCATTTATAGATGTCGCTTACAAAAATATAAATGATATAACTAAGGCGAAATTCATCCTACTGGAAATATGTCAATATTGTTGCACATGATGTAGATTTAAAAGAAACTCCACACCCTGACACATATACACTTTTTACACAAGCTTTCGTGGTACTCAGTATCATAGAACATGCTTGGAATGTACTTTTTAACTTTCACGCCACCAAAATTATCACTTTATTTTCCATGCATATCACATAATAACTGGCTTATTAATTACTTTTAAAACTTCTTTTAGGTGTAATACTAACAGTATGCAATAGCTGCACAATATTCTGGTCTACACCAGCTTCCAAATACAGCCGAAAAACCATCACCCGTCGCTCAAATCACATTTTGGCAGTTTTTGTGATAAAACGGGCGTATTTCTAATTTGGGGTAAGACCACATTTAAATTTTACATAGGCGGCCATTATAACGTTTCCTTCATTTCCTGCTAAATTTGACGAACAATTTTCTTGAAAATTTCACAACATATTTAACCTCCATTGACACAAGTGCTATGGAAAATTCGTAAAATTCTCATACATCAGTTTTCAGAAAAATCCACCCAAACCTGACACCCCTCAATTTCGCCCCAATCTGGTGATGGATTTTGAAATATTGGTGCGTTCTGCAAAATAGCCACTGTGCGAATATGCGAGCAACTAGCGTATGTTTATTGCTACCTCGTGAAAGATCTAATGTAGTAGTACATTTAGTATTCACTGGACTGACATGTGCCATGCCAAAGTGCTCGAACAAAATTCACACATGCCACCAAAACGGTATTTTCAAGGGCACTCTTTCGGTGGGTAATGGCGGACGAATCCTTAATGTGGTCTTACCCCGTAACACTAACAGTAACAACGTCAACGAGAACGACGTGTTCCATCAACATTTTCGTCAGAAACCAAGCAATGGACATTTAGTAGTAGTTACAGTCGAAGTGAATCGCCATCGGTTGCAGAGTCTACTGCGGGCCGCGGCGACAGCGTCAAGAAGTGACGCGATGTGACTACCAGTTTTATTTATTTACTATTACTAGGTATTCTATTGCTATTGAGTATTGTCTGTAATACTGTATTGTTTTAATGTTACATTACAATTACTTTTACAACATTAATAAATTAGAATTAAACAATTACAATTTACAACTGTTATTTGGTTATTGAAATAAAATGAAAATTGTATATTAATCATTGTTTGCATAACTATATCAATTAGTATGTACCAATGGTTAAGTTGAAAATTGAATAGGTGTACCGTATAGACTACTATAGTTCCCAATAGATGCTCAGAGCGTGTGCTAAGACTTTGGTGCACGACTATTTGTTTCTCAAAAGTGGTACCAGGCAACACTTTTTCAAACACACAGTCAGCAGTGCACATCTACCAAACTGACTGATGCAACATTGACACATGATAAGAATGCAACATGTTGCAGCTAAAGGCACACACGCACAGTATGAATGACATATCAAGCAGCTTGCAAGGTGGCGCTAGCAACAGTATTGCCATCAGTTATGTCTAGCATGCATTAATTAATGAAAAATTTACTTTTATACATGTTTCCCTAATGAAAAACAGTGTGTGCATCTATGCCATTAGTCTAGATGGATAGTGTGTTTATATTGGGATCTATACTGTATATGAATTAGACTTACAACGTAAGTATCGAGTATCGAAAAAAATTCGGGTATCGATCGATATCGAAGAATTCGGGTATCGAACCAGCACTACTTGAAGGGTTAAATTAACATTATGTTATCCATTGTCACAATTATGTTCTGTTCGTAATGTTATTAATGTATTTGATATTAAAACAGTGTATATCCTATTCCAATGTTATTCATGAATAACATCGGAATAATACCGTACTAGACTAGTAGTAGTAGATCTATAGGAACAATGTGTGAATGAATATGAGGGGCAAATAATGAACATTTTGTTGGTGAGTGGGTGACAGTACTAATCAAACTTTACATAATAGATTCATGCTGATTACCAATTTACTAAGTCATTGGAAAAATTCCATATCAAGTTTAGAAATGCAATATCATTACATGCATGCAACATGAAACAATCTTTAGGATGATTTATTTGCTGATAAAGATGTTAAATGTAGGTTTTAGTGTAGGCCAATGACATAGGTAATATGTATACCTGTAGAGTGAAATACACACAGCTGAATCCAAGGGGATTTGTCACTTAGTATGGCTGGCAGGTAGTGTATATTTATTTAAATAGCATTTTTGTAGTATTTTTTTAATAAAGATTGAATACCCTATATAAAACTGGACAGTACTCATGGCAATTATAATTATGCTAAATATGACCATGATTATTGGAAGTGTTAGCATCATAGACATTGAATTTTTACAGATGACAGCACTTGTGTCTCGGCAGCTAATGCTGCAAAATGTGAATGAGGTAGTCAAGTAGGGAAATATCTTGACTTTCCTGTACACTTTCTTCAGGGTCATCAATGGCTGGTCCAAGTGTTATGACGGCAGCTCTTGGCGCCACCGGCAGCTGTGCAAACATGACGACAAAGGTTTCCCCTGCGTCATCAGTGTCGTCGATGAACCTCAGCACGACCCCCAGCGTCGAGACGGCCACACCGACCGTGTCAACCCCGGGGCTCAACTCCCAGAACAAGGACAAGTTGGATGTCGAACACCTAGGTAATGTCTCCATTCTGTCCCCACATTCCTTCAACTTTTATTATTTATTATTTTATCAACTTGTATTATTCTTTTCTTAACTTGTTGTTTTAACTGGTATTAATTGTTTTATTATTACTATCCTTATCTATTTATTATTGATATATTTTTTTAATGTTTTTAATAATCATAATAGCTACATTACATAAATTGTAATGCACCTCTGAGTGGTAATAATTCCCAGATTGATGGTGTGGAGATATGCAGTAAAGGTATTATTATTCCTGTGCAGGCTGTGCTGAACTACTTTGAAGATTGTTCAAATTGTTTCTGTATCCCTGTTCATGATGTTATGCTTAATGTTTCTGTTTTGATATGCCTCTGAGTTCGTGTTCCTGAGGATTTAGGTGCTGTAGTAGGTTAATATTAATATTATTATAATTATCAAATTCCAATGCTAATATTTGTTTCTGTAGTTGCAGTATTATTTAGTGTAACCTATGAAAGGGTCCTATAGTTGTGTTGTCAAGCACGGTAATTTGAGTTATTATGATGCCAATAAATTTTGTTAGTAAGTAAACTGTGTCAGTCTGTGGTTTACTAACAACAGAGTAAATGTGTAGTGCTCCTGCATGTGAATAGTTGGTCTTGGCAATGCATAGTGCTTCTCTGAGTGTATAGTGCCTATCGGCCATGCTGCTGAATAGATATTTTCTAGTAATCCCTCTTAGAAGAGACTGGTCATGGACAGTTTCGTAGACCCAAGGCACCTGGGCAGACTGAATAGACATGGAGATCTCTAGAGCAGTTTCAGCTGTTGCAATTGTTCTGCTGTTCACAGACAAATGGCTGGATTTTTGACGCCGTTGAGCACTTTTCTTGACCTGTACTAGTGGCAGTAGTAAATACTGCTGTGTTCCACAGATTTAAATCTGTCCTAATGTTTAGCCATAAATTGTTATTATTTCATTTGTCACATGTCATGACGTCCAGTTTTAAAGCGGCCTTATCAGTTAGTTACCTTTGCTGAAACAGTTGGACTTTGCCTCACGCGCAATCTTCAACGAGAAAGTCACTTCAACATACATGTTTCTAGTATTAAGAATGTTCATTACAAAATTAAGAACAGACAAATTTAATATTACATGATTTTTCAAGTCGTTTTTTTTTCTACAGAACACAGAGAATCAGAGACAAAATGGGCATAGAATTGTAAAAAGTGGTTCAACACGAATGATTGGATGCAATGGTGGGTGCTATGCAGTCACGTTTTCAGTGTTCCCTACTTCTCTATGTGCCACACCTCACAATAAACACAAACCTGTTTAATTTGCAGCAGCTGAAGAATTGAGTTCTCCTTCCCCGGCAACATCGGAAGACGGATCGTCAGACAAAGACAGGAAGCCAAAGAAAAATCGTTGCCATACGTGTAAGAAGAAAGTTGGACTTACAGGTAAATAGATTGCATTTATAGATGGTGTATTTTAGAAAAATGTATGAACTTTGTAAAGACTGGCGTGTCACGTTTCACTGGGAACAGATGACACTGGGGAAGATTTATTGTGAGGGTTTGGAATTGGGAGACATTTATTAACAATGATAAACAAGTATCTGGTGACATTATTTTAGTGTAGATATGGCTCCGATGACATGTCTAATATTACGCCAGACAGACATGTCACAGCCTGTCGTTGTAGTGCATTTGTTGGTTTCGTAAAAGAGCCATTCACTGCATTTGCAAATGCGACGACTATTATGTCTATTGATAAAGAGGAATAGAGGCCATCTGAAATTACCAGTGGTGCCACTGGTGGGTAGCGTAATAGTAATAATATTATTTATAGTACTGTATTAATTCTATTAAACATACAGCATGTGTAACAAATATTTGAGACACAGAAATATGTCAAATTTTGTGATCCAATAAACATACAAGGGTGTGCACCCATTTTTTGGGGGTTCCTGATGTTTCTGTGTACAGCCATCTGAGCAGACGTGACTGGCAAATGATTTATGCATCTCATATATGAATACCAAGGTACCAGAACACTGTAAAGTCTGATAGTTTAGGTGGACCTTTCGATTTTTGTCATCACCAGGCTGTGAATCTAGTGTGTCATTAGTAGAAATTAAATTACAGTGATGGCTTCAACAGTCAAGGTTGACACTGGAGATTGCTGTCACACCAGATGCTGCTAAAAGGGGTATAGCGCATATGTGCGTAATAGACCAAAAACTGTAGGTCTGTTAATAAAGAGGAATAAAAGCTATCTGAAATTACCAGTGGTGCCTCTCATGGGTAGCCTAATAGTCATAATGTTATTTATAGTGATTAGATTTGTAGAGGACCAGTTTGCAGAACAATTGCAGTGAATCACTTGTGCCGTGGTGCCAATGACACGTGCCTCTGTTGCAGGTTTTAAGTGCCGCTGTGGTGGATTATTCTGTAGTGCACACCGCTACTCGGACAAGCATGAGTGCACGTTCGACTACAAGGAGATGGCGCAGGAGCAGATCCGCAAGAACAATCCTGTCGTTGTCGGGCAGAAAGTGGGGAAGATATAAGGGCAGCTTAGGCAAACGCTGCACCGAGACTTATGAAGTGACGGCCCGCCGTCCAGACAGGGCCCCTGACACGGCCACCTAGTGGCCACATTGTGTCTTACTGCAGTGCGACGCATCATCACATGACGGTGACTCTTACTGACGCATGACAAACCTCCATGACACAGTGACCATGTTGTGTTGCCAATGTCTGGATCGTAATACTATTTTAACCCAAGCCGTGAAAACATTCTCTGTGGAGATGTCACGCGGATTGTCATGTCAGACTTGTGACATGTGACGGCACGTTGAGGGTGTCACAAAGTGTGTAGTGTCGTGGCGTTGGTCAATGGATTAACATGCTCCTGTCGCTCTTCTGGTGACGTGTCTGTCGTCCGTGTCACCAGATTACGTCTTTCTGTTGCGTTTGATCTGCTGTGATCAACAAACGGCAGTCGCAGGTGTGCAGCATGTGTGTAGTTTGATCAAAGTCCACCAGGTGGTGCCATTAACATCACGAACAGCGACAACAGGAGTTACGTGTGACAGTGGACGAACAAACAAGTGTGGTCAGTCGCGCGCAGTGTTGGTGCAACAGAGTAACAATGCGTGGCTCATTTGCTGCTGTGACATGTGTACGATGAAGACATTGGATCAAGAGGTTGCAAATAGTCAGAGTGTTGTGACTGACATCGCTGCTCTGATTTAATTGTGCAGCAGCGTGCACTTTTCGGACAATTCACTTGCTTTCACTAACATCATTATCATCGATTGACGATAGCAGTTACTTACGTAGCTTCGTGCTGTGTGTGTACGTACGTGTGCGTAACGAACCACTAGTTCCTTCCATCATCATGTTCCATATTTTGTATTGCGTGTGTATCTGTAGAATGGGGAGGTGTTTGTGTGTGACTGATTCGTTGGTTGCAGCGAGTCATACGTTATTTTGGAATGTGCAACGTCGCAATTTCCTTGCACGTTTACGTATCATTTAACCAGTGTGGTTTTACGTACAACAATTATACTTGCCTTTTTGGCTCTAGGAATAATTCTTTGGTTGCATGATGGATGGCTAGTGTGCTTACTACACTGACGCCGCCAACCTGCTGTTTTCTGTAGGCTGGCGTGTGGATGGAGAACTTTGTCGTTTGACTGTCATAGTGAGAGATCTATTCTGCTAATCATAAATGGAAGATACTAAACCGATTGACGTGAGAACATCGCCAATGACGTTTCCTTGATAGTAATCTATCACTTGGTAGTGCCTCGACTCAATAGTGCTGATAACTTCGACTGTGTGGTCTCCATGTTTGCGTGGCTACACAAGTCTTTACATCTCAAGCAAGAATTTGTTTATAACATAGATGTTGGTGCAATGCTTGCAAGCATCTGCAAAATTTGTTAATCTAGGTCTTGTTTACGAGTATCGCAAGTACTTCTAGTATTACATATTATATTATTTATCCGCCCGTGTATCGGCATAAGCTTCAGCAAATTCTTCTGGAAGACAAGGGATGCACTTTTTGAAGCAATTGTACAGTAATTCTTTTAATTCACCTCACGAGGTTGTGTGTGTATGTGTTATATAATTATAGATAACAACAAATACTTCACTTGTGTTATTGTTTCACCGCAGAAGTACCACACATTTGATTTTTCTTGAAGCCCACAAGGAATTTTGTTAACAGATGTATGTGGAATCTTGTGTGTATGAGCAATTTGTGTCTATCCAAGAGTGTTAGCATGTGCCTGTGTGCGTGCATGTGTTTGTCACTGTGTGCTTGTCGGTGTGCGTGCGTGCATGTATGTGTGTGCATGCTTACATGCGCGTGTGGGCGGGCGGGTGTGTGGGTGTGTGTTTGTTAGTGTGCGAGTGTTTCTCGGTGAGTGTGTGGGTGTTGTCAGTGTGTGTGAGTGTGTATGGGGTGTGTGTGCGTGGGGGTGTGTGTGTGTGGGGGGTGTTTGTGGTGTGTGTGTGTGGTGTGTGTCGTGGTGTATGTGGTATGTGTGTGTGGTGTTGTGTGTGTGTGAGAGTGTGTTGGGAATCCTTGTATATTTATTGTTAGCAGCCATGCCAGTCTTCACATCTACCTTTGTATCCAAGGGGCCTGTAGATTGATAAAGTTACTGACCCCATAAAAAGTTGCTTGCCTACAATTTCTGTTGAAATAAGCACTGACATTTTATTGTGATACTGTTCAGAGCACTACACTGCAGTGTCACTTCTGTGTTGTCAGCATATTCCTCATTGCGACAATCCTCCAGCCCAACACTTGTTTTGGCAGAATCATCACACAAACTCTGAACTCATTTAATTCATGCCCAAGAATCTGTTACTACAATATCATTTATGTATATTTTGTGTATACTAAAGTGCATTAATTTTTTTGAAGTTGCATTTCGTAAACCATACAGAGGTAGGCTAGCAAATGATTTGCACAATGACACATTCTAAAACAGCATTGCTGTGGATATGCCGACTTCAGGGGTCTTTTTTACCGAGGCTCTAGATCAAGGGTCTGTTTTTCACATGTTCTCCCTAGAACAAGGGTATGCTTTTTGATATTGGATGCCCTTATCAAGGGTAGGTGTGTGTGACCTTTGGCTGCACACCCCTACCCATATGTAAGGCCATGGTCCAACGTCTGGATAGTCCACGTGTTACTAGCGACGCTTTGTGGGGCATTGGATATAGCTTCGGTTTTACTCTGGGCCCGTGGTGTGGCGCCACCGTTTGTCGCTCACAAGAAATGATTGGTCCCCAACCCGCCATGTGGCACCAGTGGTACACAGCCACGCGATATACTAGTGACGCTGTCGCGCTTACATTTATCCGGGCGTTAAATAATATCCGAGTAACATTTCTGCGCGTGCGCGTATCTAGGGGAATATATTTAACGCTACTTACGACTGTCGCGTTTACATTTATCCGGGCGTTACATTTTATCCGGGTGATGTTTATGTGCATATGTAAGGCATACTATTTGGCACCAGTAGATCGGGTGGTGATAAATATTATTTAGTAGTTAAATATGTTTCGTTTGTTGTCGAAACACGATCCATATAGTTTCCTGTTTCATATTTATAACCAAGTATAAGAGTAAGTCACGTGACGTGTGCGTGGAGAGTATATTGTTTATGTCTGTGGGAATCAAACATGTTATAATTTATGTCACAATTATATATATAAAGCAATTGTGCATATATATATGCCATGGCGTACTAATAATAATAACAGTATTTAATATGACTTTTGGGGTACATATTGAGGAATACAGACCTACGTACTTATATGAAATGGCTGAATAAAAATGTCATGATATTATGTCAGTCGTCGGCGACAGACACTTGTAAATTATGTGTGTGTGCAGGCGCGCGTGCGTGCGTAAAGATTATAAAATTATATAAGTAACTTACATTTATGCTAATACTACCTGCTTTACTAGGTGTTTTAATTAAAATTTAATTACTGCACAAATCTTTGACATGTCTGATAATGTTATTACGTGGGCATTAGAAAGGCGTTTACGGCTATATAAAAACATGTTATTAGTATAGTGGCAGTGGCAACAGATGGGGAAGCAGACCTCTAAGAACAGCTAATGAAATGGATGGCCATATTCAGCAGGGTCTGACAGTCAGTTTGGAGAAGATGGAGGCGATGTGGGTTGGGCAGGAATACAAAGACATGGATACACACAGACAGTTTTGTATACCTGGAGGTTGACGTGACAGAGAGTTTGGTGAAATGTCGGCTGAAGTGGGCGGTACACATAAAACGAATGGGGGGAGAACAGCTAGCGAAGAAAGCGGATACCCGGAAAGTGGACGTGGAAAGAAGGCAAGGAAGACTAAGATTGCGTTGGGAAGATTGCTTTAAGAGAGACTTTGAAGGATTGGGAGAGGGGTGGAGAAGGAAAGCGAAAGACAGGTGTAACGGTATTGCTCGTATCTATGTATTATATAACATACAAACAACACGTCGAGAAGAATATGTTTAATACGTTATTATCTGGATACACAGCTGCACTGGTCTAAATCCTAGGCTAGACTGATTCACTACACAAACAGCGGCGGCAGCGCCCACTACTCTATATGCTAATTAGAGTCCAGAGGTTGCTGCTAGGCAATCAGTCCAAATATACACTCCCTGCTGGGCATCAGCTGGGGTATCTCGTGACATCCCTTTTTGTTTTAATTTTTGTTTGTTTTGTTTTTCAGTTTTGGGATTCACATTTCGTTAATGAGCCGTCGTGGTGGCTTAATGTCAACACGATCTCGAAGTGTCATGCGTCTTGCACTTGGCTCGTCTCGCCTCGGCATAATGCCCGGTGTCCCCCGCGGCGTGTTCGGGCGAGGACACGGCGATAACGGAATGTCAACAGCAACAGCCGGTTGTCGTTGACCGGTAGGCTTGGAGATCGTTGCACGGGGCACGGAATCTCCCACGTCTGGCGTTACGTCATAAGCAACAGTCACCGAGGGCGCCGATTCGTTGGTTGCCCTCAACTGTCGTCTGTTGCGCCGATAGGTGTGTCCTTCGACATCCACGGTGTAGGATCGCTGTCCTAGGGCTCGTTTACATATACCCAAACTCCAAGTGTTGCGTCCAGGCAGTTTCATCCGGACTGCCTGTCCAACATTTAGCTCTTTCAGCGGCTTTGAGTGGGTGTAGTAATGTCGTTGGTACTTTCATTTTCGTCGTTCGATTGCATCGCTGACAATTCTTCCTTGGATTTTTGGTGCAAGTAGACTGTTTCGCGTCGGCAACAGTGTCTTAGTCCGGCGTGACATCAAACGTTGCACGGGCGAGCTTTGCAAGCCTTCTGTTGGTGTGTTGCGCCATTCCAGAATAGCTTTCAGTGGGTCGCTTCCATCAAGTTTGGCCTTCTTGAGCAAAGCTTTAGCTATTTTCACAGCGTTCTCCGCTTTCCCGTTGCTTTGCGGGTAGTGCGGGCTTGTGTTATGTGCACAAAGCCCCACTCACGAGCAAATTTCGCAAATTCCTGTGACCCACACCTGTGACCAGAATTGAAGGAACTCCGTGACGTGCGAAGTGTGGCCGTAGAGCATTGACAACAGCCTGTGTCGTTGTCTTCTTCAACTCGTTGATCTCGAAGAAGTTACCGTAGTAGTCTACCAGTATGACATACTGGTGTCCGTCGAGCTCAAACAAATCTGTTGCGACCTTGGCCCATGGCAGATGGGGGACTCGTGTGTTTGCAGCTTCTCGCGGCACTGTTCCGGTCGGTGTGCGTTGCAAACGTCGCACTTGCTGATGTGGTCCTTCACCTCAGCGTTCATACCGGGCCAATAGATGACTTCGCGCGCCCTGCGCAGGCATCCCTCTATTCCAATATGGCCCTGGTGTATCAATTTCACCATTCCCGGTCGCATCACATGGGGGATTACTAATCTGTCTTCCTTGAAGATTAATCCTTCTTCAACTAACAGTTCATCTTTGAACTGCACGTACGGTTTTAGTGCTTCCTTACCGGTATTCGCTGCTGGCCACCCTGACTTGATGGCCTTCTCGAGTTCTCGCAACACTGCGTCTTCCTTCGTGGCGTGCTGCAGCTCGATCAATTTATCTTCAGGCAGCATGATGTTGTCGCTGTACATCATCTCGTCTAAGTCGTCAACTTTATTGACATCGGCATTCGTATCTTGCCGAGTGTCTCGTTTAGCCTCCGTGTTGTACGCTCGGCTCAATGTATCTGCAACGTACATTTCCGATCCTTTCTTGTACCTCACTTCGAGTGGATACTTCTGCAGTCGTAATCTCATGCGCTACAGTCGCTTCGGTGCCATGTTCTCTCTTGAAGATAGTTTCTAGCGGCTTGTGGTCAGACTCCACGTGTAGTACATCTCGACCATATATGTAGTCGTTGAACCGCTCACACGCGAACACTATCGCTAACAGTTCCTTCTCGATCTGTGCGTAGTTTTGTTCGGTATCCGTCATGGCTCTGCTTGAGTAACATATCGGCTGGCCGTCCTGCATGAGCGCAGCTTCCAGGCCTGTTTGCGACGCGTCTGCCTGGATTGTTACGTCTTTATACACATCATAGTAACGCAGCACTGGGGCGTTACTGAGCTTCTCGTGTATCGCACACACTGCTTTGGTGTGCGACTCGTTCCACGTGAACTCGCTTTCCTTGCGTATCAGTTCACGCAACGGAGCTGTGAGGTCGGTCAGTCCAGTCCCTTCACGAACTTGCCTAGGTACTGCACTGTACCAATTAGGCGGCGTACTCCTTCTACGTCCGTGGGCATTGGCATCTCGATTATGGCCGCGATTTTCTTCGGGTCAAGTTTCATGCCCTCGTCTGTCAGCAGACATTCCATGTAGCTGACTTCGTTTAGCTTGTAGCGTACCTTGTCCGCGTTGATGACTAGGTTTCTCTCACGACATCTCTTGAGGAACGCATGCAGATTGACGTCATGTTCGTCGTCGTCGTCTTTCCCCGTGATGAGAAAATCATCTGCGATTACTTCGATGCCCTGTAATCCTTCGATGATCTCATGCATCTTCCTCTGCCAGACTTCCGGTGCACTGGAAATGCCAAATGGCATACGCTTCCATCTGTAGCGTCCAAACGGCGTGTTGAATGTTGTGAGTCGGCTGGATTCCTCATCCAATTCGACCTGCCAAACGCATTTTGGCATCTATGACAGTGAAGACACGCGCACCGCTTAGTCGTGTGGCAATTTCCTCTATCGTTGGCATTTGATAATGCTCTCGCTTGATAGCTCTGTTTAGACCCCGTGGATCCATGCAGATACGCAGTTTTCTGGCTTCGACACGAGCAACAAGCTGGAAACCCAATCTGTCGGTTCACTGACTGGCGCGATGATGTCAACGTTGACCATCTCACGCAGCTCATGTTTTAGCTTGTCCCTCAGAGGCACTGGTACTCGTCGAGGGGCGTGTACGACAGGACTAACGTCTCTGTCAATCTTGATGTGGTACGGGCCTGGTAATTTTCCAAGTCCCTTGAAAACATCTGCATACTGGTGCTGTATGTCAGCGGTTTCAAAGCTAGGCATCTTCGTTGCCTGCTTTGCATCAACGTTGTTTACGCTCGGGGTCTCCGACGATTCCTCTAATGGCCGAATGGCATCCACATCAATCCACTGCAGCGCACCGATGCCAACGCATGCCTGGCGGCTGAGAAGCGGTTGGCGGTGTTTACCGCTCATCACTTTGAAGTGCAGATTGTGTTAACGGCCGTTTCTGTGGACTTGAAGTGTTGTGATCCCCATCACTTTAACTTTCGTCCCTCCATACACAGTCAGTGTGTCTGTGACTCGTGTCAGATTCTGCAAGTTAGTATCTCCTGTAGCTAACTTATAGTCACTCAGCAGCAGGATGTTACATTGGGATTCGGTATCGCACTCGAACTGCACCTTGTGCGACCCGATACCAAGCATTATGTATCCAGCGTCCGTCTGCCGTCCGTCCACACGATTAACTGAGTGTCGAGTAGCTGAATCGTCTATCAGACTACTCACGCCATATTGTTCTGTCCCGATTGTTTTGATGTCTCTTCTGACTTTCAGTTTGCGACACTTAACGGCGAAGTGGTTCAGGCCCTGGCAGACTCTGCATTTCTGTCTCCAGGCTGGACATTTGCCTCTTTCATGTGTCTTTCCACAAAACGAACAGTTCACAACTGTGCTTGTTTGCGCATACATTTTTTCTCGAGGTCTTGCGTGATCTGCCTCGCTGCCATGCTTTGCGAACAGCCTCGTTCTTGTGTTTTTCTTCATCGAGTGCACATCTACGTCACCGACGGAATTCCATGCCTTAGCTCGTTCAGCTTTCACTTCCGAATTTCTGATGATGTCTAAAACTTTCTCCAGCGTTACGTCGCGTTTTTTGAGGAGTTGATTTCGGACTTTCTCGTCCATAACACTCGAAACAAGATGCATGGTCACGGTAAATTTCATCCGTCGTGATCTCATCGAACGCACAGTTTGTTCCGATTCGCCGCAGCTCGATATACCACGTCATGACATCTTCCTCAGCCCGCTGTTTACGAGAATGAAAGATGTGTCTCTCATACGGCGTACAGTAGTTCTCGTACATTTGTAGAACTGGTTCTACTTCGTAGCGATGTGCAGGATCATTCCACGGGTGATTCTGCCATATGTCTTTCGCATCCTGGCCGATCACTGATAACAACGTACTCACGCGTTTCCGTTGTGTCTTTTCATCCAGATCTGTGGCGACTTCATATTCTATCCAGGCGCTTTTCCATAGACGCAAATAATTCGCAGCAGTTAGTGCGTCGATTTTCAACGGCGGCGGTGGTGGAATACTGCTGTTGTGCGTTGTCACAATACGATTAAGTGGAGGCGATGTTGGCGACGGTGGCGTAGCCAGCTCACTGGACGGAGGCGTTGCCACCACAGTGTGCCTCACACTTAACGGAGTCTAGCTGATCTTATCAGGCACTGTTGCCGCAATCCCGCTGAGCCGGTAATTCAGCGATCATCCAGAAAACGTAATCCAATTAACACGTAACGGTAAGTCACTTCCTGACACCATGTAACGGTATTGCTCGTATCTATGTATTATATAACATACAAACAACACGTCGAGAAGAATATGTTTAACACGTTATTATCCTAGGCTAAACTGATTCACTACACTAACAGCGGCGGCAGCGCCCACTACTCTATATGCTAATTAGAGTCCAGAGGTTGCTGCTAGGCAATCAGTCCAAATATACCCTCCTTGCTGGGCATCAGCTGGGGTATCTCGTGACAAGAGGTGAGTGGAGAAGGTTTGTTGGAGATAGTAGTAAAAAGGCAGTGAGGGGAGGAAGAGAAAAGAAAGGAAAACCCAGAAATCAAGGTCAGCCTCACCGTGGCCCACGGAAAGAAGAGGAGAGCAACAATTGTGGCTAGTTTTGTTGTAGACAACTACGCAAATGTCTGCTTTAATATGAACAGTTATTATGCAAACAAAATGTAATATGCCGGACCATACATCAATTATATTCATTTCAAACGTTGTTGAGAAATTGTCCAAATGAGGAAGGAAGGCTCATCAGATTACAAATTAGTACAATAAATATATTATAAAAAACTGCAGAATATGACATATATAGTATTACATACATAACACTAAAAAAGTAGTTTGCTGCATATATACCTGCGTATACACTGTATGCATATGATACAAACATTCGTTGATTGTTCATGTTACTTGACTATTGTTGTTTTTATATTAGTTAAGTGTATCTCCTGGAGTATGCAATGGAAGACATTACAGACTATGCAACTCCTAGAAATGTCATAATTGTCATAACACATACATATAATATGATTCTTGGTGTATTTCTTATGTTGTATCAGACATAAGTTGTCCACCTGTAAATAATACATACAGTCAACCCTCGCAATTGAAGTCATTCTACAACAGTTCTACATACAGTAAAGTATAAGAAAGTAGTCCTGCTAATAAGATCACCTCGCTAACCAGGTCACCTTTGCTCAGACCCAAGTGTGACCATCATAATGAGGTTCCACTGTAATTGCTTTTTGCTATATTCTAAGACTATTTGTTGATAGAACAATAACTGCACTTTATATAGTTCGCCGTGTTCAAAGTTTGCAATCAATTTTATATAACTCGTTAAACACAAGATATTCCTCTCAGCTGCAGCAATCAACATACAATACACCTGTTTAGAAACATAGCACACAATAATCACTCATTATCCACCCAGACATCACACACAAAGTAGTTATTGACCGCTGCAGAACACTGTCGCTGCTTGGTGTGATTCTGGGCACATGTGATGTGGTACTGCCAGTGGCACCAGTCACATCTCATCTGCAACAGATACATGTTTTCATTCTACCATAGCCATATTGCAAGACAATGTTTAGGATATATTGTCTATATGTACTGTATAAGGCACGCTTTATCTTATAACTTTATATGTGCAGGTTTGTTTATCTAGTTCAGTTGTTTTCCAAGTTATAGCAATATTAGATTTATTAATAATATCTATATTGTAGCATTTTAATAAATGGTAAATACTACTGAAGAGACATTTACTTTATAATAATAATAACTTTATTTACACACTAAAATCCAGAGTAGAACTCTGTTCAGTAGTGTTGACAATAGTTGTTAGAAATTATAAGGAATAAATATTATAATAATACAAGTAAAACATATAAATACAAAACTGAACTAGAGAAATTAAATAGACTTTGGATATAGAGTAGGTCTACCGGTATTTGAAATTTAGTGTATAAATATTCAATTATGATTATGTCCAATTTCTCTTTGACAGTGTCACTTTCTCACTCCTGCTGTAACAAGGGATCTGACAATGTAAGATCAAGTTTGAATTATAACATACACTGTATAATATTATATTTACCGATGCATGTGCTGGATGTCTACTTTGACTACCACAGTGTCTGCAGCAGTAACTGGCAGCACCTATCAATCATAAATGCAACATTTTGAGTCTCCTTGAAACCGTTCTACAGGAGTTTATCTTTCACTTTGTTGCATCATGTTTTTACCGTGACACCATCTGTTATGGAATGATACAAAATATAGGAATTACCTTTAAAGTACACACATATGCATGCCTACCAGGCTACCAGCACATGCACGCATATGAACACACGCATGTAACTACTATGCACCGACTATGAATAACTATTAGCTGCAAAAAAGATTTGTGTAAGTGCTATCGAATCTAAATAACCTTACTTAGATCCGTGTTGTCCAGCAGTCTTTGGGCAGAAATACCTAAAATGTTTCTCTGCCAGATTATGATACCTTTGCAAGTATACTATCAATACTCTTCACTTTTATAACAATTATGATACCTTTGCAAGTATACTATCAATACCCTTCACTTTATAACAATTACACACCTCTAACAGACTTATTTATGGATCAAGCATGTCAATCTCAAGTAATTAAATCAGTTATTCATTCTTTGATGACCATTTCCTCAAAAAGCATTTTCAATATTTTAAACAGTGTCTGCCCTTGCAAAAAACCTAGATTTTTTATAGAATAATCTATAGGATTTTTGCACTTTCTTCACAATTTTCTATAGTTTTCTATAGAATCTTACGGAGAACTATAGATTCTCTAAAAACTATATAATTCTATAGAATATTCTATAGTTTTCTATAGAATCCTACATTAAACTTGACATTCTCAAAAAGTATAGTATTCTACAGAATATTCTATACAATTCTTTAGGAAATTAAAATTTCCATAATCAATTTATAGTTTTCTACAGAAAAGTATAGAATACTACAGGAAATTTATAGTTTTCTATAGAATTGTTTGCCAAGGGTGGTATTAAGCTGCAACAAACTTGAGTCAACAAACTGAACTGAACAAACTAGCCATTTACATTGATGATGTGTTTATTTTCTCTATGCATCATTTCGTATATGTTAGTACTGAAAAGAAATATTGGCAATATCTTACAAGGTTTTCACGTATGCTGTTTAAACACATTATAGGTCATCAGAGCTTACATGCAGGTGCTTGTGGAGCAACGAAGAGCAGCCACCAGTGACAGCCATGTGATGAATATGGTGGTTAAGGCACCAACTGCAGCATCTATACCAAAGGTATCAGGAAACAACACAATTAATATATAACAATTGAAATCATGTATGTCTTATATTGGTTAGACAGTCATGATTAAGTTTTGTTAAAGATAACATGTGAAAACTTCTGAAATGTTGTAACTATAAAGGGTTGTTGTTATTATTAAACTTACATTTCAAGGGGTATATGGTGGGAGTTACATCTGTATTTAATATCTTAATAACACAAGTTCCTTGTTAAATATCACATTTTTAATAAAATATTTATCCTATCTTTACAATATTGATGTCCAATTTATTCAGTTGGCATAAATGGCTTTATTTCATGGAACATCCTATGAAAAATAAAATTGAAATATATTTCCTTTGTTATTAACTGTACAATAATATTTTATTACTATGTTGTGTAATGAAGCAGTTTGACAAAATAAAGGCAATTCTTTCGGGAAGATATTATTTTTGATGTGTTTATAAATTTCAATATAAGATAATATTTGATATTCATTTGATGGGAAATTTGCTTAATATTGGAATAGTAGTTTTATAGATATGACTTAATTGAAATATAACTTTACTCGGGAAGCATGCCTCTAATATATTTATGACTCGTATGTAATCTAACTACAGAACATCTTCAAGGACAAAGATGTGGTCTTGGTGCCCATCAATTTAACTGGGAACCATTGGGAGCTGCCCGCGTTGTACCCCAGTGAGAGAAAGATAGTATACATTAATCCACTGGGGGAGAACTTAGAGAGGGCCAAGCTCATCCTCGAGGCCTGGAACACCTTCATAAAGAGGTGTGAAGGGTCGCAAGAAATGTGGGCACTGACTGTTCCTCCCCACACAAAGCAAAAAGATGGGCATAGTTGCGGAGTGCTGGTCATGGAAGTAAGTGGTGATATACACAAGGAAATGTGTGACTGAACAATTTGATCAAGAAATTATCAGGAATTAACTAATTGTCATTTGCAAAATGTTGATCAAAGTTGGTTAATTAAATTATTTAAATGACCCTTCACCAGAACTAATTAAATTAAAAGAAAATACCTGTGGTCTATGTATACAATGCATGCTATATACGTCATGTACCAGATAATATCATGTTTTTTATTGTAACACATGTTTTCATAGAGTGATACTGATGTAATTTTAAGTGAATAATATGTATTAATAATATTAATATTACTAACTTATGAATTTAATAATAATTAATCTCAATTGGCTGAATCAGTTCGCAGAACTACTCCTGGACAGAGCTCAACTAGTCCTGCATGAAGATACTGACGCACTCCGGTGCAAAATTGCCCAAAGACTGCTGGACAACACGGATCTAAGTAAGGTTATTTAAATTCGATAGCAGTTACACAAGAATCTTTTTTGCAGCTAATAGTTATTCATAGTCGGTGCATAGTAGTTGCATGCGAGTGTTCATATGCGTGCATGTGCTGGTAGCTTGGTAGGCATGCATACGTGT
The DNA here is from genome assembly GCA_020002185.1 of Paraescarpia echinospica. Lineage (NCBI taxonomy): Eukaryota > Metazoa > Annelida > Polychaeta > Sabellida > Siboglinidae > Paraescarpia > Paraescarpia echinospica. The sequence continues at coordinate 62,535,748 of CM034532.1, forward strand.
GTACTTTAAAGGTAATTCCTATATTTTGTATCATTCCATAACAGATGGTGTCACGGTAAAAACATGATGCAATAAAGTGAAAGATAAACTCCTGTAGAACGGTTTCAAGGAGACTCAAAATGTTGCATTTATGATTGGTAGGTGCTGCCAGTTACTGCTGCAGACACTGTGGTAGTCAAAGTAGACATCCGGCACATGCATCGGTAAATATAATATTATACAGTGTATGTTATAATTCAAACTTGATCTTACATTGTCAGATCCCTTGTTACAGCAGGAGTGAGAAAGTGACATTGTCAAAGAGAAATTGGACATAATCATAATTGAATATTTATACACTAAATTTCAAATACCGGTAGACCTACTCTATATCCAAAGTCTATTTAATTTCTCTAGTTCAGTTTTGTATTTATATGTTTTACTTGTATTATTATTATATTTATTCCTTATAATTTCTAACAACTATTGTCAACACTACTGAACAGAGTTCTACTCTGGATTTTAGTGTGTAAATAAAGTTATTATTATTATAAAGTAAATGTCTCTTCAGTAGTATTTACCATTTATTAAAATGCTACAATATATATATTATTAATAAATATAATATTGCTATAACTTGGAAAACAACTGAACTAGATAAACAAACCTGCACATATAAAGTTATAAGATATAGCGTGCCTTATACAGTACATATAGACAATATATCCTAAACATTGTCTTGCAATATGGCTATGGTAGAATAAAAACATGTATCTGTTGCAGATGAGATGTGACTGGTGCCACTGGCAGTACCACATCACATGTGCCCAGAATCACACCAAGCAGCGACAGTGTTCTGCAGCGGTCAATAACTACTTTGTGTGTGATGTCTGGGTGGATAATGAGTGATTATTGTGTGCTATGTTTCTAAACAGGTGTATTGTATGTTGATTGCTGCAGCTGAGAGGAATATCTTGTGTTTAACGAGTTATATAAAATTGATTGCAAACTTTGAACACGGCAAACTATATAAAGTGCAGTTATTGTTCTATCAACAAATAGTCTTAGAATATAGTAAAAAGCAATTACAGTGGAACCTCATTATGATGGTCACACTTGGGTCTGAGCAAAAGTGACCTGGTTAGTGAGGTGATCTTATTAGCAGGACTACTTTCTTATACTTTACTGTATGTAGAACTGTTGTAGAATGACTTCAATTGCGAGGGTTGACTGTATGTATTATTTACAGGTGGACAACTTATGTCTGATACAACATAAGAAATACACCAAGAATCATATTATATGTATGTGTTATGACAATTATGACATTTCTAGGAGTTGCATAGTCTGTAATGTTTTCCATTGCATACTCCAGGAGATACACTTAACTAATATAAAAACAACAATAGTCAAGTAACATGAACAATCAACGAATGTTCGTATCATATGCATACAGTGTATACGCAGGTATATATGCAGCAAACTACTTTTTTAGTGTTATGTATGTAATACTATATATGTCATATTCTGCAGTTTTTTATAATATATTTATTGTACTAATTTGTAATCTGATGAGCCTTCCTTCCTCATTTGGACAATTTCTCAACAACGTTTGAATTGAATATAATTGATGTATGGTCCGGCATATTACATTTTGTTTGCATAAACTGTTCATATTAAAGCAGACATTTGCGTAGTTGTCTACAACAAAACTAGCCACAATTGTTGCTCTCCTCTTCTTTCCGTGGGCCACGGTGAGGCTGACCTTGATTTCTGGGTTTTCCTTTCTTTTCTGTTCCTTCCCTCACTGCTTTTGTACTGCTATCTCCAACGAACCGTCTCCACTCACCTCTGTCTTTCGCTTTCCTTCTCCACCCCTCTCCCAATCCTTCAAAGTCTCTCTTAAAGCAATCTTCCCAACGCAATCTTAGTCTTCCTTGCCTCCTTTCCCCGTCCATTTTCCTTGTATCCGCTTTCTTCGCTAGCTGTTCTCCCCCACCCCCCCCCATTCGTTCTATGTGTACCGCCTACTTCAGCCGACATCTCACCAAACTCTCTGTCACGTCAACATCCTGGTATACAAAACTGTCTGTGTGTATCCATGTCTTTGTATTCCTGCCCAACTCACATCGCCTCCGTCTTCTCCAAACTGACTGTCAGACCCTGCTGAATATGGCCATCCATTTCATTAGCTGTTCTTAGAGGTCTGCTTCCCCATCTGTTGCCACTGCCACTATTCTAATAACATGTTTTTATATAGCCGTAAACGCCTTTCTAATGCCTACGTAATAACATTATCAGACATGTCAAAGATTTGTGCAGTAATTAAATTTTATTTAAAACACCTAGTAAAGCAGGTAGTATTAGCATAAATGTAAGTTACTTATATAATTTTATAATCTTTACGCACGCACGCGTGCCTGCACACACACATAATTTACAACAGTGTCTGTCGCCGACGACTGACATAATATCAGGACATTTTTATTCAGCCATTTCATAGTGCGTAGGTCTGTATTCCTCAATATGCACCCCAAAAGTCATATTAAATACTGTTATTATTATTAGTACGCCATGGCATATATGCACAATTGCTTGATATATATATATATAATTGTGACATAAAATTTAAAATGTTTGATTCCCACAGACATAAACAATATCCTCTCCACGCACACGTCACGTGACTTACTCTTATACTTGGTTATAAATATGAAACAGGAAATTATTATTATGTACTCTAACTATATGGATCGTGTTTCGACAACAAACGAAACATATTTAACTACTAAATAATAATTATCACCACCTGATCTACTGGTGCCAAATAGTATGCCTTACATATGCACATAAACATCACCCGGATAAAATGTAAACGCGACAGTCGTAGGTAGCGTTAAGGGGTCAGCACACTGATAGTTTTCCCATTGGCGACCATGTTAACGTTTTGTCTGATTGTAAGAAAACGTGACCTAGAAACTGTATTAAACTTCTCACCTGCCGTTGTCATCATCTCATTGACATGCTGGTCGAGTTTAGTCAAAATCTAATATTTCTAGCTCTTACAAAATGCCTGTATGTATGACACCCGTCAATATTTATAAATGGATGCAGGCAGTAATCCGGCTAAAGTGTCAACTAGCCAAATTGCTGCCAAATACCCTTCCGCTTAGTAAAATCAGCTAAAAAGACACCATTTTACTGTCAACAGCTTCTACAATCACATCTAGAAATCTGACTACTCGAATGCACTTATGTCAGAGCAAGTGAATATTATAAAAAATAATTTCTCAAAAATATACTGCACTTTTTTCGTCTGTAACCAAGCAGGAAGTCTAACAAAACGTCACCCGGATATTATTTAACGCCCGGATAAATGTAAGCGCGACAACGCTGTAGCGAAAAATACTGCCCCTGAAAAATACTCCCGTACCGACCCTTAATGCGCATGTCCGGAAATACAGTTTTTCGCGGGGAGGCGTCAGGGTTTTCTGTGGGGTCATGACAAGAGTGCAGAGATTTTTTTGAGAAATTATTTTTTACAAAATTCACATGTTCTCATCCTCGCGCGCCAGGGGTCGCTGCTGCTGTTTACGTCAGTGCCAGCCAGCAGTACCCCCTGGCTGATCGCTTTACGAAACTCTGAATTTAAGCTCAGCCTATGAAATCGCTCATTAGATGAGTGGTCGTCGGAAGGTCAGGTGGTCATAATAAAACTAATGTCAACCAACCGTGGCTCGTGTTACAGGCAATGTTGAGGTAGTAGAAGCAATTATTCGAATACACAATACCGTTCAGCTGCTCGTGGTAATGGGCGAATGGGTCATTAAATATTGGGATTCCCAGAAGTCGTTTACCCGTCTTTAAATTGGGGCGGGTATTTGCGCTGTTTTCGCGGGTGATGCAGTCGCGACTAGCGAAGTCAATTACTAGTTTGATTCAGCTAACTTCCGCACTTCGCGTTGGAGATCTGCCAGGGCTAGTATTGGGGTAAGACCACATTAAGGATTCGTCCGCCATTACCCACCGAAAGAGTGCCCTTATAAATACCATTTAGGTGTCATGTGTGAATTTTTTTCGAGCATTTTGGCATGGCACATGTCAGTCCAGTGAATACTGAATGTACTACTACATTAGATCTTTCACGAGGTAGCAATAAACATACGCTAGTCGCTCGCGTATTCGCACAGTGGCTATTTTGCAGAACGCACCAATATTTCAAAATCCGTCACCAGATTTGGGCGAAATTGAGAGGTGTCAGGTTTGGGTGGATTTTTCTGAAAATTTAGGTATGAGAATTTTACGAGTCTTCCACAGCACTTGTGTCAATGGAGGTTAAATATGCTGTGAATTTTTCAAGAAAATTGTTCGTCAAATTTAGCAGGAAATGAAGGAAACGTTATAATGTAAAATTTAAATGTGGTCTTACCACTATTGGATTTCTAGATTACTGTAAAAAGTGGAAGAATATTTGGCAGCAATTTGCATGTTTGACCCTTTGGCGGAGTAATGCTTGCGACATTCGTAAATATTGACTGGTGTCGCACATACTGGCATCTTACGAGAGCTAGAAATATGCAAAAAAATTAATCTATCAGCATGTCAATGAGATGGTGATAACAGCAGGTGAGAAGTTTAAAACATTTTGTAGGTCACATTTTCTTATAATCAGAAACAACGTTAACATGGTCGCCAATGGGAAAACTAACTGTATACTGGGCCTTATGTGTTAGCAAGGGGCTATACGTACACAAGACTAATTTCACGAACTGGCAGCCAGGGCCCTACGTATACGTACGTTCATCCAGATTATATTATTTAGAGTTAACTTTAGACTGGTACTGTTTAGGACAGTCGCGAAACCATATAATTCTAGAACATGCACAAAACTAATAAATTTAACTTTAATCGAGCTAGTGTGGGTGGGTGTGTGTGTGGGGGGGGGGGTGAGTAAGTATGTATTACGTCTCCAATAAAATTGTTTTAATTATACTGTAGAAAAAAATCGTGCCGCGGGAAAATACTGCCGCACCGACCCATAACACACACGTCCGCAAGTTCGTTGTGTAAAGAAATATGTTGCCCTATTCTAAATATATTAATTTAATCTCGGTTTTCAAGCTTTATTGTGAATATATGGGATGGGTGTAAAATTATTATAATATTTTTCATCTGAGACATTTGGAAGAAGGATGTATGTGGAAATATTTATAAATGCTGTCCAAATAGTGTGTTGTAAGTTGCACAAATAATCAACAAACTGCCAATACACATATTTGGTGCTAAAATAACTGAGATTTGTTTAAAGGTAGTTTATTTTTACAAAAAAATAATAACTATGTTCTTGTACATGTATAACATATATAATGTTGCAATAATGATGATATGTTCGTTCACTCACGTACCCATTTGGCATGGTTACTGCTGAGCTCGACTTCATTGGGTGCATATTTAGCTATAATTAAATATGTAAATGTCATATGATAATTGGGCTGCACTTTGTTCAGTTAGTAAAGTGAACGAGTCTCAGTAATGGTGCATAATAACAATGCCCATTTATTTAATAAGACAACACAAGGAGTCACCAAATTACTTCATGACTTAAAAACAAACAAATTAACAGGACCCGACCAGGTGCCAGCCAGAATCCACGGTCGGTGCGGCAGTATTTTTCGCCCTTTGCTAATATATAACAAGCGCTGACGTTTCCCCGCGAAAAACTGTACTTCCGGACATGCGCATTAAGGGTTGGTGCGGCAGTATTTTTCAGCGGCAGAATATTTAGCTACTTGGTGTTGGGGTGAGAATATAGTTGGATTGATGCTCCCTTCTGTCGACAGACGGCGTTGTTAGCCAGCCGTAGTTTCGTATTCGTCACCAGTAAGGGCCCGAGTAGGTTTCTGCGTGTGTGCTATCCACGACTGATGCGTCGGCTCGCTTCACGAAGTGAGAGCGGTACGTTTCATTTATAATTCGTCCTACAAACACATATACACCAATCTACATTTGCCCGCTTTGTTCTCCACAGTGCGACCGACGCATGGAGACAATGGTTATGTTTGTCGTAAAGTTTGCCACTAGGACTAGGTGTTGCAATTGTAGATTCTGACACACCGATGTTTGTTGCGGCAGTTGCACGTCAATCAAGGTGACTCCACAACCACGTTGTGTCTAGCCCATGGCTATGACGATTACGTCAACTTCCAGCTATTTTTATTAATCAGAATGCTAATTGGTGTTTTCCGTCTTGCCGCTAAACACGATGACGTAACTCGCAGTGTCCGTGACGTCAGCCCGACAGCAGTTGACCGACCGCTGCTGGTGGAGTCTCCAGCGCTTTCGTAGTAACATGACAAAACCACAAAAACGGCTAAATGGACAAAAGCATGAAAACAAACAACGTAGCCGATCATGGATTTTTGACATTTCTTTCTGAACACCGACATTACAGCGCAAAATATGGAGCGCCAGTCGCCTAAAGGTAGGGCAAACATCGCAACATCGCCAACGAATCTTGCTGCCATTAAGTTAACTATTAACACACGACGGCAACCACTTAATTTAGACCTTCGCCGTCTTGCTTGTTGTGGCGACTATTACTGTAGTCGTTTGAGCTGCCGTTAAACAATGACTTAGCGTGGCTAAATCGCATGTAGCTAAATGACGAAGGTCCACTGATTAGAGAAAATCAGGAACGGGCACCGGAAACAACAGTCCACAACATAATGAGATTTCATTTGGATTTTTTATTTCGTATGCGGTCTTTCGACAACATCGAAACAAAATGTTGTAGTTCAGCTGAAGTATGGCTCGATCCCTGTCACAGTCCGCCGGGTCTCCGTTGTTTAAATGGCTCAAGTCTAACAGGAGGTCCCTTCTTCGTAATTAAGTACCGCTGGCAAAATGACGAGAGCTCTAGAGATCAACACAATAAGCAGGGGTAGAACTTCAGCATTTATTTTACTAGACAGCAGTACTAGTAAAGACAAAAGTTTACTAGTCCGCCAAAAGGTTTACTAGTCCTGCAAATAAAAAACATAGCACAAATTTAGGTTACAACAATTTTATTTAAAACACAAAAAACCACAGTGTCATCCAGGCCTGGCGTTAACACTGCCTGTCAGTCAGTCAGTGTCACTCAGAGTCGGAGGCACTACTGTCATCACAGTCGGTGTCACTGCTGTCAGTGTAACTACTACAGTCGGGCCTTGGCCTAAGCGGCTGAGTGTCTGGCCTCCGGGCTCCACCAGCACTCCACAGCTCGATTGCCTCCTTCGGTTCAAATGCAGCGATGTCTGGTGAACTCAGCTGAATGGTCAACAGATCAGTCAGTCGATCTGCCTTCAGGACTGACCGGATGCTGCTCTTCGTCAGCTTCAGCTGACTGAAGCCTCTCTCCGCATCAGCCGAGCTGGCTGGCAGAGTCAGAATGGCGTCAACAAGCCCAAGTATGTTTCCATACTCTGCCTGGTGGGCTGCATTGACACTAGACCATGTCAGCTGTCGCACGTCTGGGGACTGTTCATACAGGATCATCTTCAGAAGTGTCCACTCCGTCTCCACACTGGCAGTATCGATGCCAGCGTCGCGAAGCACAGGGCCAAAATGGTTGTTGAGTGTGGCCACAGCGTCATTTCCATAATCACCTGCAGCTTCAGGCCACAGCTTGAAGCTAACGATTGATGATGCACGCACAACGTCCGAATTGCTGTCAACGAAGCGACCCTCCAGACAGCTGACCAGGTTGCCCAAGATCTGCAGTCGGGTCTGCTTGGCGAAGACAGCACCTGTGAGTGTCTCACCATGGAAGTCTTCCATGCGCGCCAGGGCACGCTCCTTGGCAGTTGTGGTCGTCTTGTACATCACAAGGGTGGCCACAACGGATGTCAGCGTGACATGTACATCAGCAACTGTCGCAGTCACTGTCTGAGCCACCAGCGACAGCTTGCTCAGAACAAACAGCACATCGAGAAGGAAGTGTGCCATCTCGATGATGTCTCGTCGGTGCAGTGTCGCCAAGAAGCCAATGGCCTTTGCCTTGGCATCTCCGGAGCCCCCGGGCACTTGCATCTGCGTCAGATGCAGGACATATGCTGGATATCCCTTCACAAGGGCCTGCAGTGCCTTCAGCAGATGTGGCAACCAGCGAGTGCCACCGACACGTGGTGGAAGGGCACATGGCAGAGACAATGTGTCGAATGCTGCCTTCAAGTTGCTACGGTTCAGTGGCGAGTGATGGTAGAACAAGTAGAGGCTCAGGAGGAGACCGCTCAACTTTGTGTACATGGGCAACCGACACAATGCGTCCTTATATGCAAGTTCCAGGCGATGCGCATAGCAGTGGATTGCTTGCAGACACGGCTGCTCATTTCGGAAGAGCGTGGCGACACCGTTGGCTGATCCGGTCATAACAGCGGCGCCATCACTGCCGAATCCGACAAGCTTCTTCATGAGTGTCTCTTTCGGGATGTGGAGGTAGCGCTCCACGACACCGTCAATTGCCCGCTTGATTGACGGAGCATCTGCCTTGCCGACGTTCTCAATACCAGCGAAGGCAGTAGAGACGACACCATTCACTGCATACCTCACGTACACTATCTCCGCTTCCGTGATGGACGCATCTGTCGTACCGTCACTGATGAGGGCGAGAAAGTGAGCACTCTCCAGGTGCTGTGCGAGGTGACGGCGCTCAACCTCAGCGATGGCACGCACGAACTGCTTGCATGCCTTGTCATTCCGATAAGTGTTCCCCACATCAAGGCCCTTCTGTGCGTCCAGGGTACACTGCCACACATAATCTGTGAACGGACGCCGGTGCTTTGCTATCGCGTGACAAGTCCTGAAACATCCAATGCAGGAAATATTAAATATCATAGTATTAAGTAAATACTGAGTATAGTCACAACATAACAACCTTCCTCAGCAAACAGTGAATACTAAAAACATCCTCGCTTTCAAAACAAAACTTGACGAAGATTTGAAGATGGGCAGGTTTAAATTTTAATAAAAGCACAAAAATCACAAGACAAGCCACGTTCTCAAAACCAAAAATATGATGCATAAAGGCGGGAAATACAACACTAAATAGTATTACTTTTGAACCCGAAGATCCAGGCAAGTTATAACACAGATCTACATCAAATGCAAATTAATAATTTCCCATGGCATTGTTTACTGCACGGCACGCTTGAAATGAGAGATAACAGAGAAATGAGGGATAATAATTTAAACCATATAGTGCTAACCCTAACAAAGTACAATCAAACACAATATTTTTTTACATTTTATAACATTATATCACATGGGTAACATAATTACCTAAACAAATGCGTCAGACGGTCCATGGTGGCCGTGTTCAGCGCTTGGATGGCTCGGTGGGCAGGTGCAGTGCCGGGACGGGCTTCGAACGCAGTTTGTCGGAAGACAGCTCGTGTGTGCGCCTCGCTTGTACTGTGTGCGCGTAGCGAGTCTAGACGAAAGTTGTCCGTGCCAGTCAAGAACGCATTCTTGCCACGGACACCAGTTACGTTGTGTGTCCTGCACACTTTGCAAAACATCAAATCGTTGTCGTCATCGTAGGACAGCCAAGTGTGGTCTCGTTCCCAAACCTTCAAATAGCCACGCTGTCGTTTCTGCTGGTCGTACAGCGTGTCCCGTTCTCGCTTTTCCACCTTGCGTTTAACTTCTGGTTTTGCAACCCCAGTTAAATAACGATGCATCGTGCGTAAACGTAACAAAATAATTAGTAATGAATTAACAAAATAATTGATGTAGAACTGAAGATGTGAACCGTATTCAAAATCCGCGCATTTGAAAATAGATTAGAAAATAGACGCGAAAATGGACGCCAATTGCGCTCATTAGCCGGTACCCCTCTACATGATACGCTAGCCAAACAAAACGGTCGTTTCAGATTTCTATGTCACACAACAACCAATCAAAAGTACCGTTTCACTGTCGATTCACATTAGGTGAAGATTTACTTTGTCAATTGTACGGTTGGTGGCGCCACGCAACGCTGATTTTTACTAGACAGCCGGACTAGTTGGTAGGCCGGGTTTACTAGTCCGCCGTAATCTTTACTAGTGTACGGACTAGCGGACTAGTGGGTAGTTCTACCCCTGATAAGGGCATAAAAGTGGAAAATAAAAAAATTATAACAAAATATTACTAATCCCAAGATGGTTACATACACAAGTTGTCGCACATTGCACCCGGTCACTCGCGTATCGATGGCGCACATCGCGCCCGGTCACTCGTGTATCGATGGCGCGCGTGGCACGTACCCGGTCACCCGTGTTTCAATGGCGCAATCGCACCCGGTCACTCGAGTATCGATGATGGACGTCGCACGCGGTCGCTCGTGTATTGATGGCGCAAGTCGCACCCGGTCACTCGTGTATCGATGGCGCACGTCGCACCCGGTCATTCGCGTATCGATTGCGCACGTCGCACCCAGTCACTCACGTAACGATGGCACACGTCGCACCCGGTCATTCATTTATCGAAGGCGCACATCACACCCGGTCAAGCTCTCACATAGCAAGGTGCAAATGACTCACTTCCTATGCACAAAGGTCAACCGGTTCAAGGTCAATGTCAAGGCTGTCAATGGCGAATAGGTGGTGAATACTTTGAGAGCTACTTTCTAATCTGAGGTCCGCGCATGTACTTTCTACAGTCTGTGCTTATTCGGCACGTCCACGTGACCTGCAGTCCTTGCTTATTCGGCACGCCCACGTAACCTTTCGGCACGTGACCTTCATATTCGTAAATAAGCACGGCGTTCTGACAGCCGCATCGTCATTTGTATCACGACGACACCATGGCTAACACCATTTGAAGACACCCTATTACCGCCCTCGCGATGCAGCAGACTCGAGCGATGAGGACGAGCCGACAAGGTCAAAGGTTTCCTTATCGACAATGTACGCCAGCATACCCCCTTCTACATCGGGTGCAGATACTGCAAGAAGCGTATGATTGTTAGAGGACATTTGCAATGCGAACGACGCGGTTACGTGGCCTCTGACATACATTTCAATGTTCGAATGTGTTTTGTTGAGACAGCGACGGGTCACTGTATATGGTTGACTTTATTCGACCAGTCTATGGGCACTCTCCTAAACGTGATTGCCGTCACCTTTGCTGTTATCGACGAAACGATGCAGACTTACAATCTGAACTCACTGACAAACCACAACGTCACACACCTAGACGTGGTACATTAGAGTCCGTACCCTGTTTCAACCTCTCTCTGCTGCCATCCCTGCTGATGTCACAACTTCCACCGACGCTGCCGATGTCACAACTTCCACCGACGCTGCCGATGTCACAATTTCTACCGACATTGCCAATGTCATAACTAGAGCTCTTGCCGCCGCTGGTCCGAACTTTGCCATTGACTTTCCTGCGTCCGAAATGAAGAAGACGCGTGAACATCACATAGCAAATAGCGTCGTTGAACTCTCAAGACGACAATGCCTCGGTTGCGAGATATACGATCCTAGTCAATTTCATCACGATTGTATGTTACCTGATGATATTCTAATTTACATGTACTTTGACGAGGCCGTTGGTGCCATTAATTCAATTGCTGTGATGAAAGACTGGTTGAGTGTTTTATTAGACGCAGGTGTGAAGCTATCCGACCTGACGTCCGATCACTTGTCTAATATCGAGACTTGGTTGCGAGAACCGTTTTCAGAGGAGTCGCGAAACAAAGTAAAGCAAATAGCAGTAACGGAGGATGACCTGTTAATCAACCTGTCTTGGCTTTTATGAGACATTTGAGGACATTAATTCAACCGCAGTGATTAAAGACTGGTTGACTGTTTTACAACAGTCAGGTTTTAGACTATCCGAAATGACATACATAATTGTGTACTATCAAGATTGGATGCAAGATTCTGTATCAGAGCAGTGGCGAAACATGTCCAGCCTCTGGTTACTGCACTTATTGAAGGTGACCTGTAAATAACTTTCTTTTTTGTTGTACACGAATAAAATGTGCAAACGGTATCTCATGTCTGTTTTCTGGTATAAGTAACATGCATGATACTCCCTTTCATCATTTGCCTAAATTATGGATACGGGGCTAGTTCATCCGTTTACCTGTATTGTCGCCGGGCTGACAGGCTGTGGTAAAACGACGTTTGTTGTCTCTTTACTACGTAATTCTGCCACACTCGTAAACTTACCGCCCGAAAAGATCAAGCGGTGTTACGGTGAATGGCAGGTGTTGTATTCCACGCCCTCTACGATACATCCGAACGTAGAATGTGTCGAGGGTCTTCCCGATGTTTCGTTTTTTGATCCTAAAAACGAGAAACTTGGTGGTTATCGACGATCTCATGTCGGAAACGGACGAGAGAGTCACCAAACTGTTCACAAAGAAGAGCCACCATTGCAACATGTCCATAATGTATTTAGTGCAAAATGTATTTCACAAAGGGAATGAGAGTCGCACTATAAGTATAAACGCACAGTCCATGGTGCTTTTCAAGAACCCTCGCGATAGCACGCAAATATACATGCAAGAAGCTTTCAGAGACGCAACGTCCGTACCGCACGACTATTTGTTCGAGAAGACCACAATGGAACATTTGCGCCTGCGTACTAATATCGTACCGGAACCTGGCAAGATATGCTTCGCCTACCCTCCGAATATATAAACAGAAACACGCCGTGACATCTGTCATTCGACATGTCGGCGTGAGTGAAGAGAAAAGCGTTGTGCCTTTGTCTCCTCACTAAAGTGGACCCTGATTTAGCCAGAGCCATCATCGACAAGGGAAAATCCGATCTGGTCACAGTCTGTGCTAGTGTACACAGAACATGTTAAAAAGGAACGTAACACTAAAGAAAGGTCACAAGACTAAACTGCGTCGGTACAAGAAGGACTTCAGAACCTTGGTCCTAAAGAAAACTGGTTTCCATAAGAAGAGACATATTCTACAGAAAGGTGGTTTCCTTGCGGCCCTATTAGCTCCCTTGGCTACGTCCCTTCTAGCCCCGTTGGTGACGAAGTTGTTGCAGTCGTAACTACACGACCATGGAGAACATAAAGAAGATGGCGCTGGTCGATCCCCGTATTTTGGATAACATTCAACCGCATCGTCCTTCGACCAATCCTATTGGGAGTGTGTTGCGACGACTTGATGACGAAATGCTATGATATATTAGAACGAAGCGATACAGACGAGAGGGACGATGTCGTGTTGTATAACCAGGTGTTGAGCAGGTACAACGACAAACGTATGCACGAATCCCTGCGTGTGGCCATGGACACATTTCCCAGCAAAGACGAAAACAAAACGAAGTAGAACCCCCTACCAAAAATGAATTCGTGGAAAATGAAATCATCGACAGCGTGCCGAAAGCGATGACACAGAAAGCACGACGACTGCTCATTAAAATGAAAGTAAGGAGGAACGATCGTGGCGAGATGGTATACAGACATGTGGCGGTTCCCGGAAGTAATATCGTAGACCTCATGAATAACGGGTTGAGGAAGCGGAAGTCGTTTGAATCTGTGGGATGGAAAACCTTCGCTCGTAGTCTTAAGGATGTGAACACGCCGATGGATTTAGTGGGTAACCCCGATTGTTGGATTTACATGCAGGCAGCGTCAGTGGACGACATGTCAAAGGAAAAAAACCAATCCCTTTGACAGTCATCGTCGCAGCTCATCAGGGGACACCGCTGCAACACGTGTGTTGGGAACCGTATTACTAGTCTTGCACGACATGACAGCAATATTACGTCATGTCTCCTCGCGTAAGTAAGAAGAACGGTGCTTTGAAACGTATTTATTACGATACGAAACTAACTAAGTTATGGAGGCGTCGATGCCCTGCGTCGTGCGTCACATGCGTCATCGAAAGAGGTGAAACGGTGGTTATCTGAGAAGACGCTTACACCCTACCCAAACCGGGGACATATCATTTCAGACGTCGACGTGTCGTAGTGGATGGTATAAATCAACAATGGTAGGCCGATCTGGTGGACATGTCACGTTTGAAACGGTACAATGACGATCACACTTTCATTTTGACCGTGATAGACGTGTTCTCCAAGTAAGTGTAGTTTGTTTCGTTGAAGAATCAGTCGGGGCCGTCACTCACGACAGCATTTGGTCCGTTGCTAAGGGACAATGACGGACCACTGGCATTACAAACGGATAAAGGAAAAGAGTTTTTGAATAGGCAACTGCAAGAGTTTCTGAAAGAGAAAGGTGTTAATTATTTTATGACACACAACGACGAGACCAAGGCGTGTGTCGTTACGCGATTCACTCTTTCTCTGAAGACGCGTATGTGGAGGTATTTCACGAAAAACCAGTCGATAAAGTACCTAGACGTATTACACCACCTAGTGGATTCGTACAACAACAGTTATCATAGAGGTATTGGCATGGCGCCATCGTAAGTGAACATGAATAATCAAGAAGAGGTTTGGCATAGGTTGTACGGATAGCAAGGACACAGTAAAGTCAAACCCGGTATAGAAGTGTGTGATCACGTAGGTATCAGCAAAGTCAAGAGACAATTAAAAAAAGGTTACTTACCCAACTGGAGTGACGAGATATTTACCGTCAAAGCAGTGCATCCTTCCGACCCACCCGTTTATCGTTTGGTGGATGATCAAGATTCGCCGATAGACGGAACAATTTACGAACAAGAACTACAGAAAGTTGTTGTGGTAAAAGATAAACTCTACCGTATTGAGAAAATGTTGCAGCAGCGCAAGAGGGGAAGAAAGACACAGGTGCTGGTCAAGTGGCTGGTCAAGTGGCTAGGGTATCCCGACTCGTTTAACAGATGGATGGATAAATCGTTGCTCGTCGCGTATAAAGATTAGTACACACCGGTCGAGCCATTATTCGTGTCATGGAAGATACGACGAACGTTCGGTTCGAAAACATTGAAAATACCGGAAGTAACAGCAGACATTGGGTGCTGTATGAAAATTCGTGTCCGAAATCGGAAATTGTCTTCTTCTGCCAAATCGTCATACTGCACACCATTATATTGATGAGTATCTATAACCTGACTTTTCCTGACATTACCCAGCAACTCGTCTATGGGTCTGCATCCAGACAACACGTTGACCCACTATGTCACGGCTTTGCCGTAACGCATCAGTCTAGCCGGTCAGTGGGGGTGTGGACTGGTGGAGATTCAAAACCCGCACAGTTGGTACGACGTTCGTGGGGCAGATAGTAGGTTCTATCTCAATGAACAGGAGCATAGGGGACTCTACAAGAGTGCCAGAATCGAGCATGGGTATTACTACAGTCCGATCATACTGATGCACAATATCAACACAGCACTGGCGAGGATGTCAAAGGACGGAATCAAGGCGACATTTAGCTACAGCGACATTTCTCAACGGGTGACCTTGCACGTGACACCCCACACCGTGTTCAACATACCTTCCCAGAGCGCCATGGGGGCCATACTAGGTTTTCATCCGACCATCGTTACCAGTCCCAAAGCAACGAACACACGCGAGTACATCCATACGAGGCTAGGTGGAAAAGACATAGGTCCCAAGCCGTCGGCCACCGTATATGACACGCAACATAGCGCTGACTACACCTTCCGCAAAGAAGCCGATTCCGTTGTAGACATGGCGGAGGGTTTTTAATCACAGTACGTTTACACCAACGTTGTGGAATCACGTATCGTCGAAGACAGCGTGGCCCTTCTTTTGAGGATTCTACCGATAGAAGGTAAAAACGCAGACGTGGTGTCAACATGTATCGATAATGCACAAAACGTTCCCGTCTTGCACAAAGAATTTACGACTATCGAGATCGATATAAGAGACAACATGGGACGTCTCGTACCATTCGAGTGCGGTAGAATGACGGCGACGCTTCACTTTCAACGACGCAAACAATCATTTTTTGAAACTTGAGACGCAGTCGCACCTACGAAGACTATTACGTCAGACAAGTCGGAGACTGATTGCTCGTGTTTGTTGGGGCAAGAGTGCAACGAGGTCACGGTCTAGGTAGTTTATTCGGTGGCCTCATTCGAAGTGCTTTTGCACTCATAAAAAGAGTTTGGGAAATGGAGCGTTAAAGACAGGTTTAGGGGTTGCAGGCGACGTGTTGTTTTCCATACCCCAAGGTGCCAGTAGAGTTGTGTTGTGTAGACAACGACGCTTACAATGGAGCATTCCCCAAGAATCCGTTCCACGTAAAGCACAACTTGAACTTTCTTACATTGTACGTCGACGGGCGACAAGTCGCTGCGATGATGCCTACGTGAGAAGCTACAGTAACCTATTTGCTGGAAGGGGAAAGATGTTTCAAGACGAAGGAAACAACATCAGTCGGGATGAGTTTAGCAAAGGATTCACCTTGTTTGCGTTTTATATCACACCAGATTGTTGCGACGGTCCCCATTTCAATTTGGTACATAAAGGCAACTAAGGAGAATTCGAGACAGTTTTGGAGATTGATCCCAACAGAAACGTTATATACGATTACTGATGGGCACTGTGCAGATAGAAGAACTCATTGCAGCAGATGGTTACACTAGGTTCTTGTTCGAGGCGTAGTCTGCTATCTAAAGACGGATTACCCACTGCTGCTAAAACTCCGCACTCAGCAGCTATCGTGCAATACTAATTAACGCGATGACCCGGGTCAACACTGGATATACATGTTTATTACAAAAGACGCACGTGGGGAATATTTCGACTCCTACGGTTTGCCACCTCAACACACCGAATTCGTTGATTTTTTACAGAGCAACTGCGTGACTTGGACTTTCAACAAGAGAACTCCATATGTTACACAGTCACTGTTAAACAGTATGCTACAATCTTTGTTTATTGACACAACTTCTGCAGCAATTTAAGTATTCAAAATGGTTCGTGTATGTTCATCAGTGCCCCACTTAAAAAGAGAAAGCACATCATGGTGATGCAACAATGACATGTGTATAAATACACTCTTTAATAATTAACAAATAGTCGTATTTCTTATTGAGACCTTTGGTGCTGAATTTATCCGTATCTCCAAAACAATAATATGTTTTAGTACACAATCCGATGAAACCTCTCCCTTCGTAATGGACCTTGAATAGGCCAGGTGTCCTGTTGTCGTGACGCGCACGTGCAACGCAACACGGTTTCGAAGTTACCCATTATTTCCCTTCCAACCGACAAGTCACATAATCGGACGTGTGCGCGTCACATCAAACGGCTGGAAACCGTCGGGCCCTGTTTATAAAGTACTATTTTCGTTTAGCTGTGGCAACACAATCGTCTAAACAGGAAAATGCTACACCTAAATAAGCGTATACGTCTCGCAATATTGGAAGAGAGTGCACTCTACGTAATAATTTATAAAATCATAATAACATTCCAGCATTGTCAATTTCATGTATTAGTAAACCATAAAAACCAATTTGAATAGGGAGGTCGTATTTAATGGATTTCTTGTTCATTGTTATTTGGTACACGGGTTCCGTAATTGGGTCTAGCTGGCGAAAACGATGGCTGTTAATTCCTCAGCTCGACATTTTACCATCACAAAATATAATATTTCTGTGGAGGTCCTTAGTGATTATACACTTACCATACTTACCATACCCACTATTCCCAAAAAGTTTCATAGTGTCGCCAATAATGGCCTTGTCCGGATGCACGTTAAATACGCAGCGTACATACGAGACGGCATCAGCGAAAGACTTGAAACACGGACTGGGTTCGTATTCTAAAACTTTGTAAACATGAGATACGACCAGTCCGTGTTTCAAACACCATTTCAATAAAGGAGTAGCTAAAATAATTTTTTTTACCAAAATACGCCACAAGGGTACGCCGAGGAGTAGATAAGAGTGTGTGCTCTTCAGCATAAGCTCGCATGTAGTGGCCGATGTCGTCACGGGTAATGTCAGTGTTTTTGAAAATGGGTTGCATTTCGCCAAAATATTCTCTTAAATTGTCGGGTACCGAAATGTCGCACTCTATCATGCCAGATAGGCGACCTTCAACTATATTTTCCAAAACATTATATTGGGTCATTTCCCACTTCAAATTTCTTATATCTGAATTTTGTCTGAATTTCGTTCCACTGACATTCCTACATTTCGAAGACCTCGGCATACTTACGCAACTATGTAATATTCGTTTTGGTTTCTGATAGGAGATCGGCTATAGACTTCCCGTTGACACAGTTGGTATGCTCCACGTTACAAGGGCAAACGTGAAAAGAACATCCGTGAAACTAATAAATAGTGCGACTCTGGGCACACCATCCATCAACGGGAAGTCTACAATCACCAATACGTTTCCTCTCTCCGTTAAATTTATGTCTTATCAATTTATTCTTCTTGTGAGCTACCCAAACTAGCCATTCAAGGGCCGTCTTACCATGAAAATGTGATTGTTTTGGTTTAAAATTATTTTCCCGGCTACGACGCGTATAACATCTGGTAAGCATATCTTGGGAAAGGGCCCACAGATATAATCCATTTGCGTCGTAGCCGACAATAGAACTGCAGGAGAGTACTGATTCGCCTAGTTCGGATTTTCGAAGTAAGTCGTGTAACGCCGACTTCGTCAGATGGTGCCCTTCCAGTCTAGTTCGTCTCTCCACCGTTTCGCCGGTCTTCCTCTAGATCGTTTCCCTTCGTAAGGTCTCCAGGTTGTAATACGCTATGTCCATCGGTTATCTTGTAGTCTGCTGAGGTGCCCTGCTCAGGTCCACTTCTGTCTTGTTTTTCTATCACGTCTATGACCTTTGTTTTATATCTTACCCAGGTGTTTGTTTTTCTCAACCTATATATGTGATGTTTAACATATTTCTCTCCATCTTTGTTTGTGCGGCTGCTAGATTGTTCTTTGCCTGGATGGTGAGTGCCCATGATCCCGCGCCGTATGTCATCGCTGGAAGTACGCACGAGTTGAAGACTTGTCTCTTCAAGCAGGTTCCAAAATTACCCTTGAAGTGTTTGGCGAATGCTCTCCAGCCGGCAGTTATCTTTCTTTAAATCTCCTTGTCTTGGTTTTTGTCTCTGATACTGGCCCAGATAGACGTAGCTTTCAACGTTCTCTATCTGCGTCGTGTTGATATATATTGGTGTGTCATGTTCTAGCATCACTTGTCTTCGAGATGTTCATCTTGAGACCTTGTTTTTCACTTTCATCAGCTAGCTCCTGCAGCATGTTTTGTAGTTTTTGCGGTATAGTAGCGCATATGAGTATGTCGTCGGCGAAGCGAAGATGGCTGAGATATTCTCCGTCTATCATCAAGCCTCTGGTCAATCTTCGGAATATGCTTTCGAGTGTTGCCGTGAACAGCTTGGGCGATATGGTGTCACCCTGTCGTACTCCTCTCTTGATATTGATCTTGTTGCTCTTTTTGTGTAGGTGGACTGTCACCGAGCTGTTGGTGTAAATGTCTTTCAGGAGATCGATGTACACATCTTCTATCCCCTGTTCTTGAAGGGAGGTCAGTATTGTTTGAGTTTGCACCGAGTCGAAAGCCATCTCGTAGTCGACGAAAGCAATGCAGATCGGGATATTATATTCTCGGCAATTCTCTTTCAGTTTGTTTACGACGTGTATGTGGTCTGTCGTTGAGTACCAGCTTCTGAATCCTTCTTGCTCTCGTGGTTGGTTTTCGTCCAGTGTTTTATCTAGTATATTCGTTAGTATCTTTGTGAGTAATTTGTAGATGTTTGATAACAGACATATCGGTCTGTAGTTCTTTAAGTCTTTCTGCTGATCAGACCAAAGGAAACTGTAAATATAGGATGTCGGAACGAGAGAACGCTACATTTGATAGGTAAATCAGCACAAATTGCAAAAGAAATGGATAAATACGAAATATGTGTCATGGGCATTAACGAATGCGGATGGACAAGACACGGGAAAATCACGTTCAACACTGGAGATAGTGTTATTTTCACTGGGAGAGAAGACAACCTACACAGACATGGAATAATGATGAAAAAGAAAGCAGAGCAAGCATTACTAGAGTGGAAACCTATCAGTGATATGATTATATATGCTAGATTTTTTTCAAGATATGTGAAATTGTCAATCATACAAACATATGCACCAACACACGAAACAAGTGACGAAGAGAAAGACAAATTCTACGAACAGTTGCAGTCAGTTGTGGGCAGTGTACATAAACATAACATGCTCATAGTAATGGGGGACCTAAATACAAAAGTTGGAGAAGAAAATTAGGGCTATGAAGACATAATGGGAACGGAATTGGTGAAATAAATTAAAATAATGGAGAAAGACTAATTTACTTATGTGGGTTAAACAACCTTATGGTAACAGGAACCATATTTCCACATCGACTCATCCATAAGCAGATATGGACATCTCCAGAAGGACGATCCAAAAACCTAATTGAACATGTGCTAGTGAGCAGGCAACACATAACACCAGTTATGAACACCAGAGTGATGAGGGGGCCGACATTGCGAGTGACCATCAGTTAGTGCGTTTGAAGATCAGGCTGAAGTTAACGAGGAAGCAAAAGACCAGAACAGAAAGAAATTCGACACAATCAAGCTGCAACAACCAACCATAAAAATGCAATTCTCGTTGAAGCTATGGAACAGATATGATGTACTACAGGACTACAACGAAACAGATAATGACATTGTTGAGAGAAAATGGCAAGAATTCGAGGTGGCCTACAAAGAAACAGCTGAAGAAGTACTGGGTTACAAAAAGAGAGGACAAAAACCATGGATCAGCAAAGGGTCATGGGAGCTGGTAGAAGGCAGGAAACAACTAACAAACAACATTGAACAAGCAAAGTCAGAAAGGATATAACAGAGCTACAAAGATAAGTATCAACAAAAAGACAAAGACGTAAAGAAAAGCATGAGACAAGATAAAAGAAAGTGGGTAGAAAACCTGTCCACAGAAGCAGCGAAAGCAGCCGGGAATGGAAGGATGAAAGAAGTCTAAAACATCACAAAGACACTTAGTAACGACAAACGCAAGACAGCGAATCCAGTAAAACACAAATCTGGAAACTTAATAACTGAATGACCAGCCAGGCGGCCAAGACTCTATAATAAAAATAGAGATTAGAGCAGCACTGAGGAAGCTAAAAAAAATGGGAAAGCCGGAGGCACAGGTGACATTGCAGCAGCATTTTTGAAAGCAGACATGACGACAACAGAGAATTTGCTTCTGAGCTTATTCAAAACCAATTTGGGAACAAGAAAAAGTACAAAAGACCTGGAAACAGGGACTGATTGTTAAAATACCTAAGAAAGGTAACAGAGTACGGAAATTGGAGAGGAATTACATCTTTTCCCAGTAAAGTGTTCGGAAGAGTGATAATAGACAGAATAAAAGATGAAGTTGACAAAAAGTTGAGAGATGAACAAGCAGGTTTTAGAAGAGGACGAAGCACAGTTGAACATATATTCATCCTTCGAAACATAATAGAACAGGTAGTGGAATGGCAAGCAACGTTATATGTAATTTTTGTAGACTTCGAAAAGGCATTTGACTCCGTGCACCAAGAGAGCCTTTGGGAAATCATGGCGAACTACGGTATCCCACACAAGATAATCAGAATGGTCCAGATGTTGTACAAGGACAGTCAATGTGCAATGCTAGATTAAGGTGAACAATCTGAGTAGTTCAAGGTAAAAATTGGAGTAAAGCAATGTCCGGATTTCGTTTCTTGATGGTAATCGACTGGATAGTGAGGAAAGCAACTGAAGAAAAACAACACAGGGATAATCATGTCAAAACTTGAAGACTTGGACATAGACTTGCGCAGATGATATTCCGCTTATGTCATCAAGTTACAGACACATGCAAGCAAAAGATGAATGCATTTGCATCAAAAACCGGCCTAAAATCAATAAAAAGAAAACTGAAGAATTGAGGATCAACAGTAAATGCAACGACAGAATACAGATTGATGACCAACAACTGAATAAAGTAGAGAAATATACATACCTGGGCGCAAACGTCAGCAAGCAAGGAGGAGGGGGATGACGATATTATTAACAGAATACAAAAAGCAAGGACATCATTCATGAAACTCAAGCAGATATGGAGATCAAATGTTTACACATTAAAAACTAAACTCAGATTATAAAATACTCTGGTCAAATCAGTGTTACTGTATGGATGAGAAATATGGAAAGTAAACAAAAGCGACAACAAAAAACTTGACCTTTTCCAATTCAACTGTCTCAGAAGAATTTAAAAAATTAGATGGCCAGTAGTAATTTAGAACAAAGTCACTGAGAACATAACAGCGGAAGAGAAGATTAGCACACAGAAGAAGGTGGAATTTGATCGGGCATGTGCAGAAGAAGAAGAACCTCAACCACTGTCTGACAGCATTGACGTGGACGCCCGAAAGAACAATACAAGTTAGTCGGCCAAAAATAACGTGGAGTACCACAGTGGAAAAAGAACGAAAACAACTGGGCTGGGCAATTTGGAGCAAAGCAAGACACATAGCCGTCGACAGGGCGAGATGGCGGAGTCGCACAGCAGCAGCCTTATCGGCCACAAGGCTCGAAGAGGATAGATAAGGTAAGGTAAAGATAGACGGGGACATTACATTGATAGGAAGTATATAGGGAGTCGTCATTTTAGCGGAAGTAAACATACGGGGACGCCATATTGATAGGAAGTATATAGGGAGTCATCATTTTAGTGGACACGGGGAAGCGTCGTTTTGACGGGAAGTACATAAGAAGCCATCTTTTTGGTGGGAAGAAAGTAGGAGCCGCCATATTAGGCGAAAGTGTATAGTAACCCAATATAGAATTATAACTCACCATCATCGGGTCCAACTTGGCCTCTTCGGCCGTCCTTTTCGGGCGGCCGCAACTGCCTCGGGCGACGTATGAAGGACGTCGCACAGTCCGGGCACGTGAAGACCACCAGGGAGAATGGTGGTGGTCTTGAGGCGGGCGCCGGGGAATGAAGGGCAGCAGGGACTTGAGGGGTCCGACGGGCGACTTTCTAAACGAACGAAGGATTGTTATTAGATGTCGTGTTTTCAGATAATTACACATACGCAAAATAGTGAAATGGAAATAATAATATTAATAAACACTACCTGGGATGGTGGAGGCGCCGTCGGTCACCCGTTCGGATCTGCTGGTGCCGGTGGCGTCGTAGGTACTGGCGACAGGATTGGTACCTTAGAGGCCGTCGCTGGTAGTGGGGGACGGCGTCCTCTGGCCATGTCGGCATAAGTCCAGCCTTCTTCGGACGTTATCGCTAATCATGTTGTTTATCTTCCAAAGTGTAAGATATAATGATCACAAAAGCAGACGCAGGCTTTTTATCAAAAGTTCGATAGAACGTGCTGAAAGGTCACGTGGGAATAAGTACGGACCTCAAAGTAGCTCTCAAAGTATTCACCACCTATTCGCCAGGGGTACTAGTTAACCATGACCTTGTGTATGCACCGGTTGACCTTGACTTTGACATTGTACCGGTTGACCTCTGACTTTGCACTGGTTGACCTCTGACCTTTAACCTTTGTACACAGGAAGTGACGTCATTTACACCTTGCACCAACGAATAACGGATCCCAACCCACGATTTAAACCTAACATACTACTTACGAAATCTGAATAGCGGATGTTAAATATGTTATCCGCTTATATGCATGCTAGCCATCGAGGGTTTTCCGGGATTCTCCCAGATGTTATGCGAATCTCCCGGACTTCCGGAAAGGAGCAAATATCTCGGATTTTCGCATCAGATCTCCAACAACCTTCCAACCCCATATTTCGATGCCCAACCCAAATAGACGGAATTGTTGAGACTCTCCCGCATTTCTACACACAAGGTTGGCAGATATACACTAGGTGGGTAAGACGGTAAGATCACCGTCGATTTGGTGACCTCAGACTTGGTGGCTGGGTTCGAGTGCACCTTCCCGAGTCCCAGGATAACTTGGCTTACGTCACCGGTAAACAAGCTTACAGGATTTGATAATAATAATAAAGAGGTAGCACATATTTACAGAAGGCCGTTTCGATGTAACAAACATCATGACACCTCATACAATGTATAACAGCAGCGGCAGCGGCAGCGGCAGCAGCAGCAGCAGCAGCAGCAGCAACAGCAACAACAACATAATAGCCAAGTACAATAGAAACTTCGGGAGTGTGGCCCAATAAATAAACAGTTACGTGTAGTTCTACTACACTAGATTATAATGTAATAATATACCTACATCGTCTCAGTTACAATACGAGTTTATATCATACACTCATGTTATAACGATAGCTATGACGATGTAGGTCTAAATCGTTTTATTATTTAAAAGGAGGCAGTCTTTTCCTTGTTTTTAATTAATTAAATAATTAATATAATGACTATACTAACTATAATGTATGCTGAAGGTATACTTTCCACCAAATTGTGTTTAGTAAGCCCGTAAGAACGGGTGCAATTTGAAGGAAGACCACAGCAGCATATTCAAATAATAAACAAAACATTCCGTTTCGAAACAAGCTTTATTTCCAATATGGCCGAGTCGGGCTGACCTAACTGATGATGTTTGATGTTCAACGTCCCCACGTTCAACACAGCAGAGTTCCTTTTACAAATTACTAAGCCAGCTAACCTTTTATAAATTACTGAGCCAGCTAAACCTGGGAAGATGAACAGACTGGACTGGCTCCTTTAAGCATGTCAGCTTCGTTCGACAGTTATTGTCAGTTTGTTTGAATGACTGTTTTGTGACACTCCACGAAACGTGGATGAGTTCTTACAGCTCAGTCGGCGTGTTGCAGACATAGTCATGGAAACAACGAGAGACCTGACTCAGCCCGACAGTCGCTCTCTCACCGTTGGCACGTCAATTGCAGATACCGTGCAGACGAGTGGCAGCTCGAACGCCAGGCAACCACTCGGGTAAAACTACTTATTCACCTCACAACAATACAGTTCTTCAATGTTTACTTCGCCACATAAAGATGCTGGTGTGATGACGTCGTCCTGTCCCAAACATGACGTCAGTCTATAAAAAAAAGCCCGGGAAGAGATGCCCGTACAACACCTCAAAGTTAGCGTAATACCAATAATTTATAAATGGCTTCCTTTAAGTACGGGGAACTACAAGTTTTAAAAAAAACGATCGAGTTTTCATCAGTTGTCGCCGTCCTCGATAGGCGGAAACGGAAGTCGTTGATTCCGACGAAGGGACAGCGTTCGAAGCGTCGCCGTCTCAACCCGTACAAAGTCGACGTGCCGTTCAACGTAAAGGACGTCGCTGACGCCTTCAAGAAGGCCAACAAGCTGCTGAACGTCACCCCGGCGCCTGCCTCTACCAAACCCGATTACTTCTGCCCCGTCAGCAACAAGTGTGAGGTCTGTCTGTGCTCTAAGGCAAATCAGGTTCAAACACCCGAGCTCTCTTCGCATCCGTTCAAAACAAGAATGTTAAATGATTGTGTGACACGTGTTCGCACCACAATTACCCTGCACATTTTGAAAGTAGGATTACGTCTATTTTCCAATGATAACAAGTTGAATTGCTCGTGGAATATCTACCCTTGATTGTTTTCTTTTAAAACAAATAATTTGCGCGTGCGTGCTTGTGTGTGTTTGCGTGCGTGCTCATGAGGTCGCGTGTGTGCGCATGAAGCTGCATGTGCTTGGGGTGAGCGCGTGTGCATGCTTGTGTGTGAATGTAAGAGTGGATGCATGTGCGCATGTGTGTATGTATGTATGTATGCATGTGTGTATGTATGTATGTGGGTGTGTATGTATGTATGTATGTATGTATGTATGTATGCATGCATGCATGTATGTATGTATGTATGCATGTGTGTATGTGCATGTGTGTATACGCATGCTTGCATGTGTACATAGGTGTGTGTATGTTATATAATTATGCTGACAACGGCTATACGTCAGGTAGTTATTGGAATTTCACATATAGACTGGGTGCGTGAGTTCGGTATCGTTGCGCGGCAGGTCTACAACAACTACCGGTGCGTCTTGAACCTGACCGAGGTCTCGGGCAATGTCAACAAGTTCTGTGTGATGCAAGTGCTGAAGACGTACCAGCATCACTACAACTTCTACGTGTGGTCGCGCTGTGGTCGGGTCGTAAGTGATGTATTGTAAATCCACCTATCTGCCTTGTAAATTCATCCATCTCACGGCCGTCCGGCCAAAAGCTACGGCCACGGGAAGCAAGATGCAGTGGGTTTGAGTTAAATACATCCACTCAGTGAAACGTGAGTCCAAGACAGCATACGCATTAAAGGGAGCCAGTCACTTCCTCTACCCGGAATTAGCGGCTTTAGTAATTTGTAACAGGAAGTCCTCTGTGTTGAATGTGTAAAATGGGACAAAAGCTTAACATCAAAGGGAATTGTAATTAATTAAGCCCGATCCTGTCGTAATGTCAATAATGCTTGTTTTGAAAAATTGATGCTTTGTTTACTATTTGAACATGCTCCAGTATGGGTCGTACCTTCAACATTGCGAACGTTGTTACGGGCTTACTAAATACAATTTGGCGGGCATTGTACCTTCAATGTATATTATAAAACAGTTCGTTCTCTGTTTGTATGTGCACCCACATCTCCGTCACTTTTGTATGTATCGGGCATGTGATCTACCGGGCCCATTGAGATGGTTCGTAGATTGATACATTTTCAAAATTCGTTCGGGGGATGGAGAACTTGGGGTCCTCGATATTTCAAAAGGCTGTACGTGGAGTTCCAGCCGCGGAATTTAATATTTTTCTATATCTTCATCAAGATAATTATACCGTCTAGAAATATGTCGCTGGATGTATGCAGACATTTTGAATAGTTTTTAAGTTATTGGCGTTTGAAAATCCTCAATGTTTAACATGCACCAGGTCTACATGTCGCTGGTCACGTAAGCATTTCGCCCCGTCAGCCCCGTGAGCGCGTGCTACCTCTGGCAATCAACACACTGCAACAATTCCGTGGAGTTCCAGCCACGGAATGTAATGTTTTTCTATATCATTGTACAGGTAATTATCCCATGTATAACTGTGTCACTGGGTGTATGCAGACAAATGTATTAGTTTTTATGTTATTAACGTTACCAAATCCCGGACGCGTAACCCAGCTGCCTGTTACTGGTTACGTCAGTTACAACTTACTCGGGTGGCGCGTGCGATTTCTTGAAAAGGTTGTACTAACAACTAGGCCAGTGACCAGTTACAATAACTATTTATTAATGCGGGTAGGCTGGAAACATTAGGTTGGGTTTGAGGTGTCTGGAACTCAAACATTGGGCATTTGAGGTTTGGACTATTTACAGTGTTCATAATTATGTCAACAATACGTTTTTTAGATTTCAGTGCAAATGATTTGAGGATGTTTATGACTACCTTTTCCCCCGAGAAACGCCGGGTAACTCAGCTAGTAGTTAATATAGTCTTAAGAACATTAATAAAATAAAAAAAAACTAGGAACAAACTGCCTCCTTTAATCCCGTCAATGACTTACCAGCATTTGGCCGCAAAACACAAGTGAAGGACCCAACCAGGCTCTCAACTGTTGGAAATAGCCTGCGGGCTGCAGCATTGGTGCTAGGAAATGAAACAAAGTAACGAAAACAATAATAGAAACACGTATCACATTATATTGAGTACTATCTTATACACTATAACAGTACTGTTGTGATAACATTTTGTTTGTTTTTTATAATTGCATACACATTATCAACACAATGAGTGATAATAATGATAACATTCGATTTAAATTTACGAGTGTCATTCAAATATAAGACAGAAAACAAACTGCTATGAGACGAGAATTGAGAACCGTGAAAAAAAATTGCTGGGAAACTATGAATTACTTCGATGTTGAAATTCAGTAAATATATAAATGAATATGTGTTCGATTCCTGTGCTATTTTGTTTCTGCAAAATTCTTGATGAATGTGTTTTTCTTCTCTTACTCTTTTTCCTAACAAAAACGTATTTCCTGTTACCTTGTCCCTTTTAATTTCTTTTTGATCACCTCTGCACCACTGCAACAGGCAACGACTTTAAGCTGGTAGTAGATAAACGCGTGTGAACGGGCCCGTGTATGTTCCGTCGTAGAGCGAGCGAGGCACGATGTTACTGACGAGTCCGTGTATGTTCCGTCGTTGGACGAGAGAAACACGATATTACTGACAGGTCCGTGTATGTTCCGTCGTAGGGCGAGCGAGGCACGATGCTACTGAAGGGGCCGATGAGTGAGATGCGGGCGGCGATGGACTTCACGAAGCGATTCGGACGCAAGACGGGCAAGCGATGGGTGGACCGAGAGAAGGGCGACACGTCGGACACAGATAACCACGACGAGGACGACTTCCTGCCGCGCAAATTCTCCTACATTGACACTATCGACGTCCCCGAGAAGACTGTAAGCATCGCTGTCGGGTGTATGACGTCACAGGGTATGTTCTGCCATAGGTGTCGGAACTAATTTTGGCGAAGGGGATGGAGATAGTATTATCCCCCAATTTGTTTAGAGAGGTTGTGGATTTTGAGGATGGGTATTGTTTGGTGGGGGAGGTGGAGATAAGTTTATCCCCCGATATTTAAGGAAAGGGTGTGCATTTTTGACGGAATTGGATGTTTTCGGAGAGCCAGAAGGTGTTTTTTTCGTGAATCTCAAAGGGGATAGCAAATCGAGATTGTTGGTGAGCTTAAAATATTATGAACGTCGCCGCGAAGTGTTCTAAAGCCCTCCCCCCGTCTTTCGATGTCATGTGTGAGCGAGCCGACTGTAGAGGAGTGTTGGATGCTCAGCCCCCTCATTATTAAGGTGGCTGGAACAGCTATCATATGCTTCTTTTGAACTAATCATTTCTAATATAAATTTTGAAGATAAACTAACCATTTTTCTCAGAGTTTGCCTAAGACACTAAATAATACTCCAGACCAAAAAGAATTGATTTTTTATGTTGTTTAGATATATTTAAATGTGTTTAAAGACAAAAGTCAAAAATCACCCTAAAATGGCATTTTATTTCATTTTAAGAAATTACCCAAAAGAAAAATATGTATGGTTGTAAGTACAAACATGTTATTGATATTCACACGGGATTTCTTTAAACAAATGCATAGTAAGTTTGATACAGCTTCATAAACATTTTGCTACAATATTGAAAGACAGCAAAAATTCGTACTGCATTTTTGGCACGACCCCTTCACCAAACATAAAACCATCCCGTGCAATTTTGGGTAAACACAAGTCGAGTTTATGTGCCAAGTTATGGCTTTGTAAGTATTGTAGTTTTTATAAAAAGCTACATTAAGTAATACTTCCTGGTTGTTACTGATAATATAAGTGTCACCAGATGCTTGTTTTTTGTTTAGAAATGTGACGTTTTTACTGGCATGTATCTTATTTCAACACGATTTGACAGACACTTCTATTACTGAGATTTCCCCCAATGTTTTCCCGCTAAATTGTCTCATGATATTGTGTTACGAAAGGCCACGTGTTGAACTTGTTGTGGTAGACAAGATTGATTGACACCTGCTGGGGTCAGTCACGTGTCATTGCAAATGGCGGCTGAGGTCGGGCATTATCGGAGAATAAACAAAACTACCGCCAGTATTTGGTGATTTGACAGTGTGATACATTTAGGCAATTATAATACAACAACATAGTGGCTTGAGAATAGCCAGACTTTGATATGCAGTCATGGTGAACGAATGTATGTTTGAACTGGGCTGACGCACACGTGATCGTCACTGTGGAAACATCGTCAGTTTCCAAGAATCTGAAAAGGGACTTTCCACAGATATACTAAAAATACAAGTTTTTTTTAAAGGTGACATATGGCGATAGTGCCTTGGTTTTTTAATAGTACACATGTTCATACTGACCCCTACTAATGGAATCCTCATGCCAGAACAACACGACTTCCGCAAATTAAGATCCTGTGAAACACAACTACTGGACTTCACTGAAGAACTCATCGAGAACATGGAACAAGGCCACCAAGCCGACATCATAATAATGGACTTTGCGAAATCCTTCGACCGGGTTAACCACAGTCTTCTACTACATAAGCTACACCACTATGGAATCCAATGCAAAGTCTACCAGTGGCTCGGGGCTTTCCTCAGGCTACGTCAGTGTGTGCGCTCAGGTGTACCACAGGGGTCAGTTGTCGGCCCAGCACTATTCCTGGCCTACATCAACGACCTCCCAGAACAACTCACTTCGCGGACACGCCTATATGCTGATGACACCGCTGTCTATCGCCTCTCCTCCACTGACCACGACCAACACCAGCTACAACTCGACCTACACCGACTGGAAAACTGGGAACAACGATGGGACATGAGTAGTATAGAGGAGTTTAACGCCCCCGTGACTCCTCTATACTACTGACATGGCTTTCCACCCAGGGAAATATATGACTCTCCCTGTCACCCGCAAGAGGACCATAGCGGAGTGCCAATACCTACTCCATGGCCGTACCTTGGCAACGGTCACCTCTGCCAAGTACCTCGGCGTTACCATCACCCGAGACATCTGCTGGGACCAGCACATTGACACAATATGTGCTAAAGACAACAAGACCCTAGGTTTCTTATGTCGCAACATCAAGATCAGCGCCACCCAGCTGAAGGAGACAGCATACAAGACCTTCGTTCGTCCCATACTGGAGTATGCCTGCTCAGTCTGGGACCCTTACACACAGCGCAACATTGACAAGATCGAGGCAGTCTAGAGAAGAGCCGCTCGGTTTGTGGTCAACCAGTACCAGAAGACATCTAGTGTCACCACAATGACCAACAGACTCAAATGGCCTTCCCTCCAGTACCGCAGAAAGGTGGCAAGATTGACCATGTTACATAAAATCCATAAAAAACCAAGCTGTAGTCGATCGCTCCAAACTCCATCCTGCTCCGATCAAACAAAAAAGAGGGCACTCACAGCAGCTCTGCCAGATCCAGTACAGAACCAAGTACAGACAACAATCTTTCCTCCCCAATACCATCAAAGACTGGAACGATCTGCCTGAAACAGCTGTACCTGTCAGCACCCTTGACACTTTCAAAGCAAGGTTGCCACAAAACTAGATATTACATAGTTAGATTAGATATAGGGATATGGATTTAAATTTTCATTTCATTATTTATTTAATTGTTTTACATTTGATTTCATTTGCGTTTTTTTATTTTTTTATTTAGGTTTATTTTATTATTAATTTAAAACTGTTATACTGATCGAATGTTCTCCATAGGTCTGTTACTCTAGATATTCTTCTCTTGGCAACATCAAATTCTACCTCCTCGCAACCCCCAAAGAGCGGCAGAATAATCAGCAAGTTGATTGTGGCCGCCAAAAGCCTGATGATGATGATGATGATGATGATAATGTTCTATGAAGAAAAAAAATTAGAAATCAACTGACATGATACCCAGCCCAGCTACCTTAAATTCGTTCCGTCGCAATGTCTACTTGGGGTTGACAATCGGGGATAGTTTGGCTATTGCCACACCTTTATTACTATTGGAGTACTATTGCGATGGTGGTATAGCTATTGCGATAGTTTTCCGTACAGTGTATTACGGAATAATTAATAGCCAAAAAGCAATCCAAAACCATAATTTATCGTTGGCGCTGTCGTTTTACCTCGAAGACAGTGGAATCCCAAAATGGTGAATGAAATTGAGAAGCATGTTAATGTATATTGTTATTTTACAGCACAAGTAGTCCTGCTGATTTATTTTGTCAACTATCGTTCCTATCAATAGTTCACCTCACTAATAGTCCAGTAGAAATCAGCACATTTTTGACCAAATCCGGACATTTTAGTTAAAAAGCAATTTTTTTGTGTTTTAAGATGACTAGTAGTGTTTCCTGAACTTCCAGAAAAAACAACCAAAATCAACCCTGGGGAACCTCGATTTTTTTCATGAACAATACACGTACCCTGTCAGTCGCTTTTTGCAACATTTTCTTTTTATTGGCTGTTCATACATAAATATAAATTATTTTTGGCGCACTGACTTCCACTGGCCAGCAACGGTTAGGATACTTGTGTTGATTTGTATTTTATGTATCCATTAACTCGTTAATAATAAGAAATCAAGTGTTTGCCACAAGATTACATCTTGCATTGTGTATCGAAAGCCAATGTTTTAAAATCCAAACACCAGCGACAATATCACACACACACACACACACACACATATATATATATATATATATATATATATATATATATTAATTGCACTAAAATTCGTAGTACTTAATAGAACAAACCGTTTTCGTAAACCCTCACAATACATTTTACACAATGGATCTATATTCTAAATAAATAACAGCTATTGTGTTAATTACTTGCTTACAGATTGTTAGAAAAGTTATAATAAATTTCTGTAATTATTGTTATGGATTATTATGCATTTGTGCTTGAGCGATTTGAAAATGTGCGGTATGGTAAGCCAAACATGACATCCTTCATACTTTTGTAGCGAAGGCGTAACGGTAGACCTTGGTTAATTTATCAGTGAAAAATTCAGAGTTAGTAAGATAGCAATTTAGATCCGAAATCTCTGTTTGAGTAATTATATAAAGTAAAGTTAGCAACTGTTGTTGAACATAGTACATATAATTATAGTACACATAGGCATATTATGAAGATTGCCTAGATAATAGTCATACATCTTTTTCAGGAACGAGTCACTGACATGGAGCAAATTGTCATTTGTCAAGAAGGTGGGGTGGCTTAATGGTTAAACTTAGAAAGACAGGGATAGATTCATTGGTGGCGGTGTCTAAACTACGAGGTGATGGGTTGGCTGAACAATTCAATAATGCAGGTGATCATTATGTCCATGACAAATGTGGAAAGACTTACACTGCCTCAAAAAAATGTGACTAAATCATCTCAGGCAACAAACCAGGTTGTTGCATCAGAATGTATGCCAACTCGTACGACATCGTGAGGCTACGATTATCAAACTCCCTTTCGCACCAAACAGGACAGCATTGATCTAGCCCAATTCCTGACTTTTCTGCGAAGTCACAACCCATTTTCCACCGACAATGACGAGCACCTGCAAAATGTTGCCACTGGGGTCATAGCTGATGAGAGAGTCAATGTAGACCAAGCTGTGGATATTGGAATGAAAACCCACCGGTAGAGCACAGATCAGAAGTACGGAGACATAGTTCTCAGGAAGTCAGACCAAGTCAAAACCTTCACAGATATAAGGAAAACTGTCACACTGAAAGATGGAAAAGAAGTGCGCATATCGTCAACGGAGTTGTACCAGAGACTATTGGCCAGGGCATATACTTCTGGACCACCAGATCGCAGTGTCTTCTCAAATGAGCTAGCAGCCGCAGCCCCAGCTATATTCCAAGACAACGGCACAATGCGAAGGCCAGTGAAGTCTAAATTAGTTTCATACATCACCACCCTCGATCCCCATGTTTTCTGCAATGATGAAATTGACGTCAAAGCCACAGTTTTGGATGGATGTGCCGTTCTGTGTCAGATACTCTGGCCAAAGACAGGTACCTTTCATGAAGTGTTTTCATCTTATGTGATGTATGTTCTACACTAGGCAGCAAACGATACAGCTATGAAGTGCTCACGACCAAGGAACCCTGAAAGAAGCGACGTAAATTGGGAAAGATCCTTTCCGCTGATGTGTTGGTTGGACGTAACACTCCAGTGCCTTCAGACAAAAGTAGTTTTCTTTCAAACAAATACAACAAACAGCAACTCATTAATCTCCACTCTACTTACCTGCTGAAAGAAGATGTCGAGGTGCGTCATGCTGGCGAGGAAGGAGATGTGGATACCACAATTGCGAAGTGTATCGTAGAAGTTGCAGAATCCCACGAGAACGTATGTGTCCGTTGTGGTGATACAGATCTGCTTGTAATCCTGCTTTACCATGCGCCTGAGAAGTCCTCTATTTACAAGCAAACCAAACAAAAACTAATCAGTATCAGCGCTGGTCAACATGCTCTCGGAAAGGAGATGTGTAAGTGCTTGCCATTTGCACACGCTGTGTCTGGCTGTGACGCAACGCCAGTTATGTATGATATTGGCAAAGTCAAACACATGACAGTTCTAGGATCTTCAACAGAGCTGAGAACATCCGTTGCCATATTCGGCAGTAACACTGCTTCGAGCGCCGACATTGCAACAGCTGGGGAGCGGTATATGGTTTCGCTTTACACCAAAAGCAACTGAAATGTAAGTCTCGACGATCTACGATACATGCACATAATTTCATCAAAGTATGTTGACATTGGAAGAATGCCGCCGACAAGTCGAGCATGCTACTTCCATTCACTCAGAGTGCACCTACAGGTTTCTACTTGGGTTAATCTGGACAGAAATAAATATGGCTTCCACTGTTACACACACACTCAGTAGTGCCCGTCATCACAGACAAAGAACCAGCAGCAACATCTTGTACAAGCGATCCGTTGCTCTTGCAAGCGCCAAGATAACGTGTGTGTGTCTTGCAAGTGTTCAAAGAAGCGTCTTGCCTGTAGCGTCCACTGCAAATGTCAAGGACAGTGCGCAAACGGCCCAACTCTTGTACCGACAGTGACGACGATGGCAATGCTGATGATGATGTTTAATAAATTATGTATTAGAAGATTACAGGTAAAACATTTATGATTTCTCCTAGTTATATTCAAATTTGAATGCCATACCATTCACTGTTTGGGGTATAAGTGACTTTCATGTGATCTTAATCAAGATGTTAATTAAATCCCAGAACAACGTTGAGTGCTATATAAGAAATATATTACTAATTAATTAATTAATTGGTTAATTACTTACTTGATTAATTAAACTCCATCATTAATGTGTGGCTTAATAGACCAGTATACATATAATTACAAATGTATTAACCAATAAATGAAACAGTTAAAAATATGACTAACAAACACAAACAAAACGTTTTACTTCGAAATTGGAACGAAACACCCCAAAACAAGGATTGGGTAAAAACAAAGTTCCACAGGGTTGATTTTGTTTGGGTTTTTCTTAGAAGTTCAGGAAACCCTACTGGTCACCTTAAAACAAAAATTGGCTTTTTAACCAAAATGTCCGGGTCATCGTCAATTTCTACTGTAACGACAATAATCATCGATAGTAAATTAGATATACTTTTTCTCATATGTCATTTTGACGGAAAGAACTTGTTCTTTCATATAGTATATATAACGTATACATTGAATTGAAATGAATAAGCAGACATTATAAATTTATTGTGTTCGCGGAATTGCGTACGTTCGAATATTTCATCATTTGAGGGAGACCTTGTTTGACTTTTGCTCCACACCACATCTTGACGGAGAGACAATATTCTTTCCAACGGTGTACAAGGTGGCCATTTTATAATTAAGTAAAGTTAATAAGCAATCATTGTAATGTTAAGACGTTCGTGGTAGAGAACAATTTCAAAAATTCATCAATTGGCGGTTACCTTGTTTGACTGTCGATTTACGCTTACTGCATCCACCGCCAGTTTGCAGCTCTATACGACAGGCCTGCAAGAGACTGATACTTGAAATTTGTGTTCTACACATTGCGCGCGCACGGCGTACGAATACCGATAACTTTCTTCCGGTTCACTAACTTCCTTCCGGATTCCCGTTTCCTGTCTGCTGGTGATTTCCTTCATGTTGGCGGCTGCAATCATTAAAATTAACCTATTTTAAATGGGCCCGTTTTGTGTTATTCGCAAGTGTTCTGTACACTCACAATGCTCTTTTTTGGCCTACAAGGGAACTTCCGGTGGTGAATTGGTTTGAATTTGGTGCAGCAAACTTGCGAAAATATAAGGATATTTGATCAAGATAAGTGATATTATTGAGTGTATAGCATACATAACGTAATTATAG
This sequence comes from Paraescarpia echinospica, assembly GCA_020002185.1. Lineage (NCBI taxonomy): Eukaryota > Metazoa > Annelida > Polychaeta > Sabellida > Siboglinidae > Paraescarpia > Paraescarpia echinospica. The sequence continues at coordinate 62,571,609 of CM034532.1, forward strand.
ATATATATTAAGCAATATTTTTGTTAAAAGTTAGCTAGAGGGAGTAATCTATGGTAGATTAAAAGTAGGCGATTTGCGAGCGATAATTGGGGACGTTAATGTAATCGGAACGTTGTTTACAAAGTAGGTCACTGGCGAAGTTAACGTAACGTGAACGACAATAGAATAGCGTTATTTGAGATAATCGATGTAGTTAGATGAGTTATTAAAACCTGAAATAACAACCTTTTAAAGTGTATATTAGTACACAGGAAACAGTCTTCGTAAAGACTACCTTGTATCCAAGCCTAACTTGAGTACATTGTCATCGATATCGTAACTAGGTAAGGCACGGTGTGTCACTGTGTGTTAACAAATATAACTAACTATAACCTAAATAATCTGGTGAAAATTGTACACAGAAAAGTCTTTTCAAAGATTATATAAAACTATTTTGAACATAAATAAATTCTGATGTGGCACCTTGCAAGCGGCAACTCAGGGCAAAACGACACTTAGTTTGCAACGACTGGCAGAGCCGAGTGGATTTTGCGTTGTCTGGCTGTCCAAAATCATGGGCAGAGACCAAAGATGACGGATTCACCTATCGGTGTATGGGGTGTTTGAGGGTGGAATGTCTGATGAAGGAGGTGTGTAACTTGACGGATATAGTGACGGAGATGGAGGTGAGACTCAATATAGTAATAGATGGAGCAGAGAGGGATGACGCGGAGAGAGTGAGAATTCTACAACACAGAAGGAGCAGAGTTGTGACACGGAGACTGAAGAAAGGAGACTGAGAGGAGGGAAGGTGACCGGTGTGAAGGAACAAGAAATTGAGAAGACAAAGGGACGGAGGAAAAGTGTTCGGCAGAGGAAAAGAAAACGGGTCAGTGGGGATAGATCAACAGGTAGTCAGACTGTAGAGAACGAGGAGAGACGCGACAGCGATACAGGTGGTGAAGAGGTAGATACCACAGAGGCAGTTGGTAAGACTGTGAGACAGAAGACTGATGGAAGAAGACAGAGCGTTCAGCAAAAAACAGAAAACATGACAGGCGTGAAGGTGACAGGGGAGAAAGTGACCGTAGTGAAGGAGGTAGCCGGGGAAAAGGGACGGGAGGGGAGAGAAGAAAATGTGATGGGAGGAAAGATGAAGGGACGAAAAGAAGTGAGAGTAAATATGCTAGAAGAGAAGATGACAGGAGGAAAGGGGACAAGAGAAAACGCGACAGGAAAGAAGGGAATGAAAGAGAATATGACAGGAGAGAAGACGGCAAGAGGAAAAGACAACAACCAGACATATGCAAACCGGAGGAGCTACTCCGAGGCAGTGATTGAGGGGGCAAGGAGAAAAGAGAGAGAGTTTATGGGCGATTAAGTTCTGAGAAAAACAGACAAGACTATATGCGAGGGGAAGGACGTTGTTGTATGTCTACCTGGGGCTAGGATAGAGCATGTGACCGAAAGGGTAGAGAAGGTATTGGGGCATGGCAAGGGAGGGTCTATACTAGTACACGTATGGACAAACAATGCAGACAAGGAGGGAACAATTGGGATAGTTCAGAAGTACAGACATCTAGTAAGGAAGCTAAAGAAGACAAGAGTGGAACAGGTTGTTCTCTCAGGAAGCTTGCCAGTAATGGGAGGAAGGGGGCATCATACAGAAACAGTAAGAGGATGGCGAGCAGATGTGTGAAGAAGAGGGCGTGGGATTCATAGATTTATAGGGGTACTTTGTTGGGAGAGAAGATATGTACATGAGAGATGGCCTCCATCTAAGTGGAAAGGGGCAGCAGTATTCTGAGAGAATCTGCTAAGATCTTTTGACAGTGGGACAGGTTGCATCTATTTAAACTAAATTCGTAGGGGGGACTCGCAGAGAAGCCTGAAACTGGAGGCATAGATAAAGACAGAAAAAATAACTCAGCAAAGAACAGTCTGGAAAACTGTTCTGAAGCTGGATATAAATGTGTTTGTTTAAATGCAAGGAGTATAGTAAACAAAAGAAATGAACTAAACATTATGGTAGAATATATTGACCCTCACATAATAGGTATAACCGAATCATGGGCAACCACCGATGTATCAGATGCCGAATTGGGACTGACAGGATATGTAATGTTTAGGAAAGATAGAATAGGAAGAAGAGGAGGTGGAGTTATTCTATATATATATTAAAGAATCTATCCAGGCTTATGAAATAAAATTAGACAGAGAAGCAGATTGCGAAAAAGCTGTTTGGTGTAACACAGTTACAGGAAACTCAACGTTAACGGTTGGATTAGTTTATCGAAGTCCAAACATAAGCATAGAAGAGAATGAAAAAATACAAAACGCTGTAAGGGAAGTGAGCAAACGGGACTGTGTTATTATGGGGGATTTCAACCATGGGCATATAAAATGGAAATCTCTACAGAGTATGGGTAGTGAGGACCACAAGTTTTTAGTTTTAGTACAAGATAGTTTCCTTTCTCAACATGTGCTAGAACCAACCAGGGGAGAGAATGTGTTAGACATAGTTTTGTCCTCACAGAATGAATTAGTTGACAATGTCAGGATATGTGAGCCACTGGGGAATAGTGATCACAACCAGATACATTTTACCATCAAAGTAAAATCAGAAAGGAATAGTAAAAAGCAGTACAGGAGAAATTTCCACAAAGGAAAATATAAGGACATAAGGAAATATTTAGCAAAGATAGACTGGAATAACACACTGAAGAATAAGACAGCAACAGAATGCTGGAATATCTTAAAGAGTGAAATTGAATGCATCATCGTCAAATTTGTTCCCTTAAAAAACACGGGAAACGGTCCAAAAAGAAACACTTATCGAAAGAAGCCATTAGAAAAATTAAGTATAAACAAATGATGTGGAAGTCATATAGACGTACTGGGAATGACGAAGACTACAACATTTATAAAGAAGCACTAAACCAAGCTACAGCTGAAATTAGAAATTCAAAGAGAAGCTATGAACAAAAATTAGCTTGTAATATAAAACATGACAGCAAGAGTTTTTATGCGTATGTTCGAAGCAAACAGAAAGTTCAGGATAAGGTCGGTCCTCTAGAAGATAGTGCTGGATATATAATATCAGAAGGATTCTTAATGGCAGAACACCTGAATGAGTATTTTAGTTCAGTGTTTACCAGAGAAGACACTAGTTCACTGCCAGTACCAGAGGCTAAGTTCAAGGGGGCAGAATCAGACTATTTAAGACAGTTAATTTTAACCCCAAAAATGGTAGCCAAGAAAATTAGGGCTATGAAGGATAATAAATCACGTGGAGTGGATGGTATTCCACCCAAACTACTATTAGAAATTGTAGAACAAATTAGCATACCGCTTGCAACAGTTTTCAACTTGTCGTTAGAAGAGGGAGTTGTTCCTTTCGAATGGAAAGAAGCAAACATTATACCGTTATTCAAAAAAGGTTCGAGAAACAAGTCAAATAATCATAGACCAGTTAGTTTAACATCGGTGATTTGTAAATTATTAGAAAGACTAATTAAAGATCACATGGTGGATTTTCTTGTTAAACATAATTTGATAAACCCATCTCAACATGGGTTTCTAAAAGCGAGGTCATGCTTAACAAATATGTTATGTTTTTTGGAAGATATCACTAAGTGGGTAGATGATGGATCACCAGTAGATATCATCTACTTAGATTTTCAAAAAGCTTTCGACAAAGTGCCACATCAGAGATTACTACTAAAGGCCCATGGCATAGGAAATGGTATAATTAACTGGATAAAAAATGGATGATTGACAGAAGACAACGGGTAGTTGGTGGGGAGGCTTCAAACTGGAAATCAGTTTTGAGTGGGGTTCCACAGGGATCAGTACTGGGACCTATATTATTTTTAATATATATAAACGATTTGGACGATGATATAGCTAGCAAGGTGTTGACATTTGCAGTTGATACAAAAGTGTTTAGAAGGATTAAAAGTGATGGAGATAGACAGCATTTACAAGATGATCTTGACAGGTTGATCAAATGGTCTGTGATAAATGTTGTTAAATTTTGGGAAATCTAAATGCCTTCACACAGGACATGGAAACGAATATGTAGAATATACAATGGGGGGAACTGTACTAAATACTACTGTAAAAGAAAAAAGACTTAGGGTTGACAATTAGTGCTGACATGAAGGTTTCAGAGCAGTGTGGAATTGTAGCTTCAAAAGGAAATCAAATCATTGGATTGATTAGGCGAAATATAGCATATAAAGAAAAAGAACTAATAATACCGCTGTACAAAACAATAGTTAGGCCTCATTTAGAATATTGTATACAAGCGTGGAGGCCATACTGCAAGAAGGTCATAGATATGCTAGAAAGAGTACAGAGGAGAGCGACTAAAACGATACAAAAACTGAGGGATCTTAATTATGAAAAACGCCTAAAAGAATATGGTTTAACAACACTAGAGACCAGGAGATTGAGAGGAGATCAGATAGAAGTGTTTAAAATATTGAATGGTTATGAAAATAATGATAGAGATATGTTTTTTCAGTTAAGAAAGAGAGAAAGACTAGAGGACATGAAGTTACATTAGTAAAGTAGCAGTGTAGATTAGACGTAAGAAAGTTCTCATTTTCACAAAGGACTGTGAATGAATGGAACAGAGTATCTGATGATTGTGTGGGTGCTAGTAGTGTGAATATGTTTAAAAAATAAAATCGACACATACCTCAGAAGGGCTGGATATATGTAGATAAAAGGGTTGGACTCTCGTTAAGCCAAAGGGCTTCCTTGTCCACCTACCATCTAGAGTTAATTCTCTGGATGGCAATCTTGTTAAATCTTGTTAAATCTTGTTAAGTGCTCAGGATAATAGTGTTACCTGAAACAGATACAGTGCATATTAAACTGCAAATTGTTGAGGCTTCGTATTGTTAATACAAAATCGGAATAAAATTAATGGTACTTTGGCTGTACGTACATTATACAGTATAACTATAGTCATTAAATACCCGTAGTCATAGCACATAAACATAATTTTATAACGTATAATCCTGAACGCACTAGTGTTCAACTCAATTAATCTTTAGCCCATGACTAAGACACCGACTTGCGATGCTATGCATGTGAGGGCCACTCTCCAAAAAAGTCTGACACTTCGTTTACATTTTAGCTTTCCACGTTGTATTATTTCCTATTATTTCCTCATTTGTGATCTCATATATAAGTTAGACACATCATTGGATTCGTGTCGACGAGGTTTTTCAGGATGTGGATAACTCTATATAGCAACATGCAAGCAAAGGTGCCTAATTCCTGTTAGAATAGCCTAAAAACAGCCAAAATAAGTTTTTCATTTTTAAACATGCATTTATTTCCAGTACCCCTGAAAAATACTAAATATTGGAAATTCAAATTTTTAAATATCAGATGCCAAGGTAAACTATCTTATCGACGTAACACACTGCAATAGTGATTACAGTTCCATAATTAAGATACATAAATCTATCCAATTTTGTTCAATTGCTAATTGGCCTTTTCTTTACGGTGACGCCAATTTAAGCTTCTTCACTAATGTGCCACTATTATAAAAAAATTATTTAAAAAAAAAAATTTTGCCCGTAAACCGATATGTATTCAATACTTTTATGTAGATATCATTTTATAGCAGTTACTATTATATATTCTCTATAAATTTGATCCTTGTGCAAATAAAAAACAGCCAAACGTTAACTGGTTACGCCCTATATCTAGCTAAAATGTGGATTGAGACAAAAATAACAAACACAATTATTTCAAAATGTATGGATACATAAATAATAATCAATATTACATAACAGAATTGTGTCCATAAAAAAATTGGTCAGAAAAAACGCCATGTCACATACGATCGCGCCATGGTAAACACAACAAAAACTTGGTACCGGCCGGGCGTAACCGTTTTTGTGAAATGCAGTATTTTCTCTAAACAGGTAACAAACGGCCAATTAGCAATTTAAAAAAACGAGCTGCCAGACGTTTTTGGAGAGTGGCCCATGAGGCGATGTAAATCCATGGGTAACGGAATGGCCATCCAACAGGGTACAATTGACGATCGAATCGTCGTAAATGGTCGATCAAGGTCGGAATGCTGTAAAGATTGGGGTCACTATGCAGTTCAGTCTTGGGAGCAGTTCGGCAACGCCACCAGTTTTATTTACTATTTAAATATAAACGACATAGACGATGGTATTTGTAATAATAATTTATTTGTAAATTTGCGGATGATACAAAACTCTTCAGTCAATTAGTGCAGCAATCGAGGATGCGGTGACAATACAGGATCTTAATACAATGCATGGATGGATGGATGGAGAATGGCAAATGTTATTTATTATATAAAAATAAATGGTGTGCATGCACTACGGCCACAATAATATACAACAGACGACAAGTTAACGTCAACGTAATTGCTAATGTACAGCATAGAGCGACCAGGGCGATACATGAAATTAGTCATATGAATTAGCACACCAGTTTGATAGTATTTAATGTATTAAATATTACAACATTCGAAACTAACGACGGTAGTAACGTAGGGCCGACCTGGCTACGCACCACCTACTGTGGGTGTTCATAAATTTAATTGATTTACATATAAAATATATCTCCACCTAATTTCTTCATCATGGACTGATGGAGAATACTTCAACAATTAAGAGGACACCCTTATAAAATAAAAACCGCACTCGAGATGAGATATTAGAAAGTTTTTATTCACAAGAAGAAGTGCCAATGCATGCCAATTATTGTAATAAATTACCCAAGCGGCAGTCATTTCAATAAGTAAAAATTATTTTAAAGGCCATAATATTGACAGATATTTAACTAATAAGTCGGAGGATTATAAAAGTATGCGTACTCCCTTCTCGTCAACTGAAATGACTAGGTAAATGTGTTGTAAAAATATTGAATATCATTTCCCTACCAAATTAGTTAGAAAAATGTCCACCTATATTGTTAGTGCTGTTATCCCCCCCCCGCAAAATAATGTCCATTTGCGTTACGAATCCCTCGCATCCCGTGACAAATTTACCCTGCGGCGCCTGCCCATTTGTCACTTGCTTGTGACGGAAGTGGTCTTTATGTCGCGGGGGACCTCGATGCAATGGTTGGTGGGTCTAATTGACGCAGTTAAAAAAATAGGGTTAGTAGATAAACCCTAGGGTTTCTTTATCGCCGTAATGGTCCGATCGAGATGAAACCAACGCTAATTAATATAATTCGTTTCTATTATAAACACAGTGCTTAATCTTAATCAGTTGTGTGCATGTAATAGTTTTCTGTTGGGATGGTTTTTCATTCAACTAATTTGCTTATTTTCCTTCCTTCCTTCCGTGCAGTGATCACAATCATTATTGGCTATGCTATCAGTGATTATCTTGTGCCAGTGTTGCCGTCTTAAAACATGAAACAGATTATAGTTATGACCATGTAATGTTTTTTATGTAGTGAACATGTTTTGAAAATTGTTGACATAAATTATGACCCACCATGCAAAAACGAGAAGCTTCGCAAAAATAAATATGTTGTCTTTATTGCATATTAATATAGAGCATATTCAGAGAGAAAAAACAATACCCCAATGTTTCCTATGTTCTCAATATTTCCAGAGATACAGCAATTTGAATCTTGAAAATGCGAAATGTATGGTTTGGAGAAAAACTGCTTCAAAGTTTTCATTCTATTGTTTGGCTATGGTTTTATCACTATCAAAATAAACACATTTAGATAACGTTGATGCCATGTAATGACCAACATTTGAAAGTTTAATCTATACCGGATAATGATGCCTTCCTAGTTACTGTACAGGGTGACACAGACTTACCTTGCTTACTTACCTTTGGAGGATTTGGACCTCCGCACAAGTCACCCTGTTGTCCATAATGCCATAGTGCCTTGGCCTCCATCTGCTGTCGATGGTCTGCACGGATACGGGACACCTCCGCAGCTACCATGTCTGCCTACCTGCACACATTCAACTTTTGTTTTGATGAATGAATTATTATTCACAATTCTAAGCAGCACATGTATGCACATAAAAGGTCACAACTAAGGGAGACAACACCATATTCATCATATCATACAGTCCCCACTTGAATGTACATGGCACGGCCAAACCTACTGTCGGGTGACAGTAGGTTCAGGACTTGGCTGGTGGTGGTCTTGTGGAGCAGGGTGTTGCCTTCGCGGAATGGATGCAGGCTGTCAATGCTGAAGAATCCAGGTCGGGCGAAGATGTCGTCCCAATCCCAGAATCTAACACCAGCAATTTGTGCAAACAGTTGGTGCTGTCTCGTGTTGTACAATAGGCTGGTATTGTACTGGTCATGTAAATGCAATTAAAACCATATTCTGAAATCAAAATATGTGTTGCTATAATGTCATAAACTATGCCAACAGATTAGATTACTGGACAATCTTCAGGGTAGTTCTCTTTCAATTCAAACTATTTCAGTTTGCATATCCAAACATTTGGATATATGCAAAATGATATTTGGAAGCCAATAAAATAGGTTCTTAATCTTCGCATCTATAATTGCATAAGAGTATGTAGCAAAATATAGTTTCTAAAATTATAAAAAATGTAACGCAATTTCTGTCATTATTCCATGCAAACAAAATTAGTAGTACCTGTCCATTGTATTACCTGTTTTTTTAAGTAACTCAGGTAGGAGTAGGCCTAGCTAACATGTGAAACAATCAGTTAATGTTTTTAGTATGAAAACATCAGCAGGAATTGAACCTGCCTCACAAATACAAAGCATGACTGAACGAGCACCAACTTAGGTCTTAGGCGATTTACTCCAAACTTTAGCTAACGCAGGAGTTTTGTGGTGCTTGTTTGTGCGCATGCGTTGTGGGTAGCAATTTGGGTAATTGTGTGTGGTGAAAGGGAGGTTCATGATTGCTGTTTGAAATGCAATGGGGTTTTCTAGTTCAATAATTTGTGGTGAAATCATATTCCAGATTCGAACTGCTCGGGAGTAGAAAGAGAACACTGCTGCATTGATGCGGCACCTAGGGGCTACGTAGTGGCCACGGTTTTTTACTGTGTATGATGTTGATTATGTTATTTAATATTTTGTAAAATGTCATGGCTTGTTTGATAATGCGTCGTCGTTCAAGAGTTGGCCATCCAGCGATGGTTACTAGGTCTGCTGAGTTTGTTGGTGTCTATGATCATTTTTGACAAATCTGGCAGCACTGTTGTACTCTTTCAAGGTGTTTAATCAATCACAATCACAATATTTTATTGTCCCTTGGGAGGGAAATTCATTTGGACGGTAGAGCAGCATATTAATACAAATAAAACAAATATACATGCAATATAAAAAAATATAAAAATAGTAATAAAAGTGATATCGGTTAAATAAATAAGTTAAATGTGTTAAATAAGTTATAACACTTTTTAAAAAGTTAAATCATCTCAGGCTCACTCAGTGTCAGACTGGCAAGGAAGACTGGCAGAGATGGAGGGGAACGAAGATCAGTTACTCATTCATTAGTCTTATAGACGAGGAAACAAAATAGTTTCGAGTGCGGTTCAATTTGCAGTGAGGGAGTTGAAAGCGGCGGTCAGAAGGAAGTAGTTTATAACATGGAAACAGGGGATGTTCGGGGTCTGAGGAGACATTCCTTCCCTTTCTCTCTGCCCGTTGCCTGTAGAGATCCTCTAGACTGGTCTGCTTTTTTCCCACCACCTTGCCACTAACCCTGACTGTTCGTGCCAGAGTGTTGCGATGCACGATACTCAGGCCGCCGTACCACACAAGAAACACAAATGTAATAGAGCTTTCTATGTAGCATCTGTAGAAGGTTTGTAGAACATGTGTGCTGACACTGAGTGACCTGAGCTTGCGTAAGAAATACAGCTTTTGCTGGCACTTTCTGTTAATTACTGCTGTATTAATTTTCACCAAACGTGAGCTTTGCATCAATGATAGTGCCGAGATACTTGTATTCATCTACTCTCCTTACACACTCTCGGTTAATGATTAGTCTCTTGGGAGGAGTAGGATTTTTCCTAAAATCTATTACGAGTTCTTCAGTTTTTTTTATTTGGGTGGTTGTGTTTGGATTCCATATGGGAGAGGCTTACGCGAGTTTTGCTCAGATTAGCATGTTATAAGCTGTTTCTTTTACCTCGGGTTTGCATGGTCCGAGGGTTCGTTTGACCATGCCTAGCACATTTGAAAATTTGGAAGCTATGTCAGTTAAATGGTTTGCCCAGATTAATTTAGAATATCATTTTACTCCAATATATGGGTGGCTAGAGACGGTAGAGAGTGGCACGCCAAAGAGAGAATATGAATGTAGTCTGGATTTGGTTTGTTATTGGGAGATGCACACATTTAGATATGTCAATCTCCATTTGCCATTTGTCAGACCATGTTTGGAGTTTGATCAGGTCGGATTGGAGAATTTCGTGGTCGGTTTCAGATGCGATATATAGTGATGTTATCTGCTGTTTTAAGAGCTGTTTTAAAAGCCTAACATGTCAGAGTTTTGATTTAATAATTCATATAAAAATTTGAATAGAAACTTACCTCTAGCCAAAGCCGATAGTATTGCCAAGGTTTGCCTTTTGCTAGTTTTGGGTTTATCACAGTATTCGACATAAGATAATGATAAGGAAAGAGGGGAAGGTGGTGCTAGGTTTTAATATGTTCCTGGCACAACATCCCGAAGGCTGACTTACTTACTTAGGTTTACATAGGTTGTTGGTGGTGGCCTCGGTGGTCAGATCTACATCTGTCTCTGTAAATGCCATACGACTTCCCGGGAAGGCGGCTCACCTAAATTGTTCCATAACTTTGTAACTCATTGAAAAGCTCTCTTCGGTCAGTACCTACCAGCAATAACTGCGTTAGCGCATAACAATTATTGTACGATTTCCGCGAATAATACGGCCCCAAGGGCCTTGAAGTTGAGGGGAACTCAAGTAGCATGTACTTCACAAATGCGCTAATCAACAATTTAAATTAAAGCGATGTTAAATATCTTCACTAATTCACTCGAACATTCAACGACAACTAGAATTAAAATGTAGGTGGCACCAAGAAGTTAAACCCGAAAGAAGTTCGGCTGCATCACTACCTGTTTTTGTCTGCGCGGCTAGTATACTTCCGCCAGAGTATACACAATTTTAAAATATAAGAGTTTTGGGACAGGCCTCGTTGTGGCAGAGAAATTAAGGGCTTTCGAATTATATATATATATATTGTATATACAATATATATATACATCCGTATTCGTTCTTTTAACGTACATGCCCTAATTAGCGTACACTTCCTTTTCCAGCAGGGTGTTATGTTGGCCTGTGATTAAAACTGATAACAGGATCCATCATTTATTGTAATTCCTTGTCAACCATTGACAATATCAGAAAGAAAGTTCCACCTGCATCCACAGCCATTGCAAAGTTCCACTTTCCCTTTGGCCACAAAATCACCATCAAATGGATGTATAAATCACTTCCAGTTAACTTCAGTTACGCTGACGTGTGTCGTCCCGGTTGAACTCAACTTGAATGTATTGTATGCAGAGGATGGCTTGGCCTGCTCTATAGCTTTGTCCATGCCTTAGCACCACTGTCATGCAGATCGTTTGTCTTCTGCAGTCCACTGCTAACGTATCTTTCCAATGAGAAATAGTTTTAAATACGTGGTAACCATAAATGATTGACAAAAATGTGTTTTCTAATGCAGAGTGGCACGCGTGTCAATGGCGCCATGCCATATTTGTTTTAAAAACTGAAATGAATGACCTAGTGGTGCCACATAGCGGAGTACAGTAGAGACTGTAAAAATACACATAATTTCAACCATATGGCGCCACCATTTTGTAATTTTCACACTGGTTTGAGAAACTGAATTTTGTAACCTTAAGAATATTTCGTAAGCATACTGTACGCTAAAAAGAATGAATACGATATATCTATATTTACATATATATATTTACACACACACACACACACACACACACACACACACACACACACACACACACACACACACACACACACACACACACACACACACACACACACACACACACACACACACACACACACACACATACACACACACACACACACACACACAATTTGGTTACGTGTACGATGATGCATTTAAGTCGGTCTCTTGGGTGGAGCATATAGACTATTTCGTTCACTTTCAGTTGTGGCGTGAAATTATTTATTGTAGTTACATACGGTTAGTTTCCATTAACTCTTTTTGATGTTTTAATTCTTTCCATTTTCCACTGTCGGTGTTCACGTTGGATTCAATCAATGTCAAAACACTGTCTCTTTGCCTGTGTGCAGCCGATGTGGAAAAGGAGCAGCAACATCATAGGCAGCGCCTTCGACAAGACGCTCAACTGGATGCAGTGTTCTGTGGTAAGCGCAGTGTCAAATGTTATGTATAGCCGTCTGCTTACAGTTAAAGGGGAAATGAAATGCAGCTGTTTCGTGCTACATATTTAAATATATACTATATAAGTATACATTAATGGTAACAGAAACGTACTCATTTATAAGACACACCGAAAAAAACGATTTTGTTCGATGCCTAAAACGTCGCCATAGAGCACTGCGTATCGCCATCTTTGTTCCAAACGAGTGGTTTGATTTACTCCTATCTAAACAATGTTAAATTTCGGTTTACTTCATTAGTAGACATTTCTGTGCGAAAACAAAGATATGGTGCCCTATTATACACGATAGGTGTTCAATAGGTCAACAAATAAGTTGTATACGCGTTCGAAATAAAAAGGTGAAATTAAATGGCAACGATTTATAACCAATGAAAACATTGTTAACGTCGCACTTCCCGAACGAAGATTTTCGCAGCCAGAAGGGGGCGGGGCTTTCATTTGTTGTTGACAAAGACGTCGAAGGATTTTGGTAGGGGTGTGTCTAAAAGCCCGACCACTCGTGAACATGACGTCAACCACAAAATGTGTACCTATATTTAGCACTCGCATGGCGCTGCGGCGCTGTGCAGCGCCGCGGCAGGAAATAGTTCCTAAATGGGCATACAATTAGAGAAACTTTATATGTATCACATCCATAATAAACTAACAAAACAGTAATTTAAGACATTTTGCGTTAAGCACACTATAAATATGTACGTTATTCTGTCGTGTGGCTCATTCCCAGGTGTCACTGACACTGTTCACGAACACTCGGGCTTTTAGTCTTTCCTAGGAGGAGGAGCTAAAAGCCCGACCATTCGAGAACACTTCTCTAGTACATCCATATTAGGCCTTATATTTAGGTAGATTGAAAACTGCTACAGAAGGATACTAACGTATTTTGTATTATCCAACAAGAGTATATATAATATATTGTCGTACCCTTGTGTCACTGGTCCCGAAAACTCGTTCTTTTAGCCTTTGCTAAGGGGAAATGCTAAAAGCTGGAACATTCGGGACCACTTTTTAGTCCTTTGGCCGAAGGTCCAAGGAACTATTGCCATCACTGCGTCCGCCGTCCTCCGTCCGCCGTCCGCCGTTAGCTGCCGTATCTCAGAAACCGTTCAGCAACTTTTTATCAAATTTTGCATAGACATATCTTGGGGCACTGCCACTATGCACGATAAATCTGTATTTGATTGAATCATTTTAAGGGCTCCCTAGGGCCTCCAAGGACCCCAAAACTTGTAAAAATGTAACATTTGGCCTATTTTTTCAAAAACTGTTCAGCAACTTTTTTTCTAATTTTGCATAGATGTATCTTAGGGTGCTTCCACTATATACAAGAAATCTGTATTTGATTGAATCATTCTAAGGGCACCTAGGAGCCCCCAAAGTGCAAAAGGTTTACATTATCTAGTGATGTGGTTTTGAGAAGGGTCCTTGAGACCACCCCCAACATTAGATGTTGTGTATTGTGCCACAAAGTCAACAGTGTGACTAATATCTACAGCCCAGTCCATTGAGACTTTGACCAATATTTAATTAGTCACAGCACCCAGGCAGAGTAGACACACTTGACCCCTGTTAGACTGAACAGTTGCCTAACACTTTTAAACTGTATCTTCAAAACTATTGATTTTCTATAATTGCAAGTTGTGTTTATTTTGATGTTCATTTAATTATTAAAAAAATGGTGTGACTGTGGTGTCTATTGGTTAAAGATGTATTGTCTGTAGAAACCTGTAGGTGACAAACATAGAAAATTAATATTCTGTCACCTGTAGGTGACAAACATAGAAAATTAATATTCTGGACAACTATAGAGTGAAATATCCTACACTTTATTTATATCAAATGCATTCTACTGTTCTGTTTACGCTTGCCATGCCTTGTGTAGACATGGTACTGTGTAAATCAATTGTATCAATATAGACTAATAATTACAGATTCACAATATAGTTGACACCTGAAACAACCAAATGTCAACCATTAGAAGAGTTGACATAGTTCCGCTATACACAAGCAAGAAATCTGTATTTGATTGAATCATTCTAGTGTCATCAGCATATAGTAGAACATACATTTTCTACATCATCATCACTAAGGTTGTTGTAAATTTAACCAGCTGCCATGTCAAGTCCGTTATAATTGTGACTAACAGTGTTCAAAATTATTCAGGTAAATAGCAAACAACAAAGGACACAAGTTTTCTCCTTGCCATACCTCTACACATGAGTTGAAGGCTGACACAGCCTGGCCCTCATTTATACGTGATTTTGCATTTTTGTACATGTTGTATACAACTTTCAACACAATACCATTAATACCGCATGAAATTATCTTAGACCACAGGGAGGACCGGTCTACTAAATCAAATGCTTTCTTATAATCGATGAAGGCACAATAAAGCCTTTTGCGTCGAGACAAATACAATTCAACCAATACCCCTATTTGAACACTGCCTGTTCTTCACCTATTACATTCGCTTTGTTTAAGTATGTGGTCAGTCTGGTGTTCTGAACAATCACTAAGGATTAATGAACACTTGTGCAGAATGTCACCCACTTGGCAGGTTTAATTGATCTATTCAGCAATGATGACACTGCTTAGGCCTCACTCTGGACACTGTCACTCACAGTGTTGTCTATTGTCTTAGTTGGTGCATTGAGCTACTTGACTATGAATCAGTGGTGGCTCTGGTTGTGTAATACACCCAGCTGTGGAGCTAAGATTATCTGCCTGCTATTGTTTGATGGAAACTGTGACTAATCTGTAATTGGTCACTGGCAGTAGCTTGTGTCAACAGTCAGCATTAAGCCACAACACCCCTGTTAAACTTAGTTTTACACATGAAGACATAATCTGGCATAACTTGATAAGTCTTTGTAGCAGCACATTTGTACTTCCAGTGTATCATTGCAACATAACATACATATTACATACTGTGTGCAACATTTGAATGTTGTGCATGTAATATTTCCATGCAATCCATTTGCATATATAATGTAAAACTTCAACAGCCGTTTTCTTCATTTTCACTTTTTGATCCCTACCATGTTCAATGCTCCATAACTTTGCCAATTTTTGTAGAAGTCATATTTTTTGAAACCGTGTAAAGCACCCTACCAAACCTTTACAAGGATGTAAGAAAACAATGTTACAAATTTTCCGACTTATCACTCATTTGATCAGCCGGGGTCACATATAGACGTATTAGTCCAAAGGACTTCAGGGCCACTTGGCCCATTTTTTCTTGTTAGGCTTACATTCAAAAATCAATAAATGATATACAATGTCCTTGTTATTAAAAGCATACATTGTTGTTTGCAGTCATGCAATCTATATTAGTATGATAGCATGCTTGCTAAATTGTCGCCTCAAAACTGGAGCATCAATTCGGGATCCATTGTTACAAGTCAATATTTGAGACACATAAATTAGTATTAGGCCTACTTTAGTCGACTGATGTGAACCTACTTACTATGCCAATAACTAATTATATCAGATATGACTATAGTTTTTGTTGTATGCTATTGACTGTATCGTAAAACAAGTATTTTTCAGGATTTAAGTAATTGTAATGTAATTTATTTAAATGCGGTTACATTTTAAAGTATTTGAGCAGTCCAACTTCAATAATATTTGTATTTAACTATTTATTTAAATTAATACATTCCAATGGCAATGCCTACAATACATGATTGACAGGGCTTGGTCCGGACTGTGACTAATGTTGACTAATACATGACGGTATTATTTCGCAAAACGTTACACTGGCTACGGTAGCTGGCATTTATTTTTGTAATTATTTTGAAGGTTATTTCCCCCACCAGCAACTATGTCGATAACATAGACTCGTAGACGTTGCGGTATTCAGACGTAGCAACACGCTGGCACGAATTGCTGTAAACTAAATCGGCGGATTACAAGCAATTATATCATACTATTCACTCGTATTTGTACTTTATTACATTAACATTTCATATTACATTTCGCATAAGTCATATTTGTATATATGCAGACTTTGAAATAGAACTGTGGGACTATATTGTAGTCGTGATGATACCTGACGGAACTCGTGAGTGCCGAGTCACCTTGGCAACAACAAGCGCTGGTTTCGGCTTGTCATTTCCTACGCGCCGCTTTACGCTCCAAATAAGGCAACAATGTCGAGTTTCCAGGTTTATTTCGCTGACATTTACTTCAGCGGTGCATAGTTATATGTAAACAAATCGACCAAAGATGGACCTGTGGCTGTAACCAAAAATTCTGTTTTGACGTTCAATGTCTTTTTATGCTCGTCACTTTTGTATTTAGGCTTGCAATCGGCGTTCGATAGTGACCACCGCAGACTTATGCCAATCTTGGCGCCGGCGAACACGCCAAATTCATCATCTATAACTTTTTTTTCTATAGGAATCCTTCTGTGGAAGTATGTGAAAAGTTGCTTACTAACACTTATAGTATATCCAGTAGCCACGCAGCGCATTAAATTGTTCAATTTTTATGTGTTTGTATGCGTTTCGTCGGTTTTTCTGAGAGCTATGCTGCGTCGCCTATCGAATTGCTGTATGCAGCTTTGGGAGACATCTCGCCAATCAAACCGGATGTACAACCACACGCCCCTGGAGCATGATGGCGGCGCCCTGTGCCGATAATAGCTACGTTTGAAAAATTATTTAAAATATACCGTGGCGCTGTACTTGTCAAATCATGGTGACATGTACTGTAAATGGTATGTTCTTATGTTTGGGCTGTGGTTGTTCAAGCACTTCATTCCCCCTTTAACACCCCAAAGTAAGATTACCGGAAAGCAAATCTTCGGTGTCTATTAATGACAGACCTTCTTTGCCAGTATGTGTGGAAAGTTAAAGGTAAAGTACCACTTCGCCAGCGTCCATTTGGAATTACAAAAAAAGTTGTTGCGCAGTTAAAAACTGTCTTCATCATCACCATCATCATCAACAACAACTACAACATCGTCATCGTCGTCATCATCATCATGGTGACAGCGGCCAAACCGTTACATAATGATCCGGTGTTCTTCTCTCAGTTGTTTTCTGCTTCACATACCAGATCTTTCGGTCTCGTCTTGCTGCCAGTATTTCATACACTATCCAACAGGGTTTACTCTTAATCGTACTGACCGATACGGCACTTGTTGCAGTCGGGTGTCGGAACGTCGAAGAAGTCCGGAAAGATAACGATGCCATGCGCAGAGTGTCTCGCTCGCTTGGCTTCCGGTCAGCAGTCGTCGTCTGCCTGCACGAAGTGTCTGACGGGAACGACCGAGAAAAACAATAACTGCCACGAGGTATGTCGCGTCACCTCCGTCCATCATCGCTAGCCAGGGGTGCGACTACGTACACTACCTCTGGGGTGTGGCTACGTACACTACACAGGCAGATCTCCTACGCATTGCTTGGAAGTTAGCTGAATCAAACCCACAATTGACTTCGTAGCCTCGATTACCCAGGCGCCGTGAGGTGGCAGCATTGGCCCTTCACTACGGCCTGGGTTATTAAGCGAGACTAGGATTATTAAGGCACTGCCAATGTTACTGGTAGGGGGCTTTACCCCAGATTCGGGTAGAGACGATGATTGGCTCCCAGGCCAACTATGAAATAACACATTAAATAAGGATACACTTTTATCAGATAATACTACATTATAACAACTGTTCAAAACTAAACTTATATTGAAACATGTCACACAAAAAGAAACCGAAATTAAACTTTTTTCGTAGTTTAGTGCCTTTTAATCACATGCATATTCACTAGGTGGCATTTTTACGGCAAGCGATAGTATTGGCTGAGTTTATCTTCAGACTTCCGGCAAGCGATCTACCAGGGGCGCCTACCAGGGGCGCCTACCAGGGGCGCCTACCAGGGGCGCCTACCAGGGGCGCCTACCAGGGGCGCCTACCAGGGGCGCCTACCAGGGGCGCCTACCAGGGGCGCCTACCAGGGGCGCCTACCAGGGGGTACTGAGACTGGTGTAATCAGCAGCGCCCCTGGCGCGCGAGGATGCTTCCGTCGAGCTTTGCTTTGTCAACAATGTAAACATAAATATTTTATAATATATGCCGGGCAGTATGACATCTGCTACACAAATCTTTTCGGACTACAGGTCTCGCATTAAAGGCAACTTTTCTTTAAATTTTTGGAGCAAAGAAACACATTTGGTTCCAGAAATTCAACAAAAACTACGAAAGAATCTGCGATCACGTGATGGTGAATTGCGTGATGGATACTTCAATTGCTTAACTGTCGACCAGAATAACAGATTTCGGTATTTGCAGGGATAAAGTGACAAATGTTTTTGTCGGTGCTATTTATCTGCACAAATGTTGGTTTACTAGCAGAGAAGTTGGTTAGACCTACCAATGCGTTGGTATGCTGACATGTGCGTGCGTATTAGCGCGTGAGTGCACGGGTACGTGTGAAGCTGGTATAATAATGACGTCACTTCCGCCGCAGTGCTTGAAGGGACTTCAGAACGGGTTGAAGCCGTACGAGGAGTGTGCTCGGTGCCTCATCAAGTTCTCCGTCGACAACGATCTCTACGACCGCATGCGGAAGGACCTCGAGCGCGGTAAGACGGGGCGGGGCGCCTTGTGAAATGTCGCAACCATGCAAGCTCCCACATCACTTCTATCTGTGCGGTATGCGGCATACATGCCACCGTTATTTTGTTGAAATCCTTAGTTTAGACCCGACATTCAAAACACAGCCGTAGACCCTATACATGAAAGTGTTTATAGGTATATCTGGGAGCGACGTGAAGGTGTATATATCTGCGTTTTGAGGGTAGGCCTGTACAATATTGACGAGGACATTAAGACTGTTTTCCTGCCAACCAATTATTTCCACTTAATTAGCAGCAGTCATTGAGCACAATCGATCTTTTTGTCATTATTTACTGCAAAGTTTTCTGACTTACTGCTGGACTATTGAATACCACGTCAACCGTAAAACATGCAGAACGTAGAATCCAAACCAGGTATGCCCAAAGATAATCTACGATTTTGGTTAGATGACCAGTACGGATGATTGTTGTGCGTGTCCAGCGGGCGATACGATGTACTCGCCACTCGGTCACCTCACGAAGCTACAGTTGACGAAGGGCGCAGTCAAATTGACACGCATAGAGGAAGCCATCATGGACGGAGCTTCCACGTCAGAACTCGCCTTCCTCTCGTCTCTCTACTACACCGAGGTGACGGGCCAGTCATAGTCTAATTCATGCGAGCTGCTGGGTGTGTGTGTGTGTGTACGTACTTGCGTGGGTGCGTATGTACAGTTTGTTTGTGTGTGTGTGTGTGTGTGTGCGCGCGTATACGTGTGTGCATGCGTGCTTACGTGCGTATGTGCGTGCGTGCGCATCATCATCATCACCATTGTCATAATTTATACGAGACCGATATATAAACTTGAACCATGTTTGTTATTTAAAACGATCCTGCATCAAAAACCTATTAAAATAAGTATATTAAAAGGTCTTTGGTTGCATAGCGTCTATGAATAGTGGAATCTCTTGGAGTATAGACACTACTCATAGACGCCGGAAAAAAATTGATATTGGGTGGGCAGAGCCGGAGCTTGAGCAAGCACCATTCCACTGTCGCGTGTCGCGCTGTCGCGTTGTCGAGCTGTCGCTCATGACATCGGAATCGGAAGACGAGGGGGGAGTTGTTGAATAATTTTGCCAGAGCTTGAGCACTCCCCGCTGGTGGCCACACTGTTATAAAATACGGGGGGGTGCTGTAGAAGACTTTCACGGCGACGTTCAAAATGCTTACAGCTCACCAAATTTATTGATTTGCACCTCCTTGGAACTCGCAAAAAAACACATTCAGGTTCATAAAAAAACATTAAATTCCATCCAAAAATAAATATCTTACCTAAATATTGGGGAGCTAATCCTATCTCCAGTCCCCCATCAAAAAGTTCCTCCCTAAAATGCATGCCCCTTCGCAAAATATTGGGGGGCTAAACCCCCGAAAATCCCCCGGTTCCTGCGCCTATGCTATTATTTGATACAAGTTTCCTGTGTGTACCTGTACTGTTCATGCATTTCGTCGGTGTGTGGATCTTTGACATTAAGGCCGGGATACACTGACACTTTCGCCCGACGTGACCAGACCAGACCAGTCCAGACGAGATCAAACCACGTCAGACCACATCAGACTACGTCAGACTGCAGTGTATCTACGGTAATCTGCCACACCGACCGGAACCGATTTTGCTATAATTCTATTTGACGCCGGCGTGACGTCATAATCACGTAAACGTGAAGAAAACATTCCACTACATCAATTGCAGTCCTTGCCGGTCGGTGTAGTGGACACACTGACACTGCAGTTTGACGTAATCTGATGTGGTCTGAGTGGTTCGGTCTGATCTGGTCTGGTGAAATGTGTCAGTGTATCCCGGCCGTTATAATGTGTGACGCAATGTTCGGGCAGATTCCGCACGACTTCGCGCGGAGGCCGCCGGCCGTCATCAGCGGCCTGCCGCAACTCGTCAAAGAGCTCGGCCTCCTCATCACCTTCTACATGATGTCTTCCGTATAACACCGCCACCTCGGTGGCGCTGCGTGTCGCCGCCAGACGGCGCCACAATTGGACGATTATTAAAACACGGTTTTGCCATCAATTAGAGAGTTTCACTGGAGGACATTGTTCGCTGTTATGACGCAGTCGCGTGTAGCTCCACGTGTTTTTTGCATTCCATGGCACAGCCACATAATAAAATCATGTCTATTTCAGCATCACCCCGTTATGGTTCAGTGTTCTAAAGGCAACGAGTTACTTTAATGTATGTTCTACATTAATAAATAAAGTTTGCTTACTCAACTATACATGCAAATCTTTGTTTATTGAAATGATATAATTAATAATAAGGTAAATATCTCGCATATTCTATCATATCTTTACATAGGATAATAATAAGGAAGGTGTAGCATCACCTCGTTGTGGTTGAGTGTTCTGGTGTCTCGACGTTGGTAGTTTACCGATCTACTTTTAGAATCTTCTGGCCACGCGACTACTCAGTCAAGGTTCGTTGTGTTGATCTAAAAGTACTGACAGTAAATGTATTGACGGACAATAAAGACAATGACAACATTGCATACACATAGCAACGTGTGCGTGTTTGTTTGATTTGAAGTTAGCAAAAGAATAATTAAACAGTTCGAATTAAATCATTTAAAACGAGACAGTGGAATAACCAAGATTTTTGCAAAGAATGCATATGTTGGATTCCACAGTACTTTATAAACCATAAACCCTTTTGCAAATAAAACACAAATAAACCTTCAGGACTGTGTGACTGATAATGGGCAAATACGTTGTGCGTTTTCACGTATTTATCCTCTCGTTAGACTATTGTTGATCGGTTCCATGTGATATTCGAGGATCTCAATGTTAGCTGCGTAAGATTAGCGTGTTTCCATGAGATATACACGTGTGGTGTACAAGGGCATGCAGGCACGCCGGCACGGAGATATTCAAGAACACGGGCACGCTGACACCCACTTACCCAACCACAAACAAACACACTTGCGCACCGCACACGCACCCAGGGACACACACACGCACACACACGCACACACACGCACACACACGCACACACACACACACACGCACCCAGGCACATACACACGCACACACACACACACACACACACACACTAACGAGAGCGTAATTTCAAAATAGTACAGCAAAGAAACACGCGTCTCACATTATACCTGTCGCTTCTTTGCGATAGTTGGAACCAAGACGACATACTATGAGGTAAAAAAAAGTCCGAGTAGAACTTTTCGGCATTTCTGATATCGTCAAGAAAAGATGGCGGGACATCAATGGAAGCGAAATGTGGGATGTTATCAGTCTTCGATTCGCCTCACTTAATCGTGGCGTCCACAAATGTTTAGTAAAAACGTGAGCGTCACTTTCATAGGTAACCTTCCAAGCGAAGAAGATAATTCAAATACGAAGTAATCAGCCATAGTTTTACGTTTCCGTTATCGAGGGAATGAGAAAGTTATAACACCATGAATATATTCCACCAACCAGGACGCTCTGTAGCTGCATTCAAAGCGTACAGCACACCAAGCGTGTATCTGGTTGACCAGTACACAAGCTTACAGTCACAGATGTCTCAGGCTGGACATGGGATGTGAAGAGTCTGCCATGTCACTCTGTGGGTAAATTGGATAATGACGCAAGTGCTATAAAAGCCATAATTTCTTATTAACTTATGACAATAAGCTGTATCGTATGGCAAACTAAAGTTGTATCGTATGGCAAATTAAAGCTGAATTGTATGGCAAACTAAAGCTGTATAGTATGGCAAACTAAAGCTGTATCGTTTGGCAAACTAAAGCTGTATCGCTTGGCAAATTAATGCTGTATTGTATGGCAAACTAAAGCTGTATAGTATGGCAAACTAAAACTGTATCGTTTGGCAAACTAAAGCTGTATCGCATTGTAAATTAATGCTGTATTGTATGGCAAACTAAAGCTCTATAGTATGGCAAACTAAAGCTGTATCGTATGGCAAACTAAAGCTGTACCGTATGGCAAACTAAAGCTGTATGGTATGGCAAACTAAAGCTCTATTGTATGGTAAACTAAAGCTGTATCGTATGGCAAACTAAAGCTGTATCGTATGGCAAACTAAAGCTGTATTGTATGGCAAAGTAAAGCTGTATCGTATAGCAAACTAAAGCTGTATCGTATGGCAAACTAAAGCTGTATTGAATGGCAAACTAAAGCTGTATTGTATGGCAAACCAAATCTGTTTTGTATGGCAAACTAAAGCTGTATTGTGTGGCAAACCAAAGCTGTATTGTATGACAAACTAAAGCTGTACTGTATGGCAAACTAAAGCTCTATTGTGTGGCAAACTAAAGCTGTATTGTATGGCAAACTAAAGCTTATTGTATGGCAAACTAAAGCTGTATTGTGTGGCAAACCAAAGCTGTATTGTATGGCAAATTAAAGCTGTATCGTATGGCAAACTAAAGCTGTATTAGGTGGCAAACCAAAGCTGTATTGTATGGCAAACTAAAGCTGTATCGTATGGCAAATTAAAGCTGTATTGTGTGGCAAACCAAAGATGTATTGTATGGCAAACTAAAGCTGTATCGTTTGGCAAACTAAAGCTGTTTCGTATGGCAAACTAAAGCTGTATCGTATGGCAAACTAAAGCTGTATCGTATGGCAAATTAAAGCTGTATCGTATGGCAAACTAAAGCAGTATTGTGTGGCAAACTAAAGCTATATCGTGTGGCAAATTAAAGCAGTATCGTATGGCAAACTAAAGCTGTATCACATGGCAAACTAAAGCTGTATCGTACGGCAAACTAAAGCTGTATTGTATGGCAAATTAAAGCTGTATCGTATGGCAAACCAAAGCTGTATTGTATGGCAAACTAAAGCTGTATAGTATGGCAAACTAAAACTGTATCGTTTGGCAAACTAAAGCTGTATCGCATTGCAAATTAATGCTGTATTGTATGGCAAACTAAAGCTCTATAGTATGGCAAACTAAAGCTGTATCGTATGGCAAACTAAAGCTGTACCGTATGGCAAACTAAAGCTGTATGGTATGGCAAACTAAAGCTCTATTGTATGGTAAACTAAAGCTGTATCGTATGGCAAACTAAAGCTGTATCGTATGGCAAACTAAAGCTGTATTGTATGGCAAAGTAAAGCTGTATCGTATAGCAAACTAAAGCTGTATCGTATGGCAAACTAAAGCTGTATTGAATGGCAAACTAAAGCTGTATTGTATGGCAAACCAAATCTGTTTTGTATGGCAAACTAAAGTTGTATTGTGTGGCAAACCAAAGCTGTATTGTATGACAAACTAAAGCTGTACTGTATGGCAAACTAAAGCTCTATTGTGTGGCAAACTAAAGCTGTATTGTATGGCAAACTAAAGCTTATTGTATGGCAAACTAAAGCTGTATTGTGTGGCAAACCAAAGCTGTATTGTATGGCAAATTAAAGCTGTATCGTATGGCAAACTAAAGCTGTATTAGGTGGCAAACCAAAGCTGTATTGTATGGCAAACTAAAGCTGTATCGTATGGCAAATTAAAGCTGTATTGTGTGGCAAACCAAAGATGTATTGTATGGCAAACTAAAGCTGCATCGTTTGGCAAACTAAAGCTGTTTCGTATGGCAAACTAAAGCTGTATCGTATGGCAAACTAAAGCTGTATCGTATGGCAAATTAAAGCTGTATCGTATGGCAAACTAAAGCAGTATTGTGTGGCAAACTAAAGCTATATCGTGTGGCAAATTAAAGCAGTATCGTATGGCAAACTAAAGCTGTATCACATGGCAAACTAAAGCTGTATCGTACGGCAAACTAAAGCTGTATTGTATGGCAAATTAAAGCTGTATCGTATGGCAAACCAAAGCTGTACCGTATGGCAAACTAAAGCTGTATGGTATGGCAAACTAAAGCTGTATTATATGGTAGACTAAAGCTGTATCGTACGGCAAACTAAAGCTGTATTGTATGGCAAACTAAAGCTGTATCGTATGGCAAACCAAACCTGTATTCTATGGCAAACTAAAGCTGTATCGTATGGCAAACTAAAGCTGTACCGTATGGCAAACTAAAGCTGTATGGTATGGCAAACTAAAGCTGTATTGTATGGTAGACTAAAGCTGTATCGTATGGCAAACTAAAGCTGTATCGTATGGCAAACTAAAGCTGTATTGCATGGCAAACTAAAGTTGTATCGTATGGCAAACTAAAGCTGTATCGTATGGCAAATTAAAGCTGAATTGTATGGCAAACTAAAGCTGTATAGTATGGCAAACTAAAGCTGTATCGTTTGGCAAACTAAAGCTGTATCGCTTGGCAAATTAATGCTGTATTGTATGGCAAACTAAAGCTGTATAGTATGGCAAACTAAAGCTGTATCGTTTGGCAAACTAAAGCTGTATCGCATTGCAAATTAATGCTGTATTGTATGGCAAACTAAAGCTCTATAGTATGGCAAACTAAAGCTGTATCGTATGGCAAACTAAAGCTGTACCGTATGGCAAACTAAAGCTGTATGGTACGGCAAACTAAAGCTGTTTTGTATGGCAAACTAAAGCTGTATCGTATAGCAAACTAAAGCTGTATCGTATGGCAAACTAAAGCTGTATTGAATGGCAAACCAAAGCTGTATTGTATGGCAAACCAAAGCTGTATTGTATGGCAAACTAAAGCTGTATTGTAATGCAAACTAAAGCTTTTTGTATGGCAAACTAAAGCTGTATTGTGTGGCAAACCAAAGCTGTATTGAATGGTAGACTAAAGCTGTATCGTACGGCAAACTAAAGCTGTATTGTATGGCAAACTAAAGCTGTATCGTATGGTAACCAAACCTGTATTGTATGGCAAACTAAAGCTGTATCGTATGGCAAACTAAAGCTGTACCGTATGGCAAACTAAAGCTGTATGGTATGGCAAACTAAAGCTGTATTGTATGGTAGACTAAAGCTGTATCGTATGGCAAACTAAAGCTGTATCGTATGGCAAACTAAAGCTGTATGGTATGGCAAACTAAAGCTGTATTGTATGGCAAACTAAAGCTGTATCGTATGGCAAATTAAAGCTGAATTGTATGGCAAACTAAAGCTGTATAGTATAGCAAACTAAAGCTGTATCGTTTGGCAAACTAAAGCTGTATCGCTTGGCAAATTAATGCTGTATTGTATGGCAAACTAAAGCTGTATAGTATGGCAAACTAAAGCTGTATCGTTTGGCAAACTAAAGCTGTATCGCATTGCAAATTAATGCTGTATTGTATGGCAAACTAAAGCTCTATAGTATGGCAAACTAAAGCTGTATCGTATGGCAAACTAAAGCTGTATTGTGTGGCAAACTAAAGCTGTATCGTATGGCAAACTAAAGCTGTATGGTATGGCAAACTAAAGCTCTATTGTATGGTAAACTAAAGCTGTATCGCATGGCAAACTAAAGCTGTATCGTATGGCAAACTAAAGCTGTATTGTATGGCAAAGTAAAGCTGTATCGTATAGCAAACTAAAGCTGTATCGTATGGCAAACTAAAGCCCGGTATTGTACAAACTCAAAGCCGTATCGTATTAAAGCAAATCCAAAGCCAGCATCAGCATGGCAACCAAAGCTCGGCATTGAAATCGGCAAACCAAAGCTGCATTGGTATTGGCAAAACCAGCTGCATTGTATGGCGGTAACCAAAGCCATTGTGTGGCAAACCAAAGTTGCATTGTGGCGACGTAAAACCAAGCCAGTACTGTATGGAGCAAACTCAAAGCCCCCATTGTGGCAAAACTAAAGCCAGCATTGTGCATGGCAACCAAAGCCATTGTATGTGGCAAACCAGTGCTCGCATTGTGCGTATGCAACCAAAGCTGTATTGTATGGCAAATTAAAGCTGTATCGTATGGCAAACTAAAGCTGTATTGGGTGGCAAACCAAAGCTGTATTGTATGGCAAACTAAAGCTGTATCGTTTGGCAACCTAAAGCTGTTTCGTATGGCAAACTAAAGCTGTATCGTATGGCAAACTAAAGCTGTATCGTATGGCAAACTACAGCTGTATCGTATGGCAAACTAAAACAGTATTGTGTGGCAAACTAAAGCTATATCGTGTGGCAAATTAAAGCAGTATTGTGTGGCAAACTAAAGCTATATCGTGTGGCAAATTAAAGCAGTATCGTATGGCAAACTAAAGCTGTATCACATGGCAAACTAAAGCTGTATCGTACGGCAAACTAAAGCTGTATTGTATGGCAAATTAAAGCTGTATCGTATGGCAAACCAAAGCTGTACCGTATGGCAAACTAAAGCTGTATGGTATGGCAAACTAAAGCTGTATTGTATGGTAGACTAAAGCTGTATCGTACGGCAAACTAAAGCTGTATTGTATGGCAAACTAAAGCTGTATCGTATGGCAAACCAAACCTGTATTGTATGGCAAACTAAAGCTGTATCGTATGGCAAACTAAAGCTGTACCGTATGGCAAACTAAAGCTGTATGGTATGGCAAACTAAAGCTGTATTGTATGGTAGACTAAAGCTGTATCGTATGGCAAACTAAAGCTGTATCGTATGGCAAACTAAAGCTGTATGGTATGGCAAACTAAAGCTGTATTGTATGGCAAACTAAAGCTGTATCGTATGGCAAATTAAAGCTGAATTGTATGGCAAACTAAAGCTGTATAGTATAGCAAATTAAAGCTGTATCGTTTGGCAAACTAAAGCTGTATCGCTTGGCAAATTAATGCTGTATTGTATGGCAAACTAAAGCTGTATAGTATGGCAAACTAAAGCTGTATCGTTTGGCAAACTAAAGCTGTATCGCATTGCAAATTAATGCTGTATTGTATGGCAAACTAAAGCTCTATAGTATGGCAAACTAAAGCTGTATCGTATGGCAAACTAAAGCTTTACCGTGTGGCAAACTAAAGCTGTATGGTATGGCAAACTAAAGCTCTATTGTATGGTAAACTAAAGCTGTATCGTATGGCAAACTAAAGCTGTATCGTATGGCAAACTAAAGCTGTATTGTATGGCAAACTAAAGCTTTATCGTATAGCAAACTAAAGCTGTATCGTATGGCAAACTAAAGCTGTATTGAATGGCAAACCAAAGCTGTATTGTATGGCAAACCAAAGCTGTATTGTATGGCAAACTAAAGCTGTATTGTGTGGCAAACCAAAGATATATTGTATGACAAACTAAAGCTGTACTGTATGGCAAACTAAAGCTCTATTGTGTGGCAAACTAAAGCTGTATTGTATGGCAAACTAAAGCTTATTGTATGGCAAACTAAAGCTGTATTGTGTGGCAAACCAAAGCTGTATTGTATGGCAAATTAAAGCTGTATCGTATGGCAAACTAAAGCTGTATTGGGTGGCAAACCAAAGCTGTATTGTATGGCAAACTAAAGCTGTATCGTATGGCAAATTAAAGCTGTATTGTGTGGCAAACCAAAGCTGTATTGTATGGCAAACTAAAGCTGTATCGTTTGGCAAACTAAAGCTGTTTCGTATGGCAAACTAAAGCTGTATCGTATGGCAAACTAAAGCTGTATCGTATAGCAAACTAAAGCTGTATCGTATGGCAAACTAAAGCAGTATTGTGTGGCAAACTAAAGCTATATCGTGTGGCAAATTAAAGCAGTATCGTATGGCAAACTAAAGCTGTATCAAATGGCAAACTAAAGCTGTATCGTACGGCAAACTAAAGCTGTATTGTATGGCAAACTAAAGCTGTATCGTATGGCAAACCAAAGCTGTATTGTATGGCAAACTAAAGCTGTATCGTATGGCAAACTAAAGCTGTATGGTATGGCAAACTAAAGCTGTATTGTATGGTAGACTAAAGCTGTATCGTACGGCAAACTAAAGCTGTATTGTATGGCAAACTAAAGCTGTATCGTATGGCAAACCAAACCTGTATTGTATGTCAAACTAAAGCTGTATCGTATGGCAAACTAAAGCTGTACCGTATGGCAAACTAAAGCTGTATGGTATGTCAAACTAAAGCTGTATTGTATGGTAGACTAAAGCTGTATCGTGTGGCAAACTAAAGCTGTATCGTATGGCAAACTAAAGCTGTATTGTATGGCAAACGAAACCTGTATCGTATAGCAAACTAAAGCTGTATCGTATGGCAAATTAAAGCTGTATTGAATGGCAAACCAAAGCTGTATTGTATGGCAAACCAAAGCTTTATTGTATGGCAAACTAAAGCTGTATTGTTTGGCAAACCAAAGCTGTATCGTATGGCAAACTAAAGCTGTACTATATGGCAAACTAAAGCTGTATCGTATGGCAAACTAAAGCTGTATCATATCGCAAATTAAAGCTGTATTGTATGGCAAACTAAAGCTGTATAGTATGCCAAACTAAAGCTGTATCGTTTGGCAAACTAAAGCTGTATCGCATGGCAAATTAATGCTGTATTGTATGGCAAACTAAAGCTCTATTGTATGGTAAACTAAAGCTGTATCGTATGGCAAACTAAAGCTGTATCGTATGACAAACTAAAGCTGTACTGTATGGCAAACTAAAGCTGTATCGTATGGCAAACTAAAGCTGTATCGTATGGCAAACCAAAGCTGTATTGAATGGCAAACCAAAGCTGTATTGTATCGCAAACCAAAGCTGTATTGTATGGCAAACTAAAGCTGTATTGTCTGGCAAACCAAAGCTGTATTGTATGGCAAACTAAAGTTGTATAGTATGGCAAACCAAAGCTGTATTGTGTGGCAAACCAAAGCTGTATTGTATGGCAAACTAAAGCTTATTGTATTGTAAACTAAAGCTGTATTGTGTGGCAAACCAAAGCTGTATTGTATGGCAAACTAAAGCTGTATTGTGTGGCAAACCAAAGCTGTATTGTATGGCAAACTAAATCTGTATTGTATGGCAAACTAAAGTTTATTGTATGGCAAACTAAAGCTGTATTGTGTGGCAAACCAATGCTGTATTGTATGGCAAACTAAAGCTGTATTGTGTGGCAAACCAAAGCTGTATTGTATGGCAAACTAATGCTGTATTGTATGGCAAACTAAAGCTTATTGTATGGCAAACTAAAGCTGCATTGTATGGTAAACTAAAGCTGTATCGTATGGCAAACTAAAGCTGTATTGTATGGCAAACTAAAGCTGTATCGTATAGCAAACTAAAGCTGTATCGTATGGCAAACTAAAGCTCTATTGAATGGCAAACCAAAGCTGTATTGTATGGCAAACCAAAGCTGTATTGTGTGGCAAACTAAAGCTGTATCGTATGGCAAACTAAAGCTGTATCGTATGGCAAACTAAAGCTGTATCGTATGGCAAACTAAAGCTGTATTGTATGGCAAACTAAAGCTGTATCGTATGGCAAACTAAAGCTGTATTGTATGGCAAACTAAAGCTGTATCGTATGGCAAACTAAAGCTGTATTGTATGGCAAACTAAAGCTGTATCGTATGGCAAACTAAAGCTGTATCGTATGGCAAATTAAAGCTGTATTGTGTGGCAAACCAAAGTTGTATTGTATGGCAAACTAAAGCTGTATCGTTTGGCAAACTAAAGCTGTTTCGTATGGCAAACTAAAGCTGTATCGTATGGCAAATTAAAGCTGTATTGTGTGGCACACCAAAGTTGTATTGTATGGCAAACTAAAGCTGTATCGTATGGCAAACTAAAGCTGTATCGTATGGCAAACTAAAGCTGTATCGTATGGCAAACTAAAGCTGTATTGTGTTGCAAACTAAAGCTGTATTGTGTGGCAAATTAAAGCAGTATCGTATGGCAAACTAAAGCTGTATCGTATGGCAAACTAAAGCTGTATCGTACGGCAAACTAAAGCTGTATTGTATGGCAAACTAAAGCTGTATCGTATGGCAAACCAAAGCTGTATTGTATGGCAAACTAAAGCTGTATTCTATGGCAATCTAAAGCTTATTGTATGGCAAACTAAAGCTGTATTGTGTGGCAAACCAAAGCTGTATTGTGTGGCAAACCGAAGCTGTATTGTATGGCAAACTAAAGCTTATTGTATGGCAAACTAAAGCTGTATTGTGTGGCAAACCAAAGCTGTATTGTATGGCAAACTAAAGCTGTATTGTGTGGCAAACCAAAGCTGTATTGTATGGCAAACTAAAGCTGTATTGTATGGCAAACTAAAGCTTATTGTATGGCAAACTAAAGCTGTATTGTATGCTAAACTAAAGCTGTATCGTATGGCAAACTAAAGCTGTATCGTATGGCAAACTAAAGCTGTATTGTGTGGCAAGCCAAAGCTGTATTTTATGGCAAACTAAAGCTGTATCGTATGGCAAACTAAAGCTGTATCGTATGGCAAACTAAAGCTGTATTGTGTGGCAAACCAAAGCTGTATTTTATGGCAAACTAAAGCTGTATCGTATGGCAAACTAAAGCTGTATTGTGTGGCAAACGAAAGCTGTATTGTGTGGCAAACCAAAGCTGTATTGTGTGGCAAACTAAAGCTGTATCGTATGGCAAACTAAAGCTGTATCGTATGGCAAACTAAAGCTGTATCGTATGGCAAACTAAAGCTGTATCGTATGGCAAACTAAAGCTGTATTGTATGAGAAACTAAAGCTGTATCGTATGGCAAACTAAAGCTGTATCTTATGGCAAACTAAAGCTGTATTGTATGCAAACTAAAGCTGTATCGTATGGCAAACTAAAGCTGTATCGTATGGCAAACTAAAGCTGTATCGTATGGCAAACTAAAGCTGTATCGTATAGCAAACTAAAGCTGTATCGTATGGCAAACTAAAGCTGTATCGTATGGCAAACTAAAGCTGTATCGTATGGCAAACTAAAGCTGTATCGTGTGGCAAACTAAAGCTATATCGTATGGCAAACTAAAGCTGTATCGTGTGGCAAACTAAAGTTGTATGGCATGGCAAACTAAAGCTGTATCGTATGGCAAACTAAAGCTGTATCGTATGGCAAACTAAAGCTGTATCGTATGGCAAACTAAAGCTGTATTGTGTGTCAAACTAAAGCTGTATCGTATGGCAAACTAAAGCTGTATCGTATGGCAAACTAAAGCTGTATAATATGGCAAACTAAAGCTGTATCGTATGGCAAATTAAAGCTGTATCGTATGGCAAACTAAAGCTGTATTGTATGGCAAACTAAAGCTGTATCGTATGGCAAACTAAAGCTATATCGTATGGCAAACTAAAGCTGTATTGAATGGCAAACCAAAGCTGTATTGTATGGCAAACCAAAGCTGTATTGTATGGCAAACTAAAGCTGTATTGTGTGGCAAACCAAATCTGTATTGTATGGCAAACTACAGTTGTATTGTATGGCAAACTAAAGCTGTATTGTATAGCAAACTAAAGCTGTATCGTATGGCAAACTAAAGCTGTATCGTATGGCAAACTAAAGCTGTATCGTATGGCAAACTAAAGCTGTATCGTGTGGCAAACTAAAGCTGTATCGTATGGCAAACTAATGCTGTATCGTATGGCAAACTAAAGCTGTATCGTGTGGCAAACTAAAGCTGTATCGTATGGCAAACTAATGCTGTATCGTATGGCAAACTAAAGCTGTATCGTATGGCAAACTAAAGCTGTATTGTATGGCAAACTAAAGCTGTATCGTATGGCAAACTAAAGCTGTATCGTATGGCAAACTAAAGCTGTATCGTATGACAAACTAAAGCTGTATCGTGTGGCAAACTAAAGCTGTATCGTATGGCAAACTAAAGCTGTATCGTGTGACAAACTAAAGCTGTATCGTATGGCAAACTAAAGTTGTATCGTATGGCAAACTAAAGCTGTATCGTATGGCAAACTAAAGCTGTATCATATGGCAAACTAAAGTTGTATCGTGTGGCAAACTAAAGCTGTATCGTATGGCAAACTAAAGCTGTATCGTGTGGCAAACTAAAGCTGTATCGTATGGCAAACTAAAGCTGTATCGTATGGCAGACTAAAGCTGTATAGTATGGCAAACTAAAGAAATGGCGAAGATCTACAAATTATATCTACACGTTTTCGTCTATTAGACTTACAGTTTCCAAAAATATATGTGTACATATATGGCATGCTATACTGAATGATCTACAAATTATATCTACACGTTTTCGTCTATTAGACTTACAGTTTCCAAAAATATATGTGTCCATATATGGCATGCTATACTGAAATATGGCGAAGTCCAATAAAACGACATATCTCGGCTCAAAGGGTTGGGGTAAAACTACGGAGCCACTCACAAAAATGACTGACTCCAATCAAAAAGTCAAAGTTATTAGCAATGGAATCAGAGAAACACTGTTCGAGATGTAACTCAGTCTGTACGGCCGATTTCGCAATTGATTAGGGATGAAAAATAATGGACCCACCCAAACAATGTTCTGACACCGATCAAAATGTTAAAG
This sequence comes from Paraescarpia echinospica, assembly GCA_020002185.1. Taxonomy (NCBI): domain Eukaryota; kingdom Metazoa; phylum Annelida; class Polychaeta; order Sabellida; family Siboglinidae; genus Paraescarpia; species Paraescarpia echinospica. The sequence continues at coordinate 62,604,943 of CM034532.1, forward strand.
TTAATAACAAATTACGCTGGAAACGCCATCTCGACAGCCATCTCGCACACCATCAACACAATGTTTGAGACACACACTCCACTCGACTCGAGGCATCCTGGTGGCATTACCGAAACCAAACAAACAGCTTGGCCCTTCGTCCAACCTCAGACCTATTGCACTTCACAACAGTCAAGCAGTGCCGCAGCTGTGCAGACATTGTATGGGCCCAGCGGATGCTAGTGTCTGTAGTAATGTCACGGCACTGGGATTTCCACAAGATGGGTATTGACATGTCCCGCGCATTTGACACCAGATAATGCCGCAGAATACTAGACGTCCTCCATCTTGCTCCAACGTGTACGCCTACTCCCCGTTGGGACACTCCTGGTGGTTCGTGTGGGATCTACGCAGTCAGCTTCGTTCGAGACGACACTCGGCTCCCCACAAGGCGACCGCTTACCTCCTATGCTGTTTACGTGCTACCTTGCTGCAGCACCGCTGCCCGACAAAACACAATTAGGCCTGACCCGCCCATTTCGACCTTAGGCATGCCACTAGAGTGGAAATATGCAGACGATGTGGACTTCGTAGATGCGAGAACCACTAGACGCAGTAGTGACCACCGCTTGCCCTGAGCTCTCAAACTGGAACCTCTTTGTTAACGAGGCGAAGACGGAACATGTACACATATTCCTCGGTAACATCATCGAGATCGGTGATGTCGGTGCTACACTGCGAGTAAATGAGCAATGGGGATCCAGCAAGACTAGGATCCCTGCTCTGCACAAAAGACATGCTACACCGGTGCTTGCTGGGCAATATCGCGTTCCAGTCGTTCTGGAAAATATGGATGCGTGGGCCCAAAATCCAGTTAAAGACATGAACAAGTTGGAAAAAAACCTTATAGTAAATAAAATATATACAAAGTAAGACGATCATGTAATCCAAACAAATTATTAAAAATGTGTTTTCATAAAATTACACAACTAAGAACGCTTCCCCACAGAACGTCTCTAAGACAGTTTTCCTTCAGCAGTTTCCGTGAGCGTGGCGTAATATGTGCCAAACAAGCTGGCGGCTGATCGAAGTTGGCCATGGTTATTCTGCGGTTGTCATACTGTTGCCTTCGATTAAAGACAACCAGTCATTGTATAATTCATAATTCTTGATAAAGTAATTTTTGTATAAGTGGAAAAACCATATAAGCTATGTGTAGAAATGTTATCATGGATGATATTTGGAGTATTGTTAACAGTGTGTATAATGTTGTGTCTGATGAACTTTTTTGCATATTGATGATTAACTCTGGGAATAAATAAGTTGTTTTACCACGTGTGTTGTATTGGTGAATTGCAAAGTTGTATGTGTATGGAATACGACTGAAGTATTCTGATATAAGATTGTTGATCAATTTGTAACAACATTTTGAGCTGTTGGAGTTTATAGATGTCATCCAAGTTAAGAAATTTACATTCTTTGAAGATGAATCTGTGTGAGAATTGTATTTACTTGAAGTAACTATACGCACCGCTTTTGTTTGAAGTTTAAAAATGTGGTGGGCTTGATGGCCCCACACCGATATGCCATAATTAATTTTGTGAAGAATGAGCGAATTATATAATATATTCTTAGGTAATATATGTTATTATTTTATTGATTTTATTCGTTGTTTTGTTTATATGGCTGTCCCAATTTAGGTGTTGGTTTATGGTGATAACTAAAAAATTAAAATCATGTACACATTTAATATTTGTCCCATATATTTTAAAAAGTTCGATTTTCTTTTGGGGCATGCGGAATACCATGAATTTAGTTTTTTTATGTTAAGAGAAAGTTTGTTTGCCTTTAGCCACCTGCATATATTTTCTAATTCTGTATTTATGTTTTGATTTTGGACTTGGCCATCCGGAGATTGGAATTTATTCAATGTACTAAAACGATTGGTGTCGTCTGCATACATTATGAATTTTAAATGATCACTGGAAAATATTATGTCATTAATATATATATATATAATAATTAGAAGGGGTCCTAAATAGACCAGTGTGCAATGAATAGTTACATTCTACGCTGCAATTAAACTATCAAATAATATCAAGATAAATTTGTTGTGTATTTCTTGACTACAATATTGTATGGTAAGGGGGTACTTATTTCAGTCCAACAACAATTATTATATAGTATACCTCTGTCACCTGTGTGCTCATATTTTAGCAATACCAACAAATAGATAAGGTTATCTGTTTTTATTATACTGCTGTATAGTTGGCTTGTATTTCAGTATTGCTATTGCTGACAAATCAAGGGATGAGGAAACACTATGGTCTTCAACTCTTACATGTGAACCCTTTCACATTCTCCATTGTGCATAGAACACTGTGCATCAGATAGAGCTGAATGGGAATTTGGAGACACTTGCTGTGAGAGAGCAGTCGAGCAAACATGATTATGTATCAACAAGAAAATGAAATGGAAAATGACAACATGCGTAATAATATTGCATGCTTCGTTGGACTGCAATAATAAAAAATATTAAGTTTTGTTTCTCAGTACCGTAGCTTAAGCTCATTCATTAAAAACACATCAAATTTTACTAAACATTATACAATACTACTGATAAGCATGAATATATATATATATACTATAACTATTCTTCTGTGATGGTATATATCCTACATCTAATTTTAAAAGAAACACATTTACAATAAACATCAACTGTCAAATAAACGTAGCAAGCGATGTTAGTATTTTTATAATTAGCTTTCTGTTGATGCAGGATGTTCACCTTTAAAAAAAAAATGTTTTGTTTAACTAGGAGAATTGCTATATTGCAAAATACCTTGTATGTATATATTGTATAGTAAAAAGCTGTTGTGTTTACACAATTCTATAAATAATACTGTGGTCAAGTAAGTCAACAAACATTTGAAATTACTTCTAATTCTGTTCTATCATACATTATCATGATGTATAGCTGGTACGCAAACTCGTGGTGTGGGTCTTCGGGAAATGTTCTTGAACAACTGTAACTGCATTGACATCATGCATATTTGGGATTTTTTACGTAAATCACCACATTAAAATGTGACATGTAAACAACCTAGCACATTTACGAACCTATTTTGATAGTTATGACCATTGATGAGCAAATTGGTGTGACTAATTATACAGATATTGGGTATTTCACAAGTGTACTACGGATTATGAACATACAGAAATAACAGTCGGACAAAACCAATGCCTGCTCCCGAACCTGTCAGCGGCGAAATGTTAACTCGAGCGTGTATCGGTCCCGCTTGTCAATCAATACACTTTACATTGCGGCTATTATGATGAATACAGGTTCCTGTTACCGAACATGGGGTCGCCTTATCATCTCTGGATTACATCATCGCAGCAGCCCAACCAATTATTTATTGTTTTCAAAATTCGAGCCGCCTTGTCGTCGGAAGTAACTGAAATCTCTGAATCATTCAATTGATAGCGACAGTGAAATCACTGTCACAGAATCCGTGAATGGCTGGCTTGCACAATTATGTCAGTTGCGCGCATCATATTAATACTATTACAATATGTTACAGTTATACGTATGGACGTTGTATTTGACGTTGAAAATAATCTGTGTGATTCTGCATAAAGTCATGAATGTATTGTCCGTTTCCAATAAAACTTGATGTTCGGTCCGTGAATCTGAAATTATCGTTTGTCACCGGAGACAACGACAGTTTCAAAATGTTCCTTTTTACATCGTCGTCATTATCGTACATGTCATAAACATTACTGAGTGACGTATATTGTCAATGGTCCATCGCTGTATGCGGCAACAGTCCTACAAGTCCTCACATTTGCGACACGACTCTCTAAATCCGAATCTTACGCCTGTCTTCCATGTTTCCAATGGTGGGGCAGATTTGAGCTATGGCACATATTACGTGATAGGACTTTTCCAAGCGGCAATCAGGCACACTATTTCACTCGGGATTTCATTCGGAAATCGGTCAGTGTCGTGTATTGGGTACGACATTTACAGAGAACTATTGACGTAGTCAAATAGAACAAACATTTTATCACCGGAAGTCCGGAACAACTCTCTAACCAGGAACAGGAACACGTGATATCTCATATATAACATTCCTCCCTCTTTAGGATACAAACTTGTATTAGAGTTCACTGTTCTATGAATGAAATAAACTAAATTAGAAAACAGTCCAGAGTGTTCTACAGCTCGTAGAAAATGTGCAAATAAAAACGTACACTGATAACTACACTAACTTTGTAGTTATAGTTCACAAGTTTAACTTTATAGGTGCTTTCATTACTCTGGTAGATCTTCTCACGGGACTTGCCACCAATCTTGGTGTCGCAGATTCCGTCACAGTGACGTTGGGAAAATTCGATTCCGAACCTTCTGTAGACACTGAATGTCGAGTACTCGCGATCGCCTCCGCGTCGATGGCTGGCGACGGAGGTAGTACTTCTGGCAGTTGAACAACCGATTGTTGCTGCTGCTGTTGTTGTTGTTGTTCTGCATCAACCGTCTCCGTTTCATCGGGTCGTCTCTCTCTGAGATGGTCTTGGTGGCGTTTCCAAAGGCGGCCGTCACTCAAACGTACGGTGAACGTGAGTGGGCCCAGCTGGTTCTCGATGACTGTCGAAACCCACTTAGGTTTTCCTTGGAAATTCATGGCCCAGACGCAGTCTCCGGCTCGGAACGTACGTGCAGCCGCATGAGCGTCCTGACGTTGCTTGTCGTATGCCTGTTTTTGCAGAACGCGATCTTGAACTGATGGTCGTATGAGATCCAGGCGTGTTCGAGGTGAAGTCTTGAGTACGAATTCTGCAGGTGTTCGACCCGTGGTACCCTGTGGCGTGATCCGGTACCTCGCTAGCAGAGTGTATAATCTGTCTTCCAGATTACCTTTGGTTTTCTTCAGACCAGCCTTGATTGTCTGCACTGCTCTCTCAGCTAAACCATTGCTTGATGGGTGGTACGGTGAACATCTGATGTGTCTGATGTCATTTGCTCTGCAGAATTGTCCAAACTCCTCGCTTGTGAAACAACTTCCATTGTCCGAGACGATCGTGTTAGGCAGTCCAATATATGCGAATGTTTGCCTAAGTTTGGTGAGAGTTATGCTCGTGGTTGCTGTAGATACCACATGAGCATCGATGAATTTGCTGTGTGCGTCCACAATGATCAACAGCATGCGACCTTCAAACGGTCCAGCATAGTTAATATGGATTCGGTGCCAAGCGCGACCTGGCCACTCCCACGAGTGTAGTGGTGCTACAGGCGGTTGCTTGCCGTGCAGCTGACACACATTGCAGTCTTTCACGTATCTTTCGATCTCCATGTCCAATCCAGGCCACCACATGTAACTTCGGGCGAGCGCTTTCATCTTGACGATGCCAGGGTGTGTGTTATGCAACTCATCCAGCAGCGCAACGCGTCCCTTGGGCGGCACGATCACTCTGGCTCCCCAGAACAACACTCCTTGTTGTACGCTCAATTCGTCTTTTCGTTGACAGTATGCATCGAGCTCTCGTGGTGCTTGGTTAGACCAACCGTGTTCCACAAAGAGACGTACTTGTGAAAGAACGGGGTCAAGAGCCGTCCATTTTTCAATCTGGTCCGATGTGACCGGGCTCTCGTCCATGGTTGACAATGCCAGGACTACTTCTTGTGGAACCGGTACTTTCTCTGGTGTGTCAGGCAGAGGTAATCGACTAAGGCAGTCAGCGTGGCTGATGCTGGTCCCCGGCCTGTACTCAAATTTGTACTGGTAGTTGCTCATTGTCAGCGCCCAACGTTGTATTCGTGCGCTGAACATTGGCGATATGAGTCGATCTTGTTTCAAGAGTCCCAACAATGGCTTATGATCCGATTGCAGTACGAACTCGCGACCATAGAGGTACTTGTGGAACTTCGTAATTCCGAACACAAGAGATAACGCCTCCTTTTCTAGTTACGCATATTTCTTCTCAGCAGAAGATAGAGTGCGTGACGCGAACGCTACTGGTTTTTCGCTGCCGTCGGGTAGGCGATGAGACAACACGCTCCCGATGCCGTAGGGAGAAGCGTCACTGCTCACAACGATGGGTAAACGGGGGTTGTAGTGCACAAGCACCGTAGAAGAAGACACTAATGCCTTTGATCGTTCAAATACATCTTGGTGAATCGCACTCCATTTCCACTTCGCGTCCAATCGAGTCAACTCATGCAGCGGTGCCAAGAGGTTGCTGATGTTCGGCAGAAAGTTGTGATAATAGTGGATCAGACCAAGGTAGCTGCGCAACTCCTGCACATTTTGCGGGGCACGCGCACTCTGTTTGGCGAGCACCTTGTCGTTCGTCGGGTGGATGCCCTCCCTGTCGATGATATGGCCCAAGTAATTGCAAGACGTCTGTCGAAACTTGCACTTCTCCTTCTGCAACCGTATTCCAGTATCGAGCAGTCGCGTGAGCACCATTTGCAGGTTGCTGTCGAGCTCCTCTGGTGTCCTTCCAGAAACAAGGATGTCGTCCAGATATACCACGGTCATAGGAATGTTCTGCAGCAGTTGCTCCATGATGCGTTGGAAAATTCCAGGAGCAGAAGATACGCCAAACGGAAGGCGTTCGTACTCGAACAGACCTTTGGAGGTGTTGATTGTGGTTAGCTTGCGCGACTCCTGATCGAGGACAACTTGTTGATAAGCGTTGCTTAGATCGAGCGTTGTGTACAGTTGTCCACCAGCTACTTTGTCGAACAGATCATCGATGTTGGGAATGGGATATTTGTCGACCTTCACTGCCTTGTTTATCGTGACCCTGTAGTCTCCGCAAATCCGGATGTCTCCTGAAGACTTGAGTACTGGTACAATAGGAGCAGCCCATTCTGAGAACTCAACGGGATGAATGACGCCCTCAGCCTGTAGGCGTTCTAGTTCATCTTCTACCTTTGCACGAAGAGCGAGCGGCACTGGACGTGGTTTGCAGTACCGTGGCTGTACAGACTCATCAATGTACAACTTGGCAGTAACTCCTTTGAGCTTGCCTAGTCCTGCCATGAAGACAGCTTGGTAATGCTCAAGAAACGAATCTTGGTCCATTTTATGCAGTTCAGCCCAATTAAGACGTAGCACCGACAGCCAATCACGTCCGAGCAGATTCGGACCAGCCCCTGGGACGATCAGCGCACTCAGCGTATGATGTTGGCGATTGTGATGTACATTCAATAGCACCTGCCCCAGTGGTTGAATTGTGTCGCCTGAATACGTGCGCAGACTTGGCACGTCACGTGTGCTGAGTGTCAGCTGTGGATTAGCCTCTTTGATTCTAACCCAGTCTCTGTCTGCTATCAACGAAACTGAAGCCCCAGTATCAATTTCCATCTTGACTCGTGTACTCTGAATGTCAATTGTACACATGTATGGTGCGACAGTGTTCATGCGCGTGGCGTTGCAGTTGTACAGATTTAATGTGTATGTGTCGTTGCATAAACCTGCATTGTCTGATTGTTGTGGAACGTCCTTTACCAAATTAGTGTTTGCCAAGACAGCTCTACACACTCTAGCGAAGTGATTAGGTTTTTCGCATTTGTAACATGTTTTGCCCCAAGCTGGACATTCCGTTCTATTGTGCGGAGATTTTCCACAGCCTGGACAAGATTGTGCATTGCCATATTTTAAAACGGTATCGCTGCAGCGCGGTGGCGCCATACGACGGGGTTTTCGTTGATTGTCAGTTTTCGGTGGCGCACCCTGGCGACCAACAGAACGACTATTCCAGTCGCGGTTTTGCTTCCTCGAACGCGGGTGGTGATGACGATCTCTGGAAACTGCGTTGACGTTCGTCGTTGACGCGGCGTTGGTCCCCATGACCGATGATTGATGCATTGTGGACTCAAGCGTACGACCGTACGTCAGCAAATGATCGAGACTGATCGTTGCCTCACTCAGTCCCTTTTCGCGAATCTTAGGCATCGTGCACTTCTGAATGATTTGCGATTTTATTTCACGCGATTTGTCTTGAAAATTGCAATTTTTAGACAGCAGTTGAAGTCGAGCGTGAAATTGGTCCAGTGTCTCACCAGTGTGCTGTTGTGACTGGCGAAAGACGAACACTTCATATTCTTCGTTTCGTTTCGGTGTGAAGTAGGCCGTAAGCTTGTCTTTCGTTTCAGCGTAATTGTCACTGTCGACGACACCAACAGACTCACTCAGCTCGAATACAGCTTCACCAGCGTAGTGTAACAACATCGCCTTCTTCCGCCTGTCGTCGTCTATATCTCGCGCGACGACGAAATTGTCGAAACGGTGAATCCACCGCTCCCATCGCGCACTTGCGCTGTCAGCGGGCGTTATGGCGAACGGCTCGAAACCCGTGTTTTCCATTTTTCACAATGACGTAGTCAGCGAAAGTTCTACTTGCGTGCGATGGTCTAGGTGCTAGAGCTCGTCTTGTTGTGGTTACTCATCCCATCGTTCGTCGCCAATATGTCGTGTATTGGGTACGACATTTACAGAGAACTATTGACGTAGTCAAATAGAACAAACATTTTATCACCGGACGTCCGGAACAACTCTCTAACCAGGAACAGGAACACGTGATATCTCATATATAACAGTCAGATAGGCTGATTTTTACTCATTAAACTGCGTGTGTAACACTGCGTATATTAACCAATGAACCTGTTAGGTATTACACCTGTCTAAATAGCATCATGTTAGTATGTTATTTACGTGGTTAAAATAAAAAAATTATGTTCGTATCACCTTTAAGCAAGCGAATTATAATGGTGTCGTGGTTGTATCTGTAATGCTGTATAACTGCGGCAGCTGGGCGGTGCCAGCCACGATACTTCAAAAACTGGATGGCTGCCACAGACGCCACCTGCGCTCGATACTGGGCAGCGAGTACGGAGAATGCGGAAGTCAATGTTCGGCCACGAGTTACACATGCCTGAAGACAGCCCTGCACAACTGGCCCTGCAGGGGTCATGTTCTAGTTAGACTTCCCGTCCGTTGCACACGAAGAAAAATGCAGTGTATTTTTGAGAAATGATTTTTTTTTATAAAAAATTCACATGATGTGACATAAGTGCATTTGAGTAGGGAGATTTTTATGTGTGATTGTAGAAGGTGTTGACTGTAAAATGGTGGATTTCTAGATGATTTGAATAAGCGGAAGGATATTTGGCAGCAATTTGCCTGTGTGACCTGTTTGCGGAGTAATTCTTGCCGGCATTGGTAAATATTGACGGGTGTCACACATACAGGCATTTTACGAGAGCTGGAAGTATGCAATTTTTGTTAAAAATCTATCGGCATGTCAACGAGATGATGATAACAGCAGGTGAGAAGTTTAAGACATTTTATAGGTCACGTTTTCTTATAATCAGACAAAACGTTAACATGGTCGCCTATGGGAAAACCAACAGGGGGCTGACCCCTGCAGTTTGCCGTTGTCGGGTCATGCCGGTACGGATGCCCAGTCGGCAGGCACTCCACCAACCTGCTAGATCTACTGCGCTCGGACCACAGAGTGCCGGGCGTCAGACTGAGATCGCGCAATGACATCAAGACTGAGAGAGCTGGGGAAGGACCGCAAGGGATTGAGGAAACTTTGGGGGGACTGATTGCAACAATATGATGTCCCCCAGACTATGTATGTCGCAGGAACAGTTCATCATCATCAATTGAAAAAGGAAACAGAGAAAAACAGTTTTGTGACGTTACCCGGATTGTGTCCACATCCAATGGAGAAATGTAGTAAAACGGCAGATTTTCTTTGATGGGGGTGACAAATAATGGACCCACCCAAAATAATTGCTGACTCCAATCAAAAAGTTAAAGCTACCAAACGAAGGAAGCTGTGGAAAACGTTTGGTGCTTGTATCCGGTCTGTCCCCATATCCCAAAACTATGTCGCTAAGGTACTTGACTACTATGAGAAGGAAGACCAGGTGACATTATTCGGTCGAGCAACCATAAGGGAGCACCTTACACTTCGGTCGAGCTACAATAAGGGAGTACCATACACTTCGGTCGAGCAACCATAAGGGAGCACCATACACTTCGGTCGAGCAACCATAAGGGAGCATCACATACTTCGGTCGAGCAACCATAAGGGAGCACCATACACTTCGGTCGAGCAACCATAAGGGAGCATCATACACTTCGGTTGAGCAACCATAAAGGAGCATCGTACACTTCGGTCGAGCAACCATAAGGGAGCATCATACACTTCGGTCGAGCAACCATAACGGAGGACCTTACACTTAGGTCGAGCAACCATAAGGGAGCATCATACACTTCGGTCGAGCAACCATAAGGGAGCACCATACACTTTGGTCGAGCAACCATAAGGGAGGATCATACACTTCGGTCGATCAACCATAAGGGAGCACCTTACACTTCGGTCGAGCTACAATAAGGGAGTACCATACACTTCGGTCGAGCAACCATAAGGGAGTACCATACACTTCGGTTGAGCAACCGTAAGGGAGCATCATACACTTCGGTCGAGCAACCATAAAGGAGCATCATACACTTTGGTCAAGCAACCATAAGGGAGCATCATACACTTCGGTCGAGCAACCATAACGGAGGACCTTACACTTCGGTCGAGCAACCATAAGGGAGCATCATACACTTCGGTCGAGCAACCATAAGGGAGCACCATACACTTCGGTCGAGCAACCGTAAGGGAGCACCATACACTTCGGTCGAGCAACCATAAGGGAGGTTCATAAACTTCGGTCGAGCAACCATAAGGGAGGTTCATAAACTTCGGTCAAGCAACCATAAGGGAGCATCATACACTTCGGTCGAGCAACCATAAAGGAGCATCATACACTTCGGTCGAGCAACCATAAGGGAGCATCATACACTTCGGTCGAGCAACCATAACGGAGGACCTTACACTTAGGTCGAGCAACCATAAGGGAGCATCATACACTTCGGTCGAGCAACCATAAGGGAGCACAATACACTTTGGTCGAGCAACCATAAGGGAGGATCATACACTTCGGTCGAGCAACCATAAGGGAGCACCTTACACTTCGGTCGAGCTACAATAAGGGAGTACCATACACTTCGGTCGAGCAACCATAAGGAAGTACCATACACTTCGGTCGAGCAACCATAAGGGAGCACCATACACTTCGGTCGAGCAACCATAAGGGAGCACCTTACATTTCGGTCGAGCAACCATAAGGGAGCACCATACACTTCGGTCGAGCAACCATAAGGGAGCACCATACACTTCGGTCGAGCAACCATAAGGGAGCACCATACACTTCGGTCGAGCAACCATAAGGGAGTACCATACACTTCGGTCAAGCAACCATAAGGGAGCATCATACACTTCGGTCGAGCAACTATAAGGGAGCACCACACACTTCGGTCGAGCAACCATAAGGGAGGTTCATACACTTCGGTCGAGCAACAATAAGGAAGCAATATACACTTCGTTCGAACAACCATAAGGGAGCATCATACACTTCGGTCGAGCAACCATAAAGGAGCATCATACACTTCGGTCGAGCAACCATAAAGGAGCACCATACACTTCGGTCGAGCAACCATAAGGGAGCACCATACACTTCGGTCGAGCAACCATAAGGGAGCACCATACACTTCGGTCGAGCAACCATAAGGGAGCACCATACACTTCGGTCGAGCAACCATAAGGGAGCATCATACACTTCGGTCAAGCAACCATAAAGGAGCATCATACACTTCGGTCGAGCAACCATAAGGGAGCATCATACACTTCGGTCGAGCAACCATAAGGGAGCATCATACACTTCGGTCGAGCAACCATAAGGGAGCACCATACACTTCGGTCGAGCAACCATAAGGGAGCACCATACACTTCGGTCGAGCAACCATAAGGGAGGATCATACACTTCGGTCGAGCAACCATAAGGGAGCACCTTACACTTCGGTCGAGCTACAATAAGGGAGTACCATACACTTCGGTCGAGCAACCATAAGGAAGTACCATACACTTCGGTCGAGCAACCATAAGGGAGCACCATACACTTCGGTCGAGCAACCATAAGGGAGCATCATACACTTCGGTCGAGCAACCATAAAGGAGCATCATACACTTCGGTCAAGCAACCATAAGGGAGCATCATACACTTCGGTCGAGCAACCATAAGGGAGCATCATACACTTCGGTCGAGCAACCATAAGGGAGCACCATACACTTCGGTCGAGCAACCATAAGGGAGGATCATACACTTCGGTCGAGCAACCATAAGGGAGCACCTTACACTTCGGTCGAGCTACAATAAGGGAGTACCATACACTTCGGTCGAGCAACCATAAGGAAGTACCATACACTTCGGTCGAGCAACCATAAGGGAGCACCATACACTTCGGTCGAGCAACCATAAGGGAGCACCTTACATTTCGGTCGAGCAACCATAAGGGAGCACCATACACTTCGGTCGAGCAACCATAAGGGAGCACCATACACTTCGGTCGAGCAACCATAAGGGAGCACCATACACTTCGGTCGAGCAACCATAAGGGAGTACCATACACTTCGGTCAAGCAACCATAAGGGAGCATCATACACTTCGGTCGAGCAACTATAAGGGAGCACCACACACTTCGGTCGAGCAACCATAAGGGAGGTTCATACACTTCGGTCGAGCAACATAAGGAAGGTATACACTTCGGAAGCAACCATAAGGGAGCATCATACACTTCGGTCGAGCAACCATAAAGGAGCATCATACACTTCGGTCGAGCAACCATAAGGGAGCATCATACACTTCGGTCGAGCAACCATAACGGAGGACCTTACACTTAGGTCGAGCAACCATAAGGGAGCATCATACACTTCGGTCGAGCAACCATAAGGGAGCACAATACACTTTGGTCGAGCAACCATAAGGGAGGATCATACACTTCGGTCGAGCAACCATAAGGGAGCACCTTACACTTCGGTCGAGCTACAATAAGGGAGTACCATACACTTCGGTCGAGCAACCATAAGGAAGTACCATACACTTCGGTCAAGCAACCATAAGGGAGCACCATACACTTCGGTCAAGCAACCATAAGGGAGCACCATACACTTCGGTCGAGCAACCATAAGGGAGCATCATACACTTCGGTCGAGCAACCGTAAGGGAGCACCATACACTTCGGTCGAGCTACAATAAGGGAGTACCATACACTTCGGTCGAGCAACCATAAGGGAGTACCATACACTTCGGTCGAGCAACCATAAGGGAGCACCATACACTTCGGTCGAGCAACCATAAGGGAGCACCTTACATTTCGGTCGAGCAACCATAAGGGAGCACCATACACTTCGGTCGAGCAACCATAAGGGAGCACCATACACTTCGGTCGAGCAACCATAAGGGAGCACCATACACTTCGGTCGAGCAACCATAAGGGAGTACCATACACTTCGGTCAAGCAACCATAAGGGAGCATCATACACTTCGGTCGAGCAACTATAAGGGAGCACCACACACTTCGGTCGAGCAACCATAAGGGAGGTTCATACACTTCGGTCGAGCAACCATAAGGGAGCATCATACACTTCGTTCGAACAACCATAAGGGAGCATCATACACTTCGGTCGAGCAACCATAAAGGAGCATCATACACTTCGGTCGAGCAACCATAAAGGAGCACCATACACTTCGGTCGAGCAACCATAAGGGAGCACCATACACTTCGGTCGAGCAACCATAAGGGAGCACCATACACTTCGGTCGAGCAACCATAAGGGAGCACCATACACTTCGGTCGAGCAACCATTGCCATGCAAGTCTCAAGGGGAGAACAAACAAGAACATTCTTAAATTGCAACACCTGTAGATGAACGTTCGTTGCAGCAATATGCTGATCACACAAATATGCACTGTACACAGACTGTCCCTATAGGGAAATGTTGCCCGTGTTACCAAAACACTATGACATGTAGTGTTGGGGTTTTGTAATATCAGGATTGATGAAATGTATTCTTACTGTGTAGATGTAGTAACTCACATACACAGATTAAATTAAACAATAATTATCATGCGTAACCTATATCATGTAATAATATTTATTTGTAAATTACTTATATTTGCTTACCATTGAACATCGTCTTCCTGTGTATTCCAGCATATGATAAATTAGTTAAACTTTGTTATGTGATTGATTACATTCTCAGCTTTTATTTGCTATAGTGCACTAGTCACAACAAATTAGTTCATTGTGTTCTATTAAGTAATCGTTTTATATTGTTGTATATCATTTAATATTGTTTAATTAATTTATTATATTAGTTAACTAATTCCATGTTCCGGGTACAGGAATAACTGGCACATTTGATTGCTGAACACCTCACTTTCCAGCTTTTCATTCGTTATGTAGTACCTACAATGCTCGCTTAATTAAGTGGTAGAGATCAGTTAAATTGATAATTAGCATGCCTAATTTATTATCGATATTTAATACAATTTAGTTTTAATTACTTTTATTTGTTACCATTGAACAGTTTACTTTTAGTCCGATTCCCAGCAGGTAATAGTTAATATCTAACCTATAATTGTAGTGTCTACCTTCAATTTAACACAGAACACATACATCATTAGGCGGACTTACCAGCTCACTACTAGAGGTGCCACCGCTCACCTATGGGACGATATTATTCAATAGGAGAGGCTAGCGACTGACAGGTCTTATTCTTAATACGTCTTTGATCTGATCAGCAAAATGCAGCCACATCTTACAGCCTAGATAAAAGGGTGGCTTCCTTAGATGGTGGCCGTCTTACCCCACCTTCCCCTATATTCATTTAGAATTCATGGCTGTATTATGGAAGAATTTGTTCAGGTTTTTGTTAAAATGACATTACGACTTAGGACACACAATTTGTATTTCAGTTCCACCAGTATAAACAAATTAATTCATCGTCTAAAATGTATTGCTAGTCGGTCTCGTTAATAATATTATTACTGTCAATTCATCTAAGAGACCCGACAACATGTGCATCAGAACTGAAGAGAACAGAACGACGAGTTGTTAAAAATGGCACATTTATTTTCTCTAAATAAATGTTATATACAAGAGACAGTTTTGTTGCCGTCTGGCAGTCGATGCTGATGATGAAGGTGACGACAGAAGACGCCATCGAGACACTGGAGACTACGGCGGCTACGCCCACCACAGCATATGACGGACGCCAGCGCGCTACAGAGACGACACAAACACATTCACGATGAACTCGTCGTACCACGCTGGAAGCAACCTGGAGAGCGGCTATTAAAATATACAGATTCTGTAAGGATAAATGCACCCCGACCCCAAGTCTACTTCGCTACCTAACAATGCATTAGCGGTTAGTGCACACAACTGACCAATCGCTCGCCGACTGTCGCAGCCCGCTATTAAAATCACCCCACTTTCTACATTTCATTAGACACTTCCCGATTTCTCAAACCACTATTGGAAATGCATACTTCGGTTATTGTAATATTCGGCCGGTACCGAGATCATTCAGTAGTCGCGGACTTGCTTGCAGTCTGCTAAAAGTACAGTAAAGACGCACCAAAGACAAAGATATCAGACTGTCACATCATCCTGTCACAAGTGTGGATGCTTTAGATTAAAGCATCAACATTTACGCAGTAAAGATATGGTTTTTATCAATGTCTTTACAGAAACAATATTGACGTGCGACAGACCATTAACTAAGCAAAGACGATCACTCATTTCACCTTTGGTAGAGCATAGGACTGTGCGTAGGGAACCTGATAGATGCATTGGAGAAAACTTGTTAAAACACGCGAATTAGCTCGCTAGACCATTCCGTGTGACCTTTCTCCAAAAGTTAACGTTATCAACTATCTCAGGTCTGTGATTTCTACGTCGTAAATTAATAGGCTATGTACTTTCAACCAACACATAACATAGGGTAGACAAATAAAACAGTCGGCGCCCAGATCAAAGAACATATCGAGATCTTGACAAAGCAGCTTTTTGAACGGTAACAAACAAAACGACCTTGAAACAACATGCGACACGTGGCGACGTCTGCTACATACGCGCCATCTGGTGTCTCCCACCAACAAGTAACAAAAGTTCTCGGGAGTCGCCGACGAAGAGATTGTCGATACGTGTTGGCAACTGCTATGTATACATTCACGTCCTTCCAGTGTGCATATCATTACCATTTGAGCATTAAGTTACTAAAACGACGACACTACAAAGTCCGCGTAACCGTTCCCTACACTTTGTCAACTCCGTACGTACGCAGCAGGCATCTTGAATTCATCTGCGAAAAATAGTGATACAAAATTTCTCCAGCTGGAAAACACATCTTCATATAACAGTCATCTCTCTATAATATTTTAATAAATATAGTGCAACTATGACGTGCTATGTTTAGTTTAAGATTCACAGCGAAGTTGCCTTGTGCAGTAAGCAAACATGAACAACCTCGGATCGTTGAAGTTTAGTGCAACTTATGTGTGAACACATGAACATCACCTCAACCTATGTGTGTGAACACATGAACGTCACCTCAACCTGTGTGTGAACACATGAACGTCACCTCAACCTATGTGTGTGAACACATGAACGTCACCTCAGCCTATGTGTGTGAACACATGAACGTCACCTCAACCTATGTGCGTGAACACATGAACGTCACCTCAACCTATGTGCGTGAACACATGAACATCGTCTCAGCTTTACCTATGTATGTGACGACGTCAACATCGTGTTTTGTATGTGACGACGTCAACATCATGTTTTGTGTGTGACCACCTATGTTTGTGACGTATATTTATGATCACAGCAACGCATGCTATGTATACCAACTATGATGCAATCACCTCCAGCTATGCATGCGATGTGTACACGTGTTTATCGACAACAGGTCGAGCTATGTATGGCATCCATGCACGTGATCGCAACAACAGGCATTCCAGCTATGTACCAACGTCCCATCTAATCACCAAACACAGATCTACATCTTCCAAGTGACAACGAAACACGAGGCTCGAACCGTGCGTGATCACTCAAACATCGACTATCGACACATGGGATCACGCAAACATAACAGTAACCACAGCCATGAATGTGATCACACAACTAAGTGATGTTAATTACAATTCATTTGTGCAGACTTGCCTACGACGCCTCCGTTCCGGTATACGACTCCGAGTTTGCAAGAGATTTCTGTCTACGACACAGTGCCGAGTTACAAAGTGGCGCCGTCAACGACGAAAATGTTCCTCCATCGATAAGCGTCTTGATGGAATCTAAGATCACGTGTCCAGATCATCGGGAGCTTGAGGCAATGTATACGGAGAGGTGCTTGGCAGAGGAACTTGTGAACGACAATCCGGAAGGATGATATCTGGAGTCAGCAGCTCCGTCACACTGCGGACACCGCCTTGAGCTGTCTACTACTAGTGCTACACTACCTGGGCGATACAAAGCCTTGTGTGTACGCTACACACAGATTCCACCTTGATAAAGCCGCCACGGCACCATCGCGACTGCGCACACTATGAGAGTTACTTGTCACGACGAGACCTCGCATTGCGAGAGCCGTCGTATAAGCGCGAATTGAACAACGCCACGTCTTGTAGTCCATGCTGTGGCGGCATGTTGATTCTGTTGCTAATGTGACGAGATCAACTCAGCACACTATGGACTCACGCGCACACACCAGAGCACAACTAGAAACACCCACACGTCCTTCTGCCCGCCTGTCGCAGTCGGCACAGCCACTTAGAAAATATTCTATTTACATCTGTTGACGACTGTGAGTGCTGCCCGCGCTTAGCGGCTGCAGCCAGTGAAACTGTTTGACCAGTCGCGGCGATGACGACGAATCTCGTTTTAGATCGTCCACCTCGTCGTCGACGAACTGTCGCCGCTACAAAGTGCCAGTTGTAGCCACTAGGTGGTCGACCGCGCGATACAGCGCCACCTGATATCCAACACGTGTAGCTTGGTCAGACACTGTCAGCGATACCCTCTGTCCAGTCTGTCTGACCATTGTCCACGGCGGTGAAGCAGAGTGGTCAGCAGTGTCCACTCATAGCCAAACCTGCAACACCAAACACAGTGACAGTCGTGTAATGTCCAACATATCTCTGTCAATACTGCTTCACAAGTGTGACACACAGTGGGCACGTGATGTGACATCTGGAAATTCGTGCACGGGTGTTTATTTTCGGAAATTATTATTTATAACTAGCAAAACTATCCAGAAGTACGTCTCATCACAAACCGTGCACATACTCTCGTCACTTTACAAAACTAGAACTTCAGTACATTCCACAAATCCGGAAAACATATATATATATATATACACGCATGTACAGATATATTAAAAATAGCATTTCCTCTCTAAATCTTCCCAGTCCCTTCACTCTGATAACGATTTTTGCCATTCCCGATCACACATTCACACATGTTTTTTATTTGTTGCACATCCGAGCTGGGGTTCTTCAGTGTTTAGATGCCTCAGACATTTATTATTATAGTGTAATAGTACAATGTCGACACAGACACAACTTTTAAATGACCATCCTTTCAGAAGCAGTACACGGAAACATAGTCTAACTACGGCTAAGACAACAAGTGTTTGCTCAAGTTGCGCTGGGATTCGTCTCGTACCTTGCCAGCTGCAGCTAGTGCCGCCTGCTGGGCTAGTTCTGCGGCGGACTGCACGTGGCCTCGTCCCGGCAGCTCTTCCGTCTTCTCCTCTTCTCGTCTCTTCAAACATGCAGCCTTTGGGTTTAAATTACGCTCTGAAAAACACATGTTACCATCAGCAAACTGACCACCGCAGAGTGCATGATCGTCATCTCCAGTATCTGGGAAAAGATATTGTGACACACTAACCGAAAAACTGTTAATAATGGACACAGTTTGAGAACAGTATAAATGCAATAAATTCAGAAATTCCAGACCGGTTTTAAGTCGCAGTAAAGTGTGGAATACTTGTTTTATTGCATTTGCTGTCTTTTATACATAACATAACAATATAAAAATACCTAAATGTTGCACAATCAAACATAAATAAATTAACAAAGCTGACATGTTTATATACAGCTTAATCCAAATTACTACTGCCAAAGCAAATACACAACCTAGAAAATACAACCACATTTATCAACGCCATTGTAAATGGCACAAACACAAACAGTCATGAATTGAAGAAAGGTAAAGCATCATGCTGAATAATTGTCTAATTTGCAGACGTTATGATAGCAGAACTATAGGCTGCCTCGTTGCATGCATACTTGGACAGTTAGTGGAAGCAAAGAGGGAGATAGATGTCGTCTCATTTCTCTTACAGCTAACAACGGTCGAATAACATTTTAACAAGAATTCAAGGAAAACGTTTCATGCTACCCCCGCTGTGTTGTTGTGGTGTCACACAAAATTTGTATCCTTATTTTATCCTTTATATTTTGTTTCGGTTTAAAACTCTCTCTGTTCTCTTGTGTCAGAAATAAGACGAAGGGACGTTCCTAAATGTATAGGATGCAGTCACACTTGTCTTTAAGATGTGTTTGTTTAATGTACGGTTTGCAGTCGGTGTTGTGTTTAGAGGGAGGGACCTTCCATTGGGTACAGGGAATGCAATCTGTCCGACTGTAACCCCCGAACGCCCGACCTATCATGCAGCAAGGACGACAGTGCGACATGAGTGAGAATAATGAAGAACGCCGCCGCGTGAGCGAGACGACGACGATGGCCTACCTCTGACCTGCTGCTCAAGGTTCGTGATTATGTTAACGGCTTGCTGCAGGATTGTTAGTTTAGTCTGAGGCTTCTCCGCCTCGAGGTGGATGGAGCACATGCGACCAAGCTCTTTGAACGCCTCATTTATATCCCTAACGCGCACCCTGTGAGGCAGAAGAGAAACATCACGCATGTAGTCGGCAATGACGCAGAAACCATGCGTGCATTCATGCTCATGCGCCCCTTCAAACCCCCTCACCGCCCACGTCCAATATCTCCACTCAACAACTTTGTTCGTATTTTGAAAAAGGGAGGGTCCTGAAAGCTTTGTTGAACAACGAATCATGATCATGACAGTTGTCTGTACTTTTTTCAAAATGATTGAAACAATCTGGGAGCCATTTATGTGGTTTTTTTTACAAACACTTTTTTTGCCTGACAAATCGGATCCACATTTTGCAAAACCATATTTCATGTTTTTCACAATTCCACATTTTCAACGGAAGTTTAGACGGTGTGTGTCAAACTGACAGTCACTGAAATAACAAAACGTTTTTGCTTTTACTGTGAAATTATTGCAGGTGGCCAAGGTGAGATACCAGGAATATCGCATGTAATTGAAGGAACTTGGTCTGATCTGGCTTCTCGCGATGACGGTGGCGCCATCTGTTGGTGCCTTGCTCCAAAGGTGCAGCATCGATCCCGATCTGCACGCTGGGGAGTAAGAAACATGCATGGAGGGGGCGGACAAACTGCATGCACGAAGCGACATGCTCAGCGTAGCGTGGTTGTCGTGATGATGGTTGTCATGGCGACGGTTACCTCGGACCTGTTGCTCTAGCGACGTGATGACCGTTACGGCCTGCTGCAGGACCATCAGCTTGGTGAGGGGCTGACCGTTGGCCATGTGAATGGACACCATATGGCCGAGCTCTTTGAAAGCCTCATTAATGTCACGCACCCTTAATCTGCCAGGCACGACCAACAGGCACAGATAATACACAGTGCGCAGACCTGCTATCAGTGCAGCACAACGGTTACAAGGAAACATATAGTTTAAAGACACGGTATCTGTGCAACACAACTATAACAGATAAATATGTAATGAAGGATGATGTCTGAATTACTCTTTCCACGGTACTTGACAGGTCATGCTGGTTTATGTTTGGAAGAATTCTTACATCAAACATACACTGTATTCCTGCGATTAAAATTTTGATTGAAAAGATTCCTCACCTTTCTCTGTCTTCTTCTCTATGGGTCAAATAAGATGATTTTTTATTTTATTTTACAAATCAAGACAGATAAGACTAAACGATGACACAGATAGAAGAGATAAAAGCCTTTAACCTTGTGACAACGTAAAAATTACAATATTTTATAGATGAGTGCCTGATTTCTCACGAGAACCTGTCGATCTATTGTTTCAAGACAACTGGTCTATTTAGATGTCAAACTTTGGTTGAATAACAAGAAAGTTAACCATCATGACAGTGCCAGATCCATACATATGATGACAAAAGGCTACAGAATGTTGTGGCAAATGTAAACAAAAGAATAAAATGAAGGAATTCGTATGTGTACAATCACATGCGCGCACTGACGCATCCACACACACACAAACATACACACGTGCACAGACTGTTCGTTTGAGTAATCGTGTAAGTGAGCTTACCGTTCGCGTGCGTTATTGGCCTGTCGTCTC
Source organism: Paraescarpia echinospica (assembly GCA_020002185.1). Classification (NCBI taxonomy): domain Eukaryota; kingdom Metazoa; phylum Annelida; class Polychaeta; order Sabellida; family Siboglinidae; genus Paraescarpia; species Paraescarpia echinospica. The sequence continues at coordinate 62,626,342 of CM034532.1, forward strand.
ACGCGTTCGCGTTCAGCCTTTGTCTCGGGGCTACAATCGTCATCATCGGAGCCACTGTCACACAGGTGACTACTACAAATCAAAACGTGCATCTGAAACGTCTTAATCCAGTTCACCAGTGTCCCCCAAACATCACGTCTCGCTAGGTCCACTAGTATTGTTCCGATTAATCAATTTGTCCTTGGTGGTTGGTTCTTGCTTCGGGTCATTTCATCAATCACACTCTAGTGTGATTGATGATTGTTTTGATTATATAAAAAATTGTGTGTAATAAAAAAATGTATCAACAATTACAAAACGACCAAACATGTGAAAAATGCTAGAGTTCAAAACTTATAAAGCATAATCGAAAACCAACTGTTACGGGAAGACGCAGCGCATTAAATGTATAAATGCACAAAAATCGTGGGGTCATCCGATAGGTTTCCTGTGGTTATTATTATTACGAGTGCGTATATTCTCGTCAAATATGTCCAATGTTGACATGATCTGCTACTGATGGATCGCACTAGTGCAGCCACCTAGTAATCAAATTTATCTTAGAATGGCTGTCCCTCAAATCAATTATATAATTGATCAAACCAATGATTTAGTTTGGCCAAAACCATGATAAATATCGAACCGATTTCTATCAATACCACAGCATTATTATGTCATATCATATCTCGGAAGGTCAACCACTGTCCAGTAAACATGTATCAGGTCTTGTTAGTGTCCACATAAACAAATCAAGTTACTGCCATCAATGTCCATCACACATAATGTAGGTCTAACCACAGAAACCACGGCATAACTGCAAACATACAACTATCAAATCACACTCAAAACACAGATTTTTTTAAACTGTGATAGGGTACATATTTTCTCAAATAAAACTACAACGTTTAATTACAAACGTGCAGTGGTTGAAACACATGTACTCCTGATGGTAGATTTCTCACAAAATGTAGCATATTTTTCTATATTCTGTAGCATGGCAGACAGCGATACTTTATCGGATTATGAATGTTATCGTCTGATTCATATTAAATGGATTTATCCGGTTCTTCATAGAATCTAAAGCTAACAAATGGATTTCAACCAAACATTACATTTGTGTAAAAAGTAACGTGTCTAGGCACACGGACAGAAAATAATCTGAATACTGTCCAATCACTCACCCGTCACTCTTCTTCGAGCTCGCCTTGTGAGGTTCGGGGGTAGAGGGGGCGCAGGACATGTCCGCTGCCTTATCCTCGGTGGCACTAGGTGGCACCTCGTGACTGTCTCGTCGCTCTTCCAATTTCTCGAGTTTCTCCACCTTGATGCTGCCATCTGTTGTTGGTTCATCTGGTGTCTTTGTCTGTAGATCTACAGGACACAGAGCAATCAATCAGCGCGCGAAATCTTATAGACCTAATCTAGGGATCGTTTCACTCACGTTTTTATAGGCTTGTCGGTGCGATTTTGCTTTTTAAGATGGACTTCTCTACTTAACAGTGCTCTTGTATAAGAGGAGTAGCCAAAAAAGGAGGACAGGTCACCAAAAACAAAAGTGCAAAAAACAAAGTGCTTAAAATAAATGAAAAACTGTCTTAGATGGTAGCCAAGACACATCTACACCTACAATTATAAAAAAGATAAGATCTCTGTACTCACTGTTATGTGGCGCAATGCCAAGTGAAGTTCATGATGTAAGTTACATGGTGTCTTTTAACTAAAATATGAGAATGTGAAACCCTTCAGAAATCAAAATTTGCTTGACTGATGTATGCTAGTACCTCATCAGAATCCAACCAAGACTTTTAAAATGTTTAGAATGATCAGTGCACTCTGGACGTGAAATGGTGGACACTGTAACTTACGTTATCCACCACATTGTCCACAACCACAATTTTTTTCAAACAACAATAAACAGGCAGGATGTGTTTTTTGTGTCTCTTCTTTCTTCATGGGCCTAAGATTCAGCACAAATGTTATGAACAGGAACTGTCCACAAAGCAGCTGGTTATGGAGCAAAATATAGCGTAAGTTACAGGACACCAATTTGGCACAGTATTGTGCGATTCCTCATATTGAAAACTGTCAACACCAGGGGGCGCCACTGTTTTGCTGGTATTCCATGGATGTGATGCGCGCAAAGACTAGGAACACATATAGTTGTAGACTGGGCAGTGGCAATGTTAACTTTCAATGTTTGCTGCCCTGGCATTCACTAAAACAATTCCTGCATAGTCCTAGAATGATGCATCGTGCAGCCAGATGTCATTGCTGTCACTAGATGGCGCTACTCACTTGTGTACATAGCCTCAGGTCTTGACGTCGCATCTTTCCTCTTTGCCAGCGACGCATGCGATCCTGCCCCCTGGCAACAGAAAAAAACACTAATCAATGTTCATAAAGTCTGTGTGTAATTACACACATTTCCAGTCAAATTAAGACCAATTTCATGCATATATTTAACAATAATAATAATAATGGAATGACTTCTTTAGCGTCAATATTCTCGAAAAATCCGAGTACATTGGCGGAAGAAATAAAAAGAGAACGCTCATTTATACAAATTAATATCTGCATAATATCTTGATTTTTATTTACAAAAAAACACATTGCACATCACAACATCAGTAAATCTGCATTTTAAAGTAAACACACAACAAAATTGAGGTAAAAACCTCACCAAAAATATTACTACAGAACACGGTGTAACGGGTAGAGACATACCATGTGCGAGTCCATCGCGGCATGGATGCTGATGCCGGGCACGTATCCCATAACACCCGGGGGGATGGGTAGACCGTTGGAATGTGGAGGGGGCGGCATCATGCCGGGGGGAAGGATCTGACCCGCCTCTGCGTGGTTGCGTAAGACGTGGATAGCGTCGTCCAGTCGCTCCTCCATACGACTTTGCTGTTGTTGACAGACAGACGTTTTTATTTAGATCGCACGTGCGAAAAGTGCACAATTTAAACATCAACAGAAAGGTCAAGGACATTCCCAGTAAGACATATAAATGTTGCTAACATCGGAGCCAAGATTTCGTAAGTAAACTAAAAATGCACATTTTTGCAATAAACTAAAAATAACATAGCATAACATGATATGAATTATAATAATGTATAGTTAAAGAGCACTTTTGGTCATCATAATTAAAACAAAAAGGATAATTAAATGTCAATCTGTCAGTGTGACACGGTCATGCAAATCAGCCGCAGTATTTCAACTGTCGTTGATGCCTGTCACGTAACATTTTATGGATTTTCCGTGAACAATATGGATTTAGGAAGGAATCCATTTGAATCCGGATTTGTTTAAGTGTAAAAATTGCGATCAATTGCATATTTATTGTGCTTTCAACAGAAGCGTAACATTTATCTATAACAATAGAAGTGCAATAGTTTTGATGCTACAAAGATTTCTGATAAAAGTTAGCAGATCTTGTTTGATATGGTAGGACTAGGTATGTTTTGTAGCCTGTTAGATGACGCCATCTGATCAGAATAGGAAAGTTACACAAGCCAGTTAACCAATAAAAAAGGCTTTACACAAAATTTCAAGTAAAAAATACAGAATTCATCAAAAAAATGTAATCAACCAAACAGGATGCAAACATAATAAAATGCAAACAAAACACTACCATGTACGTTAATAACAAATAAATAATTAAAAAATATCAAACAAACTGGTGCTGGTTAATAAAATTCACCAGATACATGTATATTAGTTAATTTATGTCACATCAGGGCAGGGTGCATGATGGCTTTAGCTGGTTGACTCAGAAACAACTAGTCCTGATATTGTTTTACTAGTCCTTAAAAATAAATGTGCCAGGTACCATCATACTGTTGTATCATATATATGTGACATTTATGGCACATAGTAAGTTTCTCATTTCAATTAAATGTTAAACTAAATGTGTCACTAATAGAAACAAATACATGTCATTTTGTAGATCCAATTGCAGTCATCAGAAGAATGGACTAGTTTAATCAGGGACAGCAAACGACAGTGGTGGACAAGGCGATGCCAGCAGTACTTGAAGCGTGACAGCGACGAAGGACTGACATTGTCGGACTAAGTTGCATCATTTGGCCTAAACTTGTCATTAGTGTTTCCTTTCCCGAAGCCGACTGAACATTCAGTAACACTGCTAACGTTCGGTAACTTGCTAAAATAATCACCCGTTGTGGGAATAACGCAACAACGATGATGATGGGACAGCCTGTAATGATGTCTGTACGTAGCCTGCGAATGTATCGTGTTTGTTCATGTCGCTCATCACTCATGGTCGCTAGGTGGCACTACCTATCCTGTGCTAACCGGATGTAAACAGCTGCCATTTACATTCACCGCGTTCAGCAAGTTTCCCATTCGACGGTCTGCATGTGATAAAATGCTACCTTATTGTCTTATTTTGTTTTATTCCATCACAACACCCGACTAGCATATACACAGCGTAAATTAATTCACATAATCACAGCTAGTCCGATGGGACGGCTCCTGTAAACTTGGATTAGTTCGGTCACTGAAACTACTCATCCGGGACGATTGGACAGGCTTTATTTCACAGCCTGTCAGGGAATATTACTGTAAGTTGAAACATCATTGTGTGGGGAAGACAACAGTAGATTTAAGCCACAATGTCTTCCTATATGTTTAAAAAATAACATTGAGCAGGACAGACTGATCAATTAGAACATTCCAGTCACTGAACCAGCCATCAGACCAGCAGTACAGTAGCATCCACTTTGATCACCAGGTGGCAGCACATGATGTGGCATAGCTCCTGAATAAGTTCAGCTACACAGCACTGAGTGTGTCAGAAAAAAGTGGATACAATCGAGTCAAATCAAGCAAGATAAAGTAGTCAAGCCTCACGCAAGCAGCACAGCACAGACGAACATGTATTCACACCTTGCTAATTTCACACCGGAGTCCAGGCAGACAAAGAGAATGATGCCTAACCGCCACCACTTTACTATCGAACCAACTACCAGTGCAAACCGTCTGCACCGACCGACAAGCAGTACTTACAACCAACACAAGCCCAACGCGATCCAAGCCCTCTTAGCAACACTATCTACAAAGCCAGGTCTAGCGTCACTCCGAATAACCCAATGCCCTCCTGTGGTCTCCCAGTCCGATGCCACAACATTCCCCAAGGCCCCTCCACCGATACAGAACCGTGCCCAACTAGCAAAGCCCGACTGCCCATCCGTACCCGACGCCTCCACCCAGTAAGCGGGGGCATTTACCTCGGCCTGGTCCCGCAAGATGTGTATAGCATCGTCCAAACGCTCCTCCATGTGAGTTTGCTAGTTGAGAAACGGAGTGACATATCCTGCTTTACCCTCGCGTACACAGTAGTGACATGGTAATTAGTGATGTTGAGAAGACGATTAGTGACATAGTATCACGCACGCAGACACTCATTCATCAGGAATATTTCGCTTGCACTCCCAAACTCCTATTAATACTAGAAGCCGAAAAACCAGTTAAAAACAAACCTCTGGCTATGAAATGTGTAAGTTAAACTTATGAACATGCGTAAAAGAATATTTAGACTTTATAATTAGTTAAATATTGAGGTTAAACCACGCTCAGAATTTTCTTACGGATCTGAAATGTACAATCACGTATGGATGCACAAAAGTAAAATTGACGTGCGGGTGTTAAACAGCCACAGACTCGGCTGTATGACAGCGTGTCATGTGACAGGGTCATGTGAAGTGAGGCAAACTTACAAGTGAGTGGAGGTGACTCTCGAAGTGTGGTGAGGTAGTGCTCTGTGTCGGTCGAGTCCACTGACTAGAGGGTCCTGCAAACAACACCGTTACCATGGCAATATCCTTTAAACATGATGGTGTTACCATAGCAACATCCCAGAAATATGCTGGTGTTACCATAGCAACACCAAAATTGCCACTTTTCTCAGAAACCTACAGATATAGACCGTCATGGTAATCGCAGAAAAATAAAATAAAAACTTGTAATTTTTCTAACAATACAAAATGCTTCACTATTTTCCCATGTTTTTGTAATAATCAAAGATTAGTAAGACACTTGAATTTCTTGTCGAATCAGGATTCTGGTAGTGCTTTACTGATTCACTAGAAATCTCACAGGTTCAACGCAGTTCAATAAAAATGTGCACTTTCTTTTCGTAAGATAACAACTGGCATTCAGATCAGAAAAGTGTCATAAGAAATTTAACTACAACTGAGCCTGCGTATTTATGTGGATATGTTAAATGAGCTTTTCCTCCAAAACAGTTTACATCTCAGGCGCCAAACTTTGAGGGTTCACCGAGAACCCTAGGATGGAAAGTTTAACAATTCTTCACAATGTTTTCTACCATTATTGAATATGAAGTCAACCATCCACTACTAACTGGTGTAAGACTGTATACTGTGCTATATAACGACTTACCTTTACCAATCAGTGGACAGTTTACAAAGTTTGGAACAATCGCAGAAAACATGCGTAACACGTTGCGATCAACTGTTCAATTTACGTAATCTTTAACAAATTTGTGTTATGTCCAGTACAAACACTCTGGGAAACGATACCCTACAGCTGTGCATGTAGCACTATCTACAGGACGGGCATTTTTGCTAATATGTTCATTAAAAGACAATGCGAGGAAATTATGTAGTTCCGACAGCGGCCGGAAGAGCCGCTGGGACGAACTCCGATCCACAGACCCACCACAACTCTGTCAATTAACATTTCCTGCTATACCTGACATGGAGCCCAGCTGCTGTGCTAGATCGAGACTAGATGTCCGACAGCCTGGTCTTACTGCTCCTTCCACCCACAACTGTCTCCCTTGTCCCAGGCCCACAGGTGTGTCTCCTTATGTTATACAAAGGATCACCTGCAAACCTGCAACAAACTGCATCTTTCTCACCCATCTAAATCCACCATTCCAATATGGCAATGGCCATGTGTGCCTGTCTTGTCTAGCTGTCTGCCTGCTTCACCCAATTTCCACCTCTTTGCTCCAAGCCCCACCACTTCTTTCTTACAAGCCCCTCCTCTTTTGACTAAGCCTTGCCCCTTCACTCCAAGCCCCACCCCTTTCTTCCAAACTTTTAACCAACACAGCCTTTACTTTCCAGTCACCACTGCACCATCACATCCTAAGATGATGGATGTAAAGGGGTTCTTACCTGACATGGACGCCATTAAGCAGGGGGTGAATGAGAGAGGTTGAAGGGTTCTTACCTGACATGGGCGGGGGTGAGGAGACAGGGGTAGAAGGGTTTGAGCCATAACTGCTGCTGGTGTGGTCTGTCGAATAAATCTACAACAGGAAAATAATTCACGATGTTAAATACAAGAATGAAACATGAACACCAAGCTGGATAGCATCACCAAATAAATATCAACTTCTCCAGATTAACATCAACACATGCGAACCAGCTAAGTTCACACACCGAGTGAATTCGTCAAACATGACATTCCCTTTCCCTTGTTTTGTCTACGTTTCGACACATCATTGCAGACAGCTCTAACAGAGATATCCGTCTGGCGTAATGATGTTAGTCCACGCCGGTCTTATCACGTGCCTCTGGCTCAATCCCAATACAATGGCAAAAAAAGTACTTGGTAAGAAACAAACACGGTCACATGACCCACGAATAAATGAGGCCGAGGGAGGGAGAGTGCCCACGTCACTGGCACATGAATCACATTGTTTGCAACTACAATCAGCCGGATAACGCGAGGCCTGTTTCGGGTCCAGTCTCACTTGGTAATTGCCAAACATGCTAACTTTACACAGTGTTACATCAGTAAAATTCTATTTTTTTCTCAACCAAACTTTTAATGGCTGTGTTTTGTAGTGGCTAAGAAGTATTCTACTTTAATAGCCACGTTCCATATTGGCTGAGAAGTGCTCTTAGACTTTATAGCCATGTTTCGTATGGTCTTGTATTCTCTTGACTAATTACGACTTTATAGCTACATTCCGTATGGTTTCAGAAGTACTCTAGACTTTATAGCCACGTTCCATAATGGCTAAGAACTACTCTAGACTTTATCGCCATGCTTCATAATATCTCAGAAGTGCAGAAAAGTGTATAGTGTCTAAAAGGTATGTCTTTCAGAAGTACTCAAAACTTTAAAGCCACATTCCATTGTGTCTAGAAATGTTAGTACCAGAGATTTTACATAACCATCTGCAGCAAACAGACCCAGTCACTGGCAGGCGCCACCAGTCAGAGGCCTGGACCAGTCCCAGAGACTCTTACTGAGAAAGAAGGGCTGCTGACAAGTTCAAGGGTGCCCTTGAGTCCGACACGTGGTTCAGGGCACTGGACAGTGTAGCTCATATCCACACCAGCACTAACTCCCTACAACCTTATAACCACTGGTACTCAGCGTAAACAGGGAAGACGTGATAATCACACAGCCTTAAATGCTTTCTCTACACCTATAAAGATAGTATTCAAGGGGATGTGGCCAAGCATGGATTTCGTAAGACCAGGGATCATGGCTAAGAAGCCTATAAAGATAGTACTCAAGATGAACTGTCTTCAACGTAAGTATTTCATATGAGGTATCGCAGCTAAGCAGTGGGACCAATATCTATCCCCTAGAATAAACACAAAAAACAAGATATAAATAGTACAACACCCCGAGAAAATGAGTTTACAATTACAACACAAGCGGGTGAACTAAATAAGACAGTTTGGCATCTCTACAAAGTCGAGCCAGCTGCTGTACGTGTGGTTACCATGACATAAGTCTTATGCCAGTGACCTACTAACTGGTAGGCCGACTGCAGTGTGGGCGCTACTCATATAACCTAAATCATCACTTTCCATGGTCAGAATGTCCTTGTTACTTAGGTGAGCCAAGTTATCTAAACAGCCTAAACACACCCAAGAGCCAACAACCCTCAGCTAAGTCCCCCTCAGTAATACTTCTCCCTGACGAATTTGAGCTCCTCTGTTTCACCATTCACTACACCAGAATAAACCGAGTGTAGAAGCATTGATATAACTGTATGAATCAGGCGGAGGCTGCACCGATAACCTCTGCACTTCTCACGATACAACTTGCTGCGTTGCTGTTAACACAGATAAGCACCCCTCAGAAAGCCGCTACAACCGCCCTGGCCCACACCAGGCCGCGCCAACCAGGACCGTCTGTCAGGCCCGATGATGGAGTCCAGACCGGGCCAGGCGCAAGTGAGGAACGACTGCTGATTGCGGGGTTAAGCAAACCCCAGATAGGGGAGATTACAGACTTTTAATGGGCGCTCATTGGACGAGACACAGGCCATGCTTTGCAGCAGTGTTGACATCTGAACAAAGGAGACTTCCTGGAATAAAGGACATGTAGGGCCCGAAGAATGCCCTATAATTAGCTGGGCTGAAAGTAAACACAGTGTTCCCCAGCAGAGGTCCCCATGAGCCTGGCTGCTTCGAGCCTGGCTGCTTCGCTGTTGTTTTTTTATAGGTGCCTTGTGCTGTATTTACAGAAATCACCACATAGCTGTCATTCTCAAGATATCATCCGTCTTGCCGACTCTAAATGCACGTCTCCAAAATCTCATATACACACATAATTAATGCGAATATCTTCAGAGAATTTAACAAATTCACAACTGACATTTACTAGTGGGCTTTGTAACATATATCCGACTTTGCTCTTTCCCATCTGGTACACGCCATGTAAGTATATCCAAATGACGAATCCTCACACAAGTAGTAACCAAGATCATTTTAACTTCAAGAAATGTGCAAGATCTACTGCTGACATAATCGTGATGTCAGAAAGACAAAATACAACCACTGGGACTTGGCCTAAGATTGTGACACGTTCACATCAGACAGTTCAATAACCAGGCCGCAGCTTTAATTTCTTGGAAAACAAAAAGGTTGAGCACAGTCTGCTTAGAAGAAACTGGAGCAATGACTCGAGCAGAGTTGTGCTTATAAACTGAACATATCAACAAGATTGTTCATCTTTCATTGTCTTTCTTTCCCACACTAGTTAATCATAGTAGTTCTTGTGTATTAGGATTCTACTGAAGCATAGCAAGCTAACATCACTAGTAATGCCACTGAAATACAACTACGGGGTGATGACTTCAATCTATCTCAACACACGAGTCGATAGCAAATTTGAACAAAAGAAATCTGGCCATTTTTGCAGTGGTTTTTACCCGGGAGCCGTTAGAAAAAAGAACAAACCAAATATTCCGGAAAATACCTAGAGTAAAATAACATTGAAGCAAAACAAGTTTAACATCATATAAAGCTAGTCATGTATAACACAACAATTATTGTGGGTGTAATAAAAATAATTCAAAAATTAACCCAAATACGTGGTCAAGATCTACTCTGACCTACATCTGAGATAAGCAAGTGCTACACTTGGGTGTAGAAGCAGATGGTAGAGTTAGGGGGAGACCTGGATCGCAGCCACAGACATGAGACAGCTGTGAAGACTGCTACAGCTGTGGCACAACAGTAGTAGAACAGCTGCCCACCCGTCACAACTACCAGCTGTTCCTGTCGGCATCATATACAACCTCTACATCACACCTCCGCATCACTCATGATCTCTACATCATACCTCCATATCACACACGACCTCTACATCACACCTCCGCATCACTCATGATCTCTACATCATACCTCCATATCACACACCACCTCTACATCACACCTCCGCATCACTCATGATCTCTACATCATACCTCCATATCACACATGACCTCTACATCACACCTCCGCATCACTCATGATCTCTACATCATACCTCCATATCACACACGACCTCTACATCACACCTCCGCATCACTCATGATCTCTACATCATACCTCCATATCACACACCACCTCTACATCACACCTCTGCATCACTCATGATCTCTACATCATACCTCCATATCACGCACGACCTGTACATCACACCTCTGCATCACTCATGATCTCTACATCATACCTCCATATCACACACCACCTCTACATCACACCTCCGCATCACTCATGATCTCTACATCATACCTCCATATCACGCACGACCTGTACATCACACCTCCGCATCACTCATGATCTCTACATCATACCTCCATATCACACACCACCTCTACATCACATCTCCGCATCACTCATGATCTCTACATCATACCTCCATATCACACACGACCTCTACATCACACAACTGAATCCCACGACTTCCTCATCACTTACAACTTCTTCATCACACGCGACCTCCACATCACACGTGACCTCTACATCACACGCGAGAGTGACATGACCTCTACATCAAACACGACCTTTACATCACACACAACCTTAGGAAGAATCAATCAGGAATTTAGAAAGATCCATTAAAAAACCCACAGCGGAATCAAATGAACCATCTATTTGTTCAGAAGATCATTTCCAATATGTGGCATCTACAACAGTTTAAATTCTACAAACACACGATTGCACCCTAACTTCTTTTCCTGACCCAATGATAACGTCGCTGTGAACTTGCCAACTTTCTTATCTTGTGCAAAACCAGTGGTATTAATATAAATCAAAATTATAAACAGCTTGTGTTCATAAACACGGACCTGGTAGTGATGTCGATGGGGATTTGACTTTAGAAGAGTACTATTATAACAAAATCTCAGCATATCATGGTTGACTCATCAAGAAGACAGGACTAAGAAGCCGGCATGGCAGTGCTAGGGGAGGCATGATTACCCGACTGATGTCTTCGATGCCACATAATCGCTCCGGCAGACACGATCCCCCAGTCTTGGTGACGTATACATTTAAATCAAGCGTCGGTCTATTGCTCCCAGCGGGATCGAGTAAATCCCCGGTAAAAACTCATGGCCACAACGAGAGCTTTGCTCTCTCTCGCGCGGGCTCTCACACGAGACGGGAAGAGCGAACTCTCTCGGCATGTTACCGACCCTGACAGATGTCAGCGCATCGCGGTGAAGTGTCTTGTGGGTAAACCAGCAGAACCGACATCTCTAGATCGCTTTGATCACACAGCTTGCCGGTGCACGCTCCGACAGATTCCTCAACGGCGCAGATGCACCAATTACGACACGCACACACGTCTGTTTCTAATGTCACGCTCAATGTTCTCGACCTCAATGCTTGATGCTGTCAGCGTGACTGAACACGGCTGTGCGGGATTTTCACAAGAACAAACCAAGTGCTATGTTTCATTTTGGCCTGGGAAGAGAACGCTGATGTCACACGTCCCTACAGGTATGTTGACGTGGACTGAGACCAGGAGGGTTGTGTCTATAGATAACCCTAAACTTTATATAAGTATATACAACATAAAAATGCCCAACAAATTTGATGACACTGTAATAATACTGAACTCACTCGGGATTCAGTTCTCGGCAGAACATCTACAATGTATCTCTAGAAGTGACTAACTCCACTCTGAGCACTATTTTAATAATTATAATACTGGATTTTTAAAGTAAAAACCCATAATTTACACAAACTTCTTAATCATGGATAGATATTTACACCAGAAAATTGTTCTTGTAAACTTTCAGAGTACACACAATGCACTTCTGACATAAATCTAACACGTGAACTTACAGAAGCGAGCGCCTTGCCGAGAGCATCGCCGGTCTCAGGCGAGCCACCAGGTGGTGCCGTGACCGATGTGTTCGTGTGATTCGTGGCACCGACAATCTCGGAACTGTTGACCGCCGGCGAAGTGCTGGTGTAGGGTGTGGACGACGGTGGTAACGACCCCCCTCGGAAACTGGACATAGGAGGAAGCCCGGGCATCATCTCGGCATTGGGGGACATCGGATGGTAGCCCTGGGGACAGGCAAAAACACATTTGTGACTTCATTACATTAGACAATCCACTCTCTTACGTAGTTGTTTAACTATAATCAGTACTAAATTTTCCCATTTATCTTTTTTAAACAAACAACAATTTCGAAAATAACATATATTTTATTATATATATCATGAATAAACAATGTATATTTTCATTATTTTACTGTCTAAGCAATCAGTGTAGCTACATTTACTGCTCACTCCAGCATGAAAGTCCTACACAGTTTCAATCATCTCGTTCTATCTTTTTGTTCCCAGAGTCGAAACAGGAAAAAGGACTTGGGGTTAACCATTAGTGCTGATATGAAGGTTTCAGAGCAGTGCGGAATTGCAGCGTCAAAGGGAAATCAAATCCTTGGATTAATTAGGCGAAATATAGCGTATAAGAAAAAAGAATTAATAGTACCGCTGTACAAAACAATAGTGAGGCCTCATTTAGAATATTGTATACAAGCATGGAGGCCATATCGCAAGAAGGACATAGATATGCTAGAAAGAGTACAGAGGAGAGCGACTAAAATGATACCAAATCTGAGGGATCTTAGTTACGAAATACGCCTAAAAGAATGTGGTTTAACAACATTAGAGACCAGGAGATTGAGAGGAGATCACATAGAAGTGTTTAAAATATTGAATGGTTATGAAAATATTGATAGAAACATTTTTTTCTCAGTTAAGAAAAATAGAAGGACCAGAGGACATGAAGCTACATTAGTAAAGGAGCAGTGTAGATTAGATATAAGAAAGTTCTCATTCTGTAAATGAATGGAACAGATTATCTCCTGATTGTGTTGGTGCTAGTAGCGTGAATATGTTTAAAAATAAAATCGACACACACCTTAAAAAGGCGGGATACATGTAGATAAAAAGTATTGGACTCTCGATAAGCCAAAAGGCTTCCTTGTCCACCTGCCATCCAGAGTAATTTTCTGGATGGCAATCTTGTTAAAATGCTTTCTCTTTTGCTGCACAAACTTGGTAGAATTCACTCACTCCTGGTGTTAGCTCAGTAGAAAACAACATGAGAATATCTTAACATTTTATCGGTGAAACGTTAAAATTGCGAACTCAGCTTTTTAAACGCAATCTGGCAGCAATATATATATATATATATATACCTTCAACATACTGATTCCAGTATCAAGAAAATTTATTTTAAAATGAGGAATGACAGGCTCGATTTAAACTGCAGTTTGTCTAACTAGTAGTAGAGTGTAAGTGTACCATGGTTTCCCGCATGTGATGCATGCCATATGATGACGGTTGTGAGTACTGTGAGCTGCCATGGAGCATGGAGGAGGGTGGATACCCCGGCCCTGGCAACGTCGTACTTGTCATTGTCCAGGGGTCCGTGCCATGACCACCAACGCCATCTAGCAACAAACATCAAAACTAAAACAGTGACCACCAACGCCATCTAGCAACAAACATCAAAACTAAAACAGTGTGACCACCAATGCCATCTAGCAACAAACATCAAAATTAAAACAGTGTGACCACCAAAGCCATCTAGCAACTTTTGTTATAATAATTATTTATAGTTATAATGCATGTATCAGTTATTACAGTTCATACCGAGTATGTCTAACAATTCATGTTTGTTGTGCACCTGACCTCAGGTCCCCGAGGATATAGTAAGTATATCTCATTATTTCCCCCCCCCAAATAATCATAAAATAAAATAAAATGTTACACCGTTTTTACTCCTTCTTTCAACAACAATTTGAGTCCATTGACCTTGTGGCTGTTGCTTTGCCACCTACTTGTCTAAAACCAGACATATCTTCTTCCCCGGGGCGAAACCAGGGAGGGAGGGAGGATGGGGGGATGGGGGGGTATTAATTGGCGGAAATGGGAGCAGACAGCGCAGGGAAGGTCTACTGCCACCAATTAGTCTTGCACCAGGCAGAATTAACTGACCAGCTGGGCACTGGTCAGTACTGACTACTGACCAGTGGGGACCACCCAGCCAGGCAATGAGAACATCTACTGTGATTTGTGTTCCCCAAATACACACCCAAAATATCCAGGAACTGACGTAGACGATGGAAGGAGACGGAGGAACCGAGAAGAGATCGATATGAACAAACACCCAAAGATGAAAGTAGTAGGAAAGAGAATGATATTGGCAGGACAAGGACAAAGAATGATTGAAGTCAGACGGTCATAAGGAGCACGGAAAGCAGAAGAGGGCGGCAAACAACAGAGGAAGACCAAAGCTGAGATGGAACGACAGCATGAAAAGAGACCGTAGGAGGGCATGTGAACAGCCAAGAATGGAAGGTGATTGCAGACGACAGAGATTGTGGAGAAATAACGAGAAAAGCAGAAGATACAGAATGACATGAACCTAGCCCTAAATAGGGCAAGGGGAAGAAGAATGCTTCCAAGCACTGATTCCGTATAGAAGCATTGATGCTGTGAATGGCATGGATAGAAGTAAAGGGACATCTCAGCCAGCACATGGTAGACAACAGGGTGGGGTCCTTCACCACAATGCCATCTTGTCATTTTCATCAGACTTTCGAATAGCTTGCTTCTTTTTGTCTCACTTAGCTTTGGCACCTTTAGATTTCTGTTCCGTCTTCCTCAGACAATTGGACAAAACCTATCCAGTTTCTTGGCAATGCGTCAGACTATCTTTGCTTTGTAATTCTGATCTTACCTATTATCAATTATTTAATAGCATATGTATAATTTGCTAGAAAGGTTTCCAGTTGCCGTAACAAAAATGTTGGTTCCTTTTTCATGTAAACTTCAACAATGATGATAAACATGTCTTTGTTTTCCTCTGGGTCTATTACAATCAACTTGGGTCTATTACAATCAACTTGGGTCTATTACAATCAACTTGGGTCTGTTACAATCAACTTGGGTCTATTACAATCAACTTGGGTCTGTTACAATCAACTTGGGTCTATTACAATCAACTTGGGTCTATTACAATCAACTTGGGTATGTTACAATCAACTTGGGTCTATTACAATTAACTTGGGTCTATTACAATCAACTTGGGTCTATTACAATCAACGTGGATATATTACAATCAACTTGGGTCTATTACAATCAACTTGGGTTTATGTAAGACACTGGACTTCAATGGCATGGTCAACAGAGGGGTTTGTTATAAGCAAACAACATGGGTGACCACAAAGGTAGCATATGTATTAACAATATCACAAACTGGATGGAGTAAATGCCCTGGGACGAGGGTAGCACCAAGTAACTGCCCCTGTAGGTTCTTCCAAAACCTGATGAAGGGTAGAATAGGGGTTACTTCTGAGGTGGTGTTGATGTAACATCCAGGGACTGGGTTTTAAGGCTTGAGCGGCGGTTATTGAGTCAGTTGATTCCTTTACTTTTTTCTTCATAGAACATTAGGTGTTGGTATGAACATATGTACTACAAAAGAAAACATGGCATTAACACCAAATGTCACCTGTCCGTCCTTTAAAACTACTACTTTGTGTGTCTCTGTGGAATTTCCCTTCAAATTCTTGGAAACTATAACAACGTTTCCGTAGGAACGATGATGTTAGTTTCACGCCAGCGTAGATATCCACGAGTGAAAATTCGTTCGCTGTGAACGGATATCATAGTCTGGTTATTCTGATACCAGTATCTTGTTTTATGAAGACTACATAATTGCATCGCGATGCTAAATAATCAATGCTGGCGGTAGTCTTCTTGTTTTGCGACCGAAGACAGTTCCATGCTGGACAATGCCGCCATTTGTCAGTAACCCGGGGTTGACCCCTGACCAATCAGGTGCCACCAAAACACAGGCTAGCAGGTGGGGCCTTTGGCATCGTAAACACGAGGTCGTTCGACATTTAGTCATTACAAATACAGGTGGCAGGGCCTAGTTGGCGGGAAAACACGGGGATATCTCAAAAACAGATGTCTCCACCAATTTGTATTAAAAATAAACTGCTTGCCAATGAAAAAAACATCACATTTGATGCAAAACCCACCTATCTGGTGACATGTCTGTTATCAATGACAACCAGGAAGCATTATGTATTTTTTTGTAAAGTGCAATAATTACGAAGCTATAACTTGGCGTGCAAGCTGGCCTTACATGTGTGCCAAATTGCATGGGATTGTTTTACGATCGCTGAAGGGGTTGTGTCAAAAATACACTAAGTTTTGTCTGTCTTTCAACATTGTTGTAACATTTTTATGAAGCTGTAGCATGCTTAATATGCATTTGTTCCTAAAACAAACCCGAACGAATGTCAATAATCTATATGTGTGCTTACAAACATGCACTTTTTTCAGTGTATTTCTCAAAATGAAATAAAATGCCATTTTGAGGTGATTTTTGACATATTTTTAATTATCTTTAAAAGCATGAACATTTCATTAAACAACCCAGAAACGTAATTCTTTTCGGACTAGAGTACTGCCTGATGTCTTAGGCACACTCTGAGAATTTTTTTTTAGTTTATCTTCAAAACCTTTAGTAGAAATGATTAGTTTAAAACAAGCATGTCTTGGCCATCGGAACCACCTTAAGGGTGGGAGTGTCACAGAAATGTAAAAACCCATGGGGTAGGATCATGCACCTTCTGTTTCCAAAACATGTCATTGTGTGACAGTCTGTTTGGGGAACATTGTACCCTGCTCCCTACAAATGTGAACTATGCCATCCAATGTGGTTATAGAGTATGACTTCTTCACCGTCTGTGAATGACACCAGCCAATGTTTGGCAAGGTTTACGATCACATAACTCGGCTAATAATTCAGAAATGTGTGCGTAAGCCAACCATGATATTGCTTCTACGGCTCAATGAAAACATCCATCATCAAAAACAAAATCTATTCTATGTCAATGTCTGTATGCCGTTACTTGTTCAACAACAGTGTCATGTCTATTGACGCTAACAATCACCAGTGACGTATACATATCTAGTGACGCATCGATTAATTTACATACACAGTGTTATTCTGAAATAATTATATTGTGAAACTTCCACTATTAGTATTATACTTACTAATACTGTATTACTCAGTAGTATAGCTTAAATCACTTCTGTTAAATTTGACTAATATAAATACTAACAACTGTATATATGTTATTACAATGAGTCGACTAGGAAACGATGCAATAGGGGTATACAAATACATAAGATAATTCTTCAGTATACCCCTTTTACTAACACTAAACTGTTTGTGTTACTATAATCTGTATTAGCTGTGTTAGAAAATAAACATATTGATGATGATGATGATGATGACTGCAGTGATGTTTCTAATGACACCAGTAATGACGTTCCTCCATTGAAACCAGTATTTGATAGATATCAGTGAGTCATCTTCCAAGTCATTTACTTAATGCGTTGATGTCTTTAATTCATTGCTTCTACCTTTGTGGCCACCGATTTTCTTTCATTGATGATCGTTAAGCGGTTAAGTATCTGCATATTTTAATCCGCTATAATACATGGCCGTGTAATGTGCCCTAAAACAGGCACTTCATCTCAACCCAGAAAACATCAAGTCAATTCTAATGACTGCCTGGTCCTTGAAACTGGCTTCAGGTCAAATGATCTGTATTTTAGTACGCCGATTGTATATAGTTGACTTTGCCTGTCTAATTAATTCCTGTATTTGGTGTACTTTATGGAATACTCATGAAATACTTGTCTTTTAGGTATTTGACTTGCTTGAAAAAACACATTTTAGGATCTTAAATTTTGGTAAATGCAAACCTACCTGTCTTCTTCATTATTTACTACAATAATTTCTTCAGATACGCAACATTTTTATACTGACTTAGGGTATTTGAATTGAACTTTGCATATTTGAAATTTTAACAGAGTTCAATTCTGTTTTTCAACTTGACAATTTAAAATGCAGCGTACTTGTAATTTTAAAACGTAACCTATTTAACCCGAAAGTGTGCCTTGAAAGCATGTAACAATGACGCTAACCTGTCAGTACAGCCCCCCATCCCCCCCCCAGGCTGTGTGTATGTAGCATGCAGTGCGGTGTTTCTCTCGAGACATGTTGTTCCCCCACTGTTTCGGAAGAGTGGAGGAACAACACGTGGGAAGAGTCTGTTCCCACGTCATCTGCGCTACCGGAGGAATGCGATTTCGCAGTAAAACCCAGTGCCCCCAACCTACAAGAAAACATGCCGTAAACCCCCCTCCCATTCCTGACAACAATCGGTCGGTCCTACATGAGACTGAACATTTGCCATAGGTTTCAAAAGATTGGGAACATTCTACCAAGATGTGAATATTTTTTATTGTACCAAAGTTCCGGAAAGATCGGGAAAATCCTGTAATATTGCGCTGTACACAAAAAGTGGGAAAACCTACCTGGTTGTGAACACAAGTCCTGAATTATTTCAATAGAGTGCATATTTTTTTTCTATAGACTGGAAAGACCACATCACAAGTAATTTGTTTAACCGACTAAAAAGAGTGGGAAAATCCTGGATGTTACATACACATAGCGTGAACACTGCTCTCTCTTTCTCCCAGAAATCTATGGTAGGACTGACACCAACACCATCTGGTTCTCCACTTTTTCCCTTTCCCATGTGGATGGGGGAAACAGGGGAAAACAAATCCTACCTGGATATGAATATTCGGTGTAGAGGCTGGGTGGCCCTCCAGGTTTGGGTGAGGGATACCGGGCCGAATCCTGGTTGAACTCCTCTTGATTTGGTGAGTAGACCTGAAGTAGACAGAAACAAAACGTCACGACATTAATTATAATCGAGGTATCGTATATTTTAAGCCACTCGTAGACCCTTTGCGTCCCTAGTGCCAAACGTTCATGAGTTCATCTATGACCGCTTACAGGAACCACATCACATCTATTTGTCTCATTTATATGGGTTAAGGGTTTGAGCCAGCAAAACATTATCCATTTTCAACAATAAACTACATTAAAATTTATAAATGCATAAATAATCAATTAATCTACCAAATGAACTAAAATTAGTCTTTCTTTTGCGCTATTTATTAACACATATTGACCGGGCCTTACTTGGTGCCTGTGTATGCGGACGGCCCGGCCTGGTCCAGGGTCCACTCAGACAGTGTTCCGGTGGAGTCAGGGACCAGACTTAGTGAGAACACGCTCTATTCAGATAGCATGGCCAACTACAGACTAGCAGATGTTTCCAGCCATGTAAATCAAGAGTGCATTTGAAATGCACTAATTCGCCGTTGCATAACCCACAAGAGGAAAAGTGGAATATAATTTCCTTGACTTTCACAACTGTACTTCGGGAGTGTGTAGAAATAATTCTTTTTAATATAACAGTAATTCACCATAACACACCAGCATTTACTTGAACTGTTTCGAAAAGAACTTTTACACAAATTAAAACATTCAAACTTTCTTCTCACAGCAATAGATGGTTCTAAATGAACTTGGCATATGCCTTCAAAGAGGGCGAAAAAAGATATATCAAAGCGGTACACTGTCTTGTTGATTTGTAATGGGTCTTCTTTAATGATAACGCCAGTAAGTAGTTCCTGTCTCAGCCAGTCACAGGCACACATCCCACATCTCTTTCTAGATATGCAGTAAAGAAACTGACCCACTGATTCTGTCTACACAACCATAATTGCTGCAGCAGCTGGACCTGTCAATCAAACTTAACCCCCTAACCACCATTGTCTACACTCTCCAGCATTGACCAAGTCTGCACGGATTACTGGAGCGTTTCCTTTTTACCCGGCGCTGTCATCTAACTTATGGATTTTGCACGTTTTTTCCTGTGGTGTGGACAGCTATACTTTATTAGTAAACGTGGCTTCCTATCAGTGCAGTTCCTTGGTAATACTACAGGCTATCTTTGCTTCTAATATTGATTCCTATGTTTTTAATAATATCAGTTTTACCTAATGTTTAATAGTTAGCTACAGTTTACAATACAAAGGTTTCCATCTGCTTTGAGATAAGTTTTGGCTCCTTTTTAATGTAAACTTCAACAACAATGACAAAACATGTCTTTGCTTATTTCTGGGTCTGCTACAATCACCTTTAATCAATCGTCTTCAACTTAGGTATATCCTCATCGACATGGGTCTTTCACTTTCAAGTTGAGTCTATCACCATTACTTTGGGACTATCACCACAAATTTCTATCTATTGCTATCAAATAGGACCTATCAGAGTCAACTTGGGTCCATCACCATCTAATCAGGTCCATCACCATCTAATCAGGTCCATCACCATCTAATCAGGTCCATCACCCGTGAATTTCTTTCACTTACAATAATTGTCATATCCAAAATGGTGGAAATGCTTCCCTAATCCAGCCAGGGATACTCTCTTCCGCACTGTGGATGGAACAAGGATACAAACTTGCCTCTTTTCCACCAGCGATTCCGTCCCAGTTCCTTTGGTCAAGTTAGTATTTTCATATCCAAGTTTATTTATCCACTTGATAAACTAACAATGAGATGACTAAAACCACCTCAAATTATGTCATTATTGTGAGAAGTCTGACACACACCCTCTTGTCGACTTGCTGTTTATCATTTTATGTTGTACAGCATCTGTGACAATTAAATAGGAATCGATTAATTCAAGCATACATGGAGGCTAGTTCATAAACTGTATCAACTATAAATTACTATAAATTGTTGCATTACAAAACCACCAAGAGCACAAGGCACAGTATACTAGCAGATAAATATAATACAACATTACTGCTATTTTCGGTGCATCCGTCTCATAAACAAATTATTTTAGACTTCACAGACAATCTGTAATTCCGTTTAGTGGAGCTCACCCGAAGAAAATATGATTTAAAATGCAGAAACAAAAGGCAAAGATTGATGGGCAGAGTTTATTAAATGCTCGATAGTGGATTCCGACGGGAAAAGGTTAATGGCTTAGTTTAACAGACAAACGACATTAATTCCTACTGAGTGGAGATTGATCGATAAAATTGTATCCCAACAGTAAAACCGTACAGGCTGATGAGCAGTTTTCAAACTGGCTCTGGTCCATTTGTTGGTGCAAAATCAATCTTCCTTCTCCACAGTTCCTGGCAGTTCCGCCATTAGCTAGCCAAAAAACATCATAAATTAACAATTCCAACCAGCACTTTTGTCATAACGATATTCACCCTGATCAAAGGCAATGACATTTTAGAACTATTTTATGTAGAACCTCCCTCCTCTATTATGGGGAAGATGAACATTAGAAACCCCAATTAGGGAGGGCAGGAAAGCTGGCCAGTAGCCTGTGGAACCCTATGGGGACTTCCTAGCCTAAGGCAGAGCCAGACAGATGTCACTAATTATCCAGCTTATCTAAAACACTTGGGCTCCATTGCAGATTAACTCTATCTTATTTCACTTTGATCAGAGCCTGTGTATTTCATCTGGTTTAATAACACAAAACTGTCCTCTCTGCTACTAAGTCAACATAACCAAGGTGGAGGAAAACATTCTCAAGATTAGCAAACAACCAAATCCTATTAAATCTGCTTTGTTTTTTACCAAAGCAGACCAATTTCAGTACCAAGGGCAAATGTTTTAGAGACTATTTTATAAAACACAGTTTATTCACCCGATTATTTGGTAACGCGTCTATCGTAGTATCAACAATCAAATAATATCGCATTACCAAATCATAAAAGATGTTCTCAGTATGTTAAACATGCCATGCCAGGAATTTCCAATGGTGATTCACAAAAATATCAACCAACTTAACTTTAATTTCCAGAAGATTTGCCATCTACCGGGGAACATTGATTTCTGGTGACGACCTGGTAATAATTAATTCCGCAACTCGCAGTGGCCCGTAAAACTAATCCCGTTAACTGCCCGTCGATTGGAAATTTTATTTGCCGATGCCGCGCAAAGCTGTTATTTCAATTTAACAGTTGTGGGCATCCGATATCTACCTACGTTAGAAAACCTTCAATCACTATCAACGAGAAAGTACAACAGAGAGCTGGCAACACTAGCAGGAAGGGAACCAGCCTCCCCCGCTAAACCCGGGATCTTGCACAGCTGCTGAGGGGAGCAAAAACAAGGTATTCCTCCGAGGGAGGGAGGAAGTCACCCGTACAAAGGACCGTAGAAACGGGAACATACACACACACGCGCTACTTACTGCCCCTAGTTTGCCCGGCATGTACACCAAGTGCCGGTAGTAGGGATAGGTCGTACAGAACATTGCCTGTTTGCGCGCGTCCAATGTATCCATGTGCGCGTCCAACGTATCCATGTGCGTAGTATTCCAACGGATGGCAGCAATGCCAACTGATGGACGGACTCTTACTCCATTCCTGCACTAAACCATTGGTCGTCTCCTGTTTCCTTCAGCCCAGGTTCTGCCCGACTATGAAGGATGCAAGCACTGAGGAGACTGCCTTATGCACTGCAGCTGTGCTGTCAGCACTGTGCTAGCAACAGCACAGCAACCCATCCACCCTGTCAGCCACTATCCAGCTCAGTGTGGCTCTCCTGCTGGACCGGTCCACTGGGGCCAGGCAGGGGTAACAGGTGGCATGGGCAGGGTAAACAAAGCCACTTCAGTGCAGGCAGGCTGCAGAGGTGTGTCTTGTGTTGGATCAGAGTTGGGGGTAAAGCAAGAGGGGGGGGGGGTAAACAGTAGGGGGAGGGGGACAGAGGGGGAGAAGAAAGCACATCCAGTATCTTTATTGATGTGTTGTTCCCCATAGATTTCCCCAGTATATCACTCCATTGTTCCCATTGGATCAAACCCAGCAGGGCTTTATCTGAAGCACCAGGAAAGCATCACTGAGACAAGATGAAACAGAGTTATCAGTGTCTATCTGACATCTCTAGCCAGGAAGTCATCATTTCACAATAGTACCATTGTTTCCTGAAAGCCACCCCCAATGACAGGGTGACAATGAGACAGAACACACTATCCTCAACCCCACAACCAAGAAAGGACATGTATGTACATATTAACATACACCCCACCCTAAACTGGACTACTCCACACATTCTACCTTAACTTTGACATCGCTGACATTAGTGCACCTTAGATATAGTCACCTACCTGGGTAGTTCCTTGGAATGACACACCACTATAAACATTTCCCTTCTAAACACATCCTCTATATCTTAATCACCAACATCAGATTCTAATCAGTGCCACATGGTTGATATCAATGTATGAAGACAGCAACAGTCACCATATCTAATCACCCGATCATGATTTGCACAATTGAAAACACAAGTTATGAGTTGAGGTGGGCGAACAGCTGACTGGAACTATTTTACTCTCTCACCAAATCAGTTTACCTTCAATAACGGCAAATCAGACCTACAGCATTATTTTGGTTGAAATCCATATTTTGGTACAGAATTCATATGTTTCATCAATTACCTTAACGACTGTGTATTCAAATGTCTAAAGATAATGTAATTCTGTTTCCCAAAATGATTTTTGGGGGTAGATTTTAGGGTGTCCAAAAGATACAGCGTATGAATACATAGTCATTACGGTAATTGCACAATGTGTGTCAAGATTCCAAAGAACTGCCACTCTCTATCAGGCTAAGAAATATTCCTACGTCAAACTAAAATCTGCTACGTTTTACCTAAGACTGTTCTTCGACTGGTCAATATACGTACATGTAAATTTTGTTATGCTGTTATAATGAACATAATAAAAATTTTAATTTATCACAATTTTCTCTTTGAAACAAATCTGTATAAAAATTAAATATAGTTATCGTATCCCCAAAGCAGTATTGCAAACGAGAAATCCATGTGCGGCAAGTTTGCGTGATGTTTTTGGGGTTACGTCCTTGGTAGTTCTTCCGGTTCCTATTGACACACTCGAGTTGTCGCCACAGGAAGCTAGTAAATAACCCGCTTACATGGCAGCCAGTTTCAAAGCCTTCATGTCGTTTGCCACGAGAACGAATATAGAACGAATGAATAAGTTGCTCAAATCTCCACTGCTACATAAAAGGCTTCGCTAATGCCTCATTTTGCCAGCAGAATCTTCCCAGGATATCTAACAGGAGCAACTTGGAGGGAACTTATCACAGAAGGATGGCTTAAATTGGGGCAAGATGAAAGGGAGGAAGATGGGAAGATGAAAGGTGGCACCCAACTGGCTGTAGCCATCAGTCATTCCCAGTGGCCCCAGTAGCACCAAGACCTTCCCAGTCCCAGGGAAACAGGATCTGCCCTGCTTTGGAGTAAAAACCCACCTCCACTGTAGCACCACTGTGAAGGTCCCTTGGGAGGGGAAAGTTTTATCCACCCAGGGGAAGGCTTCTCTGGGAAGTGGGAAGTGAGTGTGAATTAACAGAAGAGGCACCCTGGCTACCTTCTGACATCCCAGATGATAGCATGGGCTTAATCAGGGCCCAATATCAGGGAGAACATAATTATACATCCCTATTACTTTGCATGATTCTACATAAAGTCCTCCGCTACTAAGGGGGTTGCAAACCGCTCTTGGCCTCTGCAACACACACACAATGCGCAGGCACAGGTAAGTATTACGTCAATACTCTGACAGCCATGTAACCTACACCAGAGGCAAGGGAACAACGTTTTTCTGGGTCTTCTTTTTTCTCTCGCCACTGCAGACAGAGAGTCTTGACGAGGGCCAGCTGGCGAGCATGTAGTGGGCTTGTAGTGGGCATGTTGCCCCTGCCACCCGCTATCTAGGCTGCTGACTGAAACCCATGCCAACTCTGAGCACTTGCTGGGCTCACAGACATGTGCCAGCTACAGATGCTCAGTAGTGTCAGTGACACCCACAGTGACAGATTAATGTCAGTGGGTCACTAGTCCATACCATTGTCAGTTCATGTGCTAAGACACTAGTAGTGACCCACAGGCATTGAACCAAAGTGAGCAACCAAATGTCACTCTGACGTCAGTAACAAACTATCAATATTTATCATGGGTAATAGGATTAACATGAACTCATGACACCAAAATTAATGATGGTGACATCACAACTGACAATGACATCACTGATGTCAACGACATCAATTTTTAGGAATAATGACACTGATTTCAACACCAACAACAGTGACACTGACATAAATGACAATGGCATCAACACTGACACCAATGACAGACTGATGACACTGCCATCAATATTGACATCAAAGACAACAACAACAGACATCAACAACACAGACATTAACAAATCAACCAGATGCCATCAACACAACCATCACTGATGACAAGCAGATGTCTGACCAGAGACATGTCAGTCTGACTAAGACATCAGGACATTGACACAAATCTGGAGGCAATAAGACTATTCCTGGAGTAAGAGACAGTGCGCCAACATCAAAATACACAACCCCATACTGTCATTCATCGCCTGCCTGCCTCCGAATCATGACTGCAGACTGGCTGACTGACTCTACTCCAGTCTGTTTTATTTGATTACTTGAATAACTACCATCTGGGTGAATTTAAATGCTACACCACAAGTCTGTGGTGCCTGCCGACACATTTAGGGGTGACAGTGTTTACTTTATATGTTTCAAAGTTCCGTTGCGACTAGCCTACCGGAAGGACAACTACACCTACTTGACAGACAACTATCAGAGCCGTAAACTAGCTTAGAAAAACATATCATCTGGTAATCGCAAACAGGCATTCAGACATTTTTATTCCGAATGAAATGACACCATTCAAAGTTGTTGTGCATTGTGTGTGGTTTTGACACAAGGTGGCTAACTGATTTAGCATGAATATTATAAATATAGTTATAATGCAGGATGAAATGTTTTTGTTCTTCTAATGCTGTTTCTTCACAGATACCTGAAGACTCAAACTGTTCTCGGGATGACAAAAATATCGAATAAAGCATTTAACACACATCTATTTAATTGATAAAAGGCAAATACCAGATACATTTTCAACAATTGTTTTTTGCAATGATACCGCGTTATACTACAATGATTGGATCTTTTAATAAATAAAACAGTATATTGAAAAAACATGTTTAATGCTAGAAGTTCCCAAGGCAGAATGAAGACATTGCTATAGGTTGCCGGACATCAGGAGAGTGATATATGACGTACATTACCCCTCACACACCAGACTGGCCCCACATAGATGCACATACAGCCAGTGAAATTCTTAACATATTATGTACAATGGATTATTAGTTTATAAAATGAAAACATGCCTGAATATTGCAACTATTAAAGTGGAAAAAATTACAGTGGGACAACAGTTTATTTTAGACAATTTAAGATGCTCTACGTTTTTGTAATCCTCAGTAATCAAATAAAATAAAATCGTGACATTTATATTGCGCCGTTCCAACAATCGTTGCTCACGGCGCTGTACAGAATGTTCGGGAAAACAGATAAGTTTTAAGGTTTGATTTAAAATCAGTGTTTGTCATTCTTGTTGCAGTCAGCTTTTTGGGCAGCAAGTTCCATAGTGTTGGGGCTGCCACGCAAAAGGATCTATCACCCCAGCGACGCGATGCACGTGGTACACATAAATGATTGTGTTCACTGCAGCGCAACAATCGAGTTGGCTGACGTCTGTTCAAACATTTGGTGATATACTGTGGTGCACAGCCAGTCAGTGCTCGGTGCGTGAGTAGAAGTATCTTATACTCTACTCTAACTGCTATTGGCAGCCAGTGCAGCTTCATCAATAGAGGTGTGACATGACAGAACTTCCTGGCGCCGTCGACAAGGCGGGCCGCCCAGTTCTGTACTCTCTGCAACCGTTCTAGTTGTTTCACAGGCAGTCGGTGGAGTAATGCGTTGCCTACGTCAAGTCTGCTGGTAACAAACGCATGTATGACTTGTTCCGTCGCTGCAGGCATTAGTAATGTGGCATGCTGTGTTAAAAACATCATTTACAACGATATTTGTATTTTAAAGTTAGTTATGTTTTACACATTTTTACTATTAAATTTTATTGTAAATTTACTTTAAACTTTAACTTATATTTTAAACTATTTACGTGCGTTATGTATATTTGTATGTGTGTTTTTAACCTAAATAAAAGTATCCCTATAAGATAAATTAAACACCAAAATAAATGTTGACAATAAATTTGGAACCTAAAAATAAACATTTACATGTAAAATATATGGATGAGACTGATCTGTGAGTAGGTTTAATTCATCACTCCCCAGTTCTGATACAAACTTGTCTGTTTCACATCACTTTCTGAGATATAAACACAATACTTATATAAATGCCCTTCCTTGGGCTGTTCCCTATCAGCCTTTGGGAAGCTCTCTCTTCCCCTTCCCTGGTTGTGCCTCCCCATATCAAAGCCCAGTAACCCCTCCACCCCACATCTGTTTCCCATTAAGCACTCCTGTCTGATTGCAGGGGTAGGGACTCTGGGGAGGAAGCTGACTATTTCCCAGGGGGTGCATCACTGGGCTAGGGAAGCTCCCATTACCAGCTCCAACATTTCTGCCCCAGTAACACCAGGCCACAGAGAGGGGCACATAGTGCTTGTAGGTCACACACAGGGTGGCATAATGTGTATGTATGTATGACAGACAGTTGTGTTTATTTCCCAAAGAGCACAAGTAAAATAAACTGCATTAGCTTTGCTACATCTGCAGGGGCATTAGCATTAAAACTACAAGATTAGTGGTGGATTAGTAAACACCCAGCCCTGGTGGCATATTAGGGAAGTCTGTGAAACACATCAATTCATCATCCCAGAAGCATAATATTCTCTCAGAGAAATGAAACAAAACATTAAAAGACATATCCACTCTAGTTATACCTTCGACTATTTCTGTACTGTCGCATGAAGAATACTTTATGTTAACCGGGTAATAAAATACCTCATTACTACAAAAAGAAAGTAAGAAGGAAAAGAATGTCACTGGTATATATAAGTTAAGAAATACAACTTTCAAAGCACAATGACACGAAGCGCCATGTGACTTGTCCTAAAAGAAGAACTTGGAACTGGGGGACTTGGAACTGGGGGACTTGAGCCTGGGGTTATAAATCAAGAAATGCCCCCTCCCCCAAAGGTGACATCCTGTTCCTGCTCAGTCAACACCCCAGTATTTATGTCCGCTGTAAATAACCTCTGCCCTTTGAGGAATCACCATTTATTTGGGCCATCTTTAGCCTGCTGTTTTAATTTTTCTGCATTTATTTGAGATTGTACGAGTCCTAAAAATCTTCTACATTTCCTCAGGGTGTCACAGCATGCCAAACTATATTTATTTCCTACCGTGATTGTCAATAAAGATGGCAAATGTGGAACAAAATGAAATGGACTTGATTTACAGGAATGTTATGATCTGTATTATTGATTCCACGACAATCGGCGCATTTTAAACTTAAATTACAATACACATTTTTCCTATTCTACTGTAAACTATATATTTTCTCCTTAAATCCCATGCACTGGATTCTAGGAACTTCCAGTATGGCAAAGAAATGTCTAGGCACTTATTACTAAAAAATAAGTAAATATGTAAATATACTAGGTATATGACCAGAATATTGCGTCACTTTTTACATCTAGGCATTACCAAGCATGCTAACTGGGTTTGATGTTTTATAAATAACGTAGATTATTTTAGGGGCATATTATTTATGGCAGAGTAACAGGACCACTGGTATCTATAAGAAACCAAATATTGCCAGGAAACACTACAATAGCTACAAGTCTCACTCTAAATAAATAAGCAACATGTAACATTTACGATGGAATGCTCGCTTCCTCAAATGTTATTCAAGCCAGAGTAGAGTCAATACATCATTGCCGTGGCAACGAGGCCCGGAAATATTTCCTGGTATTTCTAGGAATGATGAACTGCTGTCATCCCCAGTAAGCAAGACCGAACCAGCCCGGATTCCTGGTACATCAAAAGTAACCCAATCGCATGCATACACTCTACTGAACAGTGGTTTATGTGGCAGTGAAACTTGAAACTAGCTTCTAGTCAAACAAAAGCTTTGCCCTAACGTTGTTAGATTGCCACCACAAAAAGGAGACGTTTTCAGTCACATTTCCAGCACAGATTACATGTAACCATAGCGATAAATTTTCTGATTGCGTTACAATTAATTATTCAGTACACTGTGATGCAACAGACATCAAATTGATTTATTTAAATTAAACACTTCGATGCGGTCTGAAAAAAATTCAATTATTGATTTTACTACTTTACTTTTCAGAGTTTGTAATCGTGTCTATTTTTGTTTTGCAATTATCTGTTCAACACCACACTGCAGGCAACAAATGGCACAGCTCAGGGCATTGAATATTTTTATTTCAATCTAATCAATGTAAGTTTTAAGAAAACACTTTCCACACTTTCCTTTGTGACTTACATATTACTGGTGATAAACATTTATTACAATTTCTCCAGGGTATATATGTATAGTTCAGTGTGCCTAGTTCACATTCCCGTCCATATTGTATCGTTCACCTCAGAACTGACAAGACGTAATATCTTATGAATGAAGCTGGAATCTCTGCCAAAGTCATACATAGTCCATTCCTGTGCTGTTTACAGCAACCCAGCCTAGAAACCAGGACGAGATAAAGAACTAGGAGTCAGCCCAGGCATCCAGGCAGTGGGTATTTACAGAATTGCAGTAATTAGCAGCATGGGCCTTCTCTGGGGGAAGTCTTTCTGAACGGCCAAATGAACCACAGGATTTCTCATCCAGCATTCCAGTTCATGCCTCTGCTTTCATCTCCCACTTCCAACACATCCAGTAAATGATATCCTGGCAGGGAGTAGGGAGCACAAGCTGCAATGAAACACCAGCCTTGAGAGCTCCTGGCGTCCCAGAGAGCTCTTGACACCCTGAGCTCCTGGAATCCCTGTTGAACAGCATTTACTTGCAATAAAACAGCTGTGGAAGATGGCAGATGTACAGACAAGGTGCCAAAGTCACACTCCTAACAGTGGTTCAATGGCACTTACAGAGTGCACATAGTGGCACATAATGTGCCACACAGATACGTGTGCATGTATCATTGTACGTTCGAGGTTACACATACAGTATTCTAGATATACCAATATACAACTTCAGAAATGCATTACCTCAGTGCAGATTTGAAATAAATCGGTACGGTAGAATACACCAGCATTCTGTAATGTGCCTGTCCTACTTTGGTGACTGCAGTCATTAAAACAATGTTCATAGTTAACGTAAGATAAAATACAACCAATATCAGGCCATTGTTTCAATGCAATAAACACAAGCTGCTGCAAGCATCAAATGTTAGTCCACATGATATATTGTGAAATATTTCAGCCATATGTCCTATTGCAGAGGACACATTTGTGTTAATAGGAGCCACGGACCCTTTAAAAAAAATTAAATTTTACTATATTGTTTTTAATTAATCAGTATGAGTTTTGTTTAATTATAATTATAGTTGAAGTGTATAATATAGTAATACACTTGTATAATACACAATATATAATTTAATTTGGGGTCAAATAAACATTTTGTTCTTGTAGATTTGAACTAATTATTATTATTGTGCAGCCACCGCACCAACAAAGTTGGTTGTAGGTATATTTTAAACATCTTTGATTACCATTTATACAGTTCACTCTTATAATAGTTTAACTATATTTCTTTAATATATGTATGCTGCGTAGATTTTGTTAACTATGTAAACCTGAGGAGACTGTGGGAAGGGGTGTGTGGGAAGGGGTATGTGGGAAGGGGTGTATGGGAAGGGGTGTGTGGGAAGGGGGGGTGTGGGAAAGGGTGTGTGGGAAGGGGTGTGTGGAAAGGGATGTGTGGAAATGGGTATGTGGGAAGGGTGTGGGGGGGGGAAGGGTGTTGTGGTGGGGTGCTGTGGGAAGAGGGATGTGGGAATTGACTGGGAGAGAGCTGGAGGGAGAGTACTGATGGAAGGGTCTGTGGGAAGGGGCAGAGGAAGAACTAGGGAGAGGTTATGGAAGGATGCTGCAATGGGGTCTATGGCATCCATCCTGCGCCTAAGTACACCATCTGGCCCCAATACCTCAGCCACCACTGGACCATCTGTGTTTACTACACCACATTGTTGGCCCACATGCCACTGTGAGGCGGGATTCCCTCCATACAGGCTGCCAGGAGTGGGGGAGACAGAGGAATCCCTGCCTGTCTCTGGCTGACTGGAGGCAGGTGGTTGTGACAGCCACATACAGTCTAACACACACCAGATGGTGGACTACCACAGTTGACAGCCAGCACTGCAGCACTATGTTCCCTGTACATGGCAAGGTGCTTCACTGCGGAGTTGGAACAGTTTATCCAGATGAGATATTGCGAACGTGACCAAGCTGCAGTGGTCTTTGATCTGTGGTTCAACACAGAGGACAAGGATACAACAGGACGAAGACAGGAAGTGCAAGGATCATGGAGGACATGTGACCTACACTGGGGAAGATGTCGACAGAGAGCGCCATGTTACACACAGGTACGTCATACTGGTGACATGTTATAATGGTGACACATCAAACTGGTGACATGCCATACTAATATATCATACTGGTGACACGTCATACCGTTGACAGTCATTCCACAGGATAGATTGCTAAAATTTCAGTCAAAAGCTGTACAGGCCAAACATAAATATTCATCACTAAATCAGAACAGACTGGACACTATGACAACGACAGTGTAAGAATGCTTTCTTTCCACACTCATCCTAACATTGGCAGAATGACTTCCAGGCATGCCAGTCACTGACACAGACATTACTCATGTTCCTGGTGAAGATCATCATCCTGACACACACACAGACATTTCTAGAAAACCTGCCAATTATTTTTAGTCGTGCATGGGTTTCCAGGACCATGACTGGCAGGCTGTGGAGCAGAACATGACTCCGCCACAGTAAGGTGCAGCAGAGTGGAACAACATCTGTCCCCTGCATCAACTCCTCACATCTGGAGCTCATCAGTCGCACTACAGGTAACACAGATACTGACAGGCAAGTCACCCTTGCAAGTCACCCTCACAAGTCACCCTCGCAATTCACCCTCACAAGTCACTCTCACAAGTCACGTGATCAAGTTATCCTCTCAAATCACCCACAAGTCAAGTACAACTCAAGTTACCAGCCGAGCCATCCTCTCATTGCCTATGAAAGTCACCGTTTCAAGTCACCCACAACTTACCTACACAAGCCATAAACACAAGATACACATGCATGTCACCCGATCAAGTCACCTACTCATGTTACATAAATCACATACCCAAGTCACCTCCTCAAGTCACCCACTTAAATCACCTGTTCTAGTCCCCATTCAGCCACCTGCTTAAGTCGTCCACTTATATCACCTGTTCAAGTCCACATTCAAGTTACCCGCCCAAGTCACCCACTCAAATCACTGGTCAAGTCACCCAGACATCACCTCAACTACACAGACTATTGCTATCAGGCCAGATGAGAAAGTATCCATATTGCCAGTCAGTACACAATGCCCAGGGTCCTGGTGGAGGGGTTGTTTCTGTGAATGGGGCTGTGAATAGTGATAAGGAGACAGCACCTGGCTCCATGGTGGGCGGATGTAGTAAAACATTGGTATGTTTTCCCCCCTCCCTCCAGTCCAGATGCTCCCTGTAACTGCCTCCTCCCACTCACTGCCACTCCAAGGCATGTTTACTGGAGCTACTGGGTCAGTCACAGCCCACTCTCCCCTCTCTTCCCAGCCTCTTCCCTGTGACAGCCCACTCTCCCCTCTCTTCCCAGCCTCTTCCCTGTGACAGCCCACTCTCCCCTCTCTTCCCAGCCTCTTCCCTGTGACAGCCCACTCTCCCCTCTCTTCCCAGCCCCTTCCCTGTGACAGCCCACTCTCCCCTCTCTTCCCAGTCTCTTCCCTGTGACAGCCCACCCTCCCCTCTCTTCCCAGCCTCTTCCCTGTGACAGCCCACTCTCCCCTCTCTTCCCAGCCTCTTCCCTGTGACAGCCTACTCTCCCCTCTCTTCCCAGCCTCTTCCCTGTGACAGCCCACTCTCCCCTTTCTTCCCAGCCTCTTCCCTGTGACAGCCCACTCTCCCCTCTCTTCCTAGCCTCTTCCCCGTGACAGCCCACTCTCCCCTCTCTTCCTAGCCTCTTCCCTTGGTCATCCCACTCCCCCCCTCTCTCTCTCATCCCAGAGCCCAGGTCGCCACTGACTTATCACAGACGAGCATCAGGGAAATCACCCTTCCATCTCCTTATATACATACATACATCAACAGGGAAGAAATGTCCACCCCAGAGTGGAACAGAACAAAGGGTGGGGGAGGGGGGGTTAAGGATGAATTGATGGGGGCAAATGTCATGCCCTGCTAGGGTTCCCCTGGACAGCTTTCACCCCCTCACTTGGCTAACATAACCCAGACACACTTAACCAGATAACCCTCAACCCCCAAAAGATGTAACCCTAAACTATTAGTCCAGCAGACAGCATTAATGACAGAGATAAGTGCTGAGACAAAGCTGCACAATATACTCATTCTAGACTAGACTTCTAACTGATAACACCACTAATTAGCTCTTCCATTAATTACAGGGCTGTGGTAACCCCACACTAAGTAACCCTTCAAACAACCCACCTTCTCCCTTCCTATCTCAGCCAACAGGAGGGCATCTTCAAAGAAGATTGACAGGGAAGACTGTTTCTACTCCCAATGGAACTGCAGAGGAATGCTTCAGTGCTGAGAGGGTGGTTTATTTATAATATTTACATAAAAATTGGTGATTCTAAACTGAACCTAGGCAATAGATTGAATACATTCCTTTGGAAACAGATGTCCAAAATGTTGAAGCTTATCTGACTTCCTAGACAAACAGATTAGACAAAGTTAACATAAACTGCATCTTCTAGTTCCTCCTAAGTTCCGTGGTCCTCTCATCAATTAATCTGGTAATTCCCAAGTCCAAATTTAAATCACACAACATTAAATACGACTACCTAGATTATACTCCTTATGCACAGGTAATATTATTAGACAATCTAACTTTACCAACACAGGTTTACTCATTGTAAATGCTGCCACAAACAACCAGATGCTGCTCCCACATCAGGCTCTTGATCACAAATGCTAAACCGATGTGTACACTTGGGCGCGTCACAAAATGGATAGCCCAGAATTAGATCGCGGTTACAGGCCCCACGTTTCCTGCCTGCCGCAGTATCTACTTATGAGACAAGGAACTCGAAAATAAATCCAACCGTTTTTCCG
Organism: Paraescarpia echinospica; assembly: GCA_020002185.1. Lineage (NCBI taxonomy): Eukaryota > Metazoa > Annelida > Polychaeta > Sabellida > Siboglinidae > Paraescarpia > Paraescarpia echinospica. The sequence goes on from CM034532.1 coordinate 62,661,299, forward strand.
CGAGCTTTCCCAGAATGTCAATCCATACAACGCGCAAAAAAACGGTAGCGTTGAAGGATGCGCTTTTTGCGAAATGTTTTTCCCTGTGAAGTTATCACTCACGACATGGCTGTCAGCTGACAAAAGAGATGGCAATTAGTCACCCTACCTGTTGCTGAAACGTCTCGAGCGAAATATACGGCATATCACTCTCTATTCCCATGTCTACTCGCATAGTACAGATCTAGGTATGACTATGATAACGGTAGACCACCATGCGTACCGTCCAGTCCCTAAGTCACAAACAATACATACAGTCAACTGGTCAGTCACAGTGACAGGCCCGGGGGCTGGACATTTACTGGTCCAGTGCACAAGTCACCTTACAGCTGTCACCAGCACTGTCCTCCTTTGTCACCGCTTCGGTGTGTCCCTCCAGTTGTCAAATATCATCTAGTGCCTGCTGATGTCAATACTCTGCTTTGTATGATTCCAACACTCAGAACCCAAGTGTCTGCTACTTATTTACATTTTTTATTTTTGTTAACTTATTTATGTGTTAACTTATTTATATTTGTAATGCATATTTATATATATGATTTCGCTCCCCCAAATAAAAGAATGTTTATTCACAATCCCTGTACCAATTCTTACAACTACACAAGCTTAAAGAAATTCTGTATAAAAATGCTATTCTATATCACAAAACGAACAGGAAAACTATGGTCTATCATATTTTCCCAGCCATTACCACTGATGTGTCCACATGAAGCAGCTGCTGCCACAGTGTCAGCATTAGGAACTAAACTTGGGTAACTGCAGAAAACAATAACACCACTGACGACTTCATTGTCTTACATGTTTGGGTCCACAGACAAGAGACGGAGACACTGACAAATGGCTCCAGTCCCTCACACATGTCTCCCTCCGCCTGTAAATGTCATTTGGTTCTGACCCCCGACCTCTGTCTTGGAGCGGGAGTCGACCAGTCAACACAGTCCTTACTCATTGGCAAACTGTGCCAGGAAGCCACAGCAAGAAGTCACTGCCATTGACAGACGCTGTAAAACTTACAAACTCTAGACTGCCTTCCCGATGTTCCTCTCGTCTTCCCTGAAGGTGACAGACATTTTTTCTTGGTTTCCGCCATCACAAACTATAATTTAATGGTTGATTTATACAAGCTGACAGCGATGAAACAAAAACGGAGCAAAGAGGACGTAAACATCTACTTACTGGGCCAGCTTTCCGCCGCTTCGGCTCTGGTGTGAATTTACCTCCTCGACCTAAAAATATAGAACCAGTTCATACTTCTAACAACCATGACAAAATGACTAGGAACATACCAAGAGTTTTGATTCCACATTTTTACAAATAACAGTAATTTTATTTTATTTTATTTGCAAAATATGGAACAAAATAATCGGCATGATTTCTAACTACTTGGCTCTGTACCTTAGGTCACTTTTTAAATAATATATAATTATATATATAACTTACTGTAACTTTGCTGTTGACATATTGAACAAAATCACTGGAAGCCAACATAATTTTCCGGTATGTATTTTCATCAGTTATTACTGGTGTATTTAATTATTGATATATATCACAGACTATATTTCTGCAACTAATTCTGTTCGGATTCAGGGGAGCATGTGTCCAGTGTTTATGGTAAACAGTGCGGCCACATGTGGCGTCCAGCGTAGATGACTGCAGGTAAGACAACTAAGTAATCGCTGTTGTGTCACACTGACCACATGTTACCTGCCTCGAGCCATGGGCACATGGCGGGAACGACTGACTTGCTTACTTGCATGCCTGCCAGGCTCACCTTAGTGCTATTACACAAACCCTCTCGGCCCACCTGCCCCCATATGATAACCCTCTGGAAGACCGAGGATGCCCATTAGAAAAATCAATACATTTTATGCAATGTTATGATCTAATAGAAATGTTCTAAAATTAAAGGAAATAAAAACAAGGCATTAGCTAAAATCCGTTTTCCATGTGTACAGAAAGTTTAATATTGCATGTAACATTCGAGAACATTAAAAAAATACAGAAAAATACATTTGTAGCATAAATTCGATTTTAAACACGTCTGTGTAGCGATTCCCGCGGAAAATAAAAATTTAATGAGCTAGGCGATCACGTGGTATCTTAACGTCACACATGACTCACACTCGCAGCAGGCCAATCCTTTCTATGCATTCAGAGCATGTTTACATGGATAATGTTGGGGTCGAAATGAGCGTCAGAATGAGTTGTTATGCAATAATCCGATGTAATACAAACACTAGTCATCATAGAGGAACAAGCAGTTATCTTACGGTTCCACATGAATTCAATTTTATTCAAAACAATGAATGCGAATGAGCCTACAAGTCGACTAGGTTTCGCCGAGCTTGGCCCTGGGCTCATTTTCAGAATAATTATATCGAATGCAACCAACGGGAGATAATGTACACCAATATACATACATAGCAAACATATATCGTATCCAGCTACAGAAATTAACGTGTAAAATCTCATAATATCACTAGAATATCGATGTATGAAGGAGGAGTTGTACAATTTATCATAACAACTGAAATCAGTCAGCGAATTTCTGTCGGCCTTGATAGCTCAGTTGGTAAACACGTTGGTTCCTTTGCGTCTGTTTTACAATCGGGCGACGCCGGTTCAATCGTGACAGCATGCAAACTATTGATTTTCTTTACACTTTTGTTGTTGATGTTTTCACGAAGTAATATAAACCAAATCATTTAGTATACTATGATGCACTGTTTGTAAATATTTTTTATATTTTTGTAGTAATTATTTATTCGCCACAAAAATTAAAATATGGTCATTATATACGATGTTTCTAAATTGTATTTATCCAGACAGATCACAATCTGTTTTCACATATATAATTACAATATATTACTGTACAATATATTTACAATTAATAAATTAGATATCCATTACATTATATTTGTTTGGATAAATAACATTTAGAAACATCGTTATATAATGACCATATTTTCATTTTTGTGGCAAATAAATAGTTACTACAAAATAAGAATTATTTATAAACAGTGCATCATAGTATACTAAATGATTTGGTTTATGTTACTTCGTGAAAACATCAAAAAAAAAAGTGTAAAGAAAATCAATAGTTTGCATGCTGTCAGGATTGAACCAGCGTCGCCCGATTGTAAAATGAGTGACAAGTAACCAACGCGCCTACCCACTGAGCTAGCGGGACCAGCGGAAACTCTCTAGCTGATTTAAGTTGTTATGGTAAATTGTACAACTCCTTCATATATCGATATTCTAGTGATATTATGAGATTATACACGTTACTTTATGTAGCTGGATACAATATATGTTTGCTATGTATGTTTATTGGTGTAGATTATCTCCCGTTGGTTGCATTCTATATAATTATTCTGAAAACGAGCCCAAGCTCGGCGAAACCTAGTCGACTTGTAGGCCCATTCGCATACGTTGTTTTGAATAAAATTGGATTCATGTGGAACCGTTAGATAACTGCTTGTTCCTCTATGATGACTAGTGTTTGTATTACGTCGGAAAATTGCACAATAACTCATTCTGACGCTCGTTTCGACCCAAAAGCTATACTTATAAACATGCTCTGAATGCATGGAAAGGGTCGGCCTGATGCGAGTTTGAGTCATAAGTGACGTCACATCTCGGCATCCCGAAAAGCGCGCCAAAAATATGCATATTTGAAAATGTTCGGATGTACAGCATAAAATGTGGAATTTCTAATTCATTGAATTTTTTTGATTTTTTTTGCTTGGTGGACGTGGAAATAGATAGCAGGATGTAATATAACATAAATTCAAGCAATAGATGTTTTTATTCCCTTTAACCTTACTGCAAAGTCAAACATTTAAAAATAACACAAAGTAATTATCTATATTAAACAAATTTATGTGGTTCAAAAAGAAATTGTTACTTGTCTAAAAAGTACACCGTGGCAAATTATATTAGTGTTAACAGTTTCCCTAAGGATTTTAAAAAGAGACGTTTATGTTGTCACAAAAAACGTCGATCTGTATTGCAAAGAACCGATCTTACTGGTATAATCACTGTTCTCATTATGTACATTTCACAAACTTATATCTGAACAGGTACTGATACTTTATTTTAACAGCGCAAAATCTTGGGTTGTTGCTCAGTTGTTTTGGGTGTGTACAAACATAACAAATTCTAAAAAGCTGCAAATTAATTCAGATAAAATGTGTATAGATAATAAATGGTAACAACAATACACCATAAAACATGTTAAAAACTGGCAGAATATATTTCTGTAGAGCCAATCACACACTGCTCTATATCGTTTTCAAGTGCAATAACCACTAATTAATAATAACAAATATAAACAGCTAAAACATTGGTTAAAATTGTAATAAATAAACCATGTACCCACCTCGTAAGCTGTCATCTGATGGTCGCTTGCTTGTGAAAGGATAGTATGGAGACCCTGGCTTGTTGGAGGGGGGCATGGAGTTGGGAGAGAGGGGAAGACTCCCTGGCATCATTCCCTGCAACCAGTCAACACACACTTCTTACACGACTTGCTACGTAATATTTCGATTTGTCCAAGTAATTATTTAAACCAATGCTGTCTGTTCATAACTATTAACATAATGTTCTTCATGCTAGGTGGAATACGGTGATGGTTTACTGCCCGCCGAATTTTTATAAGCCTGAAACAGGGGTTGAATTTTTTTTTTTTCACGGTGGAATGTTCAAACAGTGAACAAAACAATTAGATTCTAAACACGTTCCGTTTGTACGGGTCCTTTGATGTTCTGCATGTTCGAATGGTTCCAACATTCAAATTCCTGCTAAGAATCACCGCTCCTGGCTGATTCTGAATAGGAGAGACAACACTAACTATTTTTTACACTTTACATACACATTATCAATATGATTTCCGCTCAAATAATAGGATTCTAATTTCTCAGAATTAAACCCACATCCAGGCTCAAGCTAACCTTTTAGCTAATAGCAAAAAGTGATGTTTGACAAAACAAAATAGAAAGAGCTTTTTCTAATTTTGATGAAGAAAATATTAAGTTGGCTAAGAAAAAACAGCCATCTGTTAGATGACTAAAGAAATAAATCTATTCGTGAGCCCAGTACATGTGTACAAACCTTACCACGGTTACAGGTAGTGGTAATAATAAGCATGGTGAACTGATCGCCTAAAACAAGTTTCACATTATTACAAATTGTCTCGTTGTTTATATTTGACAAACTCGTCTCCATAGACACCATTTCACGCATCCCAATACACCAGTTCTCCAAAGGAATGCAGCATCATTCTACGTTAGCAAATGCATTAATTCTGCATGATATCAGTTCATGCAAAACCATTCACTATGATAAGAAAGGAGAATTGTGGGTGAATGTCAAGTGTACGACCATGTGATCGCAACACTAAAGGTGGCGATGAATCATAAACTAGACAACCTCAAAGCTGGGATGGAATTTGCCACAATGCCCTGGAAACTGAATGATTCCACCCAGTGATCATTTAACCAGGTACGCAAAATGTAATCTACAGATCAATCAAGAGCCTCTCAACGAGGCATGCAGACGTGCACACGCGCACAAACACACACAGGTATGGGAACCCATGTGGTGTAAAGTATAATGCCACAGTCTGCCACTGCATTACCTCACTGCAGGCTATTGTGTGTTTGTGTGGCCAGAAAGTAAATGATCCCTTCGCCCCCTTACAACACTGATTGCTCCCTGCCATCGGCCACCTGAGACAGAGGTCACATGACACACTTATCTGTCACATGATCACAACCAACAGTATCATCGTCGGCAGGCCACTGGGAACTGGAAGACGGACGCGCGATCATATTATATAAGAACCGCTAACTTGAGTAAATTGTTTAGGCATCGTATTTGGCGATATCCGTGCTCATTGTCGCAATAAGAAACACAATCTCTGTGAGCTCGGTTCTGTGACAAATGCCTAGATGGGCACCTTTAAGATTAACACAATAGTCTAACCACACGACGGGCAAAGAATAGCTACAATCTTTGTTTTTCATAATTCCAATAGGTTAAGGGTTTTACGGTTTGTACTGGATGTCAATTTTTTGTAACGTTATGCTTATTTTCTGAGATTTTCCCAAGGACTGCTGATCAGTTGAGGACTTCTACTATTCAAATATACATCACACCAAACACCACTTACAAACACTCTGGGAAACCATGTTCTGCTACAATGTGGGCCGTCCTGAGGATGGGCATTTTGGCCTATCTATATAATACCTGATCACAGCCGCATATTACTGATAACAGAATATTACTTTAATTTACTTAGCAAGGTTTTATTTCCAACCTTTATAATTTGTCCATACTAATAAATGATTATCAATAATCTTCACCCTACCACATGTTTCTGTGCCAATACATCATGACGGGATGGACAATTTTGTTCATTTCTGTTCCCTTGGCATGCATATAAAAACACCTCATTTTCATCCTCAATCTTTGACAATTCGATGCTGTTTTATCAGAGTAATTGCCTTTCCAGACGGCTGATCCCGACCGTGTCAGCTCAAACCAGGTTCAATGAGAGCCAAAAGAAAAGCTAATCGCAGTAAATGCGATGACTATCTCGTAGCTAGTGTGTAGAGTTTCCCATCACTGCAACACATCTGAGATAATAACGTCCCGAATCATTCAGATCTACCAGCTTATGGCACACCTCTCATTGAGTAGAGGGTGACAGGAACTGTTTGCGTGAAGGAACACAACTACACACATATGGCAACATACAGAATGCATGCATGTGCGTATGCACACCTACAGAACACATCTGTACACAAGTAAGAGGGCACATTTAATTTTCACATACGCTCTTACACACGTGTATGCACACATGCACTCTCAATCACACACACGCACATTCACATACACGCGTACGCATACACACTCGTGTACACAAGGTGTCACATACAATGTCACACATACAGAGCATAACTGTTCATGCTCAAGTGAACACACACGCGTGTATACACAAACATCAACTCCTACACAGGACAACACACATAGCACACACACGCATTCTCACACACGCACACACAACAGTAGACTTACTTGCGCGAGGTATATTCGCGGGTACAGATAGATCAGGTTATGTGGGTACAGACTTGGATACATTGTGTGCTAATGATGAGCACCTCATGCAACAGAAGCGAAACGAACTGACCACGATAGGTGACCAGACTGGACACAGGCTGGACACGACGACGGTGTCAACAGATGAGCATGGCAAGGACAATCAAGATGCAGTGTCCACTGCCAAATGTCATCTGTGAGGAGGCCAAGTAATCTGTGCTGGGTCAGGTGCGTGCCAGCCACTTCTTATTAATGGCAGGTGAAGTCATTACAGGTGTAAACAATGAGACATGGTCCACGCCTCCACGGTTATTCTCGTGGTCCATCTCACACCACACACACATGGTCCCCGGACACATGCAACGGCCCCGAATACAGACACATCGAATGGCCCCAAATATAGACATGGATGGCCCAGAAAGAGTTTAAGTAGGAAACAACACGCCATCGTTAAACCACGTCATTCAGAATGACTTTACTGGAGGCAAAGAGGCAACATGCCGTCTGCTGTTCAATGATATAAAATGGTCCATGTTGTTCATACCAGACTACAAAGACCAGTTGACATACAGAAAGAAAATACGATGGCTGACAAAACAACCGATAAACCATCTGGTAAGGCCAAATAAAATAATACCTGTGTTTCCGGTAACCCGACCGTCCCTAGTATTTCCGTGTGACCCTATGCATTTTTTAAAGACATTTTTTTTTATGATGCCGACCCTCAACCCTTGCCTCTGACCAAAAACTTTTCTTTTAACATTATATTATATTCCGGCAAAACGATCATTCAACATGATAAAAAAATACGGACAATCATTGCAAAAGTCCTGAAAAGTAACAAGAATTTACCTTTTGCAACGGAAATTCCACGATCGTCCCTAATATTGGATGGATTTCCGCATAAATCGTTGCGAAGCGTCATGGCGCCCCTGCTATATACCTAGTGTCAACCTGCGTAAACGGGGCCACGGGAGGAAGGTGCTAACATAAACTGTTTCGTGATCGTTGTCTGGTTGTCCCCGAAGCGTATTGATGACATGTTGTTAATTAAATATACTTGTCACATCTTTAGAACACGCATAAGTGTACAGATTCCGGTTTCGAACACAAAACTTGAAGGAATAACAGCAGCCTAGATTACGCTGGCTCAAAGTGATATAGTATGGGTTTCGTAGTTCTAACAAATTCCGTTGGATGGCGTCATATATATATATGGCGCTAGCTAAAATGGTTGAACAAAAATAATAAATAAAATAAAATATTACAATATGTCTGCCTACCCTATTTTTTTCACAATAAAATGTTTTAAAAAAATAAAATGTTTTTCCTACCTACCTACCTACCTACCTACCTACCTACCTACCTACCTACCTACCTAATGTTAAAGATCAATGTTCCCGGAAACACAACTATATTTTATTGGGCTTAATAGTGGTGAATGTATAACAATCAGACCATCAACAGAACAGGACAGAAAAAGACAAGAATCTACCAGAAAACTCACTCAAACATACCTAGATCAGACACAGCATTTGTTCTAGTCGATTGGGCCCAGCCTTTAGGTCAGTAGGAAATATATAACGCAATGTCACTGAAGACTTGAAGACTTATCTCTTCAATCGTACTAACCCTCCATTGCTCCTTAGCGTATCCATCCATCTGTCGACAACTTCAACATTGCTTACTAACTAAAACCTAACCAACTCTTGTCTTAATACAAAATAAGTCTGATCATTACTACTATGCATGCAGGTAACTTATGGAGGATTCATCCAGGTAAGCCAACTACCTAGATGCGACCGAGTGAAATGACTCAAACAGGTTGTCTCCTGCAGCTGCCGGACCAGACGCCACGCATGGCCACACATCCTTCAAGAAGAGAAGACAAACACGGCTGCCCATAGCTCACACGGCTGTCCCTCAGCCATTAGATTCATATTCATAAACACCGCCATTAGTCATGGCCATTTGTCTCTTGTTGTCCCAACAGCTGATAATCTCCCCCATCCCCTCCCTCCCAATCTTCTCCCATTCCACCCATATCTGCTGCCAGAATGTCTACAGACAGCAGGAGCTGCAGAATACAGTGCCTCTGGCCAATACTTGCCATAACATTCTGTGTGATATGTCTACTTATTGAAATTTCTTTAATGGTGCCTTTTGCAACGTTCTTGTGTTAATTAATTTTCATCACAAATTTCTAGTTTAGTGCCAAAAAATTATTATTCTGGGATGAAATATAAAAGTACACTTCTAATGTTGGGTTTCAATGATTTTGTTTTAAAATAAAGCAAATGTCCTAATAATTGGTTTAACTAATCAAAATCTGTAAGCAATGGTAAGTCTGCTTAACACACACAACATTTGAACTCCACTCCCTGTTCAATTTTAATTTCAGAGAGTGTATCTTTCATTTCTTTGACATCTCTTTTCTCAATTTTTCTTTCTATGTCATTGTTCATCAATGCCACATTTGGCCTTGTAAAAAATCTTTATACACAAGATAAACACCACAGTACGACAGTCAAACAAGGTGGTTAACCAATGCTTGAGACAACAAAGAAATCAAAAACAAATCCAAGATTGAGACGTTGTCATCCTGTATCGTGTCTACATCATCTCTCAGCCTCCGCAGCCGTTCCTCCACTCAATGATGTTTACGACGCCAAGAACTCATAAAGCTGGCAGCCAACTGGTTTATTAGCAAGACAAACACAGGAGATGTGGAGGACAATATAAAAGGCACCTAGTGGCACCATAGTGAAACTGAGCACCAGGCGGTGGGACTTGTACATCAGTTGGATACCAGTGATAGACAAGGCAAGGATTCTGGCCGGACTGAGGATGGAGCCACCTGTTGCTTCATCTGTCTGCCGAGTTCACCCATAAGTAGCTGTCATAACTGGGAGTAGAGTGGAGACTGGCAACAGTCGTAAAGCACCCCTGCTTCTGTCTATCTTGTCTCATCCGTCTCTCACAATGTACGCCCCATTCACATTCCACCTCTTGCTACATCCACGGGCTATTTCAGTTTGGAGAGCACGGAACTAAGCATTTAATAATTTATGTGTAGGTGCTGCAATCTTCTTTGTCTCTCTCTAATCCAAGAGAAGGCTGGCCTACTCGTCCTCTATTTCTTTGTTTCCCTCCGTCCATCACTGGTTCGAGACTGTCATCTCCACCTTTGGTCTCCACACCCCTATCTCTCATTCTTCCCTCCCCTTCCAACCTCTCCATCTCCTCCCCCAGTCATTACTGTAGGAATAACAAAGCATTTCCATATTTCTGTGTGGAGCATCAAATCAATGATAAACTACCAAGGTCACCTGTAATCTTTTAAAACCTTAAATCTTAAAAAAGTTCCTGAGACCAGAGGACAGCAAATGCATGTGTATCATGACCTAAGTAGAGGCCTAACTATCAAGGGACTTGGCTCTTGTAGTGCAAGTCTATCATCAGTGATTGTCCTTAGTCAATATTGTAACAGACCAACAACATAACTAGCACTTCCAATAGAATAGATTGCAGGCTTGTTGTTGTTCGTGCGAGTGCGTACGCGCGTGGCGTGCACGTATGTAGTGTGTAAGTAGCGTCACAAAGTTTTATTAATGTGCAGTTACTGTTACAGCAGGAGATATAACAGTGATGATCTATAGCCATTGATCAGCGTTAATGAGTCGGCATAGACAGTTTGTCGAGATAACACGCACTTGAACACAGTGACTTGCTTTGTACACCAGCACACCCACAGCCCAGCATCACACACCTTCACTTCTACAATTTATACTTTCACTTTTCCCAGCTGTGACCAGGACCCAAACCCAACCAGCCCACCCACCTATCTCAACACCCTTTCACCCATCCCTCTCCCCCTCTCTGCACCCTGTCACCTACCCCCCTCCCTCTCTTTGCCCAAACAGAGATATGCGGCTCAAAGGTCTTCCAAACATTGACGTATCAATCGGAGGAACGGTTTAAATTATCTCCGTTGTCGCATAAAAAATAGAAAATATTTCTTGCCAGATGCATTCTGCATGCTGGCGTCTTAATCTGGGAAACACAACCTGCTAGTGACAATAGCTGTCAGTGAGCTACGGTTTAACATTTAGGGGCCATATATTTCATTGTCTTGAAAAGGCATTAGGAGTACCCCACTTTCAGTCAGACTGGTGACCTCATTGTTTGTTCTTTAATCTTTTTTTTTTTTTCATTCTGTTATGAAAATTTCAAAAAGGAACAAACAATAAAAGGTGTTTGTTATCTATCAGTGTGTAATCTTTAAAACAGCATTAATTTAATTTTACATGTATACGATTATTATTTATTTATCTAATTTAATTATTGTTATTAATGTAGTTTAATCATTCCACAGCTATATTTTAAAAATAACAACGTATATTTTATTTTGTATATTTGAATATTAGCAATTCCAGACCATGTTTTAATTTGTTGTGAAATACCATGAATTTTGGGTCTGGCGCTAAATAAAATCCAATATATTATTACACTGCAAATGTTTAGTGTAAACTAAATCAAATTATGCATGTGGATTAAGAATAAATTACACTGGCATGAAACTGAAATAATATAAATAAACGTCTAAACTATAGATTTAACAAGACTGCCACCCAGAGAATTAACTCTAGATGGCAGGTGGACAAGGAAGCCCTTTTGTTTATCGAGAGTCCGACCCTTTTATCTACGTGTATCCCGCCCTTCTGAGGTACCTGGTATGTGTCGATTTTATTTTAAACATATTCACGCTACTAGCACCCACACAATTAGATACATGGCTAATGTCTTTTAGCTTTGGTAAAGTGTTGTGACATTGGAATCAGGTGTCATCAGTCTCTGAATGCTATTGTGTCAATCGCAATATTACAGTATTCTTAGCATTTGCGTGTTTGAAACGTTTTGCTAAAACAGAACAGTGCAATCTGCAGTTCCTAAACTTCCCTGACCAGTTGCGTCAAAATAAATACACGCTACATGTAATTAAATTATTGTCGATAAAAAATACTGTACAATATTTTAAAATATTACTAGACACAGGTGTCCCACAGTTTTCGTTTTGGTGACATTTAAAAATTGTGAAACTGTTGCAAAAAACTACGTCTTATCCGAAACGCTAATTCCCACTGGTAGAATGATTCCGTTTCAGCACCTTCTGTGGTTTTCCATTGTTTGTCCCATGGGGCCACATTTAGACTGCACATTTCACCTGCGGATCCAGATTAGCAACTATCGCATATCAGATCCTTAGTCCACGTGACAAACTCTTCCATTCCTCCTACGGTTTCAATTCATTTCCGTCTCAGCCGGCGTGCACTCCTAAACGCATACACACTAATATAAATGTTTGCCGATTGGCATAAAAAGCTCTGATTGTCAGGGTAATGGCACGACCGTCGACAACTATGGCCCCCAGAGGTCTCAGGTGTGCCGCAGCTATCACTCGTGGTAATTAGTCGCTGGTGCTCTGTCTCGTTGAATCAAACGCATACAAAGTGGCGGAGCTCGGCAGATTGAAGCGCGCCTCCACGACAAAATGACAAATAATCTGGCATTTAGCCAAATCAAAGGGTCGCCTGTCACACTTTAATATTTCCTCGGCTGCTGTATGATTAAGCTAATGTTGAGCAAGTGGAAGGACTCTTAGCGACCACACTCAGGGGGATTACATGCCCGTCTTCCACTGGGCTAAAACTGCTCGGCTTGTTGTTTCTAGATGTTTTTATAGTGTTAAAAAGACACCACAGTGCAGGGTTTGCTGTCCCCCCCAAAATGTTTCATGGTTATTTCACAGGAATTACATATTTCTATTATATTCATGCAAATATACAGTGATCCAATTAATACTTGTAACTGGAGAAATTTACACACTTTTGTTGTTATATTAATGTGACCAATTATTCTTTTTTGCTCAAATAACCTTTGTGCATAACTCTGCTGGAACGAATCATAGTAAGCAACATATGAGGAACAACAGAGATTTTGACAATAATGTGTGCAGGCAAAACAAGACATGTTTATACACATAAAAAGGAATGCGGCTATTCAATTATCATAACTAGCAAAATGTCAATCCTCCGGATCGTGTTACATGAATTTAAAACATTGGTCCCTTCACCAATTGGGAATTTCGAAAAAACTAAAGGTTTAATTCCAGAAAGTTTGGGGCATGAGATAGAAACCATCTAGGGGAAAACGTCAAGCTACACGTATCTACTAGCTTGATTATTAAATTATTGTTTTAAAGGTGAACATTTATTTTTTAGCTCTGTACAAATGACATGATGATAAAAGCAATACTAATTCATATAAAAGCAATACTAATTCACATAAAGCCTCTTAATCTTGCTAAGTACTAACATCAGTAGCATCCATGACTACATCTACACGTAATGGAAGATCATGATGACCAGGTAAAAAAGCAAGCTGGCATATACACATAACCTAGCTGTAGAGGAATACCATGAAAAAACAATGGCACAATGCCTACCACTAAAATAATACATCTGTGCAGATTCTGTTGTCAGTGATGAACGGAACCAATCGGCAGTTCTCTAGCTAATCGAATTTTAGTAGAGAACACCAGGAGAAATCGCCAACTGTTGGCGAGTGCAAACACCAGGGCAGAGAGGAGATTGATTAAAGACGTATTGTCAGAGTGAGGCTTAATTTACTGTTAGCAGGACAGAGACATTACAACCGAGGCTGTCATCTGTAGCCTTAATGACCATCATTACGTCCGAGTGTATTGCGGGCAATCAGGTGAAGCTACAACAAGCAGACAGGCTCTCTATCCAGTCGCTCAATATGGGCCCGGGCCTTGCTGCTGTGTTCTCACTTAATGGCCCGTGAAGTAACCAGCCCATTCTCGTGATATAACGAGACCGTTCTCGCTGCTAACGTAACGTATCAGTAGTAATATGGGTGTGAGAATACTTATCATCGACACTGACACCGGTGATTAGGACCCTCTATTTAGACTCTCCCCACCCTTTTACCTGCAGTGTTTAGTAACCCCATAGCAATCACCTCTTACTATGCCCTGTTCCAACATCAAATGCTGTGTCATTAGAAACATAACAAATCAAAGGAAAACTCTAGCACCCTGTTGCACTCTTGCTATTGTATCAAATCACCCTAGCCTGCCCTTCATCTCAACAGGTGTAGAACAAAGGGGTAACAAAATCAGAGGTTACATTACTGCCAATAGAATTACCTTTCAAAACTTCTCCACCCCAATAAATAGAAACTATCAGCAATTATCAAACGTTTAAAATATATTCTTTGTACACGTCACTGGGTAAATATAAAATTATGTGTAACAGGAAGCCATAGAAGTTTTATGATAACCATGGGAAACCTTTCCGTTCCATTCAGAAGCATCCTGCATATATGTCAAGGCATTTATCTCCAATTTCTACACAAAAACAAACCTATGATATAATTCAGCTACCTGCCAACACCAATATAAAAGTTAAACCATGAACTTTGTTAACAGACATCAACGGCGCAACAAGTCAGTCAAAGCATCAGCCAGGCAACAAGTCAGTCAAAGCATCAGCCAGGCAACAAGTCAGTCAAAGCATCAGCCAGGCAACAAGTCAGTCAAAGCATCAGCCAGGCACAAGTCAGTCAGGCAGTCAAACCACTGCAGTCAAAGCATCAGCCAGGCACAAGTCAGTCAGGCAGTCAAAGCACTGCAGTCAAAGCATCAGCCAGGCAACAAGTCAGTCAGAGCAGTCAAAGCATCAGCCAGGCAACAAGTCAGTCAGGCAGTCAAAGCATCAGCCAGGCAACAAGTCAGTCAGGCAGTCAAAGCACTGCAGTCAAAGCATCAGCCAGGCAACAAGTCAGTCAGGCAGTCAAAGCACTGCAGTCAAAGCATCAGCCAGGCACACATCAGTCAGGCAGTCAAAGCGCTGCAGTCAAAGCATCAGCTAGGTAACAAGCCAGTCAGGCAGTCAAAGCATCAGCCAGGCAACAAGTCAGTCAGGCAGTCAAAGCATCAGCCAGGCAACAAGTCAGTCAGGCAGTCAAAGCACTGCAGTCAAAGCATCAGCCAGGCACAAGTCAGTCAGGCAGTCAAAGCATCAGCCAGGTAACAAGTCAGTCAGGCAGTCAAAGCACTGCAGTCAAAGCATCAGCCAGGCACAAGTCAGTCAGGCAATCAAAGCACTGCAGTCAAAGCATCAGCCAGACAACAAGTCAGTCAGGCAGTCAAAGGACTGCAGTCAAAGCATCAGCCAGGCAACAAGTCAGTCAGGCAATCAAAGCACTGCAGTCAAAGCATCGGCCGGGCACAAGTCAGTCAGGCAGCCAAAGCATCAGCCAGGCAACAAGTCAGTCAGGCAGTCAAAGCACTGCAGTCAAAGCATCAGCCAGGCACACGTCAGTAAGGCAGTCAAAGCACTGCAGTCAAAGCATCAGCTAGGTAACAAGTCAGTCAGGCAGTCAAAGCATCAGCCAGGCAACAAGTCAGTCAGGCAGTCAAAGCACTGCAGTCAAAGCATCAGCCAGGTAACAAGTCAGTCAGGCAGTCAAAGCACTGCAGTCAAAGCATCAGCCAGGCAACAAGTCAGTCAGGCAGTCAAAGCATCAGCCAGGCAACAAGTCAGTCAGGCAGTCAAAGCACTGCAGTCAAAGCATCAGCCAGGCAACAAGTCAGTCAGGCAGTCAAAGCACTGCAGTCAAAGCATCAGCCAGGCAACAAGTCAGTCAGGCAGTCAAAGCACTTCAGTCAAAGCATCAGCCAGGCAACAAGTCAGTCAGGCAGTCAAAGCACTGCAGTCAAAGCATCAGCCAGGCAACAAGTCAGTCAGGCAGTCAAAGTACTGCAGTCAAAGCATCAGCCAGGCACACGTCAGTCAGGCAGTCAAAGCACTGCAGTCAAAGCATCAGCTAGGTAACAAGTCAGTCAGGCAGTCAAAGCATCAGCCAGGCAACAAGTCAGTCAGGCAGTCAAAGCACTGCAGTCAAAGCATCAGCCAGGTAACAAGTCAGTCAGGCAGTCAAAGCACTGCAGTCAAAGCATCAGCCAGGCAACAAGTCAGTCAGGCAGTCAAAGTATCAGCCAGGCAACAAGTCAGTCAGGCAGTCAAAGCACTGCAGTCAAAGCATCAGCCAGGCAACAAGTCAGTCAGGCAGTCAAAACACTGCAGTCAAAGCATCAGCCAGGCAACAAGTCAGTCAGGCAGTCAAAGCATCAGCCAGGCAACAAGTCAGTCAGGCAGTCAAAGCACTGCAGTCAAAGCATCAGCCAGGCAACAAGTCAGTCAGGCAGTCAAAGCACTGCAGTCAAAGCATCAGCCAGGCACACAAGTCAGTCAGGCAGTCAAAGCACTGCAGTCAAAGCATCAGCCAGGCAACAAGTCAGTCAGGCAGTCAAAGCACTGCAGTCAAAGCATCAGCCAGACAACAAGTCAGTCAGGCAGTCAAAGCACTGCAGTCAAAGCATCAGCCAGGCAACAAGTCAGTCAGGCAGTCAAAGCACTGCAGTCAAAGCATCAGCCAGGCAACAAGTCAGTCAGGCAGTCAAAGCACTGCAGTCAAAGCATCAGCCAGGCAACAAGTCAGTCAGGCAGTCAAAGCATCAGCCAGGCACAAGTCAGTGCTGCCACCTTGTGGACAACGGTGGTGTCATGGCAATAAATGGCCAGGAAATTATTATTAACATTAGGTGGGCATACTGGGTGTACATGGAGACACAGTCACAGGCATTACCTGGTGGTGGGGCTATATCAGACAATGCTACACAAACACACCTTACAGGTGACAACCATACTAGCTACAATTAATTTAAGATGATCTGTTCAGTTAGTTTTGTCATCAGATATATTCTTACTTCAAGGAGTCTACAATTTTGCCTATTGGTTACAATTGGCTGAAAATTTTCTATTTTATTTATTCAATATAAAAATCTAACTTGTACATGCATCACATGTAAATATACAAAGTACATTAAAAACGGCAGGCTGCCAAATAATAGTGCAAGTACTTATTTTTATTGTAGTCCTTAGAACAAATCACATACACTAAATATATTTAAATATAGTTGACTCCTTCCATTTGGAGAAATTTCACGTGTGAAAGACTAACCTGAGAAAGAAAGGAGTGAGAGAAAGAAAGGAGTGAGAGAAAGTGGGGACAACCCGCCATTATAACTGTACCAAAATGACCAAAAACTTCAAAGCAATGACCTTGACAGACTTTGAGATCTTTTGCCAAGAAATAAAAATTGGCAATTAATAAAAGAAAGCTGCTTTAAGTGGTTTGCACCGGGTTCCCGAGAAATGCTAGTGACTTGTCTCTTTTACCTGCCTAGAACACAGCCTTGAACTGCCCTCCACCGCATGCTGATGGAAGCCACCTGCTGGAAAACCATGTAACATCTGACCCATTAAACCCTCTGACCACAGTCTACAAGCCGCCAGCTTTCCCACACATTTTAACCTTGCTCAAACACGAACAAAACATCATCACAATGTTCCTGTTCCACCAGATCGAAATTTCACCATTTTAGCTACACCAGAAATCTGCTATCTGCGAAAGATATTGTCACATAGTTGCATAAAGGTGTAAAGTTCTGGAAATGAAAGCGTTAAATTGCAGGTACACACACATGTACATGAGCCACGGTAATTGCTAATTAAGGTGGTTAATTAAGATGCTGCAGGTACCTAGCGCCAGCAAGTCATCCAGCACTGCCGCTGTCTTGGATTACGTGCACTGGTAGCCATGCCACAGTTCTCTAACATGGCACCAACGATATTTACCACATTCCACCTAATAGACCAAGGCTCCATATATTCAATGCACATTTCATACTGTATTTGTGTGTATTGTCTTCACCAACTGAATCTTGTTGAATCGGAATCACATGCACAATATAACTAGCACTTTTGCACTATAAATATCATTTTTTATACTAGTTGGTGTAATAATGCATTTTACTATACACCTATCACGATACTATCAAGTATTTCAAATTAATTAATGGGACAAAGTACATTTTTACTAACAGCCTAGAGCTGATTGAAAACATAATTTAGGGTTGAAACTAGAAACACATCCCAGAATTCCGGTGAGACACTGTTCCAACCGGAGCGCCACCTAGTGAGTGCGCCATGTCCAAAACGATTCCAACAACAGCATATCCGGGCAGGAACTACTCAGAACTAATCTAGATCAACATGTGCCACTAAGACCATTTCTAACACAGAATCCATTTGAAGCAACCAAAGTCTAAGAAACTCTGAAATGTAACACTGAATGAATCTGAGGCCAAGAAAGAGAAGAATCACGTACCTGTGGTTGTGAGTCCCGTGCTGAGTAACCTCGGTTTGTGTAGGGAATCTCACTGTTTTTATCTACAACACAATCGTTAACATATACATAATCTACACTCAAGACACCATTTGCCGTTGAAGGCCATCGATGACAGCCGAAACGATTAAATAAGTTCAACTTTATAACTGTCATCAGAACAATTATTTCCAAAAAAAATTATTCTCTTATTTAAATTTATTTATTCTAATTTATTTTTGCTAAACACTCCATCATATGCCAATATCACTCACATTCCCATCCATGTCTATTCTAAACATCACACAACTTGTTAGTTCTAATTCTGTGCATGTTATGTTTTTGTTAACCTACAAATTGGTCCTGCGTACTACAAAGGTCGCTATCCTTCACCATAATAATTAACTTTTCGTGTCTTGTTTACAGTATTGCGGGCAGATGGATTACCTGTCAGTTCTAGCCACACAGTCATTTAAATCCCAAGGCAGTTATTAACTACTCATCTACATTTCCTTTCCACAGGCTTTCCACAAACTGTAAACTGTTTATTTAAATCGGTTATATGCAGTTAGTTTACAATGTCTCGGAATCATCCATTATTTACTACACATAAAGTACACGTAAACTTCAAACATCAACCTGGATGAGAACAATAAAAATCTGAAGACTCGGTTCAATGAAGAAACATTTAAAATCATGTTTTAAAAATGGTGTATGACCGACGTGATTGCGTAATTTTTCTTGCTTTTGTTTTAATAACCGTGACATATACTAATAATTGTTGTTTTTATTTTACAGCTTTTTACACTAGTGTATTTCGTTTTGAAATTAATACCTATTTAATAATTTTCACATCTACGCATTTTTACAAAGAGCACCCGAAGCTTTCAATGTTTAGTGGATTCAGGCGTTATACAAATTCTGATTATTATTCCATCAAAGAAATAGTAACTAAATAAAATGAGCCACCCTCTGATTTTTAATTAGCAAGGTGTTACAAGTAGACCTAGGTATAAATCTCAATAAAAACAGTTGCTATAACAACCGGCTGTAAACAACGTTTTGAACACCAACACTGGCTATAAACACTACACAAAACACTGGCAAGTCCACCACAAAAACAACGATCAGACCTGATTCGCACTATTCAATTACTACAATTAGGATCGACGACAGACACGCAGCGATCAGAATGGATTTATAGAACATACGCAGGACCTTTATAGGCCCCGGTCATTACTCCAGCACCGAGCAAGCCAGAGAAACCAAAATCAATTTCTAAGCCGGCCTGAACAATTCAAAGAAACCATAATGACACGACACAGACATAACCGATGGTTGACACCAATGGCTCTCTACTGACGCTGGCGACGCTGGACATAGTGTCGGTGCAATCTCGTATCATTTGATTACCTTGTTAGAAGACAGCAGTGCTAATAATGCCAGTCTGACTGGCAGTGGACACAGGGACTGGACGAGTGGTGTAAAGTCAGCTACAGGCACAAAGAATAAACCTGTGCCATGTTAACAATGTTTGGTCCTAGTCTGCAACAATGAACCAGCAGAATGCTGACCGATCATGGTGCCAGTCAGCAACAATGAACAAATACTGTGCTGACAGTGCATAGTGAGCAACAATGAACAAGCACCGTTCTGACAGTGCATGATACCAGTCAGCAACAACAAACAAGCACCGTGCTGACAGATGACAATTCATATCAACAAAACAACTGACATTTGCTGTCACCACCGCCACAAGTCCTGCATATGTTGTGAGCTTCTATTTTCAGACGCTGCGAGTGCGGGACCGACAGAAAGCCATTACAGCGGCGACGCGGTCGCTGCGAGGACTCGAGTCTCCCCGTAGCCCCAACCCTGTCGCCTGCCCGTTCTCTGTGTGCTAGAAATAATTTCCACATTGTTCTATTATTAACGAGACTGTCTCGGTCACATTTAACATCTAATTTCCTCAGGTAGACTCCAGCAGCCATCGATATTTCCGTTTGTCTTGCACCTTTCTCGTGCCAGATGTCTAAACTAGAACTGAGCTAGTGGATGTACCCAACGAGTGTGTGCTGCCCCTCCATCGATATTTCCGTTTGTCTTGCACCTTTCTCGTGCCAGATGTCTAAACTAGAACTGAGCTAGCGGATGTACCCAACGAGTGTGTGCTGCTCCTCCATCGATACTTCCGTTTGTCTTGCACCTTTCTCGTGCCAGATGTCTAAACTAGAACTGAGCTAGCGGATGTACCCAACGAGTGTGTGCTGCCCCTCCATCGATACTTCCGTTTGTCTTGCACCTTTCTCGTGCCAGATGTCTAAACTAGAACTGAGCTAGTGGATGTACCCAACGAGTGTGTGCTGCCCCTCCATCGATACTTCCGTTTGTCTTGCACCTTTCTCGTGCCAGATGTCTAAACTAGAACTGAGCTAGCGGATGTACCCAACGAGTGTGTGCTGCTCCTCCATCGATACTTCCGTTTGTCTTGCACCTTTCTCGTGCCAGATGTCTAAACTAGAACTGAGCTAGTGGATGTACCCAACGAGTGTGTGCTGCTCCTCCATCGATACTTCCGTTTGTCTTGCACCTTTCTCATGCCAGATGTCTAAACTAGAACTGAGCTAGCGGATGTACCCAACGAGTGTGTGCTGCCCCTCCATCGATACTTCCGTTTGTCTTGCACCTTTCTTGTGCCAGATGTCTAAACTAGAACTGAGCTAGCGGATGTACCCAACGAGTGTGTGCTGCCCCTCCATCGATACTTCCGTTTGTCTTGCACCTTTCTCGTGCCAGATGTCTAAACTAGAACTGAGCTAGCGGATGTACCCAACGAGTGTGTGCTGCCCCTCCATCGATACTTCCGTTTGTCTTGCACCTTTCTCGTGCCAGATGTCTAAACTAGAACTGAGCTAGTGGATGTACCCAACGAGTGTGTGCTGCTCCTCCATCGATACTTCCGTTTGTCTTGCACCTTTCTCGTGCCAGATGTCTAAACTAGAACTGAGCTAGCGGATGTACCCAACGAGTGTGTGCTGCTCCTCCATCGATACTTCCGTTTGTCTTGCACCTTTCTCGTGCCAGATGTCTAAACTAGAACTGAGCTAGCGGATGTACCCAACAGAGTATGTGCTGCTCCTCCATCGATACTTCCGTTTGTCTTGCACCTTTCTCATGCCAGATGTCTAAACTAGAACTGAGCTAGTGGATGTACCCAACGAGAGTGTGCTGCCCCTCCATCGATACTTCCGTTTGTCTTGCACCTTTCTCGTGCCAGATGTCCAAACTAGAACTGAGCTAGTGGATGTACCCAAGGAGTGTGTGCTGCCCCTCCAAGAAGCTTTGCATCTTGTCAAACTTTCAGGGCCACCCCAGGAAGGATCCGTAGCACTTACAATTTGTCTTTCACATTCACCCCATTGTTATTTTGTCTACGAACAATCAAAGTATGATTGTTGCAAGTTATATAAACACCCCGAGCTGGTCAGTGAATGGTTTACGTAGCATGGAATAATAGCACTGAACAACTTTTAGGACTGAACTTTTTAAAGGTAATTCATGAAATGTTCGGAATGAACATTTTGAGAAACTAACCCCTATGTTTATGTGCATGTAGCGCAGTCTGCAACATAACGTCAAACTAAGGGCTTGGTTGTTTGGTTTCTGATGCAACCACGAACGTGATCACCTAGTTGCTTATCCCTTACGGATTATGGGTATTTTTTTCAGTAACTATAATCACAGTCCCTCAAAATGGTTACCTCCGCTAACAAGTCAGTTTTTGTTAGACTACTCGTAATTGCTATGGATAACCACTACCTGAAAACGGCCACAGGCCATATCTCTGTCTCATGTGCTAATACTGAATATATATTAATCAAATTTTGAGTACTAATTAGTTAAATGATTAGTACATGTTATGTGGAATAAGGGCTCAGTTGCTTGTATATTACCATGGCAATGAATGTTTCTAGTGTGACAGAGGGGAATGCACCCTTAAAAATTATTCAGAGCTAAAAACTGTATGTGTGATCATGCAATTGTCAATAACCATTAGGTAGAATTCCCCTCTGTCAGATAAGGTGGTTTTGGGTAAGGAAATCTGGCTGCAATGTTGTGAGATTGGACTTTAGGTTTGAGCATTTTTCAAGGCGTTTTGAAAAATGCTAAAACCTGAACAACAGTCACTGAAGTCAGATATCCAAGTGCCCAAAATTGCCTTATCTGACAGAGGAGCATTCTAGCTAATGATTCTTGACAATTGCATGATCACATATACATTTGTTAGCTCAGAAAATGTGTCAAGGATGTGAAATTTCATCTCACTAGAAACGTTTATTGTTACATTAATACAATCAGCAAATCAGCCCATATTTGACATACCATTTATCTAATTAGTACTCCAAATTTGGTTAAGATATATTAACTATTAACAGAGATATCGCTTGTTTGTTATGTGACCGTTTTCATGCAGTAGCTACCCTTAACAGCTGCGGAAGCAAAAATTACTGCTTTTATCTGTCTCATTAAACTGCCCGCAGACTTCATGCAACATTTCTATATGGCCAATTTATTAGTGTGACTGCCATTGTGAATTGCTGCAGCAATCGACAGCATCTTTACGGCGCATTAAAACATCTCTCCGTTGAACATCTTTACTGTCGTCATCCGACAACCTTGACCTTCTGAAGCCATGCATTATGGGTGATAATGAGCCAAACAAACGCAGTATACATGTCAAGTCTAGACAACAGCCACACAGCGTAGCTATTGAAAGCGGCATGTTTTGAGATTATGTGGACACATCCACTGTTACTCTAACATTTCTAGAAAATATAGGAATTCAGAAACTATGTAAACACTATTTGAATATACTAACTAACAAATGCTAGTAGCCAAATATTGTTGTGTAGACATTATTTCAGGTGACATTATCTGCTGACTTTGGGTTATTGAAAATCAGCAATTGTTGATTAACATTAAGTCACACAATATGCCGATCTGATTATGATATGGTCCGACTCATCATACACATATAATTTTGTAATGCTCAACTGAATCACAAGATATCCCAAAACTGCCATAATTATTACTAAAATACAGGAATGTTTTACAAACATAGGAATTGCAATTAAAGTATTCCAAGGAAATACGGTGGAACGTTGCATTACGGTCACCTCAGTAATACAGCCACCTTGCAATTAAGGTCACCCTGGGATAGTCGTAAATTACCTCTGCAACAGTGAATAGGAAAATTAGTCTTGTTAATATGGTCACCTCTCGAGTCAGGTCACAGTCCTGAGGGCGAGTTTATTAGTGAGGTTCCCCTGTGTTATAAGCAAATGCATGGCCGGTAAGTATCCATGGTGATTTCAACTATAAGACAAACCTGAGGGTGACTTACTGAGTAAAGATGGCATGTCGTTGGTCATAAAGGGGTGCATCGGGTCATTGTAGGGCGATTGACCACTGGGCTGCTGCTGAGGACCCTCAAACACCTGCACAACACGGAAACGCATACGGTAAACATGTGCACGCACACATGCATGCACACTCACATAACTACTGCCATTGCTCTCATCTTCATCCCTGGAGGCTGGCTTTGACAGTGTTGACACTGGTTCTCAATTGTTTTCATTCTACTGTCGCATTTTACTACCTATATATCCCCCTCTCTCTCACCCTCCACTTCCTGCCCAATTTTGCTGAATCTTTTCATACAGTCCCCGCGTCCCATCTCTCTCTCCCGTCTCCACTCTAAGGGCATCTGCACGCTTCATTAGCTGACCCACTTCCAGTCTTGCCCTCCGTTCAGCCCACTTTAGCTGACTCCTCACCAGCTTCTTCCTGAAACTCTCTCAAACCAACCTACCCCCATTCCTCCCTTTTTAAACCCGTTATCCTTAAACAGGACCATTGCATTAAGATAATACGGAAATCCATCATTAAACAGATTCTGTTGTTAAAAAGGACTGTTTTCAAAATGCAAAAAGCTGCTACTGTATCACTGATAAAAATATTTCTGTGGTACACCGACAAGTGTCCCGGTGGCGCCCCTGATGTTGACAGTTTTCAGCACACAAGATCACTGTTAAGGAGCAAAATTCATTTTTTTAAAGAACAAAATCGAGCTTATGAGCTGATAAGAATATTAGTGACAGTGTCCAGGTACCGATGTACACGCCGCACTAATACGCCAAACACCACTTCATTCTACGCATTAATTTTGTTGTCTGTTTAATCCTCATTTATTTAATCCAAACATTACTATGACATGTCATAAGATGATTCAAACAGTTCTATTAGGCGTACGTTTTTAAAATTTAATGCATCAATCTGATAAATCGCACAAGTCAGAATCCTTACTTTTCCATCAAAACTGCACAATTCAGAATCCTTACTTTGCCATCATCTGACATCTTAAAACATTCAATCCTGGCTCCATCAACTGGCTAGGGACCAGCTGTCATGTGACTGCAAGGTTGTGACATCACAGAAGCTTATCATCTATGACAAATGTGGTCTGACACCTAACCTGGCTGGCTAAGGTGATGTCACCACTTAGCAATGTCACATTGAGTGAATCAGTTGATGACAGGGAGACAGTGGTGTTTGGACATTGACTGTTTATCAACCAGCAGGGGTAATAAGGCTCAACTTACCCTGCCTGAAGGGTTGTTGGGCACCCAAGGGGGGCCAGCACCTTCCTCCATGCCTGCAACACACACCATATCTGTTTATAGCTCAAAGCTACAATATACATTTAATCAGTTTGTCTACACTGCAATACACTTATTGGTCAGTTGATAATACATTTTTTATCAGTTTGTCTATAATACACATTATATCAGCCTGTCTGCAAAGTACTATATCAGTCTAAATCATATCAGTCAATCAACAAATCATTGTATCAGTCAGTCTACAGACTCGACAATACATATTGTATCAGTGTCTAGAATATGCATTGTATCAATGAGTCTACAATATATTTTGTGTCAGTCAGTCTACAATACACACTGTATCAGTCAGTCTACCATACACATTGTATCAGTTTATCTATGATATACATTACGTAAGTCAACAATACACATTGTATCAATCAGTCTACAATACACCCTATCACAAAGTTGGCAATACACAGTGTATCAGTCAATGTAATTTATGTTCAACCAAACTGTACGTAGCAGTAAGATTATAATGAATGTTCATTGTAGCTTGTTTTTATGTTCAACCAAACTGTACGTAGCAGTAAGATTATAATGAATGTTCATTGTAGCTTGTTTTTATGTTCAACCAAACTGTACGTAGCAGTAAGATTATAATGAATGTTCATTGTAGCTTGTTTTTATGTTCAACCAAACTGTACGTAGCAGTAAGATTATAATGAATGTTCATTGTAGCTTGTTTTTATGTTCAACCAAACTGTACGTAGCAGTAAGATTATAATGAATGTTCATTGTAGCTTGTTTTTATGTTCAACCAAACTGTACGTAGCAGTAAGATTATAATGAATGTTCATTGTAGCTTGTTTTTATGTTCAACCAAACTGTACGTAGCAGTAAGATTATAATGAATGTTCATTGTAGCTTGTTTTTATGTTCAACCAAACTGTACGTAGCAGTAAGATTATAATGAATGTTCATTGTAGCTTGTTTTTATGTTCAACCAAACTGTACGTAGCTGTAAGATTATAATGAATGTTCATTGTAGCTTGTTTTTATGTTCAACCAAACTGTACGTAGCAGTAAGATTATAATGGATGTTCATTGTAGCTTGTTTTTATGTTCAACCAAACTGTACGTAGCAGTAAGATTATAATGCATGTTCATTGTAGCTTGTTTTTATGAATTAGTGAAAAGGTTATTTCTTTAACATGTCCCAATCCTCGTGCTGATGGTTGCACTTAGACTTGTACCACTTTAGGTACCTGGTGTAATGTTTCTACATAAACTTGTACATGGATACAACTAATTATCGTATTTATAATAATAAGTCACAAACCCCAACCCTGAAAACGGTGCATGTTTATGCGAAACGACCCAACCAGACCACACAGTCATCACCACTAGTGAAAGACCTCAACAGTAACAGAATTAGCACCTCACAGTATTTAAGCACACCTTTGTGCACGTAATTATGCACCATTACTCTCATTTAGCCAAAGTTATTTCAGTGCGTGGCGGAAGACAATGAAAGGAACGCAGTCACGGACTGCGAAACATTCACAGGATGTGGTGGCACAGCACTGAATCAAACGGCGTATCTCACAAGCCATCGCACTTCTCAGAAACTAGTTTGAATGGTGTATTTGGTAAACACTTGGCGGCATCAACCAAGTGTGACCACGCCAAGCCAAAGTACTAGTGTGAAGTGGTCACCGCCCACTACAGGGGACAAACTAACCTAGCCTTCAGTCGTCAGGTCCTCCATGAAGAACTGGTTGACTCCCCGGCAACAGACCCCAACATTTACAATCACATTGTCTAGCTTTTATCCAGTGGAAGTGAATATTTATAATTTGTTATGATTAAAAAAAAATTATTCTCAATTATTACTCCTAGCCATCACGATGTGTAACTTTTAAGTTTAACTTTTTTAAACCTGTGCATCCCCACAATTGTGGGGTTAATCCTCGACAGCCTAGATATACACAACATACCTGAAGAAGAACTAGGAGGATAGTCCACAACCATACGAACTGGTGAAACAACATATCCACTTCCAGCTAGAATCCTACTATATAAACTTTGTCAATCCCTGATGACGTAATTCCTTACAAGGTTACTCTCCCCCTCCAAAATTATATTACCAGCAAAGTACTGCTGATACAACTTTCTATGCAAAAGCGTGTGAAGTATATTCAGTCTTGTAGCATGATGAAGCAGCGTAAAAATTAACTTTGCCTTGAGCATATAACATTGACGCATCCACATGCTAGTGCACTACATGTCAGCGACCATGCTGTAAATCACAGCGGACAGCCACTGGCACTGCAACAATGGAACACTTGCACGCCTTTTGTTTCTGGTCTGACCCACTTGAAGCAAGCAGAACACCTTTATTACTGGCATCCACCATCAGGTTTCAACGGACTCTACACTGTGTACGCGAGTAAGCCTCGACAGCTGTACACCCAGTGAGCTCTTGGTTCGACCACACCAACACATCTCAGACCTGCCTGGGTCCACACAGACGTCAGTGCAACCCACAGCCTCCTAGGCCCTGGAAGGTGCAAGTCTCCAAACATGACAACCCACATTGTATAGAACCAAACATGCAGCTCCAATGGGAGGGAAGAGTCCATCTCAGTAAGCAGGTGAACAATCTCTCTACATAAGACACCTTAAAAGTTATTGTTTCTTCACGTTAAGCAATTATCTGTGATGTTTTTTGATGTAGTTACATATGTACTTTTATTTGTCAAATGATTATTTAAAATAGTTTACATTACTTTTTAGGAAACATTTAAAATGACACAGTATTATTTGGATTCGGTGCCATATAAAAAAATTATGATTATTATTATTAAACTTTATTCTATCTGTGGAACATGCAATGCATCTTGAAATAACACCCCTTGTACAGGCAGGATGTTAGAATTGCTGGCAGATTTGCTCCAAGTGTTGTACAATCATTCTATGGAAGCTGGTTATCTCAGTGGTTCTCATTTGGCCATATGCAACAACCAACATGAAGAGGATGAGTAGGTATATACTGGATGTCAACGACTTGGACACCGACCAGAATAAAACACACTACTACAACTACAATATATATGGTACTTTGTAATCGGAAAGAAATTAATAGGAGAAAAGTAACAGGACAAAACGTCACAGAAAGAAACACATTTTACATAAAGAAATAAAATTACAGAAATAAATCAAGACATTTAAGAAAAAACACATTTACCTTTTTTAACATCATAGACATTTTGTTATTCTTTCTTGGCACTTTTCTGCTTTTTATCAGGATTAACAACATATTTAAAATGTCATTATACTATGTCACTCTTTCTTAGTGTAATTGTTCTCCTTTGCATTAGCATAAAATCTTTCTCCTTTTCGTTACATTAGATCTTTCTCCAGAGACGCTTTAGGGAAGATGGTCAGAAGTCACTTCACACAATGCATGTATCCCTTTGACACAATGACACAAGAACCAGCTCCTATTGGTGAAATAAATGGTGTGACGGTCACACGCCGGCCACATCAACAAACATTGATCAGATAGTTGAATGCGATCCACGCAGAAAGACCTGATCATATCCAGCGATATAGATGACAAGGCGGACTAATCCTTTAATGTCGACCTGGGACCACCCATGGATGAGTCTGTCTGCTACTTACTCGCTCGCTCATTTAATCTCCCATTACTAATTCAGTTTGCAAGTCTCTCAAGCCTTACCCTAACATTCTCACCAGAGATACCAACAAACGACAGTTGCCAAACGAAGAATCATCAACATTTAACACTTAAATCAATCACGATAATCCACATCTTGCAGTGAATACCTGGCCTGCTGTCAAACAAGAAATGTGACCCAGAATACTCTGTGACGTAATTCCAATTTCCTCGCATTTCTGCTGCTCTGTATACCATATAATACCTAACAGAATATTTAAAAAAAATTGTGTAGGCCTATTTTGTATATATTTCCCATCAATAAATAGTTCAAGAATTTTAGTTATTCTATTTTTTCACACACGCAAAAGTCACGCATGCACAGACACACCAATTCACAAGGACATCAAGAAAACTAATCAATATGTTGATTTGTCTTGTTTTGTACCAATCATGTATTCGCATATTTTAAGTATTAAATGGTATATCGTAACTTTTAAAAAAGCCACAACACATTAATTACACAAACAGATGCAACATGCAAATGTAGGACCCAAAAAGAAGACCAGAAGACAATAAATAATCTATTTTGGGAGCCTTTAGTTCTACAACTAGTACAACCAGTTCCTATTAAATGGCCAAAGTCCAAATTCCAGACTTTCGATGCTCAGAAATTCCACTCAGGGTGTACAAAGTAAGGGAAATTTAAAACAACATACGTTTTGCTATTTTCAAAGTATTTTCAAACCAGGTGACAACATCTGTTGAAGGAATCACGCACGCATACGCACAAACGCAGCCAGTACTGGCCCCATAACATTATCTCCACTAGGCCAACTATCTGCACAGGCAAAAACTTCCTGACAACATTATCTGTGTCACTCAACTACTGGACGCTATCCCCAGATATCTCATCCCCTTCCCGGCTCCAGGCCCAACTACAGCCCTGCGCCAGTGAATGGGGATGACGGGTAACCTAATGACAGCGGGCCTATCCAAGCAAACTCATTTTACGCTGCTAAATCTAAAATATCAGCAGTTGAATCAGGACTGACAGCTTATTACAGTTCTGACTTCTGCAGTCACGGCCAAGCCAGCAGTGTATGCAACAGCAACTTTGCAACTTAACTTTCACACAAAGACTTCTAAATCTGGTCAACAAAAATCAATGGATGAGACCGAAGACAATTTTCTGTTTTAAAATGTACTTTAGGACAGACAATAAAGTATTGTTTATTTGATTGATTTGAAACATACTCTCCTGAACAAGCCAACTAAACCAGTCATCGATCTCTCGTTTTTATTCCTCAAGTCCAGGGGGTAAGGCTGGCCTTTATAGTAATCCTCAAATTTTGTTTTCCCTGTTCCATCACGGTTTCCATTTCACTACCATCTCCACTCTCCAAATCAGTCACCCCGCCTCCAAATCACACTTGCATATAGAAAGTTAACTAAAAAAAATTCTACAACAGAAACAACTGTTTAAGATATTCATAAAAGAACCTCTAAAATTAAAAAAATCCTGCATCAGAAATGCATGCACTGACAGGCAGTGTTGTTCCAATTAATTTGTTGTCTGTGATTTCTTGATTCATACTTGCAATAAATTAATCAAGATTAACCTTGTGTAATTGATAATTGTTTTGGTGATATAAAAGTCAGCTTTGAATTAAATATATATGATTACCAAGTGCCCCAAAACCAGTTTTGTGTTCGGAAACCGCACATTGTGGGAATGTATTACACGTACAAACATCACAGGACAGTTCGATAAGTTTCCTCTTGTAATTATTAACAACAGGTGAGTACATTTTTGTCAAACATATCGTATGTTTACATCAACTGCCACTGACAAATCCCACTAGTACTGCCACAGATCAAACTTTTCTTAGAATGTCTGCCCATGAATTGATTATACAACTGATCATCGATCAGTTCGGTCGATCACTGATCATGTAAATCAAACCAATTCCAAACACAACTGTCAGGTAGGCACATTAAGCATGTCCACAGTTCTGAAGCCCGCCTGGGTGGGTAGCTGCCCCCTGGTCAGGCTGATACATAGGGCAGCCTGTCCAAGTTGACCTTCGATAAACAGAGCAAAGGACCGGTCCCAATAAATCAAGTAAGGCACAATGCCACGGGGGATTACACCGAAAGACAGGCTCTCCCACCCAAAGGCATTGTGAGAGCACGTGCATGCAAACATACACACATAACAATGTCTTCTCGCTACACTCCACAGATCACCGCGTTTCATTAGTTCTACGCTATTCTAGTTTCAAGGATGTGCTGCCTACAGGATGAATAAGTTTGCTGACAAAATTTAATCAGACCCTGCAAATTAAACTCGATAAAAACCTCCTAATCGATTCATCTTTGACTTTTTACATCGGGACAAAGTTCTGCTACTGCCATGCACCAGTTCTTACGTGTTTATATTTAAATACGCAGATAATTATAGAGATAAGAACCAAAGAGTTAACATTAAGAAAGCCACTCAAGACTACCCAGGATGCTCTGCGAGTGACCGGGAAATCAGGGATTCAACAGATTGCTGTGCCTAGATGGAGCGGTTCACTGGGGCATGACAGCATGGGGTGTTAGCTGACACCCAACACCGTCTAATTGCTGTTCAGGACACAGCTAAGTCAGAGAAGAATCACGATGAGTCACACCTGTGGTGCTGCCGACTGCAACACAATCCGGGCCAAACAACTCCGCTTTCTAGTCCCATCAGCAAAACCAGTGATTCAAAAATTGTTCTTCTGTTCGCATAATCACAAGAATAAACTACCCAAAAGATAAATCACAAGAAATTGCTTGTTTTTTATAAGTTTAATCACTTAATAAAATTAACAGGATTAATTCTGACCGAGAATAAAATTCACAGTCGATGTGTCAATGTCACCCGACAACCCCACACCGTTACGTCTTGGGAAATCTCTGATGCTGCCACCTAGCGGAGAAGAAAGCGTTGATATACTCACAACATGAGCTGCGGAATCGGTAGACGGTTGGAACAGGATACATGTCACACGGTCGGTGTGGAAACACGCCAAAGATGCGGCGCTTGGAGATGCACGTGTCACACCAGTCTAGGACGTCACCGTCAGTTGACCGCTTCTGCTGACATTGTCACGGCTGCAGTCTCGGTTCTGTGAAATCTTCTGGCTTGGCGCCAACAATGTGACAACCCAAAGTTTTTTATCCCGGGTTTCAGGCCTTAAAACCGAATGCAAGAATGTTTCCCTGGAGAGTAGTGACACTAGACATGTCACAATGTCGGCATTCCAATGGTGTTGATTCTAACTGTTGACACTAGCAGTTGTGATGGTGATGTCAGTTCCACGGATTTGTGACAAACTTGAATTGGTAATACCTCCACTAACACTGTCACCTGTTTGATTACACTCCCAGGTAAACCTTGTCACAAACTCACGACAAAGGTGACAACAACAAGTTACAATCCACGATGATGTCATCCATACTAATCCGACACAATCTGTCCTGAGTGTCCTCTTGCAGTCCTCAGATTGTCCACAGTCACCACTGTGACACAGTTGACTGTCCTAATTCAATCACAGCCACCAACACTACAGCCTTCCGACACTCAACCTGCACACAGCAAAAACCTCAAACTCCACCAAACTCATCCACCTTGATAACCACGCACGAATGAAGCTTATTCGCCAGCGACAGCCACAGAGTTTGCTAGAGACACGACCCAGCAAGTCCGAGTTGCGAGGAGAATCCACCAGCAGTCAGTGAAGTCAGCACACACACACACTCCTGGGGCAACCCTCAATAACTGAGCCGCTACGTCACACGCTGACTGGCGCAAACAAAGGCCTTTTGGTATCCCATGGTTTTAAATTGCAAACCAGGTCATTTATCAAGCGGTGAGGGCAATCCTGGTGCCATGCTGTCTGGGCCGACTGGCCGTGTCAGCCAATCACAGCGCGGCTACCCACACCAGGCAGTGTGACCGAAATTGCTCGCTAGACACTGTGGCGCCAACTCTGTATACATGAGACATCTGTGTGCCAGATAGCAGCCCACCCTTTGCACCGGCACCCACTGCCACCTCCCACCCCTCCAGGGGGATCACCCAAAAGAGAAGCAAATACACGTGCCAGAATTACCGCAACGGGGAATGAGGGGGAAGATGCAGGTTGTGACAACCCAAAGAGTGCTTTCCGCGAGTCCGACAAAGGACCATGGTTGGTTGACAGCGGCTTTGTACCAACACATTCCATCCCCCCACCCCACCCCACCCCCGGCGCGAATACACTCATATCTCGCGCCAGCAACAGCTTAACACCCGCACACATAAACCCTGCTGAGTGTGCCCCATTTTATGGTTCTGCTGCATCAGTGTTTTCTTGCCTGTGTCCCCCCAATTGCACTGTGTGCCAAGACAAGTAGGCCCAGGCCGCCTGTACGTGCACACGGCTGAATACCAACTCACAACCGGTCTCACTCACCCATCTACTTCGGGCCGCAGTGGGTGGCCCGAGGAGTCCAGGGACTGGCCCTATCGCAGCCCGGTCCCCCGCCTCAGTCGTGGTTCTCATAACAAAGTATCTGGCCCGGTTCTCTCGCAGAAACTAACCTATCGAGAACAACTCAACACTGCAGATGACATAAAGCAACATGTTCATTAGTGCAAAATGAAACTATTCGCTGCAAAAAAACCCGGCATCAACATCAAGTGAGGACAACTCGCTGCGCTGTTCAAAAGGCGGTTAACGCGGCCATCAACCAGTTGTTTTATCTCCCGCTTCTTTAAGTCTTCATTCCAACATGATCTGACATTTACTTTAATATCCCCACATCATCTACGAGCTACCAGCGTAAGTACGGCACGCACTCATCATTTCATCATCAAACCGTTTTAATCATAATAATCTCTCGTGCACTCAATGTGCATGCATGTATGTGTCCACGTGCATAAATACATGTGTGTTTGACAAATATGAAGACAGCAGACGACAGTGAAAAAAACTACCTCCATGGACCCCCCACGCTGCCCACTCTTGGAACAGAAGAATTACGACATCAACTGTTATTTCTGTCACAGACGTCGGGCGGTGACGTCGTAACTCATAACCACGTACAATGCCCCATTCAAGGCCTGGGGTGTAAATCTACCGAGTGACAACCATTTGCTCCACAAACACTTGCATCTCTCGGGGTGGTCAGCAAAAACACTCGTCACTACAAACAGCTCTACCGCGTGATTCAATGTCGCCACCAACATTTGCATGTTTTGCACCCGACCACCGCATCCACACACGCAGCGTGCATGTTTGCGCATGTCCTGGGACCATCTATTTTTTTCGGGCTCATTTATGAAACCGCAAGCCTCGCAGTTCACCGAGTACGCCTTCAGTTTGGTTAATGGAAGAAATACAGTTGCTGACAGGCCTACGTGTATGCAGACTGCATGCATCTACCAAACAGACCAACAGAAAACACACAGCAGACAGCCCAGGGGTCTTGGCTACACATCTCATGCAGATGTATGGCGGCACCCCACAATTAAGGTCACCCTCGGGACTGGGCAAGTGACCTGAATTGCAAGGCGACCACAATAGCGGAACTACCTTCCTACATTTTACCGTTACAATGATCATTTGGGATTGTCTTAGGGTGACCTTAATTGCAAGGTGGCTGTATTATCGACGTGATCCAAAAGCAAGGTTTGGCTGTAGTCGGACGGACAGTTTAGCATGGTAGGTTTAATTCTTTTTGAAGATTTAAAATGTTTGCAGACCTCATTCTGTGGTGTAAAATGTTGAGGAAAATCAATTGCAGGATGCAGTGCAGCTACTGATTCAGTATTGGTTTACCAAATTGAACAAACCTGATGCTAACAAATCATAACACAATTTAGTCATAAAGCATGTGTTGTTTGGCATTTTGGCTTACGTAGGTGGGAATACCTGGGCAACCACAGATTGAAGTACACAGGTCACCATATACACTGGACGACCTGCTTAGGTACATGCAAACTACGGAATCCAAGCGTACGTAACACGATACTCATTTACCTGGCATAACTTCCCACCTAGCATAACTTACAAACGTCCACACAACCATACAGCACTTTGTAAACAACATCAAAGAGCACTCAGACAATACAATCGCCAACCGAGATCAGAAAATCAGGCGTGACTCATTACTGTTGCGGTGTGAAAACTGGTCACCAGAGGGCACTGGTTTACATAACGCCGTGTAGCGCAGTCGAGTGCGTCCCCAGATTAAACCAGTCATTTCCTAGCCTTTGTGTCCCTGGCACTTGGGCCGTCGATTCACACCTTTGTCTGGCTGCTCTCACTTGGCATTTACTGCCACATCATTTCCACATTGGGGGACAGACGGAGGGACATGGAGTTTACCTGGTACTGATGGCTAGATAGACCTGAGACTCACAGTTTCTGACTCTGTGGTCTATACGAGTACCTTAGTGCAGGAACAAGGACCAACAGTCATCTCAGATGATGTCATCACACACAAAACAGTGTGATTAAACAACGTGGGGACACCAATTTACCTGTCACACCAAATATTCCTCTGTGTAACAAATATGTGTACCCAAAATCACTACCTTTCTTTTTTATTTCCTGAAAACAAAATTAATATCTATTACGAAGTTTGATGCCAAATGTGGGCCTATGCACCGGACTGATCATGTTACTGAATATAACCTGTTTTTCATCAGATCTAAACCACTGCATTCCACACTGGGACTTAGAGCAAAAACTTATTTATGTGCGTGACAACTGAACAAGGAACAGTGTAGTAAAGATGTGACACCAGCAACATCACTGTCAATTAAATAGTGTCAACACCTGTGTGACAGCAGTGACAGCTGTCACATGACCTTCTGAGGCACACCACTGATGAAGATACCAGTGAATATGACTGACTCGAGCAAAGGGGTATACACCCCCTACCCCTCTGTGACCCAGTTGGTTTCCTCATCCCAACCAAGGCTATATATAACGGTGATTTTTCCAAGAACTCGACACAAACACCATCGTTTCTGCTGAAACTTCCCGCTCAAGATCCCTACCCCTCTGAATGTGACAACTCCTGTCTGTTACCATGGAAACCAACACCGCAGCCTGATAATCCTCACAAAACAACAAAATGAAACCACGACCTTCCATTGTATGTCTGACACCACATGTCTTACTAGCAGACGCTTCACAATAATTATTCATTTCCAAAGTACACACACAATTCGGCTCAAGAATCCAAAGTATACCATTCCAACCCGTACCGATCTTCTCCTCTAAACTTTGCAGCTATACATCAATCAATACACAGAACATAAAGAATGTCATCAAAATAAAAACTTGGAGAGTAACCTGTACTGCTCGGGGCTTAAAGGGCTGACTTTTTTGCAGTGTGATGAAGAGGCTTGGTGTCAACATTAGTAGCTCTCAAGGTGAATGCTGCTGCTATATGAAACTTGCTGAATGTCATATCTAGGACGGACACTTATAGATGCTCTACTCAGAGGGAAAGGGTCTCTCGCTTCTGGGAAGTGGGTCCCATTGTGGGATTACAAATGAGGACGCCGGGAAAAAGATCTTCCATCTTGCCCAGTTAAACAACAAAACAACTGTGGTTAAAATAATGAAGTTTTGGCAGTGGACTAGATAACAAAGGAAAATTTCTAGTGTAGAGACATGCAACCAAACATCATTAAATTGTGTGGAAACTGGATAACAAATTGTGATTCAAAAAGAACATTCTAATGACATCGTTGAAGCGAATAAGCAAAGATTTCAACTTTTTAACAACACACCTGTCTAAAGTTTCTAATTACTTGCACAGACTGGGACGAGAATGTCCTTCAAGGCTGCCACTGTGTTTAGCATTTAGCCGGAACTACTTTTTGTGACTTACTTGAAATTACAAGAAGCTGCTAACACATGTAATGCAACTAAATATACAAACTCATATACCAAGGTAATGATCAAATCCACATGATACAGAAATACCCACAACCTACAACTCAAAACTAATTATTTGCTGCATCATACACAAAACTGGCATTTTTAAATACATCACATATACTATAGGGTTTACTAATGATATACCAGTGCTGTCTGGCATGTGAAATTGGAGATAAACTCAAAAAATACAGGTCATTCCTACAATACAAAATTCACCCACACCCAGTGAATAACTGGAACATCATAAGATAACACTGGAAAAAAACAGTGACTAAATGGAACATCTTAAAATACCACTGAAAAAAAATCCAGGCCCACCTCTCAACCTATGTAAGTAGTGATCATCTGAAATGTAGAAGCACCTCTTAACACGTGACAGTGTTCCTACGTTTCTGGCAAGCTCCTCCTATACACATCTATCAAGTGTATGTAACAGCTCTTCAACATGATGGCCCTTCACTTCCAAGGTGTCTTAGGAAAGATTAAAGCTCTTCTGCCGCAAGAGCTCTCTACCTCAAACATGTTAACTGGAAAAGATTAAAACTGTGAACAACATCAAGTGAGACATTAAATGGAAAACATTTTGCCTTATATTTACTCTGACGTGATTATCAGTGACGGAAGATTAAAGGAACTGAGTATTACATGGAATCAACCAGATATGTTACGCAACTTAAAAATCAGGTTCCCAAAATTTCAATTTCTCACAAAACCAAGTTATACTTCCCAAAAATTAAGCATCCCTTATATTTGGAGATGTTGCTCAACTGAGGCTGCAGAGTATTTTCCAAATCAAATAGATGGCAGCAATATTAAAAAGTAATAGTAGTAGCAGCAGTAGTAGTAGACTTCTAAAGTTTCAGTAACCTGAGAGGGAGAGAGGGAGAGGGAGAGGGAGAGGGAGAGGGAGAGGGAGAGGGAGAGAGAGAGAGAGAGCAGACAGTTGGATCAGTCCTGGCAGGTAGGTTGAATGCTGTAGTCTCAACTGTGACACTGATGTATAGAGATGTCTTGGCCATGTCAGCACTGCCTCAACAACTTAATCAATATAAATAGACAGCACCTCTTTGCTATCTCCTGCCACCAACTGACTAGATGGGCAGGCTCCTCACAGATGCCTTGTTACCACTGTCTGGGTAGACGCTTCCTGTAGTGTCCTCCTGTGTGTAGTATCCTTGTGTACTAGCGTCCATGTGTAGTGTCATTATGTTGTGGTGTTGTGTTGAGACATCATGTAATGTCCAGTTGTAGGATGATTACGTAGTGTCTTAAAACTTGTTATGTAGTATCCTGGTGTAGTGTCCTGATGTATGGTCATTGTGTAGTATCCACATATACTGTCCTCGTTAAGTGTCCCTATCTGCTGTCCTCATGTGGTGTCCTGATGTAGTGTCCTCATGTTGTTTTCTGTTGTAATGTCCTATTCATGACTTCGATTGAATAATTCACCATTTAGAGAACAGGTGTAAAGAAAACATTTTCAATAATTTGTAAAAAAAATATCTACAAAACCATGAGCAATACACACGTTGGTGATGTATCAACAAGAAATATGTCTGCTACAAGAAGAGCAAGTAAAGATACTGAAGACAACAACCACCTTGCTACCTTGACTTGCACAATAACCAATGAATGTCCAGTGACACTGCTCACTGTCCAGAGTTAATTGGTCAGCCACTCCACTCAGGACCCTGGCCACTAGAGACATCAGATAAACAGCCAATTTAACAGAAATTCTTCAAAATGAGCAACTTGCAAAATGTGTCATTAATTAATTAATTACCGGGACACCCCCCTACACTCTGACTGTGGTCTATTGATTCCACTGGTTGCCACGGCAACAAGACAGCACATCGGATGGAATCAACAGGACCTCGTGGTGACTGACACATCTACCTGGATGACTAGCATAAGGCTGTCAACAGGTCATGGTCGCCTGGTCATGGTCACCAATAGGGCATAGGGCTGTCACTAGATCATGATCACCAGGTCGTGGTCACCAATGTGCCCTGGTGGTTTACTGGAAGAGTGTCGGTTGAGCAGACTGTCAATCAGACTGTCAATCAGACTGTCAATCAGACTGTCAATCAGACTGTCAATCGAGGGGCAGTGGTTTAATTACAACTGCCACTGTTTAAAAATTTGGGCAATTTTTTTCAACCCCCTTGCGTGTATCTTTAGGAAGAAACACCAATACCCCTTTGGTCACGTC
The DNA here is from genome assembly GCA_020002185.1 of Paraescarpia echinospica. Lineage (NCBI taxonomy): Eukaryota > Metazoa > Annelida > Polychaeta > Sabellida > Siboglinidae > Paraescarpia > Paraescarpia echinospica. Next base: position 62,700,281 of record CM034532.1, read on the forward strand.
TATCGGGTGTCATACAAGGGCAAGTAAAGATCCCACACATGGGGTAAATATATAATCTGGTATGGATCCAGAGTGGAGGTGTCTAACCCATTTGATCTTGCTCCCAGCGACGGAAGATGCTTCCTGGTGAGACTAGAGAAGCACCAAGTTGGCAGTGTCATTGCCGATTCCCCACAGGGACCTGCAGCAGTATATAGGAGGATGAACCAGGATGTTGGGATGGCATCACAGCCAGTGGGAGAATTTGGGACACAGTAGAAAACAATATGGACTAAAAAACCGACAGGAAAAAGCATCAAAGATCACTGTGCTTGGAAGTACAACATGATGAATGGTATCATTTATAGTGTCCAAAGCAAATGAGTTCCTAATTAAAGCAAACAATTAACACCACATTAAACACAGACACATCTTAGATAGAACCCTTGCAATAAACCCAGTGTATGTCTTAGATAAAAACCATGGGTGTAAACCAGACCACGGAGTAGAATTGGGGGGACATCAATAGACACTTTGGACCCTTGGGCGATACTAATCCAACTTGATCGACCTTTAGCAACCATTTTCCGTGAAGTGCGCTATTTCAATGCAACAAACCAGTTTTTTTCCCTTTTCTAGAGTTCACCAACTGTTGTAGAAATATTGGAAGAATGCCGCTAGTTTCATGCCCGAATCAGTAAAGCCTCAAATTTGGCAAACTTGATGGAAAAGCCCAGATTGACTTCTACAGACTCTGGGGACACCACAATTTAAGGCAAGATTAACTTAGTCGAGAATCATTGTTTAATTTCTGACACGCTCCAGCCAGTTGCCAGGTACTACAGAAAGTAGTATGTGGCTGCTGTTGCCAAATTCATGGCCTTTACTTTGCAATCCACCCACCAATATATTTGGTTTAAAACATCACATTTCATGCTTCAACAAACACACCGTGTTTGACAGATCCTGCCCGTTTATCAAGGACCTGTTCATAGCAATGTGTTGAGACACACTTTGTAGTGGTGTAATCAGATGACAAGAACTCCCAATAGAGGGCGATGACCTTTGATTGATGTCACCTGAATGACAGTGACACAGGGAGAAACAAATAGTGACACGCGAGTCGCGACACACTCAGGTCACCAGGGACGTCATGACCCGACCCGTGTCGCATCACGCTCCGACATCGCCTGTGCTTTTTTGCCCCACTGACAGGTGTGACAATGCACCATTCTCCTGCTTTTATACAGCACCTCGGCTTTAATTGCAACTAACAATCCATCATTATTACACTGACGCAATTAGCCATCCACCTCCTACCTACCCCGCCCCCCAATCACCCTCGGTTTCCACGCAATTACGTCAGAATTATTATCCCCCGACAGAAACACAATCAAACAAACGAGACCTAACCACAGATGTGAGTGCAACATTTATAGTAGCTACGTATGTATTCTTTTCATCCTTTACTCTTTCTCATATTTTGCAGTTTGTAATAAATTCCAACCACGTGTCTCTGTACTCCGCATACTGCTACAGCTACAAGCCTGCGGTGTGTATCATGTGGTGTATCGCTGGTGTACCACCTCCGTCTGACAGCAGGCTTGCACTGCGGACTCATTCAGTCAGTCTCACTCGTCTGTTATTGATCTAGCACCAAGCTAATTCAGTGCCGAGCTCAACAAGGTTTTCCCCGTCTATTTTCTAAAACACGCCATACGAATCGGCCCCAGAATCAGACGTGTTCAGCGTGAGTGACTCGCACTGCCTGGCCCACCCCTCCACGTCAACTACCAATGACAGCATCACTGCTATGACTACCTGATTAGCATAGATCAAGGATGGAATGTGATGGCTCAAGGAGTTAGGACCACAAGTAAACATACATTTTAATAGTTTTATGCAGATTATCAACTGCATAGAAAAGGCAAAATCCCAAATCATCAATTTTACTCTAAAACACAAGCAATTATTTACAGTACATAATTAACATTAATATGGATGGATGTGGACACTGCTCTTGTACCCCATGTAACAACCCCATTTACTTGCTCCCCCTACTGGGGTAACTGAGCATTACAGAGGGGTTATTATTCACCAGATGTCGCCAGCAGGGCAGGGCAAGAGTTGCCGCTCTCCTTTGAGTGCTGTGGTGACAGTAATGGGGTTGGGTTAACAGGGTTGTCACCAGACTGTCAAGTCACCATGTAGTGGGGGATAACAAGGATGTACCGGTGATACCGAGTAGAGGATGTACCAGTGATACTGAGTAGAGGATGTACCAGTGATACTGAGTAGAGGATGCACCGGTGATACTGAGTAGAGGATGTACCGGTGATACTGAGTAGAGGATGCACCGGTTATGCTGAGTAGAGGATGCACCGGTGATACCGAGTAGAGTATGCACCAGTGATACCGAGTAGAGTATGCACCGGTGATACCGAGTAGAGGATGTACCGGTGATACTGAGTAGAGGATGCACCGGTTATGCTGAGTAGAGTATGCACCGGTGATACCGAGTAGAGGATGTACCGGTGATACTCAGTAGAGGATGCACCAGTGATACTCGGTAGAGGATGCACCGGTGATACTGAGTAGAGGATGCACCGGTTATGCTGAGTAGAGGATGTACCGGTGATGCTGAGTAGAGGATGTACTGGTGATGCTGAGTAGAGGATGTACCGGTGATGCTGAGTAGAGGATGTACCGGTGATGCTGAGTAGAGGATGTACCGGTTATGCTGAGTAGAGGATGTACCGGTGATACTGAGTACAGTAATATGCACAGTGCTACTTAGAAATACTCTTAAATCATTTAACTATCACACATTCATACATAAATAAGAAAGAACTTTTAAACACATTTACTTGATGTTTATCGTGCCTACACTAGCTCACATCAAATTATGTTTGCATTACCAATATTAATATACAGGCATATTCAAAATTAAGTTCATACCCATGTCCTTGCATTTAAAGGGTCAAACGTCACGCACTTCCCATGGCTTATGGTTTACCTTCGATTTGTGCTTTTTGCACAATTCTATAAAGAACGCAGCCATGTAATGTCTAACCTGTGCTGACAACATTCCAGGAAGCCACCGAGTGCACCGTTCCTGGCTTCTAGGAAGCGCCTCGGGACTGCTGGTGGACCCTGCAATGCACTCCGTCCCACGTCGGTAACATGCAACGCACGTCCAGCCAGCCCACCCTTTCATGACCACAATTAAAGTTTAAACACGACCGCGGCATACAATTCACATCACAAAGCCCACAGAATGGCGGCCATGTTTGTGCCGCGGTTGTACATCGAGAAGTGATTCCACTACGACATCGGACCGCCGGCCAAATTCCCCGTGAGACAATTACACGCTCTCGCAATGCAACGAGCTTGTCTGAACTCACTACTCGAGTCGGGGGAGAATCTAGCAGGGCCTATGTGGGTTTGACTGGACGCAACATGCCTCCAAAGTAGGCCGTCCCTCCCCAGAGGTGGGCGCGCAACGCCATCTATACAGTACATAACGAACTATGTATTTGGTGGATATGTAGAATAGATGATTCTTGGTAAAACAATACTAAAAGTCCAAATGAGACAGGTCGGAATGTCTGAATTTTTGGTAAGAATAACTGTTGCTAGAATGACCCAGTGCATGTTTTAATTATCAAAATAATAATGACTTTAATTAATAATTTACTTATACAGCACCTATATGTAACTTGCAAATGTAAATAGCCGCAGACACTTCTGCCCGTTTTGACATCAGTAAAAAATTAGTTCTTCAATGTTTTTATAAAAACTGAAGACCACATTTGCACAAATGGTTTAGTCGACTATTTAAATTGAACCTATTTGGTGTTGACTAGGACAATGTGGGAGGACTCAAATGAGATTAAAGAAACTTGCACTGTAGAGAGACTATTTAAGTGTGCAGCCAGCAGTACTATCATACAGAAATAAACTTCATAGTTGATGCAAGACAGGAAATATCTTGCTTACCTAACACAACACAAGGAAACAAAGACACTGCATAGGTCTTGGCAAGAAGATTTAAACATCCGACGACGAATAAAAAACACGACTCCCAATTTTTTTCATGGGTGGTATGAATCCGTCGCGAACTCGTAGACAGCGAAGGCAGATTTACAAGCAACGTTTGCATCCCGACATGTGCACACGCCTGCACCTAACAACTTTATCAAGTTGAGATGTACGAACCAAGTGAAAGCCACTGCCCTGTGCTGTCAGCACCGGCGGCAAGCACGTAGCACTGATCATCCTGTGCTAGACGCACATACTCTACAGCGGGAAACATGCGGACAGACGGAACTGTGCAAACAAAACTGAGGCAGTGGATGTGGCCACAAAGTTTACCTGCCACACCTAGCCACTAACAGTAAACTTGCCTACATCAAGATTCAACCTGCAATGAAATAATGGCACTGAAGGTAGAACCTGACCAGATCTAGAGTTGATCATGTGATTGGACCCATGACCTGGCCGCACATACAAGATCCTGTCACATGATCTGATCACACATACAAGGTCATATCACATGACCTGGTCACACATACATGGTCCTGTCACATGACCTGGTCGCACCTCCATGGCCGTGTCACATGAATGCCACACGGAAGCAGACCCAGCACAGGCTGGCTGAGATAAATGCACCAAGACGCAAACATAATGGAATTTAATAGTCTGCTTACTGTCGACTGATCGAGTCAATTCAATAATGGTAATACCGTCCGTCTCGCGGGATCTGAGGCACGAAGCCGCCCAGACACCGGTCAACAGGTCACACGGGCGGTCAGTGCGGCGGTCGCATATACGATCGTTTCTTACTGCTTTCTTGGAAAGAGAAAAACACGGAATAAATGCTGCTATAGATCCTTCCACGTGACAATGATGGCCCTGCAGTGCACATTGCTATGAGCTATAGTACACTCACCTGTGGTCATTCTCACATGATTAGTACTAAACACAGCTGTATGAAATGTTAAGATGTAGGCTGTTTTAAGTTTAATTTCCAACCTGAGCCTATATTTCACACAACATTTCCATACAGAACCTGTAGGTAATATTATAAAAACTAGAATTACATAACAAAAAACATGATTTCACCACCCACAAGGAACATGACATCCAAACCTTTGTACCCAGCCAGGATCTGGCAGAAGAATCATGCCAACAAAAAACTGGTGTCTGCAGGGATGAAACCAAGGCAGGCAGGACCCTAACTAGGTGTAATACTGTGTACTACACAGAGGTCACAATGACACATCTACCTGTTTGACACAATACTTGACATTTGCCGATGCATGTTTATCTTACAACCGTCACACGGAAATGACAACGGCCATTTCAAGAAAACACTGAATCGGATAACATCAGCAGCACCCTATATTCGACAGCCTTCACCATCGTTGGCGACATTCCTGTGTCACCAAAGCCGCCTCTCCTCCTCCCGTCCTCTAACACGTTCTGTCGTTCCGTCTTCCCGAGTCTGCTTGTCTCGTGATGCCACATGTCCCCATGACAACGCTGACCGGGCACCGTCATGAAAAGTTAATGTGGCGGGATCTGCCATCGTGTTCGAAGCAATGACGGATGTCACCGCGAAGAACCCGTGATGACAGTGACACCGGCACACACGCTTAGCGATCAATCGATGACGCCGACACAGACCTCACCGGACACACGGTACTGGTCAGTGACCGCCGGATACACGCCAACTCCCCGGAGCGGTCAAGCCTCCCGGGAACTAAAATGTTTTATGTACAATTTAGGGTTGACATGAGATGTTTAGGCGCGTGACAAGTGAGCTGTGGAAACAACAAGTGTGACGTTGTGTGACGTCTTGCTCTCAGATCCTCAGGGCACACTCGCAATCAATAGTGGACACAACATCTAGTGAAAACGCTGGTTTAACGACGACCGATGTTGTCTCTGCATTTCCGCAGCGCAACTGTAGTCGCGGTCCAATTACAGCAGTAGTAGTACTTAGTCAATGATTACAGTTGTAATAGTTGTTACTGGTGTAACAGTAAATTATTGTTTGTTGCAGTGATTTGTGGTAATTAATTACAGTTGTAACAGTAGATTATTATATCGGTTACGTGTAGTTGTAGTAATAGTAAATTTCTAACATTTACAATGATTGATCATGTTTGCAATTGGAAGTGATTACAATGTCTGTGGAAATTGATTAGCTACAGTTGTAACTGCTTACAGTAGCCAAGTTAGTGCAATCCAATGGCTCCCAGGTGTAAGGTTTTTGCTGCAGTAGACAGATACTGCAGTTTCACCCCATGACAAGACTTTCTGGCCCTTTCCACACTAGATTTAGTAGGCATGTTAGTTGTCTCCACACCGAGGCAGGCACCAGCAGACTGTGCTGTAGCTACAGACTTGCCAACAGCGAAGCTCCGCCGCCAAATCCTCAAAAGATAGTCGAGGTAGACAACATTCTCGACCACTCTGTGTAATTGTTTGGGCATTGTTCTGACTGACATTGTGTTCTTCATCTTACGTAGGCCTCTGTCGGAAACTTCCCATGCAAGGGGGTAGAAAGCTTAATTATCTCCCTCCAACAGGACAGTGTTCTCACAGGAAGCAACAAAAACCTCGTTTTGTTTCACCACATCTTGATGTCCAGTGCAACCTCGTTAATCCAGATAATCCAGAAACCTTGTCATCCGGATATAATTTCACGAATATATCATTTACAAACACTAATACACATCAGTCTAAAATATTTTTTTTAAATCTATTAATCTGGACACGTACAGTTTGAATCAAAGCATCCAGATTATAGGTTCCACTGTACTTTTTCAGGCTTACTGTTTTCATGTTTTTGAACAGCAAATGTTATTGCGAATCTATCAGAGTCAAGTCGTCATATCCACATACATTCCACATGGTTATCTCATTCATTGTTAATAAAACAAAATGGCTCTGCATTATTGCTCTCTGCATGCCTGAAATCTCCACTTACCAGGCTTGAACCCCGGCGGGAAATTGTTTGCTATCGTCGTCGGGATGTTGCGTACTACTATGGTGCCCCCTGGTACTGGAGGTGAGAACATCTGAAAGCAACGGCAAAGCTATTATAAAACACGGTTTATGTTCTATTAATTTTTAGTTTAAAACAATCTCATCACTGTTCGCTCTGTACAATCTAGAAAACATTTGAATATATCCCACGTATGATAATACTATTCCAAGCATTGGGTGATGTCAGCAGTATATTACTAGTGATTGGTTGACCATGTATCAAAATGACGCCCACAACAGATGTTGCCGTCAGGTATTGGCAGACGGGGATGAAAACGCCCAATAGGAGAGAGTTTGAAGGGGAAGAACCTAAAGTAGAGAAGCAAAGAGGAGATTTTAATAAGAGCTAGAAGCCTAAGACACTATTGTTTTATTACGAACTGGTTTTAACAAAATTTGTGGCATATCCAATATCTCAGAAATGCTGGAATTGAACTATTTAACAGGAAGCCAAGCTTAGTTACCTCTGGTAAATTTCATGCAAAAATGTAGTCGGGTATCAGGTTATAGAGGAATAATTAAAGAAAACACTACCAGGGGGCATTGTCCAATGTCATATCCCCCAAATATGCCACCGAATAAAATGTCTGTGGGATATCTCAACATGAACTTGGCAGAAAAACTGCAGTGCATTCCGCAGCCTTGAAATCTCGACCAACTGTTGCACAAATCACGAGCTTCCGTGTTGAGCAACAAAGGTACACACAGACACCTGGCCGTCTGATTAAAGCCTGGGAAGACCCTGACACCCAGGTGGAATTTCTAATGCTGGCGGGCATTGTGGGCGCTTCGACAGACAAACAGAGCAAGGCCGAGCAGATACACGGTGCTGATTAAGTGATTAACTCCCCCATCGTACCTGGTCAATAAGTCGACCAGCTGCCAGCATCTTTACAGATCAACAGCTTCGACGAGGTAGACACACAAATATGGCGCGAGTGTGACTGAGTCAAACAGGGACACCGGTGTATAGGATGAGCCGATGATTTTGCCGCCACCGTATCGCTTTAGTAAATATAATTAAAAACAGCTGCCGTCAGCTGCAATGCGGCCAGGGTAACTCCAACTTAGCTGTGGTAACTTGGGCTCAGGTGGGAAAACGGGAGGGCCCAGATAAGGAAGACAGGGAAGAGATTCCGTTGATGGAAGAGTTCTTGATTGATTCTCTGAACATTCTCCAATACAAGCTAGAGAAAGACTGGTGGGAGCTCATGTACTATGTTTTCGAGCTCCCACGCATCTTTCTTTTGTTACATGATGCTGGTCATGTGACATGCCTATAGCGAAGCTAGTCCACTGACAAAGGCTGTGAGACACAGCCAAGATATTCGCAATCGAAACCCGATTCTCACAAGATGAACTATTTCTAGCAAAAGAAGCTAAGAAGCCAGGATTTCTACACATTCAAGGGCAAACTAACTGGTTTGTCTTTTGAGCACAATGAATACACACTGTCAGATATTATAAACATTACTAATTATTAAGACCTTATATTTTACACCATCAAAATTTTACATCATCCCAAAAACGTCACGCCAAACCATATTCCATAGAGCACAAAACCCACTCACTCAGATGCAATTAAAACCAGACAGACCAAAATAATTAACCATAAAATAGGTCAGGATGGATTAAATTTAGCAGAATTCACAGTGGAACCAGCCATGCATGACTGACAATGCTGTCACGGGCCCGAACCTTCGTCATCGGCTCACAAAAGATTAATAAGCCAGTCTCCTGTCGTGACAGTTTTTATCAGTCCCTCTCAGTAGACTGAACACAGCGATGAGCTGCTTTCATCTCGTGATACAATCACGTAAATTCAACACGCTTCAAAGCCAATTGCTGCAGTCAAATATTAATTACTTGGTGTTGGGAAGCGTACGACGGACTACGGACTACGTCAGCCACTTTATTACATAACAATAGCGACCGATTTACAAGACTAGTGACAAGGAGTGATGTAAACGGTGTTGCGTCGTCACCTCTAATCAACGTGATGGATGACTAACTGGAGGAAACATCACAGTAGACCTGGATATCCGCCTGACATCGACATGATGTAATTTAGCCAATATGTTAAAACACAACGATTTCCGTCATGTTATGTTACACAACCATCAGTTAATATTCATTCAAATAATAATAATAGATACTGCAAACTGTGAGAAATAATAAATTTATGCTCCTGTCCACTGAATAAGGGAGATGTGCTTCTTCCTTCCAGTGGGGTGCAGAATTAAATGGTAGACAACTCCTTGGATAATTAATGTTAGCTTAGTTTTCTCTATCATAATACTGCAAAATGTGAGAAATTTCTTGAATTTTGTTTCTGTTAACATGTTTGCTGTAACATTTTAAAACTAGATCTGCCTGCTTGTTGTGTACAAAAAAGTGTATTATTAGCATTCGAAATAGTGCTTGTCCGTTTGTCCGGGACAAGTAAAAAATGTTCTGGACAAGTAGCATATACACTGATGGTTGGCTATCTGGTGGACAAGTGAAAATTGACAGTATATTTGAACAAAATTTACAGTGTATTTCAGATAGTATTTTACTGCTGTCGATTTCATTTCGAAAATATGTCGAAGCTAATGAAAACAAACATTTAAATGCCACCATTTTCTACAAGCGATGACGCTGTCGCTCTTACATTTATCCGGGCGTTAAATTTTATTCGGGTGATATTTATGTGCATATGTAAGGCATAATATTTGGCACCAGTAGATCACATAGTGATAAATAATATCCAGTAGTTAAATATGTTTCGTTTGTTGTCGTAATGGATATATAGACATATATATACACATATATATATACATATAAACATACAAAACGCCCAAATAAATGAAAACGCGACAGTCGTAGCTGGTGCTAAATACATTTCCATAGATACGCGCACGCGCAGAAACGTCACCCGGATATAATTTAACGCCCGGATAAATGTAAGCGCGACAACGCTTTGCCATAAGCATCCGGGTTACAAACTTGACTGTTGTTATTCCTTTTGGTCACATGACGGCAGCACTGACACAGTGTGCGCCAAATATAACCTCTGACCCGCGCACCATGTAATTTAGATTCTTTTGAAACTGATGCATGCATCTTTAGTATATAAACATAAATAGCCACTACCATTTCCTTTATTTTCAAATAGTAATTTAAGTTGTTGCCCTTTTGCAACACTTATTTTCAGACTTAAGTAATTTTTTTTGCCAAACTTTGTGATGTGGTCATGGATAACCGTTGGCGTAACGTTGCGACAATTCATTTTAGTTTGTTATTATAATAAACAGCAGGATGATTATTTATTTTCATCATAAAAATAATAAATTCTTAGTGTTTGTTTGGGTAAAGCTTGTGTTGTTGCTTTCCGTTAGCGTAACGTTGCGACAATTAATTTTAGTTTGTTATTATAATAAACAGCAGGATGATTATTTATTTTCATCATAAAAATTATAATTTCTTAGTGTTTGTTTGGGTAAAGCTTGTGTTGTTGCTTTCCGTTAGCATTTATCCCGACAAGTGAACATTTTGGGGACAAGTAGATCTCAAAACACACTTGTCCGGTGGACAAGTACAAATTCTGGATTATTTCTAACACTGATTATGAAAAGGTATCCACAGTTTTAAATACATCTCTTTTTTGACTTTGTGTTTGATATAAAAGACAGAACTTTGACCCAATTAGGCATCCATCATGACAACAATCGTCTGTCAATTACATACGCCTGGCCAACCACCTAGTGATAGTTAGTGCAACTGGGCATCCATAAAGGGCTGGGGGGTGAACTGAAGTGCATTAGGGTGCACAGCTGGCATGGGAAAGGTTGACTGAACACCCTCAATGGTGGAGCAATATGTGGACACGCACTCCTGATCGCTAATAATGCACTGGGGAATCAGGTATAAAAGTCAATGCCACAGTTCTTTTCTCCGGACAAATCATCAACACTGAGTCTAACAATAGACCGCAATTCCGATTATCGAGAACTCTTGCATTGTCACTTGGGGGACTGTCAACCCCTCATGGTCACCTCGGACAATACCGACATTTGAAACCACTACTAGCCTCTTTTGAAGCCAGGATCAATACATGCAGATGTAAATTTTCATCAAATTGCAACTTAACTAATTTACCATTACAAATGTTCTGACTTAGCTGCTACCGAAAAAGCGCTCTCATATAACGGGGTAAGTGCCATGAGTGCTTTGTCTAGACGGATACTGGTGTGGGAGTATCATTATATCACAGCACGGCAAGAAGGTATGATGTCAAGTACTTCTACATTTTTTTTATTTCTACTCAGGTTTTTGAAATGACAACTACTAGTATATGTCAAAATATTGAGTACATGTCAATACGCAGCTTGAGTATTCAGAACACAAAACACTGTAGTACGTCTCTACTGTGTTGTCTGTGAACGCCCATCCTGATTGTACATCTACAATTAATATCATATATTGTCAAAATAGTTAATAATTGACACCTGAATAGTTTATTGTTGATCATTACGACTGAAATGTACTTGTACACATACTTGACCTAATGTCCTTGTAATTGTACTTTTGTTTGAAATACGTGTACAGTCGAACCTCGCTTTACGGTCACCTCAGTAATACAGCCACCTCACAATTAAGGTCACCAAAGGACAGTCCCAAATTATTTCTGTAACAGTAAAAAATAGTAAAGATAACTTGACTAATACAGTCACCTCGCCAGTCAGGTCACTTGCTCAGTCCCCAGGGTCACCTTATTAATGAGGTTCCACCGAAACCGGTCAAATGTATTTGTACTTGTAATTGTTCGTAATAATTTTGTTTTAAAGTACTTGACCAAATATATAATATATATATATACTTGATACAATGTACTTGACGGTACCCCTGATGGTAAGAGGCAGGAAGATTCATACAGATAGGAAGATATCCAGAGGGCGAGATATACAGTGTAACCTCCCTATTAAGGTCACCTTTGGGACTGGACAAAAGTGACCTGAATAATGAGGTGACTGTATTATAATTAATATCCTATACTTTACTGTATGTTGAAATAATTTGGGACTCTTCTAGGGTGATTGCAAGGTGGCTGTATTACAGAGGTTATCATAAAGCAAGGTTCCACAGTAGTGTTACCCCAGTCTGATAAAGACCACAATCACTATGACACTGTATGCTGTGAAGGCGACGTACCGCACTAAAGTCGAGCAGGTCGTTGAGTTCCTTGTCCCCTAGTGGAGCGGTGCCGTCGCCAGGGACGCCAGTACTGGGGGGTACGTTGCCGGGGGTAACGCTGCCGGCGCCCTCCTGGGGTCTCTGCATTCTGCCAACGGTCGTCAGACTGAAACACGCAGAGGGGTTAGAAACTTCTCCACACGGCTCATATACAATAGGGTCACAGACATACCGAATAGTATCACAAAGATTCATTTAAAAAAATTTATTTTATAAATTTACTTATTACATTATTATTTCCATTATTATTATTATTTTGTTTAGTGTTCACCTGTAAAATCCACATTAAGTCATTCATTTCCGCATAGTAATATTTGTGGAAATATTTTCCTGGTCTTCTAAAAAACTAACTTCGGATAAGGTAATAAAGGTTTTAAAATGTAATTATGCTCAGTCAATAGCTCCCTAGCTTGTAATTAGCTCAGTAGATATTATGCATAAAAAGGCCTCGATATTAACACTGGCCTGCTGATCCGGCACCTATTTTTAAGCTGTCAGGCCAGTTCAGGCCACCAGTTATTTTATTTTACTGGCCCGACGGGCAACTGGTTTCCAGTTCTCGAATGCTGCCGAGATGAAGCAGCGGTCACGACACAACCGCACCAGGGATCACATGCACAGTTCGACATAATTCTTAGACCTGATTCAGTTATATACCGTAAACATAACATAGATACTAATTCTGATCAATAATGATTCCAAACTCCATCACTTATCCTGCGGACGACGGCGTGCAAAGCCATCGAATAAATTGTCTAACCACCGCCAGCGCAGGTTTTTAAGACGAGACGCAATTTTTTTAAGTCCCGCAACGTCCCTTGGATACACTTACTTTGTACGGTGGTTGGAAGCTGCCTCGACTTTAGAATTAGGCACGTTTTTTTCTTCTCTAGATATATGAATGGAATACAGCTTAAATTGAAATTTAACTAGTGGCTAAAGTGACAGAAACCAAACGTAACGCTGTGTTTGCAAGGGCAAGGTGAAGGCCACCCAGCGAATGAACCGTGAAATAATCTAATGCCTTGAATGATCTGTACATGAAAACAGCGTCAACTCAACTACTGACTGACTAGCTGCCGTAACTCTGGACACAAACTTTAGTCAGACTTGGCAAACACTGTATATATGCATCTGAGTACACACTTGAACAATACATTATTATTAGCTTTGACATCTCACTCTGAACAATCAATATGCATAGTAACTTACAACAATAGTTTGGTAAATAAAAAAGACTGATAATGTTTTGCATCTCAGCATCAGCCAGTGGATTCAAAACCTTAATGTCAAGGCCGGATCAAAAATCTTCAAAACAGGCCCGACACTAAATTTTGAAATATTTTAACCCCCGTTGTCATTTGTAATAGGACCCACTCACTTAATGAAGGACACCAGATGTACCCCAATCAAAAAGTGACTAAGCATAACAATAAAATGCTCTCAAGCAAAGGTTCTACAATGGATTTTCTGTGGGACCCTCAACAAGTTTTACTAAACATTTTTAAAAGGGTTTCCTTGAAACATGATGTATCACTGGTCATTGGTGGTAACAATACCTGGCTTCACTATACCAATTCCCAACACACCACCAGGTTGTTTATTCAATTCATGCATTTCCTATGCAATAGTTACATCTACACAACAGTATTAAATCATCTATTATGCACATGAGTTCCGTCCAACAAATTCATACAACTCGACATATTTCTGTCAGGACGTTTCAAGACAGGAAATATACAGGATGTCTCGCTAGATATGCAGGTTACACAGCCTGTTCACCTAGCGCAAACACTCTAATGTGACCATTTGTCACACCACAGGAAATGTTCTCCCCTTGAAAGCTTATCATGCAAATGACTGGCGCTTGCATAATATCAAGGTGATGATGTCCAACAAGCACTGGACAGGAAGTCAAAGTCCATCATAGCAGTGTCCTGACTCCAGTAAATAGTACTACTATCACCAGCAGAGGAAGTCATCAATGCTGGGTGCGCCCCCCGCTGTACTACAAAACGCAAGACAAATAAACCGTTAAATAGTCGTCACAAGTGGTGCTCCAGCTGCCGCAAGAGTAAAAACGAGGCCTATTTTGGAGGAATATATATTTTTTTTTATACACCGTATCAATACTAAACCAATGCACACAGATACATGTTAAGTTAGTTCAAATGTGCTGGTACACACACCCTGGCCCACTTCTATGACACTGACTGTACTAATAGAGACACGTACGGCATTTTACACGGTGTGCCCAAACTTACTTGTCTACCGAACAGTTTTCATTTTGTTGTACATATCTGAACAACGATGACTTTTGTTGTATAAGTTTTTCTGTTCCATGTTGGCTCTAGATGTGATGAGTACAGAACTCCAGGCTGGCACATTGAAAGGACTGCACTAACAAGATTTCATACACAAATCATGGAAACTAATTATAAGTATCCATGCCAGGGTTCTTCCAAATTAACTGCTTCCAGTACCATTTCAAGTTCACTGACTTTGTCTCCCAATAAACCATCATCGTGGGACATTCCCAAATACATTATAAATTTAAAAACGAACCACTAAACAAGACAAGGTTACCCATCAATCCAAACAGGTTAATAATTAACTGATAAAAGGCATAACTTTAACTGTAGTTTCCGAAAGACGCTCGGCAAAACGAGACGCTCTTCGAAATGAACTCCTCCGATGCAATCACCCGTCTGACAGACAGAACTGGGCTAAAAAATACATGTATCCTCCTGGGGGAAAAACATGAAGTAGCTTAATTCGTAGTTCTGTGCGAGTGGCCAGGAGTCTATGACTATCTGCCGTGCGAAGCTGTCGATACGTATTAGTGCGGAAGCACCAGCCCATGGCAATGCTGCACACCTAGGCTGGTTCCTCACATGTCTGCCAGGGATGCTTTCATGTCAGAACGAGCACGTGGCCCTGGGCCGAATGCACGGCCAGGGGACAGTGCCTGACTCTCTCATGGAGTAAGCCGTTTAACAACTTCCTGCCCTGCGAAACAAATTACCTGCCCTGCTTCGATGAAACAAAATGACACGTTCCGTTCAGCCGGCATCACTGACCGCCCGCGTCCCCACATCGGTACATGAACGGAGAATGCGACCGCCGCAATCACCACGACAACTGGTCACCGGCGCCACCTGCCTGGAAGTCTGCTACCTGACAACAGGCAAGAGAGCGGACAGCCACCAGCACAGGCAATACATCAACGCTCCCCACCGGACTGACACCAAGGTGTCTACACCAGACAGACGGCCAGGCAGGGCTGTCTTGTGTTGTCTCTTTCCTTTAGTTCAGGGATCTTCTCCAAAATGTACCGGATGAAGCGGAAGAGAATGGATTAGACGTCTGACAATTGTCAAAGCCCAACAGACACTCTCTTGTATACTCCAGACACTCCTGTACATCTGAGTGACTCAACTAAATGACCTGCACTATCTCAAAGTTCTAACTATTCCATCAAAGATTTCATCACATTGGAGTAAGTCATAGATTGGCAATTTACGTCCTATGGCATCATTATTTTAGACTACCCAGTAGCAATTCAAACAAACGGTTTACTACTGAGCAAGCCATATTACGTAGTCCAGAAACATTGTAATGATAACAATAATAAAACTTCTATAGAGCTATGTTTAAATTCTGAGAAACCTGAGCTGATTGATGAAACACACCAATTATCATGAACAGGTACATGCCAAGGTCATCATCTAAATGAGGGATCTGAGGGGTTAGATCTGAGGGGTTAGATCTGAGGGGTTACCTTGGGTAGAAATGCAAATTTGTTTAATATGTCTTATGTGGTAGTTAGTTTTGTAACTATGTGATACGACTGCCTTGGAAGAATAAACTAAATTCTAGGAACAAAACAGTGTCGTGCAATTAGATAGATGATCTGAGTTTTCTGGGGATATTTCAATACTTTCTTCCCATTCAAATCTGGCGTGCCATAAACACCAGTACTTGTGGACAATTATTCAAGATGTTGCTGTTTATTTCCCCGTCATTCCAGCAGTCGCCTGCCACTATTCTCCGACACCAGGCCGACGTTCGCTCGCAAGTAAATGTGACTAATTGCAACACTGATTGAGGGCACACACTGGCAACAGTGAAATACATCCTAATCTGCTTTCACAAGCCCCATCAGAGGAGAGCCACGGATACAGGTGCCAAACAGTTCCCCGGCCTACAAGTCCTGACATCGCCTTGTCTGAAACATTGATGGGCAGTGACAGCCCCCTTCCCCCCCTCCCAGATGATTCCTACCTCCCCCTTACCTGGCAGTTACAGTGACATGTACAGTGGCTTATTTGCGGGGTACTTAATTTTTTATTTCTCTGCACTTACTGGCTCTGTACCTAGAGCAGTGCCGATGCTGTGGCATATTCTTGCCCCCCCCCCCGAGCATCAGGCCATTTTTCTTAAATTTGTCCTATAAAACAAATGAGTGTCCAGGGTTTGCAGTTTCTTCCGAAGGGTGGTTTTTTTCAATGTTTCTTCCGTCCTGGAAGAAATAGTTTCTTCCAGAAGAAAATATTTGTAACTAAAAATATCCTTATATAGATCATTTTAAGCTAGTGATATTGATATAATGTATGGTTATTAATATTGTACCTCCATCGCTCACAAGGCATATATATATACATCTACTAAGATTTTCACTTGTATTGTAGTAAATTTCAGTGCAGGTAGAATACAGTTCTTTATAATAAGTGGATTTAACGTGTCACTTATGGCTTCTTAGTTCTTACTTGAGGCAGTGGGGTTTGTCTTGATGTTCCCAAATAGTAGTAGACTAAATGGCTTCACTTGTATAACATCCAGCAGGCCTGACAGCCACCTAGTTCCATGAGCTACTTCTTGCTCACTGGTTGTAATACTATTAGTCAGAGGAGATCGAGTTGCTGTGGTAAGACTGAGATATCCTAAACATATCTTTCAGTTAACATTTTGTCCCAATGATGGCATGTCATTAATACAACATGATATAGTGGAGGTTTATTGATGGGTTTAGTTTCAATGGATATTGAATGGATTAAATGTGTCATTGTGGCATGCACCACAGGGCTTATGGTGGGTGATAAATGGGAACCATGCCGGTCATTGCTGGCTTTTGCTTTTAGGAGCCTAATATCACATGAACAAAAACATCAACATGAACACAAATGCATGCACTTTTTATGTTATCCTAATATTATGATAATCAAATGTATATTTTATATATTGAATAAAATCAAAACAAAAATATATCAGAATAATTTCCATTGTCTAACCCTATCTTCCACTTTCTTCCGGATTTTTCCAGAAGAAAGTGGAAGAAACCCCTTTCTTCCAGTTTCTTCCGGGCGTCCTGGAAGAAATGGGTTTCTTCCGGAAGAAACTAAACCCTGTGAGTGGCTAAGCATTGACCCCCTTCAGAGGTCGATATGCCACCTTACAATACAATAACAAACAACTGTGTATGCTGAATATATGAGAGGATGTAGACAGCATGTCTAATCCATCCGATATCTTTTGATTTATAGATTTTTAAAGAGAGACGTGGATCTAGTTTATGACATCCTGCAACAATATTACTCACATCGTTCATGATTGATGTCAATTACGATAATTATTCTAGAGAACGTAGAACAATTTGCATAAGATCACCATCACAGAAATTCACTACAGTGATCCAACTTTGGTAGAATTATTGGTCAATCATTTCTCGGAGCCCACGACAGAATTGGCATCACAATATGATGTGCTTCGTTACTACTTACCAAAAAATATAATCTATATTTAGCTGGCAACACGAAAAGTACAATTACTAACAAAGTACACAAAAGCAATTGTGGTCAATTGTGCAATTGTAGTTTGGAATCCATGCCTGTTAGGAACTTCACTGTTAACCCTACAGGTGACCACTGGGCCGAATTCGGCCAGTGCGATCAGTGCAAAACTGCTCCCGGCCGATTTTCTGCCCAATTCAGTATCTCTTTTTTTTTTTTTTTATTTTCCATCACTAGCAACTGACAGGGGAACGCGAGGTATCATTGGAAAGCTGAATTATTCTTCTTCCTGTGGCATTTTTATCAATGAGTTGTATCGCGTCATGATTCAGTAATAGCAAATCACAACCAAGCTTTGAAATGTCGTAGTAGTAGATGCCCAAATATGGCCGATTTTACTAAGCTCTGCATCAGGATTTTAGGGGTCAGCACACTGTTGAACGTCCTGCTTGATTACAGACGGAAAAAAGTGCATTATATTTTTGAGAAATTATTTTTTACAATGTTCACTTGCTCTGACATAAGTGCATTTGAGTAGTCAGATTTCTAGATGTGATTGTAGTAGCTGTTGACAGTAAAATGGTGTCTTTTTAGCTGATTTTACTAAGCGGAAGGGTATCTGGCAGCAATTTGGCTAGTTGACACTTTAGCCGGATTACTGCCTGCATGCATTTGTAAATATTGACGGGTGTCATACATACAGGCATTTTGCAAGAGCTAGAGATATTAGATTTTGACTAAAATCGACCAGCGTGTCAATGAGATGATAATAACAGCAGGTGGGAAGTTTAAGAAACTTTATAGGTCACGTTTTCTTATAATCACACAAAACATTAACATGGTCGCCAATGGGAAAACTGACAGTGTGCTGAGCCCAAGTAGAGAGCCTGGCAACGAAAGCACGCTATAGTCATTGCACAATGTCGGAGGATGCGTTTTACTTCAAATATCTTGAAACAATTACTGAAAATACGTGTATGGCAAAACTACAGTTGAATGGGACAAACCGTTTTTGGATATTACAGACTTCTCATCAGTCTGCAAGTCAAAATCACAGTGACGGAACACATGTCTTATAAGGGGGGTGGGGTGCGTATGCCAGTAGTTAAGCCTCAATTTGAAAATCTGAATGAAAATGAACCAATAACATTGCAGCAGGGTGATTCATCAATCGTTTTTTGTTTACTTCAGCTAATTAAACACAAGTGAATATGTTGTCATTGACCCTAATGAAGTCTGAGGACAGTGATTAGCTGGAGTAGGCCATAGCCGGAGCCTGTTATCAGATCTGTCTACTGACTGGACCTTTTGGCCAATTAAGCAAGTGGCATTGTTTTCTGAATGTCTGCTAATTAAGCTGTGTAATATTATGTAATTGAACTGCTTGAGACGTCTGGCCTTTGAGGATTTCACACCCTAAGGTGACTTTTTGTTGATGTTTACCTTTGTAAATAGGGCACAAGGTAAAGAAATCAATATACATTTGAATGTAACGTAACAACTGCCTGTATTGAATTTTCTTATAAAACACTTATTGGACTTTCTAGAAAACTGTATCAGGAGTTCATAGTGCCACCTGAGAACGTTGTGCTGGATTACAAATTGTCCAACAGCGAAGTGCTGATTTTTCTGGTGCCTTGCCAAGTTTGGTGGCATCTTTGAAATGTACATAAAACACAAACACCTGGAGGGATTACAAAAATTAAAATTGCAGAGTGCTTGTAACATTGGTGCCTATAAAGTGTGTTGTTTTCAACATTTTTCTCCAAAATCACCATGCCTATTTGGGGTGAGCACACTGTTGAACTTCCTGCTTGATTACAGACGTAAAAAAGGGCATTATATTTTTGAGAAATGATTTTTTACAATGTTCACTTGCTCTGACATAAGTGCATTTGAGTAGTCAGATTTCTAGATGTGATTGTAGCAGCTGTTGACAGTAAAATGGTGTCTTTAGCTGATTTTACTAAGCGGAAGGGTATCTGGCAGCAATTTGGCTAGTTGACACTTTAGCCGGATTACTGCCTGCATGCATTTGTAAATATTGACGGGTGTCATACATACAGGCATTTTGCAAGAGCTAGAGATATTAGATTTTGACTAAAATCAACCAGCGTGTCAATGAGATGATAATAACAGCAGGTAGGAAGTTTAAGAAACTTTATAGGTCACGTTTTCTTATAATTACACAAAACATTAACATGGTCGCCAATGGGAAAACTGACAGTGTGTGCTGAGCCCTTTACATTCCCATTCATATGGTCTAAACAGGGAAATGGAGGTATCGATGGAAAGCCCAACGATTGGTCTATCCAAATAAATTTACGTCAATGGTCAACCAATCAGCGCTTGGCTCTAAAACGTCTTCTTGTTGACGCTGGTTTCATTCCATCACGACGAAAGTCTGCCATGTTTTTTGTCTCGCTTCGATTATATAAGTTTAATTATTTCAAATGTCCGCGGCAATATATCAGCAAAATACATGACAGTATTTGTGGATCAAGTTATTATACTAGTTCAGACAGTTACACAGACTTTGGGGGCTGTTTTGAAGTGGATATTATGCAAGTTGCTGGCGAGCCGGACATCGCTGTCTTGCACCCGGACATGGGCTGATTCGGCCGGCCTACTCGGTCCGCCAGTGAAGGATACGATGCATTCAGAATTCAAATACAACATGTCCTATAACCTGATGACATATATATGTGTGTAATTAGGAACTGTAGGTATTACTTACTTTATTGATATGTAAGGAAACTGATAACAGATACGTCACGACGCGCAACGGTAGGCCTACGAGGCCTATTGTTGTATTGGTTGTATTTGAACGTTCTACGAAAAATACAATAAAATGAAAAGTTCTGAATATATTTGAGTCTAGTTTTCATTATCACACAGCTGAAATGTACAGCTACATTTGTCACATTGCATGCATGAACATACAACCGCACAATAATTATTTTGTCAATGGGCAAACTTGGGTTTCTACTTTACCCTTGTTCTGACGTTCATGAAGAATAGTCTAAATTTTACATGGGTCTACCTAAAAAATTCATATAAAAAAACTTCTGAGTATATTTGATTAATTTTTTCTGTACTCATTAGTTTATATACATGGCTACATTTCTCTAAATATTTTTTTGCATTTATTTTATACAAAATTTAAACAGTTATATCTTCATGATTATTTGATGTTATGCAAATATCATCACTGCATAATAATAAAGGGTCTTTTTGCCAACAAAACGATAGCTCAATCATATTTTTGCGGTACGTATTAGCGAAGTTGTGATTTTTTAAAAGCACCCCTACAAATAGCACCAAATTGTGTACACCGTGGAAGTTTACTATTGGCCACCTGCAGGGTTAATGTCACCCTCAGAACTGGGCCAAAATGACCTTAATTGCAAGGTGACATATTAGCAGGAATAAAATTCCTATACTTGTGAGGTGGCTGCATTAATGAGGTGACCTTAATTGTGAGGTGGCTGCATTAATGAGGTGACCTTAATTGTGAAATGGCTGCATTAATTATGTTACCTTAATTGTGATGTGGCTGCATTAATGAGGTGACCTTAATTGTGAGGTGGCTGCATTAATGAGGTTACCTTAATTGTGAGGTGGTTGCATTAATGATGTGACCATAAAGTTCATCTGTACTATGTCCTTAGGAACAGATCACCCTTGGGATTAGAGAGGACATTCTATCAGATATCCCATTAATTAACTTATTGTTTCAGAGCCAAGTAAGAATGCTCTACTTATAGTTTAGCAAGACGTTCAAGGATTACAAATCTGTATTTAATGCAAATACAGTATGGCCCCAAATGTAACATTAGGATATATTGCGTGGTTGGTCACAGAACCTAACGTTAGGAAATGGCCCTATAATCTACCCACGGGAACATTTATCAATTTATGTGTAGTAAAATCAAGGGTTACTTATTCATCTGGATTAACTTCAATGTCGCCTCTAGTAGGTGACTGCAGATAAACATGAGCTGACTGTGAGTATGTGTGTAAGGGGCCATCCCATACTGGCGGCTGCATTTGTGATAGTATAAGGAAGAAGCTAACAGGCTGACTGCCACCAAGTTGAGGGCATAGACCATCAAACTGTGGACACAGACTACCAAGTTGAGGGCACAGACCATCAAACTGTGTGGACACAGGCTACCAAGTTGAGGGCACAGACCATCAAACTGTGGACACAGGCTACCAAGTTTATTATTTATGTTCAAAGCAATGACACCATTTTATTGTACATGAGATGTGACAGGTAAGCTATGAGACAGTCCCGTGCGATGTGCCACAACAGTACTATTGGAACCAGCAAGACGTTTTCACTGCAACATCTATACTGGCTCAGTCTCAGTTTGGGGATTCCTCCTGATCTAACCTATTTGTCCCAGCCCCATTTAGCAACCTAGCAGGCATGGATCCAGACAAACTGTGCGACATGTTAACATGCACACTCTCTTGGAAATATGACACTTCTTACACAGCATGAGTGCACTTGGTATTTACACAAGGTCTTATTTACACAAGACCTTCTAACAAAATACCTAATTATTGTAGACCATCCTGGAGACAACTGCTGTTATGCCAGCCATGAATTTCATTTCAAAGTGCCCTGTTTTGAGATGGCCCTCTGACTAGGCCTAGAAGTGACTGGCTGAAGGTGTGAGCTGAGCCCAGTGTGTGTGTGTGTGTGTGTGTGTGTGTGTTGATATTATCTATCAGATCTGGTCGCTGACATACTATTGATTGCAAGTGCTTTGAGGTGGTCAGAGCAAGACACAGTAGATGGTTGTGTGGTCAGATCTGAGATGGCTACTTCACCTACTCTTCAAGCAGCATTACAAGTCAGGCTGTCATTGTGTAGTCTTAAGCTTCCCTGTGACACCAAGCAATTACAGAGCTGTCAAATTATATCTTTAATCATCATAAGCACTTCTCCTGATGAGCGACAATTAACAAACGAGGTGCATTTGTTCAAACCTCCCAAAATATTTACAAAAAATACTCACTACTCATCATAGATCTATTTCTCACACCCAAAAATGCTTGCTTTATGATATTTCGCAATGAAATTGCTTTAAATTTATTGTTTGGGTGTTCAACATCTTCAAACTCACCTGAGCTAACAACAGGTGGTTTAAATGGAAGTGAATTACATGTCCTCTCTTAAAAATGGTAAGCCTGGAACATGTTGAACATCAGAAATGCCTACCCTCCAAAAACACATTACTATCATATCTAACAAAACTATTGACCCTGCATGCTCCAGAACCTATAGAAGCACACCTTGTCCTTGATACCACGAGTCATAAGAAGCCACCAATGTAAGATTGTTACACATATTCTTACATTTGCTAGACCTAGCAGTGGTTTCCTTGGGCACATTTGTGCAACTTGCGATTTATTGCTCTGGATGGCACTGATCTGGTCAATTCAATACAAACTGAATACAACAGAGTGCACCATTTTGGACAGGCTGCCTACTCGTGAACAATAATACTACATCACGACTTCCATTTTGATGCAACAATCATATTGTCTGAATGCTACAGAGGCTCACAAGGACAATCAGAGAAATGGCGAACCGACATATCCACAACTAATCTGAATGGCACAATTGTGTTCATTCACATCCAACAGGATATGTGTATGACATAATTAAAACCAAATAAACGGTTGAAACACGAAATATTCAAGATGAAGAAAATGGTGCATTCTTTAGCAGTCTCTGACCTTATTATTGCATTTGGCAGCTGAAGCAATGACTATCTGTCTCTCGTCACATAGAGCTGAGCTGTCTTCATCCCAGAGCTTCAAACAGTTTTGTAAACATATCAGTCTATGCATCAGACAAGTGCAGCTAGATCACTACTTGTCTGAGCCAGGGCAGTGAGAGCTTTATGAAACTGAGGCAAGGAAAGTGAGGTTTATGAAATTTAGGCAAAGACAGTGATATTTTTTTTAACTGAGGCAAGGACAGTAATAGATTTATGAAACTGAGGCAAGGACACAGAGGTTTGTGAAACTGAGGCAAGGACAGTGAGAGGTTTATAAAACTGTCCTAGCCTCATTTAGTTTTTAACCAGTTTTACAAACATATCTCTGTGACTGTTGATGGCTAACATTTTGCCTTGACAAGTCGTGGGAACACAAATAAATCACTGGCACGCTACAACGTTGAACAGGCAATCCGTCATCCATAGAGAGGCAAGGAGATTGACATTGTTCACATTGAAAATTTGAAATACCTCTCAGAAAAAAGACCTCATAGCCAGTTCAAGGAATCGCTTGGTGTCTGTGAAAAATGCACTTTCATCTAGTGGAAAGAATGGAAGCAAGTTGACATTCACAGGGGGAAGTTGCATACAAGGAATGGGGGTGGGCAGGGGGGTGGCAAACTGAAAGTCACAACATTTTTACTTTGTTGAATCCACATTTGAATGAAATCATGACCAGCAACTTAGCTGTATGAACAAATGATTTTTTTAAATGCAACTGGGTGAGAAATAAAGTTCTGTAAATTATGTCTTAGTGACAGGTGTAAAAACAAGGAGTCAGAGACAATGTCACCTGTTCCTGGGAAATTTAGATGGGTGTAGCAATTTATTCCATTCAACATCCCATTCTGTGTTGTCTGGTGCAAAGGAATTTTAAATGACTAAGAAATGCCAGACGGATTGTGGGTAGTTATCAAAACTCCACATTTCGGAACTACCAACATTGACCATGACGTCATTTTACTGAAATGTGGGAATTGTGACCACAAATTCCCAAACATTCAAACGCTGACAGAGGAAATCCATGAAATTTCCTCACTGCACTAGACTGTGAAATGTGAATGTCTGAAATTGGTCAGACGTAGTTAGATTGCCAAATGTGGTTAACGCGCCACGTAAGGGACCATCCGCAATTTTCAACATTGTATCCAAAGCATACTAATTCTCAGACATACACTCCCCCTGACTTGGTACTTTATTAAAATGTTGACAATACTGACAGTCCCAATATGATAATGCAGACAAGGTACCAGTGTTATGATTACAAATCGGCTATCATCTAAGAAGCATAAAAAATGCATTTAAGAGAATTAAATACGAAAAATAAATAAAGTTAGGAAGCAAAATCCTAAAATCAATGTACAGTAAAATTACGGGTAAATGCAATGATAAAATAAATGATTTGCAAAAGTACTGAACAGCTAAACATACTGGATAAAAAGTATAACAACGGTCATTATGTGACAACCTTTTTTACCATCACTATATGGTCTATGACAATGCAATTCACATGTGACCATTATTTATATAAATAGTAAGCTGGTCATTATCTCCCCCACACTGTTCCCATCTGTACAAATAGGTAAATATCAACAATTGTTAACGACCCATATATTATTATATACTATGATATACTATGATATAATATGATATACTATGATATAGGTCTAACGTTGGTGTGATACATAAAAAGTCCCTATATCAACTTAACATGTCCGGTCTGACCCCACATTCCTAGTACACAGATGACATCATGTAAACAAACTGTGTCTACACTCTACAGGATACATTTGTTTGTCAACAAGTCTACAAGACCTCCAGAGTAATAATGAGTTGAGGAAACCACAGTGAGATATTGACATCATCTGGCTTAAGTCACCAGTTTAGTGAATGGCAACAACAGCGTCAGCTGTGATAAAGAGACATTCACTGACGCAACAGTTTACTACAAAAAGAGACGTGAACTTTACACAGGAGTAGCCATAGACTAGTGAATGAGTACTTCCTGTCATGTGACAATAAACAATGACACTGACACTACCGTAGTATTTCATTCACCATGAAACCTATTAGATCGACATCGAGTCAGAACACTGCACACAGTAGGAGCATGTTCCAAGCTATATACACGGGACATATTCCACACAAATGCAGACACGCCATAACTAAAAAACATAACTCTTTATGACTACACATGCCAACATGTCCGAGATCAACATCACACATTCTGTCAAGTCACATAGGTGACAGCCAAAGCCACATTTAAATTCTAACATAACAGTGAAACAAAAGTCCTGATACGCGTGTGAGATTTTTATGCCGCCGTATTAACCATTTCAGTGCAAGACCCCGCCATCGCGGGTTGCTGTATTATGACGCTTGAATACGACAACCCGCTATAGCATCGCAACGGCTTATTCCCTAACTATTGAAATGAACGTTAACAGTAGCAACACCTAATGACTATCGTTGGAATCGCACAAACACCAGCTTCACGGTGATATAAAATCTGTAGGGTGTTTGTATGCAAACATTTCAAGATATTTTGAATTTTTTATGGGACTGTCCAACATGGTATCTTTGGCTATTGATATCTGTCGCCGCGACGTTACAATAGTGCCTTTCTTTTGAATTGTTTTGTAAAAACCGACAACATGGTGAGCGATGATAGGGGAATGTATGCATAAATGGTTTCTTTATCTTGCAATAACCGACAATAAATGTCATTCCAATGTGGGTGTTTCTTTCTAGTTTACGATATAAGTACTAGGTATGCCGTGCATTTATTCTGCACTAACTTTGATTGTGTGCTTGCGCTTTGCCTTTGGCGTATGTTGTATTATTACATATAATTAGTGCAACCATGACATGTCCAGAATTAATTTTATTATTCAGTATTTTGTATAGTTACTTTGTGACAAATTACTGAATATTATAAAATATTAGTATAACTAGTTAGCTGAATTTCCACCATTGTGGCACAGTTCTAGGTAATTCATGTCAGTTCAAATTTCATCATGGAAAAACTGTTGATCTTGGTTTTACTGGTTCCTGTGTTGACAGTTGTTATAACGGACATGTCCACACTATTCCTTGAGTCTTGGTTTCATAATGTATGTGGTGTTCCTACTCAAAAATTTATATTTCTATGAGAAACATGGCAAAACCCCAAAGTGTGTTCTGCCATCTTGAATTTCCTGGTTGCCGTGGCAACCAGTCTCACAATTTGTATACTTATGATATTTTTTGATGAACCTAGTTTACTAACATATATGGTGTTACTATATATGCAGTGATAATCATAACTTGTCCAGGTATGTTAAAAATTATGATATTAATATAGCATCATCTGTAAAGGATAGTATTTAATACTTTTGTCACAATAAATCAAATGTATTTGATCAACTGTAACTTTACTCTAAAATAATGTCATCATCTTTACATGTTGACCCTAATTCACTCTTTGGTCGAACTTTCTGCAGTTTATGTCCCTTCTCATTCTGGAGTTTAACTAGTTGGTGTCTTGTTGGATAACGCTCACTGCAGATCTGGTGTTGCAGGTAATGATATATGTTCACTCAGTTTTACTGATTTGTGATTATGTGCAGCATCGTCCTCAGGGCGTTTGTATACCACGTCTGTGTCGAATCCGAACCCACCTCAATTTTGCCATTATAATGTGAGTTTTGCTTTACTTTGATTCAGTGCAGTAGTTCCACATTTCAATATTATCCCAGGCATATTTACGCTTAAGAATATTGCGTTTTAGTGCACTTTTGAGGTATAAATAGCACCCCGGTTTGCATCAACATACGCTGCTATATCGCTCATTTCACGTGCGCGATGCCATGCTACAGCATTTTGTGTTAAACGCACCACTGCAGACTAGTGCAAACTGGGTTGCTATTTGGGTTTCAAAAAATATGCTAAGACATAATATTTTTGTAACATAAATATGCCTGGGTTAATGTTGAATGATGGAACTATTGCACTAAGTCTATGGTATCAAAGTTAGACAACTCAAGTTATAACAGCAAAATCGAGGTGGGTTCGGATTCGACACAAGTGCCTAGTTCATTAGCGCTTTGAGTTTCTCTAATACCTCCACTGCGTTTCACATTCCAGGTAATTAAACTATAAAGGAGCAATTTAACCAAATCCATTTGTCTTTCCGAACACGCCGTGCCAAACTGTTAATTTCCAAGATGGCAGCTGGTAAATAACAGTAAATGCGTAACCGTTCGTTGCGATGGGCTTCACGACAACATGGTGGTTAGTGACACTAGGTGGCAGCACACATTTTTTTATGATACGTGCCACCGAGAGGTCAACATTTTATCGAACAATCTTAATTAGTACGCTGGCATTAACCCCCC
Organism: Paraescarpia echinospica; assembly: GCA_020002185.1. Classification (NCBI taxonomy): domain Eukaryota; kingdom Metazoa; phylum Annelida; class Polychaeta; order Sabellida; family Siboglinidae; genus Paraescarpia; species Paraescarpia echinospica. The sequence continues at coordinate 62,728,514 of CM034532.1, forward strand.
CCTTGTACGCATAGGTAAATGTCGACTGTTGTGAATGACCCCTAAGCGGCCAGAAACTCAGCACTGAAATGGTTAAAGAATTAAAACATACTCATGACCGGAAAATTTGGGTCAGGTAAAAATTGTGTGGTACTGAAATATTGTGTTCTAACGCTCTTAGCCTATTTTAATACACTGCGTGGTCTCGCAACTGATTCACGTGACAAACAATTTACACACCGTAGACGAAAGGCCACGATTTTTTATGCAGGCATCTTCAAGACGAAATTTGGATTTTGCCTGTATATTTTTGTAAGTACTTCAGTCAAAACAACTTTTGTAACAATTTGTTTGTAGAAATTGGAAGGAATATGTGTTAGAGATTTAGCACATATGTATCTTATGGAAGAATTTGATCAGGTTTTAGTAAACTGGCAAAATATGATTGGACTACTACTGTTGCCCACACCAGTATACATGTACAACAGACAAGATTAGAAACTTTGCATTTTCTTTATTCCATAGATTAAACATAATTATGAATCACGCGAGCTTATGCAGATTACGTATAAATAACATCTGAAGAAACAGACCATGATTACACATCAAACATTGTGTTTCCGAGATGTTGAACAGCTCAGGACTGAGCAGATGTCACCACAATTTTGACAAAAAGATCACTATAGTTTGTCAAACAAAGCTATCATTCAAGTGTTAACTAGACGTATTACGTGACAGTTACGTCAGTCGTCTACTTGACTGAATCCCAATGAGGCAGTGCCAGGACAGAGGCTCTGTCGAGTCCGAGAAAAGAACAAAGATGGGCTGGAGTGGAGGGGCAGACACCTGCGGAATAAGTGCACCTTCTCTCAAAACGCTTGCCACGTATCAAACTTGCTATAAGTGTATGGCAAAGCTAACGACTTAACGTCACTGCTGATGCAACACTATAGCCAATTATTTATCCAATTCACGCCGATGACTTGCTGCCAATTACCGTACGATTCAGTGATTCGGCGCGGGTCTTGGACCTGTAGCAAACTTTGCAAAGTGGTCCAAGTCACTTAACTTTACCCCGAGAACATCTTCACGCTGTGCAATCAAACACCAACACAAAGTGCTACCAGCGGTTGCGGTTGTCCCGGTAGTTTTTGAATGCACCTTCGAGAAAGTGGCGTTTGCATTTGAATGAGATCTCCGATACACAACGGTAATAGACAAAATGGCGACGCGTGTTACACGGGCCTCCACGCTGGGTCTTACCTGGTTAAATTTCTTCCCTGCGTGTCTTGTCCATCCACAGGACGATCGAGATTAAGCATAACTTTGTGTCAGTGCAAACAATGTGCTATATCCGCACTTTCATGTACTTTCCATTAAAGTTTTCTCGCGAACATCCACGCTCACCTTAGACACAAGCAGACATTTTCTTTTCTTTGTGGGACCGTGTCACGCACAATACAGCTTCCGAATTCATCCGCCTATACGGGCACTTGCCATTTCGTGCACCGCGCACCGAACAAATCAACAATTAACGCCGACAGCGCGGCGAGTGCAACTCATTACCTATATCGCGCTTACTCTAGTTATATATGTGATATGTTTGCAATCATACGAGTCGCTGTTTGCTAGACGATCTATTTATTTGCGTATTATTTCGTGGCATCAATTGTGTACAGTGCGCGCATCGGTTTTGTGTTTTCATCCTCGCTTTCCGCCGTTCAAGTGAATGGTCGTTGAGTTTGATTGACAGGTGACACTTTCTTGACCAATCAGAGCTCGCGACTTTCGGAGAGGCGTCGCGCTCTCGCGCCGCGAGGTTGATTATGTTAATTTGGTGACTAGAAGCGCGTGCTCCGTAGGGAGTGCGATGAAGGTCTATCGCTACCGGAATTGTTCGAGTGAGCGCTATTTACGTGGCTAGAATACTTCCTACGAGAACACATCGCGCGATCAACTCGAGTAGCGCTGCATCACAATTTACAGAGGCTAGGCAATCTTATGCAAAACATATTAAATTAATGCAGTTTGACAACCACGATCGTATTAGTGGCCATAAAGCGTGTGGCATACGTGTCCGTCCGGAATTTGAAATATGTTTTACATTTTAATCGTTGTTTTATTATTACAGCATTGACTGAAAATAGCCTATTGTTGTGAAAAATGTAAATATATTTTCAGTTTACTAAACATTACAATGATAAAAATAACGTAAACAATTATTTTAATATTATTATAATTATCATCATAATCATCATTATCACCATCGTCATCATTATCATTATTATTATCATTACTATGTAACAATATAAAAATAGACCCACGTTAAAGTTATTATTTTTAATTTCATGCAAATTGTAGTCCGTGCTACACCAACATACAATTAAACACAATAGCAAAACGTTCCAAAGATATAGCACTAAACCATGTTGACGGCCAATTCCTAAAGAAGAGCTTGTTTGCAACCAGTAATATTAAGCTATCACCAACAATAAGAAACTTATACATATATCCCTTATGTACGGCCTATGCGTGTGTGTACAGGAATTCCTGTATTGTGATATAACGGTGCAGTTGGGTTGTGATTATTATCTTAATGAGTCAACAACCCGCCTAACGCTACACACTCCAGATGGCACGTGCGCAAGAAAGCTGTTGGTTTATTCAGAGTCGACCCACCATTTGTAATCTATGTTTAGCTTATCTGATAGAATTTCCACGCCACGGTTAATATTTTGGTAAACACCCGGAACACTGTATAATGTCAACTTTTAAAGTTCAACTATAAATGTTATACCGTCATAATTTAGGAGTTGCTAAGCTAATGGCGATCAAGGGTTATTAAAAAAAATAAGTTGCACTCAGAGTGGAGAGTTAAAGGAGACGGTGATGACCGCGATTCTGATAGGAGAACAGTGTGAACAGACATTTTGCGGGATTGTGAGAGGAGTGAAGACGGGGAGCGAGGGGTGGGAGGTACAGATGTGCGTCTGCAGTAAAATGGTACAAGTGTTATGCAAGACGTGGCTCCCTAGCCGCGACGAATCCAAAGTGATATACGTAACTGATTGACGACTGGTCTAAAATTATGTCTTGGTTGTGTCGTCAATCAAACCTAACGGGAGCATCCCTAATCTCTGCTAGACGCATGAGTTACTTTTCCCCAATATAGGCATATATACCGTCGATTTTTTAAATAAAATAAGATGGACAAATCGTCGATGACCCGTATCAATGCTAGCCTCACCCCTGACCTAGAGGATAAATATGAGAACAACAAGCCAGTTATTACAGTTTTGCGTTAACAACTTATTTATTATCTTGATGGTTAACCAGTCTTAATGTGTTTGCTCTGCCACGAGTAAGCCAATGAACTTAATGTTGAATAAGAATACAAATATTATAATCATTAGAGCCTGAGGGTATATTAATTTGTGAGAAAGTACCCTAAAAGGAAATGTAACATCTACGAAGGACATACGCATTGTAACAACTAGGGCCTACATATTAAGCTCTAACTTGGAGGCAGCGTAACTGTATTTACTCCCAGGTGCCGTAATCCATTCGTCTCTATCAAAGTTCATTCGCATCCTTGGACCACTGACCTTTGACCCACCAATTGGTAATGTAGGTCAGCTTAAAAACCAGAAAGGTATTTATAGTTGTTCTTTCTTTCTTTCTTTCTTTTCCAGTGAACAAATTGAGTGGTCAGCCATCCTCCTGGGGGATTCGATTTATTGGGATATTATTATGTGTTGCATACGATGGTGTAATTGGCGACAACAGAAATTATATGGTCAACGAGTTTAAGATCGAAATGACGTAATTGTAATAAGTATAGCTGCCCTTTGTTTATTGGATGTGTGTAAGTTAGTAATATAATATTACAAAGAGGCTAATAAATGAACATTTTCTTTAAACATAAACGGTAAAACAGCAGGACAAGAAGTCGTATTAGTAAAAGTATAGTATTACTAAAAGTACAGTGCAGATCGGCTTATACAGTCTTATGACTATATCAGGATAGATGTTGACATTAACAAATGATTTGGTTATTAACTATAAAAAAATATGACATAATGTAGAGATTCATGCACGTTAACATCACAGTGACGTGGTTATTAGTAGTACCTAAGTCCACAACTATGCATTTAATTAAATAGCAAGAAATGTTTGATGTGTCACGCAAACATAAACAGTGATCACAGTAATTGGTGGTAAATTGAGGAAAGTAACGCAATCCTTGCGTGGAGCACAACGATGCTACCTTAGCGTTTGATTGACGACGCAAGGAAAAAGGATGTTATTTTAGACCGAGTCGTCAATCAGTGAGCACGCGTTATTCAAGGATTCGGGACGGCTGCATAGACCGACTGGCCCACACAAAGCTGCTTTGCCGTCTGTATATTGTATTCTCTTGCCACAAGGTCTGCTGTCTATGTGTTGTCTGTACCAAACAAGGTCTGCTGTCTATGTGTTGTCTGTACCAAACAAGGTCTGCCGTCTATGTGTTGTCTGTGTCAAACAAGGTCTGTGTCCATGTGTTGTCTGTACCAAACAAGGTCTGCTGTCTATGTGTTGTCTGTACCAAACAAGGTCTACTGTCTATGTGTTGCCTGTACCAAACAAGGTCCGCTGTCTATGAATTGTCTGGATTATTCAATTCCCTTTGTTTGCGTGTCGTCTGGGTCATATAAGGTCCGTTATTTGTGTGTCGACTTGGTTATACAATGTCTGCTGTCTGCGCGTCGACTAGTCGTGTATGTACAAGGTCCGTTGTATGCGTGTTGTCTGGATCACATAAGGTCCGTTGTCTGTGTGTCATCTTGATCATACAAGGACCGTTGTATGTGTGTGTGTGTGTGTGTGTGTGTGTGTGTGTGTGTGTGTGTGTGTGTGTGTGTGTGTGTGTGTGTGTGTGTGTGTGTGTGTGTGTGTGTGTGTGTGTTGTCTGGGTCATACAAAGTCTATTGTCTCTGTGTTGTCTTGTTCATATAGGGTCCGTTATATGTGTATAGTCCGGGTCATACAAACTCCGATGTATGTGTGTCGTCCGGGTCATACAAACTCTGATGTCTGTGTGTCGTCCGGGTCATACAAACTCCGATGTCTGTGTGTCGTCCGGGTCATACAAACTCTGATGTCTGTGTGTCGTCCGGGTCATACAAACTCCGATGTATGTGTGTCGTCCGGGTCATACAAACTCTGATGTCTGTGTGTCGTCCGGGTCATACAAACTCCGATGTCTGTGTGTCGTCCGGGTCATACAAGTTCCGGTGTCTGTGTGTTGTCTGGGACATACAAGGTCAAGTGTCTGTGTGTTGTCTGGGACATACAAGGCCCGGTGTCTGTGTGTTGTCTGGGACATACAAGGTCCGGTGTCTGTGTGTTGTCTGGGACATACAAGGTCCGGTGTCTGTGTGTTGTCTGGGACATACAAGGTCCAGTGTATGTGTGTTGTCTGGGACATACAAGGCCCGGTGTCTGTGTGTTGTCTGGGACATACAAGGTCCGGTGTTGTCGTGGTACAAGGTGTGTGTGTGTTGTCTGGGACATACAAGGTCCGGTGTCTGTGTGTTGTCTGGGACATACAAGGTCCAGTGTATGTGTGTTGTCTGGGACATACAAGGCCCGGTGTCTGTGTGTTGTCTGGGACATACAAGGTCCGGTGTATGTGTGTCGTCCTGGTCATACAAGGTCCGGTGTCTGTGTGTTGTCTGGGACATACAAGGTCCGGTGTCTGTGTGTTGTCTGGGACATACAAGGTCCAGTGTATGTGTGTTGTCTGGGACATACAAGGCCCGGTGTCTGTGTGTTGTCTGGGACATACAATGTCCGGTGTATGTGTGTCGTCCTGGTCATACAACGTCCGGTGTCTGTGTGTTGTCTAGGACATACAAGGTCCGGTGTATGTGTGTCGTCCTGGTCATACAAGGTCCGGTGTCTGTGTGTTGTCTAGGACATACAAGGTCCTGTGTATGTGTGTTGTCTGGGACATACAATTAAGGCCCGGTGTCTGTGTGTTGTCTGGGACATACAAGACCCGGTGTCTGTGTGTTGTCTGGGACATACAAGGTCCGGTGTCTGTGTGTTGTCTGGAACATACAAGGTCCGGTGTCTGTGTATTGTCTGGGACATACAAGGTCCGGCGTCTGTGTGTTGTCTGGGACATACAAGGTCCGGTGTATGTGTGTTGTCTTGGACATACAAGGTCCAGTGTCTGTGTGTTGTCCGGGTCCGCTGTATGCGTTGTCTTGCTCATACTTGGTCATATATAAGGTATGCTGTCTGTGTGTCACGTCGACCATACAAGGTACGTTGTTTGGACACTCAACGTCCGGACCCGTTGTCTGTGTGTCGTCTGTGTCTTTGTTGATCCGCTGTGCGTGAGTGTATGTGTGTGTGTGTGTGTGTGTGTGTGTGTGTATGTGTGTGTGCGTGAGTGTGCGTGTGTGTGTGTGCGTGTGTGCGTGCATGCGTGTGTGTCGTGTGTTTGTGTGTGCGTGTGTGCGTGTGTGTGCGGGTGTGCGTGCGTGTGCGTGTGTGTGTGCTATCTTGGTCTGTTGTATGTGGTCGTCTAGGTCATACAATACAACTGGTGATAGGGCCTGCTATGAAACCTTTGTCAGGTTGGGCAGTCTTATGGATATAATAATGTTTTACATTGCGCTGACACATAAAAAGCAAATCTTCTGCGTGGACTGTAGAACAGATACATTTGTCGGGCCCTCGATATGGTTAACCGATTTACAATTTCTTTGTGTCTAATTGTCATCAGACTTGCAGTAGGGCCTATAAATGTAACGTTGTTGGTGCTTCACTGCTAGCATTGTGACCATTTTGCACCAGACGAACAATGCATCTTTCGCACCCGATAACACACACAACATCGATTTAAATCTGGACCGTTTCAAGTGTGTGGATAGTCGTTTACCTAACAAGACTGCCCAATTCGATGTGACGTGCTGTGGTTAGGCTCGCAACCACCAAATGCCAGGCAGTTTGAGTGTGACGTCACGGGCACCGCCTTCGTTGTAAACAAGTGTCCGTGACGTCGTGTTACCTTCCAATTAAATTTTTCACGGTGTACTAGTTGAATATTGACCTTTTCCCAATCCAAATCAACTCCCTGGATTATTACGAGAAATAAACAAGTAATACTGGGGCGTTTAGTGACAAGCTTTAGGCTTAGGCCTACATCACCTCATTCATCTTCCCGTTCTCTCGTAGGGCCTACTCCCATTTTCACAGTGTACCATTATCCCGTTCTCCCTCTCTTTCCGTTGTCCCGTTGTTCCGTTGTTCCGTTGTTCCGTTTCCGTGTTCTCCAGTTATCCCGTTCTTTCGTTTCCCGTTCTCCCGTTTCGCAGTCGCTGTTTCAACACTTCGCCGTACTGATTTCCCGTAAACACCTCCACATGCATGCATGGAGCATGCTATTAGTCAATGGGTCACGCTTGGTAAAGATATCAAACAATGTATGTCCTATCTTTCCGCACTGTCTCGTTTACAAACTCTTAGCCCAGGTCACTTTGGCAAGAACTTACAACGGTTAATGGACCATGTTTAATTGGTACGGCACAGTTATTTGTAAGGAGAGTGGCAGAGAACACCACTTCAAGGTGAACAGAATACAGAGCAAGTAGGCTCTGCAGGAAGGAAGGGAAAACACGGGGCGTAAGACCGGAAGTGGGGAATGTTTTATAGAACGGTGCATGACGCGAATGCTCTTGAAAAAGAAGACATCAACCTTTGATTGTGTTGTCAACGGAAACATCAATAAGGTTCACCATCGATCCAAGCCTTGATGTTTTCAATTCATCTCGGTTTTCTTCTGCCTCTGGTTGTATTTCTTATTCTATTCTGCTTAATTAGTAGGCCTACGAGACCCGAGCATTTTCTTTTCCAACGACCACACACGTGGCAGGTATTTTCCTCTTTAATCATACGCTATCGCTGGTCCTAATATATAATCAGGACAATGAGCAGACAATGTATTTGGAAGTTGTCAATTTCTAGTTTCCAAGATCAGGTTTTCCAGTGAGAACAAATTAAATATTTAATAGTTGCAGGGATATCTAGATAAATGTACTCTACATATAGTGTGGTTATTCTGTTAACTTCGGACGGTTTGCTTGCGACTGTATAGCATAGCAAGACACGTACGGACCTAACACTCTACGGGTTCAGGGTAGCTGCTAGACCAAAAAAGCAAATGTCAACAAACAAACGGGAGCGCGGCTAGTGTAGTGGTTAGCACATCCGCCTGGCATGCCAGCGCTCTGAGTTCGAAACCCGGACCGGGCAGGCATGATATTTGGTGTAAAAACCTGGCTCTCATCATTGGGGACTGTGTATCCCTCGTGATTCGGATATCACTTTAATGTCGGTCCCTTCTCAATTTGGGACATAAAAGAACCATTGAGGGCGACAAGCACCCTGGCAGTAACCACCCTCAGTGCCAGCATATAAAGGTCGGTTTGGTGATAATGTTCTGAAAAAGGCTGACTGGTTGAATAAGACCTCGTGACACCATTACATTGTAACCACAGTAATACAGAATAGTCAGTTATTAGAACGTTGCCGAGCGCTAAAAACAACTAGAACTAGAACAAATCACCTCGACTTGCATGTAACGTTTGGCAAATGTTAGAACAGTGACATTGGAAAAACGTTGTCAGGACAATTAAGCAATTTGAATGTATTTGATTGTTTGACGAAGCAGCAATGAAATGTAACGCTTCAAGCAAGATAAACCGTACATGCTTTGTCATTTGTCTTGCCTTTCATAAGGGTAACTATTCGTAGCTGTTACCCTTTGATCAGCGATTGCACCATTCAAAGCGGCACATTCCTGTTACCCGACCCTCCCACACAGGTACCAAAGTGACCCCAAGGAACGATTCCACGGAAGAACTTCTTCTTCTGCGTGCAACTGGTCATGACGCCTCCACGAAGGCTTTAGTCGATGACGCAGTAGTTGTCTCGCTAAAACGAACATTGCACGATCATCGGGTGATTTATTACGCATGGCTACTTGATTATATTGTATTAATAACTCGCTGTGGTCGTCCAACAAATAAATAAGATCTCGCGTGGGCGAGAACGTTGCGTCGTCGCAAATAGCGATTATACATCAACCGGGGCCGCCGGTATCCTTCGCTCTTGAACCGACCGACTCACGCTCTTGAATTCCAAATTTAAAAACGTCAACGGCAATTCGGTTACGGTGGCGTCCATGCTTATCCGCAGGTAAATTTATCGATTATCCGCCAATCTTTCGCGTGATATCGTCGCCTCGCAGCGCGATCGTATCTCTTACAAGCCAGTCGCCCGAGGAGATCGCTATTGTTGATTTCCTTTTCATATCCGAACTAATTTCAACGCGACAGGCAGTAAGCGTGCCGGTCGTGGAGTCGGTGGCGGTCGGCGCGCGCTGATTGGTCAGACAACGGCAGGTGCACGCGCCGATCTGATCCGGTTGTGTCGACGCCTCAGGCGGCCATTTTCAAATGGCTTTTGTTTCGCCATCAAAAAGAGGGAGATGTCTAGCGCTGCGCCTTGTCGGCTTCCTTCTTATCGGGGCAGTTGACGTGACCTTCCGGCGTTTATCGTCGCTCGCAATCCTTGCGCGCGCATTGTTTACGGCAGAAAGTTCGTTCGCCGCCCAGTCAAAATATTTCAGAGACGCAAGTGGATTCAGTTTGAAACGCTTATTAGGACCATAAATAACGCGAGTCGAATCAGTCTTGTTGACGTAAGCTCGGCTCGGCTTGTTTTATGGAGGTCACTCAGCGAAACTACGTCGCAGTGATATACACTTTATAGGGGTGGGGTCGACATATTGCATTGGTGAAACTCATTTTGTTTGCTTTTGATTATTTGTCGTTTCACATGGTACGAGTAATTTCATCTGCCTGCCAGAGTGCACTATTGTAATCTCCTAAAACTGAATCCTGTCCGCCCATAATAAAGTTGCACTTGTCACAAGTGCAGGCCCTATTGATCATGATATCTTACTGTTCAATTTACTTTCATTTGCTTAATTATATTTGTAGATGATTGTACTAAAATATACTGAAGTTATTAAAAACAAAAGTCCACTCTGCAGCTTAATGTTTAGCGTAGGGAAGGAAATGTCGGTAGTAACATTACTGGATAGCGACTGGGCTACTCCTATACATACAGACAGTCGAACCTCGCTTTAAGGTCACCTCGGTAATACAACCACCTCGCAATTAATGTCACCCTAGCATAGTCTCAAATTATTTAAGTAACAATAAAATATAGGAAATCAATTTCGCCAATACGGTCACTTCATTATTCAGGTAACTGTTGTCCTGTCCCAGGGGTGACCTTAATAGTGGCGATCCATTGTAGATGGAAGAGAAACAATGACTGATAAATTTCGCGGGTGATCGGGTTAAAAAAAACTGTTATCCTGGAGAGATTGTCCCGAACCCTTCGTAGTCAAGCATAAGTTCTGTTGCTTAGGCAACTTAGAGGTAGCAATGCGAAACTTCATTTTAGTTATACATTGCACCGCTTTGTGAATCAGTCGAGAATAACGCACAGCGTTATATATACATGCAAAAAGTGTAACTCATCGAAATAACAAACCTGCTGTTGTTCTTGGCATTCGTCAACTACCGTATAGCATCTAATCCTACATGAACACCAACAAAACCAATTCATAGGCTATATGACGTCAAGAGCAGCAGTTTTTTTTTAATTTACAAAGCCATTGTTGAACATCAAGTCTATTATCATGGTGTGGCGTGACCGTGGTGTTCCGACATTTTGTGTGTACCGCTTGTTCCGGAAGTCATTGTTTCGTTCGTGGCTAACGCAAACAACATGAATGCTATTAGTTTGTAATTACGTCGGATAATCTATGGATTACAAAGAAATGGTCCTCCAGTGAAGTTGTTCCGAGCGAAACGTCGCACTGTTCAATGACCGAGTACTTCGTTATGAAGTACACAAACATGGTTATTTATCCAGCATTACAAATCGCGTGAAGACACTTTGCTGTTCCCGCTATGTGGAATGGAGAGGTTTCTATCGAAGCTGTCGTCTAACCGTGGTTGCTCTCAATGTCGTAACGATCGACAGGTCAAGCCATATACGGTCTAACGTATACTGACACAATAGTATACACTAGCGAATGTGCCGATTGCTTGAGATCGCTGTCACTCTGTTTCAGTTGAAAAGTTTCAAGTTATATTTAGACATTGTGACATTGTGACGATGATATAAACATATACTTAATGAGTTATCTCACGTAAACCACACGTGAAATTCTATAAACGACAACAAAAACGCATCTGACAACTCTCAAGATAGTAAATTGATTGATGTGATCTTTTCAGAGTTGATCAGATTGACGACAAGTTGACAGTAGATTCCTTGAATCCTATTCTCTTGGATGTCGCACGCGTCGCCAGCACTGCTCGCGTCAGTCGCACGTCCTGAGCCGCGGCACATATCAAAGGGAGCCGAGTTGAAGGAATGTACTGTAAATAAAGCCTTGTTCGCCGCCTTCTGCGACTGTCGCTTATGTTAGAAAGACGGTTCGGATTACAGATGAACTCTGTCGGTCAGTCGGACTTTCAAATGGAGTTGTTCGTTTTATAGTCTCTTATTCCTCGCTTCATTTCTGCCTTATTTCTCGTCCTCCACTCCTCTCCCCACCTCTACCTCCTCTACCCACTTCTACCTCCTATCCACACTTTAACAATTTTCCCTATTCCTCCCTCCTTCGCTCCCTCTCTCCCTATATATCTCCACCCCCGTCTCTCTCCCTTTATCCCTCTCTCCCTCACTTTCCCACCTTTTCTCCCCAGTCCTCACCCTCTGTCTGTCTGTCTCTCTCTCCTCTCTCTACCAACCCTCTCTATCTCCTCTCCCCTCTCTCTCCTCTCTCTGTCTCTCTGTCTCTCTGTCACTCTGTCTCTCTCCCCTTTCTCCTCTCTCTCTCTCTCTCTCTCTCTATATATATATATATATATATATCTCTCTCTCTCTCTCCTCTCTCACTCTCTCACCTCTCGCCTTCTATCTATCTATTTCTCTCATCTCCCTCTCTCACCCCATCACCTCGCCTCTTTACCTCTTCACTCCCCGCTCTCTCTATCTATCATCTCTTTCTCTATCTCTCTCTCTGTCCTCTCTCTCTCTCCTCTCTCTACTATATATATATATATATCTCTCTCTCTCTCTCTATATATATATATATATGTATATATATATCTCTCCGGAATCTTCCGAACCCCCTCTCTATCTGCTCTCTCCTCTCTCTCCTCTCTCTGTCTCTCTGTCACTCTGTCTCTCTCCCCTTTCTCCTCTCTCTCTCTCTCTCTCTCTCTCTCTCTCTCTCTCTCTCTCTCTCTCTCTCTCTCTCTCTATCTCTCTCTCTCCGGAATTTTAGTTCGTGAATCTGCATGGTAAGATGGGGAAATACTACTCTACAAAGAATGGTTTTTCTGTGACAGAATAATAATCAATTGAAACTATTTATGTTTGTGAAAATTCACTATAGCACAATGTTTGCTCAGACAGTGATTTATAATGGAAATGTTAAAAACAAACATTGACTCACATCTTTCTTGCATATTGAATGCCAATAAAAGCGTGTATTTCATCAATGATCGATGAAAGGATATTTCGTAGATTCTTTTGTGATGTTGCTTTTCAATTGCATTCCTTATATCATCGGTGATCAAATAAACGGAAAAGACCAAGATCTCTTTGTTTTTGGAAGCTCATGGGCGTTAGCTTTGTAGATCGGTAAAGCCCCAATTACTAGCGGATCAATCAAAGGGTTAAGATGCACAGCACCGTACATTCTTCGCGCTGCACAATAGCATTGTTGACGACTAAGAAAACTATTCCGTAAAGGCTTTGTATCGTTAAGGTGCCGAGTACATTAGAATTACAGGGCAGTAACTAGCCTAAAACAACTGGGGGGGCAGTAATAAAAACTACAGTAAAGCATAGCAATTCACGCGGGGGTTATGTCCCAGAAAATTTTGAAAATGCACCCCCTCCTGGTGCAATCCAGCGTATTTTCTGGAGAATTTCGCCGGCGGCTCAAGTATGGTTTCAGTGTCGGTCGCATGCAGCGTGGGAATGGAAAAATACATAAAAAGAAATAATGAATATCAAGTGACACTACATTTATCAAAATCGACAGCTATACAACAGTTACACTCGTCTGTAATTGTTTTACAAGATCACTTCCTCTCGCCGTCGCCTGCAGTGATTCGCCAATTGGCTTTGCACAAATAAACTTGTTCGGGGGTGTGAAGATAGTTTGATTTTGTGTGGATATATAACATTCCGAGGTCATTGTTTCTGTCACTGTTGACTGATTCCACCACTTAAGGCGTCGCAGGGCAGAAAAGGACCACTCGCAAGCAACGCTTCAGACTGGTGTAGTGAAGAAGATTACGATTTTTGCCGACACGCCGAAATCAGTTCACGAGAAGACGACGATCGTGTAACTTGAAGGTCGTCGTACCTCTTTCGCCACTTTGCGATTTCCACAGGAAGCTCGTTTTGTACGGCCGAACTGAGACACCAACTGTAGTACTCCGTCCTGTGTCATCTAGTTTCTGTAGGTTGGACGACAGGTGGTCTTGAGCTGCAGCGAGTTCATGGTGGTCACTTGAAAATCGTTCAGCCAACTCGTCGAGGACGTGATCAATAAATGGGTAAAACATATTGATGCGATTGTAGTCAGCTGTTGATTGATCCGCGTCCAGCATTGGCGCTATGGCGGTGAACCTGTGTGCCGTTCTAGGTTTACGAATCACAAAACCTGTAGAGTTGGTCATCAGCCTAACAGGGCGCCATATTTCAACAGACCTTGATGAGATGGTCCTACAGACCCGGATGCATTTAATCGCCAACGAAATGTCCTTGTATGCATCGTCCAGATTGCACTGTTTGGCTTGGAGGTTCTTGGTCACGGACCACCACTAGGGACACGATGAACTGTGAATCTTCTAGAAGACGGCTATACGCGGATGCATCATTTCGTGATTCCTTCGCCTCTACGCACATACCGTCTTGATCAGGTGCGAACATAAGAGTATGAAATTGGCCTTTTAAGAAAAGGTGCCCTTTTTCATATCGGGAAAAAAAAACTAAAATACGAGGTGTCACTCAATGGCAGTATTGTTGTGCTTAGAGAAACTACCTGCACCCCTTGGGCATGATCGTTTTCAGGCACTTGTCCAGGATTTCGGGAGATATAGTGCGGGCCAGTTTCTGAAAATGAGGCACTATGACCAGTATCTAGGCATGGAATCACAAAAACAGCAGTTACATCAGCAATATAGGCTAGACGAAAGAGCACTTTTTTGTGGGCCCTTTCCCCGCTAACTACGGCCCTGAGTTACACGCGTAACATAATTTACACAACACACGAATCACCAAACGAATTATCTCTACAGTCTATTTAATATAATAGTTGTGCCTTTTGAATGCGCAGAGCTAAATTCGGCCGGCCGTAGTTATTATTTGGGAACAGTAAAACAGTTAAATGAAAAAAAGAGTCCGAAATAAAAAATGTCTTCAGAGATTGTATTAGTTTCACATACTTCATTTCCACGTGTTGGACATAGGCCATAAGTATGTAGGGATTTATCAACAGCAAATCATGATATCTCCGTGACTTTGCGTACTTGATATTAGGCATCAAGTTTTATTGAATATATATATATATATGTATATATATATATATATATATATGTGTGTATATATATATATACATACACAGGGAATACACACACACGCATGCAGGCACGCACGCACGCACGCGCACACGTTATCTTTTCTTTATTACTTAAACAGGATATTGATTATCTTCAGCGGGCGATATTTTGTAACCGCCTTTGATGAGAAGACTTATACAGGTCAGTGACTTGTTAACCTCGAGAGTCCGGCTGTTACATGTTTTATATCCACCTAAAGGCCAGTCGTCCGCCTCAAAATGGCCAGCGATGCTTTACGCAACTTGGCTGCATCGTCCGACTTTCAGCAGCGTCCAAGTGACTCCTGCACGCTTTGTGCGAGTATCATTAAACTGGACATGTTTATTGTGCGCGGTCACATCTGGGGGTGACAGTGTCTACGGCCACACGGTGAAGAGACTGTTTATTGGAGAACGCGCCAATACAAACTCTATAATTGCACTCATTAGGTGGCCGAAAGTTTGCCGCTCGACATCAGTGACACAATTGGTGTACGCTCATCAGTCATCGTGTTCCGCCTGTGTTCGTGAGGGGGCGCGCGTGTGTATGCGTGCGCGCGTGTGTGTGAGAGAGATGGAGAGAGATGGAGAGAGATGGAGAGAGAGAGAGAGAGAGAGAGAGAGATAGAGTGAGAGATATATATATATATATATATATATATACAGAGAGAGAGAGAGATACAGAGAGAGACTTTTACCACCAGTTTTATATATGCTTATAATTATATAGAAGCCTACATCATATTATAGGCCCTATTTGAAGTTGCTTTCTGAGTTAGTTAAACTACCTTTTCTACTGTTTTTTTGAAAGTGTATGTACGATTTAAATAATATTGACTTAGGCGTATTTGATCACACGCGTTATCCTACATGTCACACGGTACCTATTTGATTAATTATGCTTTTGCAAAAATACCAACGCCTGGTCTGGCCAGCGGAATAATACACGTATATTTACAGCACGCGGATAATTATAATTGCTCGTTTTTTGCGCCATTTTATATAAAAGCTGCACATTGGGCATTTGTGGAACACGTTTAGGCCCTATATGGTGTTGAGGAAAGTGTAATAGAGGCTTATATGCTCCCTGTCTAGAGAATAGAGGTATACCACACGTTGATTCACTGGACATTTTTTTTATCGCGGCGACGTTCACGATTTCCGAAGGTCGGGATACTGCATGGAGCTGGTCTCAAGATTAATTCAAGATAAACTATACCATTCTGATCCGAGCTTACAAATCCGATATCTAAACAAAATAAAATGGGTTATTAATATAATAGTCTGTTTCTTCTGTCAATCTTCCTAGAGCTCTATAGCTTTGTTCTACTCCGGTTCAGTTAAAGGGAATTCAGGAACTTATATTTCAATTTATGTGTTTTCTTTTGAAACATCAGGTTTCGAAAGGGCCCCAAACTGTAATGGTGATAGTTTTATACTTTGGTCTCAAGGCTACACATGTGACGTCATCATCCCCAGGAAACGAAGAAGTCCCGAAGAAGAGCGCCGCGTAACTATTGAACTTTTGTGTTACCTGACATCTCCGTAAGTAGACTACAAAATTATTAACTTCCACAACGTCCAGACAGTTGGTTAGTGTGTGTGTGCACAGCGTTGTAGAAAAGTGGTTAATATTAATGTTTTATAAGTTTTTGTGGTACATTTAGGATCGCGCCTCTGGTCTGACGTCACCAGTAATGACGTAATTTTTAGTATGGCGTATGCGATTGTTACCGACCAAATGTTATTTCCGTAAATATTTGGCTATACCGTGCCTGCCAGACGCACACACGGACGCACGCATGCATGCGCATCATGTACATGTATACGCCTTAACGGCGTAAGCGGAAAACCATCAGACTTGATTCGGAGCAGGTTGCGGTGCCTCTCTCAGCCCAATTTCGCAAAGCCGTAGTCTACGTCACCCACAGCGTCAGACCGTGGATATAGAAAGAACACAGCCGGGTCTCAAAGTCAAAGTCCTATCGGGAAGAAGATTGGGAAAGGACTCACATAGGTGTCGGGGGATTTAGTGCCGAGAAGATCGCCAACTACTCGACAGTTGGGTTCAATTGGAAGGGATGTCGGTAAGCCGTCCCTATAAAGGGTGATTAGTCTAGGAGGTGTCACACTCTACTTTAGATTGGGTCGTCTGATTAGTGAAGTTGAAACGAATAAGTCCACAACGGTTTGTTCCGAAATGCAAAACCTAACCGTCACAAAGGATTTTTATTAGCATAAAGCATTGTCACAGAAACATTTCCTGGGCTAAAGGGGAGAGGGTGTGTTCTCACCATGTTAACCGATGTTTAGTGTTCTTGGTAAAGATTAAAATAATACATATTTTAATGGGATTATAGTCGTCCTGCTCAGCACCGATCAGCGTAATTTAATAGTACGATTTAGTGTAGTTTCAACATTTTCCTGTTGCGAAAGACTGATCCCGTTTCCTATCGACACAAATTCCTGGATATGTATCACAAACATTGTCAAATATATTTTATTTGTTGCGGCGTTACCTAAATATAATTAAACATCAGTCATGTCTGTAGGTGGGCTGCACTAACAATTAAAAATAGAGCAGTTTGCACGGCGGCAGACCAATAAAACAGCCAGACGTCATTAACGTTATATTTTATAATATAAGAAAACGATGGTATCATTCGCGGAATTGTTTTGAGAAAAATATTGGTAAAACAACTAGGGCGTTAGCTTTTTGATTTAATAAGCGTAATGCACCCTCCCTAAAATGCAAAGGAGCATGTCTCCATGTCTCCTACCAAACAGCGCCTATACAATACACCGGGTTGAACCTCTGGGGTGCTCATGCTGGGAAAATAATTCCAGGGAAATGGGAAAGCACGGTAGGGGTCAGCCCACTGTTGGTTTTCCCATAGGCGACCATGTTAACGTTTTGTCTGATTATAAGAAAACGTGACCTATAAAATGTCTTAAACTTCTCACCTGCTGTTGTCATCATCTCATTGACATGCCGATAGATTAAAAAAAAAATTGCATACTTCCAGCTCTCGTAAAATGCCTGTATGTGTGACACCCGTCAATATTTACAAATGCCGGCAAGAATTACTCCGCAAACAGGTCACACAGGCACACTGCTGCCAAATATCCTTCCGCTTATTCATATCATCTAGAAATCCACCATTTTACAGTCAACACCTTCTACAATCACACATGAAAATCTCCCTACTCAAATGCACTTATGTCGCAGCATGTGAATTTTGTAAAAAATCATTTCAAAAAAATACACTGCATTTTTCTTCGTGTGCAACGGACAGGAAGTCTAACTAGAACATGACTCCGGTAATGGCCACGCGCATGAAAGGGCGACTGGGAACGGGAGACGAAAGGTGCTGGGTGGGGTCACTCAGCTAAGTATACCAGTGTAGCAGGCCCGTGGAGGTTCACGTGGTGGGTAAGGGTTCATACACCGGGTCAAAAGTGGTGAGTGACCCGTGAAAAATTAGTTTATAATATTATTATGCACTGTGTAACTCAGATGGTATATTCGCCTGCCGAATGAGTTTTAAATTAATGGACCAAAATGTGGCTGTTATGTGTTTATGAATAGTAGCCTAACCTCGCCGCTTGGTGCATTCGTGAACAGCTGTCGATAATTTTTACCCATGGACAGAGTTTATCAGGGTCAGGCGTTCACTTGGTCACGTGATTAGCATATATCATTCACACTGGTAACATTAAAACTGCCTTCTCTCATTATACAATCACATTTACATGATACTCCATCCCAAAACACCCGAATTAAACACTATAATAGTTAAGGTATATTTTGTAAGGTGATTCACTAAAAAACATAGTACGTAGGACATTATATGCGTGCGGTGTTTGTGTTTTGTTTGTTTGTTTGTGTTTGTGTGTGCGTGGGCGTGTGTGCAAGTGCGTGTGTGCGTCAGTGTGCGGTGTCCCAGTGTGCGCGTATCCGTATGTGTGTGAACGTGCATGCATACGTGCATGCATGAGGTGTGTCTAATGCATGACCACTAATGAATACGGATAACTGCGCATCTATTTCCGCGTATAAGACTAAGTCCACAGTCCAAGCCTCGGGCCCTTACAGACCCCTGCCTAGTCGGAGTAGGCCCTACAGCCCCAGGGTGGTCGACAGCCAGACTCCCACGCCAACGTACGCCCACTGTTGGCCGCGGGAGGGTACTCGAAGATCGACGGTGGTGGTGGTGTTGGTGTTGGTGTTGGTGGTGTTGGTGGTGGTGTTGGTGGTGGTGGTGGTGGTGGTGGTGGCTATAAGGTATATTGTGATGGGCACCACAAAGCAGAACCACGATGGCAAATAAAAAACCCAACCAAACACAACAGTCGTCACCATGCAGGATGGCTCAAACAAAACTAAGATGGCGAAGAGCTATGGCTATGGCATTATAACATTGTCCGTGGTTAATTTTGTCAAATGAATATATTAGCTATGCCATATACAAAGTTGGGCCATGCCAATTTCACGTTTCCTACAATGACCTTTTTTTTGCGTGACGTGGGCGCCATTTTGCCCGCAAACAGGACGCACATTTTGTGTCGCCTTTGTCACCATTCATGTCAACCACGACGCGGTTCCACTGTCGATTTTCTAACGCCGACACTTCCGGTGTTTACTCCGCGTGCGTACTCGCGACTCGTTCCTGGAGGAGGACTTAATGCACTTACCAGTGTATTCCCCGAAGGTCGGCTGGAGACTCTGCGGGAATACGAATGCTATTGCTGGCAGTTTCGTTAGATACTGAAAGGATACCCACGAGTGGTAAAGTTATACCAAATATGCAGAATGGTAATTGTTTTCACCCCTGGGGATTGTACGGGAATAGTCACGATATATCTTTAATATACTTCACACACACACACACATCATAACGCTATGTTTATTACATACCAAGACGCCCATTGGTGGACAACGTTCACCGCTTAATTCTCTCTTGTAGAAGATAGGCCCTCTAAAACACAGCATTTCAAAAGCGCGTAAATAAACAACTCTAAATAGCTATCGTCGTGCATTCTGAAATACGTCACCACTTGGTAGATGAGAGGCGATTGGTCCAAGGGACCGACTGACCATAGAAAGAGGTGAGTGGGCCTCGGCACCTCGGAGGAAATACACGTACGACGACCCAAAGTTAGCCTATTGAGATCTAGATAGGGCCTAAATAACGTGTTATCCTTTGGTTTAATTATATCGTCAACTGGTGAACATACACCAAGAGGAACACCTATATCATGAAGACATCTCTCAGTCGAGAGCTTTCACATTGACTCGGAGCTTTTAGAGATGCTAGATCCTGACCACTCAGCATGGCGCAAGAAGACGACCAAGAGAGCTGCTTCCTTTAAGCACGGCCGCATCACTGAAGCTGATAAAAACGCGAGAAGAGGAAGTCACCCTTCCAACTCCTCCACCCTTGACCAATTACTGGTCATCTATAGTACAGTGTCCGGTCATGTTTGTAGAAGGACATTTCGGGCACTGACTGGACACACCAGCCACACACCAACCCATTGAAACAACAAATCGCAACCCTGGACGATGGTGATGGTGATAATGATGAATAATTTTGGTCATCTCTACTTTGCAAAGGACGGATAAGAGAAATAGTTACGTTTGGTTGATGCGGTGGCATTTTTATTGGTGATGTCGAACTGTAAACAGTTAAAACAAACATTATAACAAACTAGTACACGAGTGTCCAATTCTTTTGCTGTTTAGTTCATTGTGAACCCAAACTGGAACTATTCACTCAGTCTCGTGGTAACAACGAGTCAACACTATACGGCAATCATCACCCGGAGATAAGGATAGGCAATATATATATACGTATGTCATTGACATTCAATGACACCTAACTCTCTTCACATTGCACACGAGCGATGTGAAGTATACACAAACAGGGTGTACTCTCATAAACCTAGGCTTCGCGCTTCCTTCTGTTTTTAAACTAAATTAATTTTTTTAACAAAATGTACTGGTTTTAACAAATGACATCTCACCGTGTTTCTTGTATTTTATTCAATCTCCCAATTGAAAGGAAATAAATTATTATTGTTATTATACACGAATCTAATATTTAGCAAACTCTAAAGTAACAATGACATCCAGGCACAAAGCATTATTAGTACAAGATCTTTTTCAAACATGTTTGTAAAAATGTATACAATAAAACACAATTTAACACTCCAATACGCTGTATCAATTGTCCTTACACATTGCATCTATAACCGTAATGCGTCGATTGCATGACTATTTCAACCCGATTCAAGATATGCAGCGCTTTCTTTCAAGTGTCATAGTTGTCGCGGGCTGAATAAGTTATTAACCGCGCCGAAGCAAAGAGATACCATCCGCTTCACGCACGAACCCTTTAATATTGCCGAGCGGCGACCGTGCGCCAATCAACGCGGGCGCAACTGTTGCGCCTATCGATTGGCGACTTTGTTTGCTAACGCGATCTCGGCGCACTTATGGACCGGCGTCCGACCGCCGAGAAAGACGCCGTCGCTTTAATAGCCACATATATTGGTCGCCACAGGAGGGCGCTCAATGCACATCCCGCCTGAAAGAGTGCTTGGATGTATTGACGCCTGTAGCAACGGGGGGGGGGGTTAGACAGCAGGAATGCATGTGAATGTTCAGGTTTGTACCCACCCTAGCCGTGATTATGTGTCGGGAATCTAGATTACGATCTTTGACATAATTTAAAGGTGCCTCGTTCTTCCTCGTGGTTGCAATGTGGGTTACAAGGGAGAGGTCTGTTCGATATCAACAACCTTTCTTATCCCTCTTAATTTTCCTCTCCTTTCATCTTCCTCCGAGTCTCTCAAATTCCTCTTCACTTAGTCTTCCCAACTCGGTTGTGGTCTTCCCTGTTCCTGTGACCTTGGTGTTTATCCGCCTCTCCTCTCTTTCGTAGTCTGTCTGTTTCCTTTCTCATCTCTCGACCTGACCACACCATCTGGCTTCTTACCAATCTTCCCGTTAAGCTGAACAGCTTCCCCATCTCTTTTCCAAGGTCATTCATCCTCCTTCAAATTACCTGGTTTGCATGTGTAATTCTTCAGATTCGCTTAATCTCGTAAATTTGCAGCTTTGTTATTCTTATAAAACAAATATGACTTTAAAAAACACAAATATGTTCAATAAGCCATTAACCTCAACCACCTGTAAAGACGCTGACTAATTCAAGTGAGCACGGATGAATACTACGGTCAGAATCTATCCTTATAGAAGACCACTGACTGAAGCCATGTAAGGGAGTGTTGGAAGTGCAATCGTTGTCAATGGTCAACCGTGGGTCGGATTCATGAAACGCCTAAGAACGTTAAAATGCAAGTTTATCACGTCAACAAATAAACATATAATGTTCTGGCAGACGAGGGACTAGTGGGAGACTGTGGAGAGTTACTTCTTCAGTAGCGTTGAACCCTCTACGGAGAAAAGGATTAGTCGACGCATAGTGCGGTGTCGGGAGTCAGCCTGACGTAGTCGAAAGTGTTCAATTTTATGTGATTGTGACGTCATGTTGGCTTCGCGTCTGACTTAGTCGGTATCAGTCGATGTAGCGTACACACTGCACTCGGGGGTGAGACTGGTCTGGTCTAGCTGAATCGGGCAAAAAATGCCAGTGTATCACAGCCTTAAGAGATAACTTTTTAACTTTGCAATCATGCACGATCTGAACTAATGGCGGAAAAAAGCAAAGCGAATAGAACGATACACGGTAAATAGACTAACATGCAACCTCCCGGAGTACAAGGGGGGGACTTGGTCTATGCGTTTATGCAAAACCATAATGTGAAGTTAGGCATTGACGTTGAAATTGCTTCAGTTAAGTTCACTCTACTACTGGCACATGACTGCATCTACAGCGCACACGATGAGAGACGAATTCGTTTTGTCGGTATCACAATTTAAGAATTGTGTTTTATAAGTCACCCCTACGACCATTTCGCGACGTTATTCTAGCACCCCATGACGTCAAACCAACGCATGCAACGCGCAGTCTTGTGTGAAGGATCGACGCTTGCCTTCACTGCTGGGAGGCATCGGCGTTCGCCTTCCTTGCAAGTAGGCATCAACACTCGTTTCCTAGCAAGTAGGCCCTGGCGTTCGCCTTCCTTGCAAGTAGGCCCTAGCGTTCGTTTTCCTTGCAAGTAGGCCCTGGCGTTCGCCTTCCTTGCACGTACGCATCGGCGTTCTCCTTCCTGGCAAGTAGGCCTCGGTACTCACTTTCCTTGCAAATAGGCATAGACATCTGCCTTCCTGGCAAGTAGGCCTCGGTTCTCACTTTCCTTGCAAATAGGCATAGACAATTGCCTTCCTGGCAAGTAGGCCTCGGTTCTCACTTTCCTTGCAAATAGGCATAGACAATTGCCTTCCTGGCAAGTAAGCCTCGGTTCTCACTTTCCTTGCAAATAGGCATATACAATTGCCTTCCTGGCAAGTAAGCCTCGACGCTCTCCTTTCTGGCAAGTAGGCCTCGACGTTCTCCTTCCTGGCAAGTAGGCATCGGCGTTCTCCTTTCTGGCAAGTAGGCCTCGGCGCCGAAGTATACCTGCGAGAGAAGTGAACTAACGAGTGTCTGGGTCGGTCCGCCTCACAGCCGCCCCGAGTATCCGATGTCAACACGAGACACTCGCAGCGAGATGTCAGCCAGAGTAGAGGCTAAATGTGTGGGAAACCCAACCGTCCGCTAAATCAAACAGGCGCCCTGTCGGTGCACAACTCGGTAGCAGACCAATTTAATATGCGACCTACTTATACTCCGCATTAAGGTACTAACCGATGATTTCCTGGAGACAGATATTGGTTAATCTGTGCAAAGGTCGCCTGGAAGTCTTGCATGGAGGCATGCAGATCAAAGGTCTGACGCCCTTAACTCAAGACAGGTAAAATGTTCTCACACTATATATACCGGCGTAATGAAGGTGATAGTGCTGATTTTGCGACTAATGTCATTCTTGTGTCGTCAGTGATTTCTCTCAATGTCAACCCATGGTATATTAAAACGACAAAGCTGTAGTCAGCTATAACTGTATAGGCTAGCCTGCACCCACCCGATGGGGTAACACACCATACAAAGGCAGCAGGTATCACCATTTGCATTGATTACTAAGTAATTTGAACTTCATTAATTCGTTCCAATTCAGGACCGTTATTTTGGTTATATTGTAATGTCATCCATGGGAAAGGGGTAGACAAGGGGCAAGCTTAATCACCAATGACTTTACCATGCTATGATATAAAGGTTTTGCGGGACACACACACGCACGCACGCACGCACGCACGCACGCACGCACGCACGCACACACACACTATATTTAGACAAGAGGCGTCACTTAGCGATCGTGGCAGTCTACAATGCAAGTTTTGTCCCCCATTTCGGAGGCGGGCACGAGCGTCAGTGCATTATGTTCTGGCTTGGCGCGCCTCCAGGATGGCGGACTAACCGCTGCGTTGACGTACTTTTTTGAACAATGGGAACAGCGCGCGCTGGACCGTCTTGTATTGATACACGGTCTTTAATAACAACACCGCTAAAAGAGGCATACACATCCGCGAAGGAAAGGTAAAGGCGCATATATTATTTTATTTTGAATTTTATTTTGTCACTTGTATAGTGTTCGAATGATAATGTACATGTTGCATGCGAGCGGTCATTCTAAAAGAATACAAAGCACAACGTACGTGAAATATGGGTACTTATAAGTTGAACCTGCAGGCGAAGCAATCGTCAGCGGGGGGAACTGCGCGGAACATCTGGCACCCATCGCCTGGGCTAGGCGACGCTCGGCCTGACAGATGATCTTTTGGCATTCACCCCGATGGCGTCGGTTAGTCGTTGTTACGTCACGATTACGTCGTTACGTTACAATGGTTCAGCGTCACAATAACTTGGTGTCTAACCTAGCAACGTCAATGTGTGTGTGTGTGTATGTGTGTATGTGTGTGCGCGTGCGCTCGTACGCCTATTCTTTTATGTTCACAGATAGCCTACGCATGCGTCTACATCATCATCCGTGGAGACGACCGCTATTGGCCATCCGATCTTCCCCCAAGCATGCAACACTGGCCCCCTCAACACACCCACTGTCAGCCCATCTCCTCTTTCATGTTCAGTCGTCCACGTTTCATCATGCTCTCAGCTATTTCATGCAGTAAGAGATAATGTGCTAAGTGATGTCCACAGTGGCGGATTAAGGTGAATTGGGGCACTGGGTCAAGTTGGAATTGTGGTCCTTTTTAATGCATTTTGTGTTCATATAAATTGAGTGCAACATTATTGTCTTGAATTTCAGGATTTTTTGTTTATTATAAATTTAGACGATCAATTTTATTTATTGTGCCCTCGCTTCCTCTTTATGGTATTATCCATCTACTCAGGACGTCCTAATGAAGACGTTATCCGCTTTCAGCGTTCACCCGGGTTGCCTTGTTCAGTGGAACAGTTGGACGTAATATAAACTATATATGTGGGCGTAAAAATAATTGTTGGCAGTAATAAACAATTCATTCAATATACACACACGGCGCAATTCCACCACTGTCTATCGCCATGCATTGTAATAACTGATTTATATCGCTTAATGAACGTGGACAACTAAATAATATAATAATTTTTAGAAGTCCTCAAACTAAGCAAAATGAATTATCAGATACAAAGGTAGCTGTACATAATAATTTTCAACGACGTGTATTTTTACAACAATAAAACTAGACAATGACCCGACCCTCGCCTTTGAAAATGCAGGAAAAGAAATGGTCTCTCCTGCAAAAATGTAACTTTTATTGTGTAGAGTGAGTTGGAAATAGCCAATCGATGTACATGCTCTAACAACAAACAAAACAAAACCAGAACTGTTCAAAGAACATGTCCAACGATTGCTGATATATATATATATATATATATATATAAACAATGGTAATTTCAATATCGTTTTTGGATATTACAATTGACAATTTTGCCTTTCAGAATATTACAGTTTTATTTACAGGCATCAGTGAACAACGCGTATAATTTTAAAATTACTAAACAAATAAACAGTTCAATTTTTCCACAAGGGGCCCAACAACAACGCCGTGGTAAATGGACCCCCGGTCGATATACCACGGGGATACAATCTCACACGGGCGATATTTCGCGAATTTCATCCGCGGGGTGCGCGACGGGAAGATTGAATGCCCCAGCGGCTATATTGCGGCTGCTAGATGCAAATGTCGACAGTATCGCAAAGATGCCATATTTCAGCATGGACGGAACGAATACCAAAGTTGAGGTGTGGAAGCGCGACAAAGCGCCGCGACCCATCATCGCCACCGTAAATCTCGCACAAATAGAGACGTCGACGTGAGCGGCAGCTGTGACGTCACGCCGAAGGCAGGCCGCCATTAACGAGTGGCAGCTGGGCGGCGCAAACTGGCAGCTGTGTTCTGTACCGAGCCGCTGCTACGGCACGATATAATGTATATTTATTTACATTCAGCGAAGTAGCCAGCTGCGACGAGGAATTCATGTAGTAGAATCTGTAGTAAATACAAACAGCTACCCGCTAGCCTGCCAACTCACCTGTGTCCAGGTAGCTATAGATCTATTGTGTATTGCTTTATGTCCAGCTAGCCGTACGTTTATATAGTGTATTGCTTAGCGCTGGGTTTAGGATGTGTGTGTGTGTGTGTGTGCGTGTGCGTGTGCGTGTGCGTGTGTGTGTGTGTGTGTGTGTTGCATATAACGATCCTATTAGATGCATGGGACAAGGAAAGGGACAGGAAACTATTGACGCTGATACACTCCAGGTGATACACCCCAGGTGATACGCTCCAGGTGATACACCCCAGGTGATTCACCCAGCATAATCTATAGTAGTACGCTAACTTGGGTGTATTGTAAGTGAATCTCTGAGATCCATACGCCTCTTTCTATGTTCGTTAGCTTCCGTTGACCATTGGCCTCTGGGCTATCAACTGACGATGTATTTCAGAAACACAAAGATTGTTATGTAGAGTTATTGAATGACGTGTTTTTGTCATGCACGCCTTTTCTAGAGGGCTTTTATCCTACCTGAGAAAATTGAGTAGAGATCTCCAGATGGCGCCACTGTCATGGTGATAACTGATGCCCCTGCTGTGTTGTAGGTGGGTGAAAGCTAGTATACAATGTACTGTGAACTATAATCTTTACGATCTTCTTATTTGCCACCTCACAGTGGGGAGCGGTGGCCTCGCGGTAGAGCCCCAGCCTGTCGATCGAGGGGACGGTGGTCCGATTCCACCTGCTGCCATTTCGAAACTTAGGCAATTTCGTTCACGTCACGCTGCCTGTGTCTTTCAGAAGAGCCACCGATTGCCGTTGGTTGCTTCAATTTGGTGTCTAGAGCTGCGTTCACACTTACACTTTAAAACGGTTTAGTTAAAACGTTTTAACTAATCCAGTCAGAAAACAGACGTGTGAACGCGATTTAGCACTAAAACGTTTTAACTAAAACGGTTTAGCTAATCCACTTCAGTAGGTGGTTTAGTTAAACCATTTTAGCTAAAACGGTTTAAGTTGCAAGTGTGAACGCAAGCGGATTAGCTAAAACGTTTTAAGCACGTCACAGTCATGCGCATTCGATCTCGCGCCTCGTCGCTTCCTATCTATAACGTAAACATAAACAACATTTTGGCGCAATCATGTATTCGACTTCGATCGACGCAAAATCAAAAGAAACGCAAGCGCGACGCGACAATTGGGACGATGGGGAAGTTCGGCTGTTAGTGGAGTTGTGGGGAGGCGATCGGGGGTAGAGGATGTAAACAATCCCACACAGGGGGTAAATGCGTAACTTGTCGTGGACTCACAGAGTGGTGGTCTCTATCTCTAACCCACTGGCACTGGATCTAGCTCCCAGCGGCTGGAATTGCTTCCCGGTCGGGCGTGTGGGAGACGCCGAACAGGCAGTGAAGACAGTGTAATAGACTGTATCGCTGGAACCACTGGGTGAATGTACATAACATAATATTCGTCAGATGGATTGTCTACTGACGTCGTTGACCACGGTTGTCCAGCTATCTTTAGTAGATGAGCGTCATTCGCTTGTCTCCGAAGCCTTTCTTTTAACCTATCTATGCATTCCTCTCTGAACCCGCTTCCACCTTTCTACTTTTCGTTAAAAATATAATTTTAGCAATGTATAATATAGGGTGCCGACCTATTATATTGAACAGCACTGGAGCAAACCCGGGGCTACTGCAATACACGAGAGAGGACTAACCCATTGGCGTCGGAACCGAGGAGCTTGGGTGTGGTTCAGTCCCCAATATTTTGGTAGGAGCTGCATCTAGGTTTAGCACACCAATATTTTGGCAAGGGCGGTGGTGCAGTTGGAGATTTTTGGTGAGCCGTTTGAATTTTTTGTGAGCCTCGGGGGGGGGGGGTGCAGTTGAAGGGCATTGGTGAGCCTCAGCCCCCAATATTTTTCGACACCTATGTAACAGTTTCCTTTACTTATCTACAATGTAGGTTTTTGGAACTGCTTTGTCAGGCCACTTAACAGTAATTGATTGCACGACAACATACACACACACACGTACAGTTAGTTGGCTCTTGTTCCTGTGGTCTGGTAATCTTGACTCTGTAGTGCTGGCAGGCACTGCCCGACGTCCGGACAACCTGAACATGGTGCCATAAGGAAAATAATTAATTCCTGTCGCATTTCTTCGTCTCCCCCAGTCATTGGCCGGATTATCACGAATTATTTTCTGCCCATGTCGACCAGTGATGCATCTAGGGAATGTAGACTATTAAGCCACCAATTAGATCTCCGTGCAAAAATGTAATGGCGGAACAGGAAACGTTAAAGTAAACTTGCCAAACGGAGGTGACCAAATCTCCTCCGTAGACACATCACTATAAACAGCTTGTCTCCATGTACATCCCTCGGTCTAAAGTTGCCAAACGGAGGTGGCCAAATCTTCTCCGTAGACACATCACTGTAAACAGCTTGTATCCATGTACATCCCTCGGTCTAAAGTTGCCAAACGGAGGTGGCCAAATCTCCTCCGTAGACACATCACTATAAACAGCTTGTCTCCATGTACATCCCTCGGTCTAAAGTTGCCAAACGGAGGTGGCCAAATCTCCTCCGTAGACACATCACTGTAAACAGCTTGTCTCCATGTACATCCCTCGGTCTAAAGTTACCAAACGGCAGTGGCCACATCTCCCCCGTAGACACATCACTGTAAACAGCTTGTCTCCATGTACATCCCTCGGTCTAAAGTTGCCAAACGGAGGTGGCCAAATCTCCTCCGTAGACACATCACTATAAACAGCTTGTATCCATGTACATCCCTCGGTCTAAAGTTGCCAAACGGAGGTGGCCAAATCTCCTCCGTAGACACATCACTGTAAACAGCTTGTCTCCATGTACATCCCTCGGTCTAAAGTTGCCAAACGGAGGTGGACCAATCTCCTCCGTAAACACATCACTGTAAACAGCTTGTCTCCATGTACATACCTCGGTCTAAAGTTGCCAAACGGAGGTGGCCAAATCTCCTCCGTAGACACATCACTGTAAACAGCTTGTATCCATGTACATCCCTCGGTCTAAAGTTGCCAAACGGAGGTGGCCAAATCTCCTCCGTAGACACATCACTGTAAACAGCTTGTCTCCATGTACATCCCTCGGTCTAAAGTTGCCAAACGGAGGTGGACCAATCTCCTCCGTAAACACATCACTGTAAACAGCTTGTCTCCATGTACATACCTCGGTCTAAAGTTGCCAAACGGAGGTGGCCAAATCTCCTCCGTAGACACATCACTGTAAATAGCTTGTCTCCATGTACATTCCTCGGTCTAAAGTTACCAAACGGAGGTGGCCAAATCTCCCCCGTAGACACATCACTGTAAACAGCTTGTCTCCATGTACATCCCTCGGTCAAAAGTTACCAAACGGAGGTGGCCAAATCTCCCCCGTAGACACATAACTGTAAACAGCTTGTCTCTATGTACATCCCTCGGTCTAAAGTTACCAAACGGAGGTGGCCAAATCTCCCCCGTAGACACATCACTGTAAACAGCTTGTCTCCATGTACATCCCTCGTTCTAAAGTTACCAAACGGAGGTGGCCAAATCTCTCCCATAGACACATCACTGTAAACAGCTTGTCTCCATGTACATCCCTCGGTCTAAAGTTACCAAACAGAGGTGGCCAAATCTCCCCCATAGACATATTACTGCAAACAGCTTGTCTCCATGTACATACCTCGGTCTAAAGTTGCCAAACGGAGGTGGCCAAATCTCCTCCGTAGACACATCAATGTAAACAGCTTGTCTCCATGTACATTCCTCGGTCTAAAGTTACCAAACGGAGGTGGCCAAATCTCCCCCGTAGACACATCACTGTAAACAGCTTGTCTCCATGTACATCCCTCGGTCAAAAGTTACCAAACGGAAGTGGCCAAATCTCCCCCGTAGACACATAACTGTAAACAGCTTGTCTCTATGTACATCCCTCGGTCTAAAGTTACCAAACGGAGGTGGCCAAATCTCCCCCGTAGACACATCGCTGTAAACAGCTTGTCACCATGTACATCCCTTGTTCTAAAGTTACCAAACGGAAGTGGCCAAATCTCCCCCATAGACACATAACTGTAAACAGCTTGTCTCTATGTACATCCCTCGGTCTAAAGTTACCAAACGGAGGTGGCCAAATCTCTCCCATAGACACATCACTGTAAACAGCTTGTCTCCATGTACATCCCTCGGTCTAAAGTTACCAAACAGAGGTGGCCAAATCTCCTCCATAGACATATTACTGCAAACAGCTTGTCTCCATGTACATACCTCGGTCTAAAGTTGCCAAACGGAGGTGGCCAAATCTCCTCCGTAGACACATCAATGTAAACAGCTTGTCTCCATGTACATTCCTCGGTCTAAAGTTACCAAACGGAGGTGGCCAAATCTCCCCCGTAGACACATCACTGTAAACAGCTTGTCTCCATATACATCCCTCGGTCAAAAGTTACCAAACGGAAGTGGCCAAATCTCCCCCGTAGACACATAACTGTAAACAGCTTGTCTCTATGTACATCCCTCGGTCTAAAGTTACCAAACGGAGGTGGCCAAATCTCCCCCGTAGACACATCGCTGTAAACAGCTTGTCACCATGTACATCCCTTGTTCTAAAGTTACCAAACGGAAGTGGCCAAATCTCCCCCATAGACACATAACTGTAAACAGCTTGTCTCTATGTACATCCCTCGGTCTAAAGTTACCAAACGGAGGTGGCCAAATCTCCCCCGTAGACACATCACTGGAAACAGCTTGTCTCCATGTACATCCTTCGGTCTAAAGTTACTAAACGGAGGTGGACAAATCTCCTCCGTAGATACATCACTGTAAACAGCTTGTCTCCATGTACAGCCTTCGGTCTAAAGTTGCCAAACGAAGGTGGCCAAATCTCCTCCGTAGACACATCACTGTAAACAGCTTGTCTCCATGTACATCCCTCGGTCTAAAGTTGCCAAACGGAGGTGGACCAATCTCTTCCGTAAACACATCACTGTAAACAGCTTGTCTCCATGTACATACCTCGGTCTAAAGTTGCCAAACGGAGGTGGCCAAATCTCCTCCGTAGACACATCACTGTAAACAGCTTGTCTCCATGTACATTCCTCAGTCTAAAGTTACCAAACGGAGGTGGCCAAATCTCCCCCGTAGACACATCACTGTAAACAGCTTGTCTCCATGTACATCCCTCGGTCAAAAGTTACCAAACGGAGGTGGCCAAATCTCCCCCGTAGACACATCACTGTAAACAGCTTGTCTCTATGTACATCCCTCGGTCTAAAGTTACCAAACGGAGGTGGCCAAATCTCCCCAGTAGACACATCACTGTAAACAGCTTGTCTCCATGTACATCCCTCGTTCTAAAGTTACCAAACGGAGGCGGCCAAATCTCCCCCGTAGACACATCACTGTAAACAGTTTGTCTCCATGGACATCCCTCGGTCTAATGTTACCAAACAGAGGTGGCCAAATCTCCCCCATAGACACATTACTGCAAACAGCTTGTCTCCATGTACATTCCTCGGTCTAAAGTTACCAAACGGAGGTGGACAAATCTCCTCCGTAGACACATCACTGTAAACAGCTTGGCTCCATGTACATCCGTCGGTCTAAAGTTGCCAAACGGAGGTGGACAAATCTCCTCCGTAGAAATATCACTGTAAACAGCTTGTCTCCATGTACATACCTAGGTCTAAAGTTACCAAACGGAGGTGGCCAAATCTCCCACGTAGACACATCGCTGTAAACAGCTTGTCTCCATGTACATCCCTTGTTCTAAAGTTACCAAACGGAAGTGGCCAAATCTCCCCCATAGACACATAACTGTAAACAGCTTGTCTCTATGTACATCCCTCAGTCTAAAGTTACTAAACGGAGGTGGACAAATCTCCTCCGTAGATACATCACTGTAAACAGCTTGTCTCCATGTACAGCCTTCGGTCTAAAGTTGCCAAACGAAGGTGGCCAAATCTCCCCCGTAGACACATCACTGTAACAGTTTGTCTCCATGTACATCCCTCGGTCTAAAGTTACCAAACGGAGGTGGCAAAGTCTCCCCCGTAGACACATCACTGTAAACAGCTTGTCTCATGTACATCCCTCGGTCTAAAGTTGCTAAACGGAGGTGGCCAAATCTCCTCCGTGGACACATCACTGTAAACAGCTTGTCTCCATGTACATCCCTCGGTCTAAAGTTGCCAAACGGAGGTGGACCAATCTCCTCCGTAAACACATCACAGTAAACAGCTTGTCTCCATGTACATCCCTCGGTCTAAAGTTGCCAAACGGAGGTGGACAAATCTCTTCCGTAAACACATCACTGTAAACAGCTTGTCTCCATGTACATACCTCGGTCTAAAGTTACCAAACGGAAGTGGCCAAATCTCCCCCGTAGACACATAACTGTAAACAGCTTGTCTCTATGTACATCCCTCGGTCTAAAGTTACCAAACGGAGGTGGCCAAATCTCCCCCGTAGACACATCGCTGTAAACAGCTTGTCACCATGTACATCCCTTGTTCTAAAGTTACCAAACGGAAGTGGCCAAATCTCCCCCATAGACACATAACTGTAAACAGCTTGTCTCTATGTACATCCCTCGGTCTAAAGTTACCAAACGGAGGTGGCCAAATCTCTCCCATAGACACATCACTGTAAACAGCTTGTCTCCATGTACATCCCTCGGTCTAAAGTTACCAAACAGAGGTGGCCAAATCTCCCCCATAGACATATTACTGCAAACAGCTTGTCTCCATGTACATACCTCGGTCTAAAGTTACTAAACGGAGGTGGACAAATCTCCTCCGTAGATACATCACTGTAAACAGCTTGTCTCCATGTACAGCCTTCGGTCTAAAGTTGCCAAACGAAGGTGGCCAAATCTCCCCCGTAGACACATCACGGTAACAGTTTGTCTCCATGTACATCCCTCGGTCTAAAGTTACCAAACGGAGGTGGCAAAGTCTCCCCCGTAGACACATCACTGTAAACAGCTTGTCTCATGTACATCCCTCGGTCTAAAGTTGCTAAACGGAGGTGGCCAAATCTCCTCCGTGGACACATCACTGTAAACAGCTTGTCTCCATGTACAACCCTCGGTCTAAAGTTGTCAAACGGAGGTGGACCAATCTCCTCCGTAAACACATCACAGTAAACAGCTTGTCTCCATGTACATACCTCGGTCTAAAGTTGCCAAACGGAGGTGGCCAAATCTCCTCTGTAGACATCACTGTAAACAGCTTGTCTCCATGTACATTCCTCGGTCTAAAGTTACCAAACGGAGGTGGCCAAATCTCCCCCGTAGACACATCACTGTAAACAGCTTGTCTCCATGTACATCCCTCGGTCTAAAGTTACCAAACAGAGGTGGCCAAATCTCCCCCATAGACACATTACTGCAAACAGCTTGTCTCCATGTACATTCCTCGGTCTAAAGTTACCAAACGGAGGTGGATAAATCTCCTCCGTAGACACATCACTGTAAACAGCTTGTCTCCATGTACATCCCTCGGTCTAAAGTTACTAAACGGAGGTGGCAAAATCTCCCCCGTAGACACATCACTGTAAACAGCTTGTCTCCATGTACATCCCTCGGTCTAAAATTGCCAAATGGAGGTGGCCAAGTCTCCTCCGTAGACACATCACTGTAAAAAGCGTGTCTCCATGTACATCCCTCGGTCTAAAGTTGCCAAACGGAGGTGGACCAATCTCCTCCGTAGACACATCACTGTAAATAGCTTGTCTCCATGTACATCCCTCGGTCTAAAGTTGCCAAACGGAGGTGGACAAATCTCCTCCGTAGACACATCACTGTAAACAGCTTGTCTCCATGTACATACCTCGGTCTAAAGTTACCAAACGGAGGTGGCCAAATCTCCCACGTAGACACATCGCTGTAAACAGCTTGTCTCCATGTACATCCCTTGTTCTAAAGTTACCAAACGGAAGTGGCCAAATCTCCCCCATAGACACATAACTGTAAACAGCTTGTCTCTATGTACATCCCTCGGTCTAAAGTTACCAAACTGAGGTGGCCAAATCTCCCCCGTAGACACATCGCTGTAAACAGCTTGTCTCCATGTACATCCCTCGTTCTAAAGTTACCAAACGGAGGTGGCCAAATCTCCCCCGTAGACACATCTCTGCAAACAGCTTGTCTCCATGTACATCCCTCGGTCTAAAGTTACTAAACGGAGGTGGACAAATCTCCTCCGTAGATACATCACTGTAAACAGCTTGTCTCCATGTACAGCCTTCGGTCTAAAGTTGCCAAACGAAGGTGGCCAAATCTCCCCCGTAGACACATCACTGTAACAGTTTGTCTCCATGTACATCCTTCGGTCTAAAGTTACTAAACGGAGGTGGACAAATCTCCTCCATAGATACATCACTGTAAACAGCTTGTCTCCATGTACAGCCTTCGGTCTAAATTTGCCAAACGAAGGTGGCCAAATCTCCCCCGTAGACACATCACTGTAACAGTTTGTCTCCATGTACATCCCTCGGTCTAAAGTTACCAAACGGAGGTGGCAAAATCTCCCCCGTAGACACATCACTGTAAACAGCTTGTCTCCATGTACATCCCTCGGTCTAAAGTTGCCAAACGGAGATGGCCAAATCTCCTCCGTAGACACATCACTGTAAACAGCTTGTCTCCATGTACATCCCTCGTTCTAAAGTTGCCAAACGGAGGTGGACCAATCTCCTCCGTAAACACATCACAGTAAACAGCTTGTCTCCATGTACATACCTCGGTCTAAAGTTGCCAAACGGAGGTGGCCAAATCTCCCCCGTAGACACATAACTGTAAACAGCTTGTCTCTATGTACATCCCTCGGTCTAAAGTTACCAAACGGAGGTGGCCAAATCTCCCCCGTAGACACATCGCTGTAAACAGCTTGTCTCCATGTACATCCCTTGTTCTAAAGTTACCAAACGGAAGTGGCCAAATCTCCCCCATAGACACATAACTGTAAACAGCTGGTCTCTATGTACATCCCTTGGTCTAAAGTTACCAAACGGAGGTGGCCAAATCTCCCCCGTAGACACATCGCTGTAAACAGCTTGTCTCCATGTACATCCCTCGTTCTAAAGTTACCAAACGGAGGTGGCCAAATCTCCCCCGTAGACACATCACTGTAAACAGCTTGTCTCCATGTACATCCCTCGGTCTAAAGTTACCAAACGGAGGTGGCCAAATCTCCCCCGTAGACACATCACTGCAAACAGCTTGTCTCCATGTACATCCCTCGGTCTAAAGTTACTAAACGGAGGTGGACAAATCTCCTCCGTAGATACATCACTGTAAACAGCTTGTCTCCATGTACAGCCTTCGGTCTAAAGTTGCCAAACGAAGGTGGCCAAATCTCCCCCGTAGACACATCACTGTAACAGTTTGTCTCCATGTACATCCCTCGGTCTAAAGTTACCAAACGGAGGTGGCAAAATCTCCCCCGTAGACACATCACTGTAAACAGCTTATCTCCATGTACATCCCTCGGTCTAAAGTTGCCAAACGGAGGTGGCCAAATCTCCCCCGTAGACACATCACTGTAAACAGCTTGTCTCCATGTACATCCCTCGGTCTAATGTTACCAAACGGAGGTGGCCAAATCTCCCCCATAGACACATCACTGCAAACAGCTTGTCTCCATGTACATCCCTCGGTCTAAAGTTACCAAACGGAGGTGGACAAATCTCCTCCATAGACACATCACTGCAAACAGCTTGTCTCCATGTACATCCCTCGGTCTAAATTTACCAAACGGAGGTGGACAAATCTCCTCCATAGACACATCACTGTAAACAGCTTGTCTCCATGTACATCCCTTCGTCTAAAGTTGCCAAACGGAGGTGGACAAATCTCCTCCGTAGATACATCAATGTAAACAGTTTGTCTCCATGTTCAGCCTTCGGTCTAAAGTTGCCAAACGAAGGTGGCTAAATCTCCCCCGTAGACACATCACTGTAACAGTTTGTCTCCATGTACATCCCTCGGTCTAATGTTACCAAACGGAGGTGGCAAAATCACCCCCGTAGACACATCAATGCAAACAGCTTTTCTCCATGTACATCCCTCGGTCTAAAGTTGCCAAACGGATGTAGTCAAATCTCCTCCGTAGACACATCACTGTAAACAGCTTGTCTCCATGTACATCCCTCGGTCTAAAGTTACCTAACGGAGGTGGCCAAATCTCCTCCGTAGACACATCACTGTAGACAGCTTGTCTCCATGTACATCCCTCGGTCTAAAGTT
This sequence comes from Paraescarpia echinospica, assembly GCA_020002185.1. NCBI lineage: Eukaryota > Metazoa > Annelida > Polychaeta > Sabellida > Siboglinidae > Paraescarpia > Paraescarpia echinospica. Next base: position 62,765,088 of record CM034532.1, read on the forward strand.
ACCAAACGGAGGTGGCCAAATCTCCTACGTAGACACATCACTGTAAACAGCTTGTCTCCATGTACATCCCTCGGTCTAAAGTTACCAAACGGAGGTGGTCAAATCTCCTCCGTAGACACATCACTGCTGTAAACATCTTGTCTCCAAGCACATCCCTCGGTCTAAAGTTGCCAAACGGATGTGGTCAAATCTCCTTCGTAGACACATCACTGTAAACAGCTTGTCTCTATGTACATCCCTCGGTCTAAAGTTACCAAACGGAGGTGGCCAAATCTCCCCCGTAGACACATCACTGTAAACAGCTTGTCTCCATGTACATCCCTCGGTCTAATGTTACCAAACGGAGGTGGCCAAATCTCCCCCATAGACACATCACTGCAAACAGCTTGTCTCCATGTACATCCCTCGGTCTAAAGTTACCAAACGGAGGTGGACAAATCTCCTCCATAGACACATCACTGCAAACAGCTTGTCTCCATGTACATCCCTCGGTCTAAAGTTACCAAACGGAGGTGGACAAATCTCCTCCATAGACACATCACTGTAAACAGCTTGTCTCCATGTACATCCCTTCGTCTAAAGTTGCCGAACGGAGGTGGACAAATCTCCTCCGTAGACACATCACTGTAAACAGCTTGTCTCCATGTACATACCTCGGTCTAAAGTTGCCAAACGGAGGTGGACAAATCTCCTCCGTAGATACATCAATGTAAACAGTTTGTCTCCATGTTCAGCCTTCGGTCTAAAGTTGCCAAACGAAGGTGGCTAAATCTCCCCCGTAGACACATCACTGTAACAGTTTGTCTCCATGTACATCCCTCGGTCTAATGTTACCAAACGGAGGTGGCAAAATCACCCCCGTAGACACATCAATGCAAACAGCTTTTCTCCATGTACATCCCTCGGTCTAAAGTTGCCAAACGGATGTAGTCAAATCTCCTCCGTAGACACATCACTGTAAACAGCTTGTCTCCATGTACATCCCTCGGTCTAAAGTTACCTAACGGAGGTGGCCAAATCTCCTCCGTAGACACATCACTGTAGACAGCTTGTCTCCATGTACATCCCTCGGTCTAAAGTTACCAAACGGAGGTGGCCAAATCTCCTACGTAGACACATCACTGTAAACAGCTTGTCTCCATGTACATCCCTCGGTCTAAAGTTACCAAACGGAGGTGGTCAAATCTCCTCCGTAGACACATCACTGCTGTAAACATCTTGTCTCCAAGCACATCCCTCGGTCTAAAGTTGCCAAACGGATGTGGTCAAATCTCCTTCGTAGACACATCACTGTAAACAGCTTGTCTCTATGTACATCCCTCGGTCTAAAGTTACCAAATGGAGGTGGCCAAATCTCCTCCGTAGACACATCACTGTAGACAGCTTGTCTCCATGTACATCCCTCGGTCTAAAGTTACCAAATGGAGGTGGCCAAATCTCCTACGTAGACACATCACTGTAAACAGCTTGTCTCCATGTACATCCCTCGGTCTAAAGTTACCAAACGGAGGTGGTAAAATCTCCTCCGTAGACACATCACTGCTGTAAACATCTTGTCTCCATGCACATCCCTCGGTCTAAAGTTGCCAAACGGAGATGGCCCAATTGTCTCCCCTAGACACATCACTGCCAACAACGACTTGCCTCCGTGCACATTTCTTGAAATTTTCTCGCAAGTTTTGCGGTTAATGCCGTGTATCGTCACCCTTGTTGGTTTCCGTGCTCTTTACACCAGTCATTCTTTTCCATTCGGGTTATGCATCCTACCAGTCGCAAGTTCTTCTTTCCGTAGATGCCCACACTCATTTGGATTATTATTCTGGCATTTAACGCTGATGAGAGTTTAGAGAATGAGATCCCAGCTCAGGACATTGCCACCGTCCATTTCACGTGTTTCTTCAATCAAGCCAATTGTTGTTGTAACCCCACCCTCTTTCAGTCGACCACGGCCGAATTGTTGTTGTAACCCCACCCTCTTTCAGTCGACCACGGCCCAATTGTTTTTATAGCCATACCCTCTTTCAGTCGGCCACGGCCCAATTATTGTTGTAACCTCACCCTCTTTCAGTCGACCACCGCCCAATTGTTGTCGTAACCCCATCTTCTTTCAGTCGACCACCGCCCAATTGTTGTCGTAACCCCATCTTCTTTCAGTCGACCACAGCCCAATTGTTGTTGTAACCCCATCCTCTTTCAGTCGACCACGGCCCAGTTGTTGTTGTAACCCCACCCTCTTTCAGTCGATCACGGCCCAATTGTTGTTGTAACTCCACCCTTTTTCAGTCGATCACGGCCCAATTGTTGTTGTAACCCCATCCTCTTTCAGTCGATCACGACCCAATTGTTGTTGTAACCCCACCCTCTTTCAGTCGATCACGGCCCAATTGTTGTTGTAACCCCACCCTCTTTCAGTCGACCACGGCCCAATTGTTGTTGTAACCCCACCCTCTTTCAGTCGACCACGGCCCAATTGTTGTTGTAACCCCACCCTCTTTCAGTCGACCACGGCCCAATTGCAGTTTATGAAATGAAAGCGAAACAACCTAGCCGTATAGTACGCGTGCGCACATGTGTGCATGCGTATGTCAGTGTGCGGGTGTATGTGTGTGCGTGTGTGTGCGCGCGTGTCTGTGTCAGCGTGCGGTGTGTATGTGCGTGTGTGCGTGCGTATAGTGTATATGCGCTCGTGTGTTATATATATGGGAGGCTGAAACTCCTGGCACGTACCCGCGATCAGAAGCAAAGGCGGTGGCTTCTCGCCGGCAGCCACCAGTACACACTTGTCCTCATTTCTCAGTAGGACGACGTACTAACTTATCCTCTTCCCCAATTCTACCGCAATGACGTCACACAAGACTACTGTCTACGTAATTGTTCTATTCGTACGTCACTTGGTTTGACGTCGTTTTGATAATGAAAACGCCCGTTTTTCACCGTATGATCGATAACATTAATTAATTTAGGGCCTGTATACGTTGTTTTGTAATATGGACAGCTGTCCAGCGTTGACAAGCTTGAACACCACGAAGTCCCTATGTAAGAGACGCATTGCAACTTCGAGATGAACAACAGTCGCAATACCCATGGGCAAATGACCTACACGTACGTATACTTGCAGTCCAAGTTTCCATGGGATACCTACCAACGGTACGTGTATTGAACACTTTCTCCAATCCACCCCCGTTATAAACCTAGGATCCAGATTCGGTCTTTAGGATAGCAACAAAATCCATTTTGTCCATTCCCTTTTGAAATATTGTGCAATTTCAGTTTATTTCGCCGAGGTCAAGCATTCGTTGGCAAACACTTCTGATTCATCGCCCAATATCTTACCTCGGGCAACTAATGATTGTGTTATCTACCGCAGGCATTTCTATACACTTCTAAAACTCGCTAGTCTACCGAGGTGTAGTGACATTGCTTCGACGCATCTACGCCGCCCAGGTAAGCTTCCGTCTTTTTATACCGACCCAGATAATCCAGGCACATTTCCTTTGCTGGGAAGTTTCTATACACTTCTATACACACTAGACTACCCCCTAGGGGGTGACTTACTTACTCCTACACCTTGTAACCCCGGGGGCAAGAACTCGTACCGCTAAACGAGGCTGTCTTGTGTAGGCGGAATACCTCCCACTATCCAGCCTTGACATTCATCCCTGGGGAAATAGTTCTCCCGAATATGTACGGTCCCAAAATAAATGAGTTTGTTCCCAGTGTTAGTAACAACATTCGAACAAGGGCACCCTCGGTGGAATTTGCTCCCCCTTACGTTAAAAAAATCAGTTGGACAACTACGGTGGATACACAATTTTAGTGTCCACATCATTGACATTGCGAACTTTATTTTTGGCCCATTAAATGCAATTTGGGTGGATCAAACATTTAGGGAATAAAATGGAAAAGGAAAGTTAATTCAAAAGGTGTTGGAGCTGCTCGTGGAAATATGCCAAAACGATTAAAAACGATTGATCAATGATGATAACATCGAATTAGAAAACATCTGGTTAAACAGTATGAATTTCTGTCTACACGATTTGTTTATTTATAATGTTATGGATTATCAACATTTTATACACGTTTAGAAAGGGAGATGGTGTATAACTGTGACAAAATAAACCACCCGCATGACAGAAACTTACGTAGACCATAATTATATAAGCTTTCGAAACATAAATCACATTTACAGCACAACATGTTTAACAATAATCAACAAATTGGTAATCCAGACAGCAACAAATAACTTCCTTGTGAAAGAAACAACAGAACTTTAGATTTTCGTAAAACTGATAAAAAATGGTAAGGCACGTGCGGCTGTTGTTTTAATTCGATGGCTACGTTTACTAGCTTCTTTGAAACATAATTTTGAAATAGTCATACACATTAGTTTTATATCAAGCGATGCGTACATCGAACAATAATGTCCGTGTTACGTGTACAGTACCTACTTACTACTTACACAAGTGTCTTTCCATCCGGCACCCCACCATCGGGCCTACCGTAATGTTAGGTCGATATTGGCAAAACCGTCGTGCTAGCGGCTAAGTCTATTTAGACTAGTGCACGACAAAAAGATTCTGCACTTCAGAATATGGAGGTTTCAGATGTCCACTCAATTCTATTATCTGGACCGCACTAGTTTTTAATAAGATTTCGCACCTGATCTATTATCCACCCTGGAACTTACGAATCCTGTGGAATCAGGCGAATGTCGTTCCAGTGGCTCCATCTGTTGATAATTGTGGTACTAAAATGTATGCGGTGGCGTCTACACATGTCAGGCGGTCGGTAATGGTAGTAGTTATTAAATTGCGTTGTCAAACCTCTCATGAAAGTTTGTATTTATATGGCACTTCAACACTATTGTATACAACATTAGTTTTATTGAAAGCACACATGTATTTTAAACAAAGTGTTGCCTTTTGCAATAAGCATGGCAAATTGTATACCTTCATAATAGTCGCACATCACTGGGCCAACAAGAGGACTAGACACCAAACACAGTGCTTAAAATAAATGAAATTTTTTTCTTAGATGTTAGCCAATATACATCTACACCTAAAATTAGAGAAGAAGATAAAATCGCTGTATACACTGTTATGTGGCACGATGCCAAGTGAAGTTCACGATGTAAGTTACATGGTGTCTTTTAACTAAAATATGAGAATGTGAAACCCTTCAGAAATCAAAATTTGCTTGACTGATATATGCTAGTACCTCATCAGAATCCAACCAAGACTTTTAAAATGTTAAGAATGATCAGAGCACTCTGGACCTGAAATGGTGGACACTGTAACTTACGTTTTCCACCACATTGTCCACAACCACAATTTTTTTAAACAATAATAAACAGACAGGATGTGTTTTTTGTGTCTCTTCTTTCTCCATGGGCCTAAGATACAGCACAAATGTTATTAACTGCTATGAATTGTCCACAAAGAAGCTGGTTTTGGAGCAAAATATAGCATAAGTTATAGGACACCAATTTGGCACAGTATTGTGCGACCTATATAATAAGTTAGATAAACTCTATCACAACGACCAGTGTTCAAAATAACAAAGATAAGCCTGGTTTATAGTGTAACCTCAATACAACGAACAAGCAGTGGACCTCACACAGAGCCACCTTGCAATTATTCATAAAATACATGCTCCATATTCTACCATGTTCTACTCCAAATACTGTTCCACAACGACACTATACAGCAAAACTGGGTCTAGGCAGCTACTTTGAGTCGGCCGCCTGCAGCTCTAGTGCCTCAAATGATGTAGCCATCTTGTCAGCCATATGCAGCAGCAACTGGTAAGCCTACAAACAAGAAACAGGTTAACACATAATACAACTATTTTGGTAAGTGTCGTACAGGCCTTGTATGTACAAGTGTGCATTTTGTGGAATTTCCTTGTTTTTTTTGCCTTGTTTCCTAGAACTTTCCAGAATTTGAACACCTGCCAAAAATGGTACCCAAACCACCTGCGAGATCCTGTATTATGGTTCTACTCCTGAATTAACTTTTACTTCATGAGACTTTAATGAGAGAATCCATTACGTGGCAGCATTATTTTGTACACATCATACGTGAACTTTGTGTGTGCTTTGTGTGTGTGTGTGATATTACTGAAGATCATCTCTCTGACAGCCATTTGCACCCAACAGTAGAGCATGTACATGTGTATTTTGTTTATTATATATTACAACAATACTGTTGCCATTTGTATTTCACAATACTGCAAGTACACTGGATAATAATCTGAATTTGACATTAATGAAAATAGGTTGTATTTGCCATTGTATTTGACAAGTACTTAATGTGCAACATTAGTACAAATATCATTCAAATGTACATGTGGATCAAATAATTTCACCATTTATATTTTACACTATAAGTACTGGTCAACGTATTTTCAACTTAACAAGAATTTTATATGCAGCAATGCTACCAACACTCCATAGCTGATAGTACTCCAAATACTTTGCAGATGCGAGTACTACATGTACTCCATAGCTGACAGTACTGCTAATGCCATATGATATAGCTCTAAAGTACTTTGTTGTTGACTACAATGGGAAGTACTGGTCTGATATCTGATTGCTTTGACTTGTATTTGGAATGTTAACACATACAGCTGTATTATGTTGCTGAAAGTTCTGAAAGTACTTTGTTACGACCAGAAATTGCCGGCTCTGTGTAGCTGAGAATACTGCACTTACACTGTAGCTCAGAGAACTACAAGTACTGTGTAGCTGAAAGTACTACAAATACTTCATAGGTAAATACTGCAGTCAGCAGGTTCTTTGAGCTAAGAGTACTTCAAGTACTTTATAGCTGATAATGTTGCTACATCTTTTAGTAAAGTATTGCAAGTACTTTGTAAATGTGAGTACTGCAAGTACTTTTAAACTGATAGTACTGCACATATTTTCTAGCTTCAAGTACTTTATAGCTTACATTATAGCAAGTACTTTTTAGCTGAGATTATTGTACATACTTTGTACCTGAGAGTCCTTCAAGTACATCGTTGCCAAAAGTACAGCAGGTACTCTCGTTTTAAGGACCACTTTGGGACTTGAAACTGTACTGTATATCTGATGTTCCTTATTAACGATTATACAACTGAGTGCAGGCCCAAACAGGGATATTATAGTTGCTCCTTCCAACCCTAGGCTTTAGACCGTAGCCGGTTTTTGAAAATAACACCCTGTTTCATCAATGATTTTACCCAAAACATGAAAATGTGAGGTCTATAGGTATAAACATTGTTTTTATTGTTTTCAAAATTATCCACTAGATGGCACCACTGCTCAATACAGCATCACGTGATTTTTTCGCTCTGGGTTTGCCTAACTTGGAGTGTCAGTCTTCGAGTGGGTCTGGCTGACTTGAGGTCTAAATGGTTGAGCGAATGCTCCTTATGAGTCCCCATGGAGAGTCGACAGTACAAGATTGAGGTACCCACCTGTGTTGTGAGTTTCTCCCTGTACTTGGCCTGTATGATGGGGTTCGCCTCTTCCTGGAAGGCAGCATTGATGCTCCCTGCACTAGCCACGGTGATCTTACTCGGCTGAGAGTCAGAGGATGTCGAATCCTTCACCTTCTTGTTCCCTGACACAGGAGTCTTGCTTCCCTTGCCACCCAGCTGTCAACAGACGCGTCACTGTGTCAATATGTGTGCAGAAAAGTCCACAAAACATTAGCCTCTTTTGCATTTTTGTTTTCATTTTAACATGCTGTTTTTATGGATTGTTAAAATTTATGTGTCGTTCTTGTCTGCGATGAATACACGTGAGAGAGAATACAAAAGTATGAGACCAAAGAAACAGCATGTGCCTGGAAAGGCTTTGTAGTTACAACAAATAACTCTATTTTAATATGAATATTGTCTGTTTTTTAATAATGAAAAAGTGGGACATTTAATCAAAAGAGTAGAAATGAGTGTGAAAGCAGCATTTCCTGCTTAAAAGTGGCACTGTTTACACCCATGTCAACAAGTCTTGTCTTTACATGTTTCAGACGTATTTCAGATGGCCAAATTTGAACGAATGCTCTCACGTGGTATTTGTGTAATGTTACGCATGACCACAACAGGGTGCACGGTGGATTTAGTTGACAGGTAGTCCGTCGGACTAGCTGACTCAGAAACAACTAGTCCTCATATTATTTTAGTAGTCCTTAAAAATAAACGTGCCAGGTACCATCAATCATACTGTTGTGTCATCAGCGTTCGAAATAGCATTTGTTCGTTTGTCCGGGACAAGTGATTTTTGGCCCGGACAAGTAAAATTACTTTACATGGTTATCCGGTGGACAAGTGAAAATTTACAGTAAATAGTGACGCATGCAACATTGCAAACTTTTTATTTGAGGAAATTCAAACGTAAATGAAGTTCGCTAGCAATCACGCACGTTGCAATTTTGTTAGTGTGTCGGCGTCTTGTCGTTCCGCCGTTAGCGTGTTGTACTTCAGCGTTCGACCAAGTTTAGTGCCTGCGTTAACAGGGTCATCCGCTGAGCGCACCGACCTAGCTCTGTCACACGCGTAGGACAGACTCCGCATCAGCCATCGTTGATCGAGGCTGTATTTCATAAAATCGTAAATCGTTCAGTTTGGCCGACGTACAACTTGCTTCCACCCACGGATCACATTTGACGAACTTTGGAAATAATAGACTTTGTATCGCTACCTGTTATTTGAATAATTATATAGTTTTAACCATTATTACACCTAACCCACGCGGACTCGGCAGTCTTCCAAGTCATCGAACGTCGTTAGCCGATCCAGTCCCAAATCGATAAAAAGTTCAAAACTTATAACTGGCTCTCCGGTAAATCTATGGTGATGGTTGATAAACGGAATATTAATGAAATTTCAGAATTGTTGTGTCTGTGTAATATTTATTCTAACCATAAACTGCGAGTTTTCGAAGCTAAATTTTATGCAAGACGCGCGGCAGGGTGCCAACCGCCGTTGATATGTCGGCTTCCGTCAACTACGTCGGTCTGCGTATGGCTGCGACGTTACGTCGTAACTAAATCTATAAATTATATTCCGCCAGGTAGACGTAATTCGGGCACCGTTAAAACTGTTTGTACATAATTGAAATGGTAATATAAAATTTAGTAAAAATATGTGTTTGTTTGCTCGTGATCAATTGAATATTATCTTCGTTTGTAAAATACAGAGCTTTGTTAATATTGAAGTTCATAGAGATTGAACAAAATAATATCATATTATATTATAGTTTATTATGATTTTTGTGACATTTCCTGGCTTTGCATTGGTCGTGTTCCTGATAGTTGAGTGCCATCTTCAATGACAAACTGATGCCAAAATTGTACAGCAGTATTATATGTTATATATGTATATACCATATTAAACAAAAACAGTTTTTGCAACATTATAACAAATAGCAAGGATAACAATTGTCTCATTTCTATCATCGTAATAATTATTTGTTATTAATAAAAGCGTTCATATCAGCATCACTAAAATATTGGTATACATCATGTAACGTGTCTAGTTTTAATATTCGTGATGAATATATATATATAGTAATGATAATGGAACGAAACAAATAGTTGCAAATATAATTTATCAATTTCAAAATGTTCAGATTAAATCAAATTGTGTCTTTGATCACAAGTCACTCAGACGTACATGCAACGAAACAGCAGGAACATTGTGTTGTCATAAAAATAAGAGACTTTTTTATGTTTTTTTCCGAAGCTTCGAATCTCCTTGACAACCACTCGGACAAGTTAACATTTTGGCGGACAAGTAGATTTCAAAACTTACTTGTCCGGCGGACAAGTAAATATTCTGGCTTATTTCTATCGCTGGTCATATATGTGTGACACATAGTAAAATTGGCTTTATTTCATAAAGAAAACAAGCCGTTTCCCATTTCAATTAAATGTTCAACTAAATGTGTCATTAATAGAAACAAATACATGTGATTTCGTAGATCCAATTGCAAAGTTATCAAAAGAAATGACTAGTTTAATCAGGGGCAGCAAACAGGAGTCGTGGACAAGGTGATGCCAGCAGAATTTGAAGCCTGACGGCAACAAAGGACCGACATTGTCGGACTAAGTTGCATCATTTGCCCTATACTTTTCATTAGCATTTTCTTTCCCGAAGCCGACTAAACAATCAGTAACATTGCTGGTGTTTGATAACTTGCTAAAATAATCACCCGATGCAGGAATAACGCAACTACCATCACGACGGGATAGCACGTAACGATGTCTGTAACCCGCGCATGTATGTTAGTCCATGTCGCTCATCACTCATGATCGCTAGGTGGCACTACCTATCCTACGCTAACCGGATGTAAACAGCCGCCATTTACATTCAATGCGTTCAGGAAGTTTCCCCTCCGACGGTCGTATTTAGCTGCTTGTAATAAACTAGATAGACTAGTCCGATCACTGAAACTACTCGTCCGGGACGATCGGACCGGCCTTATTTCGCAGCCTGCCACAAAATTACATTACCACAAAAACAAGTTAATCTTGTAATTGCTACAAACTGTTCCTGTAATGTTGGCAAATAAACACAAAAGCTGCATAGTCACGTGATTACAACTGGTGTGTATCTATGCTTAGATAATCATGTAAAAGAAGATTTTGTAAATAATATTCCAGAAGAATTGAGATTACAGGTTCTGGGGTGAGAGGGAAACTGACCTCCTTTCCTTCTTTACTTGTCCTTCCTCCCTTGCTCTCCTTCCCACTTTTCTTTTCCTTCGACTCAGGCTTTGCCTTGCTGCTCGCAGGAGGAGCCTTCTTTTCCGCTGCTGCAGTCACATGACACTGTGTTTTATATCACTATTATTCTTTGGACATGTATGCCACATGAACAAATGATAGTGCATTTCTTAGAGAAAACACAAACAGATGGGCCAGTTCAGTTGACAAATGCAGTAATGATGAAAGCATGCCAACTTTGAATTACAAATGCCAGGTAAGAAGTCTGAATCTGAAATGGTAAGTTATTTGAAAGCGATGTTATCCAAATGGTATTATGCAAACAAGGTAATAAAATACACATGATCACATAATTATAAGATATGTAACATAACTGTAAAACATTGTGCTGATTCTTAAGAGAACTTGAGACAAGTGTTGCTGTTAAACTTTGTGTAGTCCCTTCAACAATTGTTGCATTGTGTGCAATATGTGGCAATATACATCGGGTGCCTGTTTCTAACATGTGAGCTTGTGTGAATAAAGCATGAACAAGTGAACTTACATCCTTTAGCAGAACCTTTTCTGGCTGTATGAAGAAAAAATGCATTTTGTAAACAATTTTGTTAATCACCATGATCTAGTTAACCGATACTCAGACAATAATGATGCATATCTATTTATATTTGGGCGATGTAATACACTTTTATACAGTTTACATAATCAACAAAATACAGATATAGATCACCTTCACATTTTATTTGTATTAACGACATTCTACAATACTTTGTGAAACTAATGTGTTGTCATTATAACATGAATTAATTGTTGCATGCACAGCTTATATGGCTTAATTAAAGTTAGTATTGGAGGCAATATATACAAGTGTGTACAAATATGAAGGACAGAGAGCACAATGATAAATGTTGTACTGACACAGATATATATCAGACTATACAAACATACATACACAATCATTAAACATTTATCAAATTATTTTTAATACTATTATTATAGTAATGGGAGCATCTGACAATCATATTTAACTACTTTGTTGGTATTTAATTATAATAATTCAGTGCAGTTGCAAAGAGTGCCTTGGGGGCTGTTTCCAAATACCTACATATCAACCATTATAAAAACATCAATAATTTGGTGATTAAAAAATTAATTAAAACATGTTAATATTAACTATATCCACTACATACTGTCTAAAAAAGAGATAGCATATTACATAATCACTTATGTCTGGGCTTTAGAAATTGGTCCCTTAGTATACAAGCCAAGTACAAACAGAGAGACAGACGGACGGACGGACAGACAAGCAACATACATGTGATATGGAACATCTGGAAAAGGAATATCCACGTGTCTACGCCTAGACATACACAGACCATTATTGTGTACATGCTGTATGGGGTTTGTGTATACATGCCAATACTATACACAGGTGTGTAGGTAGGGTGTGTAGACTGGGTGTCTAGGCTGGGTGTGTCGGCTGGGTGTGTAGGCAGGGTGTGTAGGCTGGGTGTGTAGGCTGGATGTGTAGGCTGGCTGTGTAGGCTGGGTGTGTAGACTGGGTGTGTAGACTGGGTGTGTAGGCTGGGTGTGTAGGCTGGGTGTGTAAGCAGGGTGTGTAGGCAGGGTGTGTAGGCTGGATGTGTAGGCAGGGTGTGTATGCAGGGTGTGTATGCAGGGTGTGTATGCAGGGTGTGTAGGTTGGGTGTGTAGGCTGGGTGTGTAGGCTGGGTGTGTAGACTGTGTGTGTAGGCTGCGTGTGTAGGCTGGGTGTGTAGGCTGGGTATGTAGGCTGGGTGTGTAGGCAGGGTGTGTATGCAGGGTGTGTATGCAGGGTGTGTAGGCTGGGTGTGTAGACTGGGTGTGTAGGCAGGGTGTGTAGGCTGGGTGTGTAGGCTGGGTGTGTATGCAGGGCATGTAGGCTGGGTGTGTATGCTGGGTGTGTAGGCTGGGTGTGCAATGGATGAAGTAAGAGTTCTGCTTGAAGGAAATGAGTTTGGCATGAATAGACAAGTTTGAGGTTTTTGTAAGCCTCAAAGGGGGTGAAGCTGGAGGTCTCAAGAGAGGTGTGCAGTTGGAGGTTTTGGTAAACCTGTAGATGCAAGATGAAAATTGCACCCCCACGAAAATGTACCAAGCTATGGGTCTGGTTTGTATGCAATATTGGAGGTTCATGTTTTGATAATACAATGTTTGATAATAACATTACAAACAAACATATTGTAGCAGGAGATATCCTTTAAATGATATAACATACTTTAGAAACTTTGTGCCAGATTTGACTCCCACTAAATCTATCCTCCGGTTTTACAAGTCTTATCAAGATCAAGAACTGAAGTTTAAAGTAAGAACTCAGGTCCACCTTGCCTAATCACTGCCTCAACCACAGTAGACAGGGTGATCTTGTCAGTGAAGTGTGGGTGTAAGGTGCTATTTTGTACAAAAGTCAAGTTAATCTTTACACCACATCGCTGGCTTGAAGCATTCATAACCAGCACTTAACATTAACTGAGTAGGAAAAGATGGGGCACAGCAGAACCCGTCGGGTATAATGAACCCTATATTTAGTGAACTATAAACGGCAAAAGGGTATAATTTGGCCTAGATAATTAGCATATTTAACAAAGTCCTGCTAGCTGTCGGATTACAAACTCAAGTAAGAGAAAAGCATATTTAGCAAAATGTAACTTATGCCTCATTACCTCGGTGGAGAAGGGCATAAATGCATAAGGACACAAAGTAACTCCACTCGGAGTGCAAGTATCTTTTCTTTCTATTATTACACTTGTAATTACACCTGTCTTGGAAAGAATGGTGGATAAAAGGGGCAACACCAATGTCACAGAAGCTGTTCATAACTATGCATCATATGGAACAATACAAGTCAGCTGTTTGAAACTTAACATCTTTCTTCCACAATCAACACTGCTATGTGCATAAGTCTCTCCAACAGTTGGTGCAAATACAAATATTTGTGTAAACCAGTTATATGATAGAGATATCTATTTATGCTATGATAACAATACTAAAATACAATTTACAATTGCATCTGCACATCTGTATATATATCAACTGTAAAATGACATTACATTTTTTTGCAGTTGTTTAATTTTTTACATACCAGGTAATACGATAATGAAATAAAATCAATCACAAGTTCAGATGTTTACTGTATTAGTTATGTACTACTGCATAACACTTCTTAATTCAGATACCACACTGTGTAGTAAATAATAAGGTGTGTGGACACGTCAATGGTCCGACATGTCCCACCTTCCCCTGTATAGCCCATGCATAACATACAAGACACTTAAACATGCAAGCAAAAGAAAAGGTAAGTTCTTATATAGCGCAGTAGCCAGTCCTCAGGATTGCTCAAAGTGCTTTACACTTTACTCCCTGGCAGACCTGTTCGCTCGAACACCATCTTGACTTCTCTGGGAAGCATTCAGCCACACTGCAATTAATGCGCGAAGACTGTTCGTACACAAATATCCACCGCTGTCTATAGCCAGGTACTCATTCATACAGCTGAGTGAACTGGAGCAACGTATAGTGAAAGAACTTGCCCAAGGTTCGACACTGCCGCACAGGATTCGAACCCGGGTTCTCTCGGTTGAGAATCCAAAGCTCTAGCCACAGCACCACGGCGCTGCACAAAACCATACTTAGCATAAAAATGTAGCCCTATATAATTATATATTATAACAATTATACTTAGTCTTGAACTTTTTGTTACAACCTTATTAAAATAAATTTTACATATGGGTAACTACTAATACTTAGTTAAGTACATATACTTAACCTAAGACTTCTCTATGACTTTGTTTTGTATGCATGCTTAACTATACCAGCCATGAATTTATATACAGGATATTTGATAAGCTATTTGATTCAAGAAATGATGCTTAACATACATGCTTAACCAGCCCATGACTTGATGTGCACTTACCATTTAGCCCAAGACTTAACATCTGGCATAAAGCCCTTACCACATAACATTTGACATAGAGAACTTCCCATCTAACCCAAGACAACACTTGACATACAGACCTTACCACCTAACCCAAGACTTGACCCTTGACATAGAGGCTTTACCACGCATCTGTATACTTGACACTTCCCATAGTGGCCTTAGAGCTAAGCTGAAGTAATACTTGGCCTTACCAACTAGTCTAATACTTTACATTTGGTGTAGTACTTTACCACCTAGCTCACAATGTTGTCATAGGGGCACAGGCCTTAGGCCCTAACACCTATCCCAATACTTGGCACGACTTGCATACAGGCCCTACCCTCTTGCCCGAAATGTAATACTTGGCATACAGGCTTTACCACCTACTCTAGCATTTTACACTTGGCATACATGCTTAAGTCCAAGACAACAGTTAGCATACAGGCTAAGTCCAAGACAACAGTTAGCATACAGGCTAAGTCCAAGACAACAGTTAGCATACAGGCTAAGTCCAAGACAACAGTTAGCATACAGGCTAAGTCCAAGACAACAGTTAGCATACAGGCTAAGTCCAAGACAACAGTTAGCATACAGCTAAGTCCAAGACAACAGTTAGCATACAGGCTAAGTCCAAGACAACAGTTAGCATACAGGCTAAGTCCAAGACAACAGTTAGCATACAGGCTAAGTCCAAGACAACAGTTAGCATACAGGCTAAGTCCAAGACAACAGTTAGCATACAGGCTAAGTCCAAGACAACAGTTAGCATACATGCTAAGTCCAAGACAACAGTTAGCATACAGGCTAAGTCCAAGACAACAGTTAGCATACATGCTAAGTCCAAGACAACAGTTAGCATACAGGCTAAGTCCAAGACAACAGTTAGCATACAGGCTAAGTCCAAGACAACAGTTAGCATACAGGCTAAGTCCAAGACAACAGTTAGCATACATGCTAAGTCCAAGACAACAGTTAGCATACAGGCTAAGTCCAAGACAACAGTTAGCATACAGGCTAAGTCCAAGACAACAGTTAGCATACAGGCTAAGTCCAAGACAACAGTTAGCATACAGGCTAAGTCCAAGACAACAGTTAGCATACAGGCTAAGTCCAAGACAACAGTTAGCATACAGGCTAAGTCCAAGACTTTACGACAAATAAACTTGGCATACAGGCTAACCCAAATATTTGGTACACAGGCTTAACCCAACACTTGGTGCATATGGCATACAACTGGAACCCAATACTTAACATATGGCATACAACTGGAACCCAATACTTGATATATGGCATACAACTGGAACCCAATACTTGACATATGGCATACAACTGGAACCCAATACATGACATATGGCATACAACTGGAACCCAATACTTGACATATGGCATACAACTGGAACCCAATACTTGACATGTGGCATACAACTGGAACCCAATACTTGACATGTGGCATACAACTGGAACCCAATACTTGACATGTGGCATACAACTGGAACCCAATACTTGACATGTGGCATACAACTGGAACCCAATACTTGACATATGGCATACAACTGGAACCCAATACTTGACATATGGCATACAACTGGAACCCAATACTTGACATATGGCATACAACTGGAACCCAATACTTGACATATGGCATACAACTGGAACCCAATACTTGACATATGGCATACAACTGGAAACCAATACTTGACATATGGCATACAACTGGAACCCAATACTTGACATGTGGCATACAACTGGAACCCAATACTTGACATGTAGCATACAACTGGAACCAAATACTTGACATGTGGCATACAACTGGAACCCAATACTTGACATGTGGCATACAACTGGAACCCAATACTTGACATGTGGCATACAACTGGAACCCAATACTTGACATGTGGCATACAACTGGAACCCAATACTTGACATGTGGCATACAACTGGAACCCAATACTTGACATGTGGCATACAACTGGAACCCAATACTTGACATATGGCATACAACTGGAACCCAATACTTGACATGTGGCATACAACTGGAACCCAATACTTGACATACGACTTACAACTGGAACCCAATACTTGACATATGGCATACAACTGGAACCCAATACTTGACATGTGGCATACAACTGGAACCCAATACTTGACATATGGCATACAACTGGAACCCAATACTTGACATATGGCATACAACTGGAACCCAATACTTGACATATGGCATACAACTGGAACCCAATACTTGACATATGGCATACAACTGGAACCCAATACTTGACATGTACAAGATTTGTCCAAGTTTTCATAATTGGCATACTGGTCCTACCTCCTAGCCGCATACTTGACACCTGGCGTACATGTTTAGCCCAATATTTGACACTTATCCAAAACTTAATACTTGGTTTAGAGGCTTAGCCGAAGACTCGACACTTGGCATACAGGCTTAGGCCAAGACTTGACACTTCACATACTGGCTTAGCTCTTTGCTTAACACTTGACTTAACCCCAAACTTGACACATGGCACAGCGGCGTAGCTCTTGGCTTAACACTTGACTGAGCCCAACACTTGACACTTGGCATACAAGCCTAGCCAAAGGCTTGGCTCTTGCTGTGTTGACACTTAGATTGCCTAGTGGAAGACTTGATGTCATATTTCTTCTTGACACTTGGTGGAACTACTTAGGCCAGACAGGAGACTTGATGTTTGGTATATGCATTGTCCATAACTGGACTGCAGGTTAGTAATACTTGACGCTTCAGTTGTGCTTATATTCTACTCACAATCGGATTCTGGTACCACAAGAGGGGAAGCAGACGTCGTTTCCCGGTAACCCTTGTAGCCCGGGAAAACTGGACAGCAATGACATGGGAATATTGGCAACTCGTTACTGACAGCCATGTCTGCATGACACTGTCATCTATTATTATAATCTAATTGATATCCTGTGAACCTTCGTTGTTTGGGCCATAAGACATGCCTACTAATGATGGAGTCACACACAAGTGTGCAATAATAGGGGTACTGCTTAAATTGGTTCACGTAAGACGTTGATGTGAAATATGCATGCAGGCTCTACGTACACGTGCACGTACATATACATTTGCATGCGTGCACACGTGCAATGCTAAACATGCATTGGCACAGCCACTGAAGTGACGTCGGAAGCAAGCAGGTGCGGGATGTTGCTACACACGCCATGCACAGCTACATATGAACGAGAGTGCGACAGAATGGAATGGATGGAGAGAGCGAGCTGGTGAGCTTGCGGATCTGTGGACTGTGGATATGGTTACCGCTTGGAGTGGTTGACATCGGTGAATCTGTCCATGATGTCACCGATCTGATTAACTGCGCTGATGAATTGACATCGAAAGTCGGTCATAATCAGTTTTCTCTATGAAAATCATTCATGAATCTACGCATGTTTTTCAAACAGTAAAAATACTACCGGGTACTAGCATAAAATATGTACAAATTATTTTTTTCTCAAAATTATTCAATGATTAATTTATAATAAACATTTTATGAATTTTTTAATAAGATAGATAGCGGGCATTAAAATAATACACCATGCAAATTAAATTGCCTAATAAAATGACATGGAACTAATAATTTTTAAAAGCATAGACCCTGAACTAAAGTTATACCACTACCACGGTAATCACATTTATTTTTATGGAGTTATAAAATGTCAGTGATATTCTATATTTAAAAAATTCTTTCTTGAATGCCATTAGTGAATGAATATAATTTACCTGGAAGATAAACACAATTAGTCATATAAAGTCAACACGTTAGATCAACAACAAACGTTAGCAATTAGAATGCAACAAATTAAATGTGAGAATACCACAGTTTCTGCACATCTGTGGTTCCAAGCAACTACTACTAGTTAGTTATCAGTAACACGCCTATCTTGAAGAACCACTAGTGCCAGGGCAATAGCATCTACACGAGCACCACACATTTTGGCATGCTGTGTTGGAATAACAATTGAAAAATGAATGCATTGAATGTTTCAAAGAATTAAATTTGGGAAACGATAATTGAGCTCGTGTTTGATTCGTGACTTCAAATTTGGGTGTTTGAAAAAATTGCTTTCAAATGTTTTAATTTGGTTTCTGACAATGGTAAGGGATCATCTCAGAATGTCAATGTCTGATATCAGATGAAAAGACTTTCGTTTGGGGAAGGTCGGTCACAGACAGTTTCATCTGACATTGGATATAACTATTTTACGCTTCATAATAATAATGTTAATATACTGATATCATCATATGAATGTTTACACACTTTCATCAGAGGGGGGCTGAGGTCAGATGAAAATAATTTTGGCTGATATCAGACATCAACGTTCTGAGATTATCCTAAAAGCCTGTAGATTTCAATATTCTTGGAATTATATTCAGAATATCTGCAGATATATCAAAGTAAATATATCCACACACCACATCTGCCGGTATTGACTTTTTTAAACGGATGACTGTAAACTTGGTGTGATTGTAATACACTTGACAAAGTAGAATTACTTTCTGCATGTGACTTACTCGTAGGTGTTTGGAGTACTAACTGGTAATGCCAAGATATGACTACAGTTGTATCTGCTGCGCTGGGTACAAGTGTTTGAGGTGATTCTTACCAGGGTCCTCTGGAAGTCCTTCATTGCTGCGTTCTGCCAAGCCCAGTGTAGACCGCAACAGCATTGAATAACCCACAATCTGGTCCACAGCGTCGCTCAGCTGCTCGTAGCTACAGAGAAACAACAGCAGTTCATAGCTACAGAGAAACAACAGCAGCTCACAGCTACACAGAAACAACAGCAGCTTCTAGCTTTGGTGAAACAACAGCAGCTCAGCTACACAGAAACAACAGCAGCTTAAATAGCTGTGGCGAAACAACAGCAGCCTGTACGATGGGCAGGCAACGCATGTCTGGAAGATAGCCCCTCAGTGCGTATAGAGGCGACGATTGCCTTTGAGGCCTACACCACCAAAAGAGTCACTTACTTTCTCGAGATTGTCAACAATGGCACGACGGCCATCTACTTTGACTGGGTCATAAGTACTATTCCTTGAGACTGTAAGTTCATGGCCATCTACTTTGACTGGGTCGTAACTGTTCCTTGAGATTGTAAGTTCACAGCCATCTACATTGACTGGGTCATAAGTAACTCTTCCTTGAGATTGTAAGTTCACGGCCATCTACTTTGACTGGGTCATAAGTAACTCTTCCTTGAGATTGTAAGTTCACAGCCATCTACATTGACTGGGTCAAAAGTAACTATTCCTTGAGATTGTAAGTTCACGGCCATCTACTTTGACTGGGTCATAAGTAACTCTTCCTTCAGATTGTAAGTTCACAGCCATCTACATTGACTGGGTCATAAGTAACTATTCCTTGAGATTGTAAGTTCATGGCCATCTACATTGACTGGGTCATAAGTAACTCTTCCTTGAGATTGTAAGTTCACAGCCATCTACTTTGACTGGGTCATAAGTAACTCTTCCTTGAGATTGTAAGTTCACAGCCATCTACTTTGACTGGGTCATAAGTAACTCTTCCTTGAGATTGTATGTTCACAGCCATCTACATTGACTGGGTCATAAGTAACTATTCCTTGAGATTGTAAGTTCACAGCCATCTACATCGACTGGGTCATAAGTAACTATTCCTTGAGATTGTAAGTTCACAGCCATCTACATTGACTGGGTCATAAGTAACTATTCCTTGAGATTGTAAGTTCACAGCCATCTACATTGACTGGGTCATAAGTAACTCTTCCTTGAGATTGTAAGTTCACAGCCATCTACATTGACTGGGTCATAAGTAACTATTCCTTGAGATTGTAAGTTCACAGCCACCTACTTTGACTGGGTCATAAGTAACTCTTCCTTGAGATTGTAAGTTCATGGCCATCTACTTTGACTGGGTCGTATCTGTTCCTTGAGATTGTAAGTTCACAGTACTTTGACTCTCTGGGCCAGATTTAGGACACACCAGTTGGAAGGGCCAACTGCTCTAGACTCTTTGGGCCAGATTTAGGACACACCAGTTGGAAGTGTCAACTGTTCTAGACTCTTTGGGCCAGATTTACGACACATCAGTTGGAAGTGTCAACTGCTCTAGACTCTTTGAGCCAGATTTAGGACATACCAGTTGGAAGTATCAACTGTCATAGGGACCATATAATTAAGATATTCAGCTCATGGAAAATCCACCCTGAAATCCATCAATGAGTTGCGATTCCAATGTTCTGTAAACAAGCGATAATTTTCATCGTTAACATTTTGAAGGTTTATTTACATCCTTCCATGAAGCTTGATTCAAGATAAGATGCAGTTAGAGTTAAATTTGGCTGTTTGTGGTGGTTAAAGAGTGATGTAATGTTGTCCTTAAAAATGAGCTTTCATGGGAGCATTTCTCAGGCTTACGATTCTTACAAAATGTTAGTGAAACAGGCCGATGGACTCTCCATGCCAGACTCACCAGGCGCCGTGCATGCGTTGCTGTGTGACAGTGAACGGTTTGAAGCAGAGGGCGACTTCCCGGGTGTTCAGTTTCCCCAGCAGTTCCTGCTTCTAGTCCTCCTCTTCCTCATCAGGGAGGCCCAGGATCAACTGGTGGAGGGAACAAGTAAATTAATTTTCATCATCCACATGATAAACAATATAGTTCAAGACAAACACAAAACAGAATAAGGACGGATTGGTGACACAAGATGCAGGGTCGACATATTAAGTCTAACTACAATACAACATTTGTTTAATGACAACCACAGGAGTGTGTCACTAACACAACGAACTTGTAAGGAAAATCACCACTAATTAGATTTCATTGTTTAATTTAAGGATCTTTTTCAAAATGCATCACATAGGACAATATTTCCACAACGACACACCAGTGACAGAGTCCCATTAGCGCATCCTGGTGTTGACAGTTTTCAGTACACAAGATCACGTAAGGAGCAAAAATTATTTTAAAGAATAAAATTATGAGCTGATGAGAATAATGTTAGTGAAACACCATGTCCTCAGTGCAGAATTTATGAGAAGAAAGAAGACACACAAATGTCGATGACCAGTATTGAGGTGTGCCTCATTCTGGTCTACAGTGACACAGAGAAGATACTGAAGCTATACATAAGAGAAACGTACATCTGTCAATGATTAAAAGTGACACTCTACATTATATCATAAAAAATACACCACAATACAGTATACAGTTTAAACGAGATGGCAATAATAATTAAATAATTATTGAGTGTATTATAGAGTTTTCTCCAAATTCTTCTCTTAATGATGCCATTAACTCTAGAAAAGTATTTATAAAGTATGTCTAAAAAACGTAAAGTGGTTCTGTGGCTGAACGTTTCATACTTGGTATTTTACTTGATAGATGATAACTGGATATAAAACACAAAGATGGTTTGAGAGACGGGAGATAACCTTGGTTATTGTGAAGGTCGTACCTGTTTGAGGCCTGCGATGTCGAGGTCCCAGTCATCCATTGCATACTCGCCATCCGGGTTAACTTGTGTCATCGTGTCTATATACAACTCCTTGAGACGCGTCACCAGACGGTGGTCATAGTGCAGCTGTCAACAGACACAGTGGTGACTTGCTCTGTCTTCATGAGACTCACTAGGTGGCGCTAATATTGTGACATACCACTAAGTGGCGCAACTGTTTTCTCTTACATAGAAACTCCATTTGAGTCTCTAGGACTTCGTTTTAATTCAATGAAATTTAACTCG
The DNA here is from genome assembly GCA_020002185.1 of Paraescarpia echinospica. Classification (NCBI taxonomy): domain Eukaryota; kingdom Metazoa; phylum Annelida; class Polychaeta; order Sabellida; family Siboglinidae; genus Paraescarpia; species Paraescarpia echinospica. The sequence continues at coordinate 62,787,501 of CM034532.1, forward strand.
AATAAAATTTCAGAATAAAAATAAACTCTGATTGTACATACACATGTACACCAGTCAACAATGGTTGCAGAACAAAAAATATAAAACATGAGAACAGGATCAAACCTATGCAGTTGTTTAGTTACAAAATAGTTTCTGAAAATGTTGTTATTAACAAAACACAGAAACTAAAACAGTAACTATTTTAGTATTGATGGAAACTATATTAATATTAGAGTTACAATAAACTAGATAAAAACAAGAGCAGCCTGCTTTGATTCATTATAAACAGATTCCTGAGGTGTACTCACGTATGGATTCTTCCTGAGGAAGATCTCCTCCTCCGTGATGTAGGAGTCAATGGGAGACCGCGGTCTCTCTGGGGTGCGGATCCCCTCCAGCAGGTCAGTCAGGATGGTCTTGGCGATTTGCTCCGCTTGGCGGTGGAACAACATTTGCTGCGGACAAAATGACATCATGACTTAAATCACAGCATGTGCTTCAAGATTCCAGGAGCGTTCAATGATGTTATGAGACAAACTGAAGAAAGATCAGATTAGAATTGTAAACCAGGTATTGGAGTGAACTCCTGAACAATCAGCATCAATGTAGTAAAACTGGCATGGAGATAGGATCACGACCAATCAGCATTAGTGTAGTAAAACTGGCATGGAGATAGGATCACGACCAATCAGCATTAGTGTAGTAAAACTGGCATGGAGATAGGATCATGACCAATCAGCATTAGTGTAGTAAAACTGGCATGGAGATAGGATCACGACCAATCAGCATTAGTGTTGTAAAACTGGCATGGAGATAGGATCACGACCAATCAGCATTAGTGTAGTAAAACTGGCATGGAGATAGGATCATGACCAATCAGCATTAGTGTAATAAAACTGGCATGGAGATAGGATCATGACCAATCAGCATCAGTGTAGTAAAACTGGCTTGGAGATAGGATCACGACCAATCAGCATTTGTGTAGTAAAACTGGCAAGGAGAAAGGATCACGACCAATCAGCATTAGTGTAGTAAAACTGGCATAGAGATAGGATGACGACCAATCAGCATTAGTGTAGTAAAACTGGCATGGAGAAAGGATCACGACCAATCAGCATTAGTGTAGTAAAACTGGCATGGAGATAGGATCATGACCAATCAGCATTAGTGTAGTAAAACTGGCATGGAGATAGGATCACGATCAATCAGCATTAGTGTAGTAAAACTGGCATGGACATAGGATCACGACCAATCAGCATTTGTGAAGTAAAACTGGCATGGAGATAGGGTCATGACCAATCAGCATTTGTGAAGTAAAACTGGCATGGATATAGGATCACGATCAATCAGCATTAGTGTAGTAAAACTGGCATGGAGATAGGATCACGACCAATCAGCATTTGTGAAGTAAAACTGGCATGGAGATAGGATCACGACCAATCTGCATTTGTGAAGTAAAACTGGCATGGAGATAGGATCATGACCAATCAGCATTAGTGTAGTAAAACTGGCATGGAGATAGGATCACGATCAATCAGCATTAGTGTAGTAAAACTGGCATGGAGATAGGATCACGACCAATCAGCATTTGTGAAGTAAAACTGGCATGGAGATAGGATCATGACCAATCAGCATTAGTGTAGTAAAACTGGCATGGAGATAGGATCACGACCAATCAGCATTTGTGAAGTAAAACTGGCATGGAGATAGGATCATGACCAATCAGCATTAGTGTAGTAAAACTGGCATGGAGATAGGATCACGATCAATCAGCATTAGTGTAGTAAAACTGGCATGGAGATAGGATCACGACCAATCAGCATTTGTGAAGTAAAACTGGCATGGAGATAGGGTCATGACCAATTAGCATTATTGTAGTAAAACTGGCATGGAGATAGGATCACGACCAATCAGCATCTGTGAAGTAAAACTGGCATGGAGATAGGGTCATGACCAATTAGCATTAGTGTAGTAAAACTGGCATGGAGATAGGATCACGACCAATCAGCATTAGTGTAGTAAAACTGGCATGGAGATAGGATCACGACCAATCAGCATTAGTGTAGTAAAACTGGCATGGAGATAGGATCACGATCAATCGGCATTAGTGTAGTAAAACTGGCATGGAGATAGGATCACGACCAATCAGCATTTGTGAAGTAAAACTGGCATGGAGATAGGATCACGACCAATCAGCATTAGTGTAGTAAAACTGGCATGGAGATAGGATCACGACCAATCAGCATTTGTGAAGTAAAACTGGCATGGAGATAGGATCACGACCAATCAGCATTAGTGTAGTAAAACTGGCATGGAGATAGGATCACGACCAATCAGCATTTGTGAAGTAAAACTGGCATGGAGATAGGGTCATGACCAATTAGCATTAGTGTAGTAAAACTGGCATGGAGATAGGATCACGACCAATCAGCATTTGTGAAGTAAAACTGGCATGGAGATAGGATCACGACCAATCAGCATTACTGTAGTAAAACTGGCATGGAGACAGGATCATGACCAATCAGCATTAGTGTAGTAAAACTGGCATGGAGATAGGATCACGATCAATCAGCATTAGTGTAGTAAAACTGGCATGGAGATAGGATCACGATCAATCAGCATTAGTGTAGTAAAACTGGCATGGAGATAGGATCACGATCAATCAGCATTTGTGAAGTAAAACTGGCATGGAGATAGGATCATGACCAATCAGCATTAGTGTAGTAAAACTGGCATGGAGATAGGATCACGATCAATCAGCATTAGTGTAGTAAAACTGGCATGGAGATAGGATCACGACCAATCAGCATTTGTGAAGTAAAACTGGCATGGAGATAGGGTCATGACCAATTAGCATTATTGTAGTAAAACTGGCATGGAGATAGGATCACGACCAATCAGCATTTGTGAAGTAAAACTGGCATGGAGATAGGGTCATGACCAATTAGCATTAGTGTAGTAAAACTGGCATGGAGATAGGATCACGACCAATCAGCATTAGTGTAGTAAAACTGGCATGGAGATAGGATCACGACCAATCAGCATTTGTGAAGTAAAACTGGCATGGAGATAGGATCACGACCAATCAGCATTTGTGAAGTAAAACTGGCATGGAGATAGGGTCATGACCAATTAGCATTAGTGTAGTAAAACTGGCATGGAGATAGGATCACGACCAATCAGCATTAGTGTAGTAAAACTGGCATGGAGATAGGATCACGACCAATCAGCATTAGTGTAGTAAAACTGGCATGGAGATAGGATCACGACCAATCAGCATTTGTGAAGTAAAACTGGCATGGAGATAGGGTCATGACCAATTAGCATTAGTGTAGTAAAACTGGCATGGAGATAGGATCACGACCAATCAGCATTAGTGTAGTAAAACTGGCATGGAGATAGGATCACGACCAATCAGCATTAGTGTAGTAAAACTGGCATGGAGATAGGATCACGACCAATCAGCATTAGTGTAGTAAAACTGGCATGGAGATAGGATCACGACCAATCAGCATTTGTGAAGTAAAACTGGCATGGAGATAGGATCATGACCAATCAGCATTAGTGTAGTAAAACACGACCAATCGGCATTAGTGTAGTAAAACTGGCATGGAGATAGGATCACGACCAATCAGCATTTGTGAAGTAAAACTGGCATGGAGATAGGATCACGATCAATCAGCATTAGTGTAGTAAAACTGGCATGGAGATAGGATCACGACCAATCAGCATTTGTGAAGTAAAACTGGCATGGAGATAGGATCACGACCAATCAGCATTTGTGAAGTAAAACTGGCATGGAGATAGGGTCATGACCAATTAGCATTAGTGTAGTAAAACTGGCATGGAGATAGGATCACGACCAATCAGCATTTGTGAAGTAAAACTGGCATGGAGATAGGATCACGACCAATCAGCATTAGTGTAGTAAAACTGGCATGGAGACAGGATCATGACCAATCAGCATTAGTGTAGTAAAACTGGCATGGAGATAGGATCACGATCAATCAGCATTAGTGTAGTAAAACTGGCATGGAGATAGGATCACGATCAATCAGCATTAGTGTAGTAAAACTGGCATGGAGATAGGATCACGATCAATCAGCATTTGTGAAGTAAAACTGGCATGGAGATAGGATCATGACCAATCAGCATTAGTGTAGTAAAACTGGCATGGAGATAGGATCACGATCAATCAGCATTAGTGTAGTAAAACTGGCATGGAGATAGGATCACGACCAATCAGCATTTGTGAAGTAAAACTGGCATGGAGATAGGGTCATGACCAATTAGCATTATTGTAGTAAAACTGGCATGGAGATAGGATCACGACCAATCAGCATTTGTGAAGTAAAACTGGCATGGAGATAGGGTCATGACCAATCAGCATTAGTGTAGTAAAACTGGCATGGAGATAGGATCACGACCAATCAGCATTAGTGTAGTAAAACTGGCATGGAGATAGGATCACGACCAATCAGCATTTGTGAAGTAAAACTGGCATGGAGATAGGGACCAATCAGCATTTGTGAAGTAAAACTGGCATGGAGATAGGGTCAGACCAATTAGCATTAGTGTAGTAAAACTGGCATGGAGATAGGATCACGACCAATCAGCATTAGTGTAGTAAAACTGGCATGGAGATAGGATCACGACCAATCAGCATTTGTGAAGTAAAACTGGCATGGAGATAGGTCATGACCAATTAGCATTAGTGTAGTAAAAGTGGCATGGAGATAGGATCACGACCAATCAGCATTAGTGTAGTAAAACTGGCATGGAGATAGGATCACGACCAATCAGCATTAGTGTAGTAAAACTGGCATGGAGATAGGATCACGACCAATCAGCATTAGTGTAGTAAAACTGGCATGGAGATAGGATCATGACCAATCAGCATTAGTGTAGTAAAACTGGCATGGAGATAGGATCACGATCAATCAGCATTAGTGTAGTAAAACTGGCATGGAGATAGGATCACGACCAATCAGCATTTGTGAAGTAAAACTGGCATGGAGATAGGGTCATGACCAATCAGCAGTTGTGAAGTAAAACTGGCATGGAGATAGGATCACGATCAATCGGCATTAGTGTAGTAAAACTGGCATGGAGATAGGATCACGACCAATCAGCATTTGTGAAGTAAAACTGGCATGGAGATAGGATCACGACCAATCAGCATTAGTGTAGTAAAACTGGCATGGAGATAGGATCATGACCAATCAGCATTAGTGTAGTAAAACTGGCATGGAGATAGGATCACGATCAATCAGCATTAGTGTAGTAAAACTGGCATGGAGATAGGATCACGACCAATCAGCATTTGTGAAGTAAAACTGGCATGGAGATAGGATCATGACCAATCAGCATTAGTGTAGTAAAACTGGCATGGAGATAGGATCACGATCAATCAGCATTAGTGTAGTAAAACTGGAATGGAGATAGGATCACGACCAATCTGCATTTGTGAAGTAAAACTGGCATGAGATAGGATCATGACCAATCAGCATTAGTGTAGTAAAACTGGCATGGAGATAGGATCACGACCAATCAGCATTAGTGTAGTAAAACTGGCATGGAGATAGGATCACGACCAATCAGCATTAGTGAAGTAAAACTGGCATGGAGATAGGGTCATGACCAATTAGCATTAGTGTAGTAAAACTGGCATGGAGATAGGATCACGACCAATCAGCATTAGTGTAGTAAAACTGGCATGGAGATAGGATCATGACCAATCAGCATTAATGTAGTAAAACTGGCATGGAGATAGGATCACGACCAATCAGCATTTGTGAAGTAAAACTGGCATGGAGATAGGGTCATGACCAATTAGCATTAGTGTAGTAAAACTGGCATGGAGATAGGATCACGACCAATCAGCATTAGTGTAGTAAAACTGGCATGGAGATAGGATCATGACCAATCAGCATGAGTGTGAGAAACACATTTATTTGTAGATGGCAGATAAATTGGAGCGCAAAAAACATGTGATACAGATAATAATGCAGGTTTGTGAAATTATTAATCATAAAGAATAATGAAGCCCCTGAGAATGTTTTTGAAAAATGTTATAGAATGTAAATCAACCAGGTTTTTGTGCCAGTTTGCACAAGTAAAACTTACACTGGCACACCAGTCCTTAAATATGCTTGTGTATTAATACAGACACACATGCAACAAGCATGCATGCACACGCACACAAACACACACACACACACACACACACACACACACACACACACACACACACACACACACACACACACACACACACACACACACACACACACACACACACACCCTACCCCCACACATACACTATCTCACCTCGAGTGCTGTCCTCTGTTTGGCGTACTTGTCCTCCTGAAGAGCGACTCCCCTGAGAGTGACCATGAGGGGGGACCCAGTGTTGAGCATGGGCTGTGTCTGCAAGTGCCATTGCTCTGAGAACACCCCGGCATTGGGCGACTTGAAGACAAACGGGAACTTGAGCACATCCCCGGGCAAAATCACTCCTATAGGGACAACAGACATGATCATCGGAACATGCAGTTTAAATCAGATTTAAAAGGAGGCTGTCTGTTCCTAGGTTTAATTTATTAATTAATATAATATTCTTAAGACTATGATAACTATGTTGAAGGTATACCGTCTGCCAAATTGGCCCATAAGAATGTTCGCATTTTAGAAGTTTTGACCCCACAGCATGTGGGGTCAAAACAGAACAGAACATCCAGTTTCAAAAATGCTTTATAGGCAATATTGGTGTGGCAGGCTAGCTGAGGTAACCTCAATATCCTGTGATGTTCAACAATTTCCCATTTTCCCACGTTCAACAGAGCAGACTTTTTGTAATTATTGCGATGACTAATTCCCGGTAGAAGAATGGACTAACTCCCTTTAACGAGATTGCCATCCAGCACGAAACTCACAGAGAGCAAGAGGGCAAAGAAATCGTTGGTTCATCAAATGTGCAATAATTGTCAATGCAATTTCAGAGAAACTTATCAATGGTTTCTAAACATACAATACTAGAATAAAAACAATCAGTCAGATAATTTATTCCATTCCCTTATATTCGTTTGTAGGTATAACATAAATAACAATATGTAATAAAACCAGACAGCATAAACCTTAGAGAAAGCTTGAACACAACATGATGATTGTCTGGCAGCAGGACCTAGAAGACTGCAGGTGTAGCCAACTCACCACTGGTCGTGTTGAAGTAGAACCGCTGTACTCGTGACGTCATCATCTCAAACGGGTTGGTCTTTGGCACTTTCTGTTGAACAAACACCATCTCGCATGATTATCTCTTACACGGATATGTCTTAACTAATCAAAACACATAAATATTTCATTGTCTGGATATAAGTTTTATGCCATAATTCTTATCTACTTCCTTGTTTTGACACCAAACGAGTCTAACCAGCTTTGACAGCCACCTGTTTAAAGACTGACCACATTTGAAGGACTTGATCAGATAACAGCATTTTAATGTGTTTTAAATGGTGTATTCTAGGCAGAATTTCTTAAACACAAAAACTTATGCAGGACAGACACGGGTTGTATTAATTTCATACATTCTCTGGATGATTCTTGGGCAAAGCTGTGGGTACCTCACACTCCTTGAATCTATGCTTTCCTGTGAAGAATCACAAATTGTAGTTAAGGCTCACATGACAAACTACAAAATTAAGGAAGAGTTACTTCTGACCCAGTCAACGTAAATGGCTGTGAACTTACAATCTCAAGGAAGAGTTACTTATGACCCAGTCAAAGTAGATGGCTGTGAACTGACAATCTCAAGGAAGAGCTACTTATGACCCAGTCAAAGTAGATGGCTGTGAAGTGACAATCTCAAGGAAGAGTTACTTATGACCCAGTCAATGTAGATGGCTGTGAACTTACAATCTCAATGAAGAGTTACATATGACCCAGTCAAAGTAGATGGCTGTGAACTGACAATCTCAAGGAAGAGTTACTTATGACCCAGTCAAAGTAGATGGCTGTGAACTAACAATCTCAAGGAAGAGTTACTTATGACCCAGTCAAAGTAGATGGCTGTGAACTGACAATCTCAAGGAAGAGTTACTTATGACCCAGTCAAAGTAGATGGCTGTGAACTTACAATCTCAATGAAGAGTTACTTATGACCCAGTCAAAGTAGATGGTTGTGAACTGACAATCTCAAGGAAGAGTTACTTATGACCCAGTCAAAGTAGATGGCTGTGAACTGACAATCTCAAGGAAGAGTTACTTATGACCCAGTCAAAGTAGATGGTCTGATGGCTGTGAACTACAATCTCAAGGAAGAGTTACTTATGACCCAGTCAAAGTAGATGGCTGTGAACTGACAATCTCAAGGAAGAGTTACTTATGACCCAGTCAAAGTAGATGGCTGTGAACTGACAATCTCAAGGAAGAGTTACTTATGACCCAGTCAAAGTAGATGGCTGTGAACTTACAATCTCAAGGAAGAGTTACTTATGACCCAGTCAAAGTAGATGGCTGTGAACTGACAATCTCAAGGAAGAGTTACTTATGACCCAGTCAAAGTAGATGGCTGTGAACTGACAATCTCAAGGAAGAGTTACTTATGACCCAGTCAATGTAGATGGCTGTGAACTTACAATCTCAATGAAGAGTTACTTATGACCCAGTCAAAGTAGATGGCTGTGAACTGACAATCTCAAGGAAGAGTTACTTATGACCCAGTCAAAGTAGATGGCTGTGAACTGACAATCTCAAGGAAGAGTTACTTATGACCCAGTCAAAGTAGATGGCTGTGAACTGACAATCTCAAGGAAGAGTTACTTATGACCCAGTCAATGTAGATGGCTGTGAACTTACAATCTCAATGAAGAGTTACTTATGACCCATTCAAAGTAGATGGCTGTGAACTTACAATCTCAATGAAGAGTTACTTATGACCCAGTCAAAGTAGATGGTTGTGAACTGACAATCTCAAGGAAGAGTTATTTATGATCCAGTCAAAGTAGATGGTTGTGAACTGACAATCTCAAGGAAGAGTTACTTATGACCCAGTCAAAGTAGATGGCTGTGAACTAACAATCTCAAGGAAGAGTTACTTATGATCCAGTCAAAGTAGATGGCTGTGAACTGACAATCTCAAGGAAGAGTTACTTATGACCCAGTCAAAGTAGATGGCTGTGAACTGACAATCTCAAGGAAGAGTTACTTATGACCCAGTCAAAGTAGATGGCTGTGAACTTACAATCTCAAGGAAGAGTTACTTATGACCCAGTCAAAGTAGATGGCTGTGAACTGGCAATATCAAGGAAGAGTTACTTATGACCCAGTCAAAGTAGATGGCTGTGAACTGACAATCTCAAGGAAGAGTTACTTATGACCCAGTCAAAGTAGATGGCTGTGAACTGACAATCTCAAGGAAGAGTTACTTATGACCCAGTCAATGTAGATGGCTGTGAACTTACAATCTCAATGAAGAGTTACTTATGCCCCAGTCAAAGTAGATGGCTGTGAACTGACAATCTCAAGGAAGAGTTACTTATGACCCAGTCAAAGTAGATGGCTGTGAACTGACAATCTCAAGGAAGAGTTACTTATGACCCAGTCAAAGTAGATGGCTGTGAACTGACAATCTCAAGGAAGAGTTACTTATGACCCAGTCAATGTAGATGGCTGTGAACTGACAATCTCAAGGAAGAGTTACTTATGACCCAGTCAATGTAGATGGCTGTGAACTGACAATCTCAAGGAAGAGTTACTTATGACCCAGTCAAAGTAGATGGCTGTGAACTGACAATCTCAAGGAAGAGTTACTTATGACCCAGTCAAAGTAGATGGCTGTGAACTAACAATCTCAAGGAAGAGTTACTTATGACCCAGTCAAAGTAGATGGCTGTGAACTGACAATCTCAAGGAAGAGTTACTTATGACCCAGTCAATGTAGATGGCTGTGAACTTACAATCTCAATGAAGAGTTACTTATGACCCAGTCAAAGTAGATGGCTGTGAACTTACAATCTCAATGAAGAGTTACTTATGACCCAGTCAAAGTAGATGGTTGTGAACTGACAATCTCAAGGAAGAGTTACTTATGACCCAGTCAAAGTAGATGGCTGTGAACTGACAATCTCAAGGAAGAGTTACTTATGACCCAGTCAAAGTAGATGGCTGTGAACTAACAATCTCAAGGAAGAGTTACTTATGACCCAGTCAAAGTAGATGGCTGTGAACTGACAATCTCAAGGAAGAGTTACTTATGACCCAGTCAAAGTAGATGGCTGTGAACTGACAATCTCAAGGAAGAGTTACTTATGACCCAGTCAAAGTAGATGGCTGTGAACTGGAAATATCAAGGAAGAGTTACTTATGACCCAGTCAAAGTAGATGGCTGTGAACTGACAATCTCAAGGAAGAGTTACTTATGACCCAGTCAAAGTAGATGGCTGTGAACTGACAATCTCAAGGAAGAGTTACTTATGACCCAGTCAATGTAGATGGCTGTGAACTGACAATCTCAAGGAAGAGTTACTTATGACCCAGTCAATGTAGATGGCTGTGAACTGACAATCTCAAGGAAGAGTTACTTATGACCCAGTCAAAGTAGATGGCTGTGAACTGACAATCTCAAGGAAGAGTTACTTATGACCCAGTCAAAGTAGATGGCTGTGAACTGACAATCTCAAGGAAGAGTTACTTATGACCCAGTCAAAGTAGATGGCTGTGAACTGACAATCTCAAGGAAGAGTTACTTATGACCCAGTCAATGTAGATGGCTGTGAACTGACAATCTCAAGGAAGAGTTACTTATGACCCAGTCAATGTAGATGGCTGTGAACTTACAATCTCAATGAAGAGTTACTTATGACCCAGTCAAAGTAGATGGCTGTGAACTGACAATCTCAATGAAGAGTTACTTATGACCCAGTCAAAGCAGATGGCTGTGAACCTATCAATCTCAAGGAAGAGTTACTTATGACCCAGTCAATGTAGATGGCTGTGAACTTACTAACTAACAGATACTTGCGACCCAGTCAAGTAGATGGCTGTGAACTGACAATCTCAAGGAAGAGTTACTTATGACCCAGCCAAAAGTAGATATACAGAACTAACAAATTCAAGGAAGAGTTACTTTATGACCCAGTCAAAGTAGATGGCTGAACTGGACAATCTCAAGGAAGAGTTACTTTGGTGACCCAGTCAATGTAGATACGTGAATCCAATCAATGAAGAGTTTATGACCCATTCAAAGTAGATGGCTGTGAACTTACAATCTCAATGAAGAGTTACTTATGACCCAGTCAAAGCAGATGGTTGTGAACTGACAATCTCAAGGAAGAGTTATTTATGATCCAGTCAAAGTAGATGGTTGTGAACTGACAATCTCAAGGAAGAGTGACTTATGACCCAGTCAATGTAGATGGCTGTGAACTAACAATCTCAAGGAAGAGTTACTTATGATCCAGTCAAAGTAGATGCATGTGAACTGACAATCTCAAGGAAGCTACTATGAACGGTCAAAGCAGATGGCTGTGAACTGGACAATCCAAGGAAGAGTTACTTATGACCCAGTCAGCGAGATGGCTGTATACAATCTCAAGGAAGAGTTACTTATGACCCAGTCAAAAGCAGATGGCTGTGAACTGCTAATATCATGAAGAGTTACTTATGACCCAGTCAAAGTAGATGGTCAGAACTGACGGTCTTCATGAAGAGTTAATGGCGACCCAGTCAAAGTAGATGGCTGTAGAACTGACAATCTCTCAAGGAAGAGTTACTGATGACCCAGTCAAAGCAGATGGCTGTGAACTGACAATCTCAAGGAAGAGTTACTTATGACCCAGTCAATGTAGATGGCTGTGAACTTACAATCAAGGAAGAGTTACTTATGACCCAGTCAAAGTAGATGGCTGTGAACTGACAATCTCAAGGAAGAGTTACTTATGACCCAGTCAAAGTAGATGGCTGTGAACTGACAATCTCAAGGAAGAGTTACTTATGACCCAGTCAAAGTAGATGGCTGTGAACTAACAATCTCAAGGAAGAGTTACTTATGACCCAGTCAAAGTAGATGGCTGTGAACTGACAATCTCAAGGAAGAGTTACTTATGACCCAGTCAATGTAGATGGCTGTGAACTTACAATCTCAATGAAGAGTTACTTATGACCCAGTCAAAGTAGATGGCTGTGAACTGACAATCTCAATGAAGAGTTACTTATGACCCAGTCAAAGTAGATGGATGTGAACTGACAATCTCAATCAAGAGTTACTTATGACCCAGTGAAAGTAGATGCCTGTGAACTGACAATCTCAAGGAAGAGTTACTTATGACCCAGTCAAAGTAGATGGCTGTGAACTGACAATCTCAAGGAAGAGTTACTTATGACCCAGTCAATGTAGATGGCTGTGAACTTACAATCTCAATGAAGAGTTACTTATGACCCAGTCAAAGTAGATGGCTGTAAACTTACAATCTCAATGAAGAGTTACTTATGACCCAGTCAAAGTAGATGGCTGTGAACTGACAATCTCAATGAAGAGTTACTTATGACCCAGTGAAAGTAGATGCCTGTGAACTGACAATCTCAAGGAAGAGTTACTTATGACCCAGTCAAAGTAGATGGCTGTGAACTGACAATCTCAAGGAAGAGTTACTTATGACCCAGTCAAAGAAGATGGCTGTGAACTGACAATCTCAACGAAGAGTTACTTATGACCCAGTCAATGTAGATGGCTGTGAACTTACAATCTCAAGGAAGAGTTACTTATGACCCAGTCAAAGTAGATGGCTGTGAACTTACAATCTCAATGAAGAGTTACTTACGACCCAGTCAAAGTAGATGGCTGTGAACTGACAATCTCAAGGAAGAGTTACTTACGACCCAGTCAAAGTAGATGGCTGTGAACTGACAATCTCAAGAAAGAGTTACTTATGACCCAGTCAATGTAGATGGCTGTGAACTTACAATCTCAAGGAAGAGTTACAATTCAGTCAAAGTAGATGGCCATGAACTTACAATCTCAAGGAATAGTACTTACGACCCAGTCAAAGTAGATAGCCGTCGTGCCATCGTTGACAATCTCGAGGAAGGAAGTGACTCTCTTGGTGGCGTAGGCCTCAAAGGCAATCCTCGCCTCTATGCGCTCTGAGGGGCTATCTTCCAGACATGTATTGCCTGCCCATCGTGCGGGCTGACCATTGAATATGAGCGATGGTCCGATGACCGGCAGAGGGTGGACATCGGGGTAGTTCTTCAGAGGGTCACTGCATGATCAAACACAGAATAATCATCAACGTTTATTTATGTAAGGCACCCTTCATGGTAATAATTGAACAATGTTATGCGAAACAACAATACAATGAGGATAAGACTGAAAGTGGTATGCTGTAGTAAAATGAACATGCTGACTCCCACCCATGGAGCAACTAAACACTAATTTTCATTGGTTCCAATTGACCCAACAGAAGAATTACAATTTTGAAACAGATGACAATCACCTACCAAAGTTACTGTACAAACAAAAGCACACAACAAAAACACTTTCGAGATAAATATCCAAATCGCATTAGTAAAACTGCTAAATTGTTTTGTTTTTTTAAAACGGCAAAACAAACCTGAAATCTACTTTTATCCCTTTGAATGTAAAGTATTGTCTTGTTTTCCTCAGTTTTGTGAAATGTACCTTTTAGTCCAAACATCAAATACATTTTTCTATGATGACTAATATAATCATGTAAACCTATTTCAACAAATGCATAATTTCAGTTGCATAAATATTTTTCCATCAACAGAAGATATATCTTTAGTGAATCACAGGAACATGAATTTAAAAAACGTTTAAATGGGCACAAAAGGCCCAGAAAACCCAGAGGGGAGAGGGAAGGAAGACATGGTATGTACTCTAACTCATGACTGTCCCTCTGGCCCATGACTTGGGGGGACGCCTCGTTATCAGTTGCTTCCCGCAACTCCTCCTCCTCACTGCTGGGTGCAGCCTCTGCAGCGCGACCGTGAATTTGCAGGTTGTGGATTTTCTGAAGTCAAAGTTCAGGCGGGGTCAGTGGGAGGTCATGGTGGGGTCATCAGCTCTGTAGTACTGTGTGTGCATGTGTGTGTGTGTGTGTGTGTGTGTGTGTGTGTGTGTGTGTGTGTGTGTGTGTGTATGTGTGTATGTGTGTGTGTGGGTGTCTGTGTGTGTCTGTGAGTGTGTGTGTGTGGGTGTGTGTGCATATGTATGTGTGCGAGTGTGTGTGTCTCTATGCATGTATGTGCATGTGTGTGTGTTTTTGTGTGTGCGTATGAGTAAGTGTGTACATGTGTGCATGCATGTGTTTGTGTATACATGCATACATCTGTGTGTATGTGTGCATACTTTTGTGGGTGTTTGTATATGTGTGTAGGTGCATACACGTGTACATTCAGGTAAACACAACACACTGACACTTCATTAATGCACTCTAATAATCTGAAAACCTCATCATCCAGTCGATATATGCCACTAGGTACATCACACACATAAAACCTATTAAGACAACCAGGTAGACACACTGACCGGCCAGTGCGGGTCCAGCTCCTGGATGACCCCTCCGAGCTGGTTGAGCCTGCGGTGGAGGAAGACGCTGGCATGCCAGGGCCGGTGGATCGTATCTGGGGAGTCCCGGCTGTAGATCCCTGCAAGGACATACACACTGGACACAGGAACGTCTGCATGGGTCACTCACCCTGCAATGTTATAAAAAGGGTAAGTTCTTGTGTAGCGCAGTATCCAGTCTTCAGGACTACTCAAAGCGCTTTACACTTTACTCCCTGGCAGACCTGTTCAATCGGACACCATCTTAACTTCTCTGGGAAGCATTCAGCCACACTGCAATTAATGCGCAAAGACTATTCGTACACAAATAGCCACCACTGTCTATAGCCAGGTACTCATTCATACAGGTGAGTGAAATGGAGCAACGTAGAGTGAATGAACTTGCGCAAGGTTCGACGCAGCAGCACAGGATTCTAACCCAGGTTCTCTTGGTCAAGAGTCCTAAGCTCAAGCCACTGCACCATGGCACTCCTCACAACACCCATAACGGTGAACCCCCAAGGGCAAAATTTCTAAAATCACATGTGAAGGGTGATATCTGAAATAGCATGTCCGAACTGTCAGCAGATCTATGTAGGTGAAGCCAGCTGGTCACTGGACAGGGGCCAGAAACAAAGAACACAAGAACATGAAGGCCTTATTCATGGCTGTAGGGGAAAATTGAGCCAACATGGCCTAAACATCAAGGCCAAAGATGCCACAGTGCTTGCAGAGAAAATATATTCCAGTTCAGTAAGATCACCATGATTTTTCTGTCATGTGGTAATCACTAACACTGTCATGTGATAACAGAGAGACGCTCATACTAATGCTGATGAAGTGCCTGAGGAGGTCAGGTTTTCCATCTCAACTCGATTGAATAATGGACAAAAAATGTTGGTCTATAGCCAAAATATGATGGAATTTTTTTTTTAATTGTTAAGGCCAGACACGAGACGTAGAGGGAGGTAGAGGGATGTAGAGGGTGGTAGAGGGATGTAGAGAGAAGAAGAGGGAGATAGAGGGATGTAGATGGAAGTAGAGGGAGGTAGATGGAGGTACAGGGATGTAGAGGGAGGTAGAAGGATGTAGAGGAAGGTAGAGGGATGTAGAGGGATGTAGATGGATGTAGAGGGAGGGAGGATTATTTTTTTATTTATACAAATTGTGCAATATTTTTAGCCCAAAGTACCAAATGGATCATACTGAGTAAAAAATATGTTGAACCTTTTTTTGGCCAGATCCCCGTTTCCATGGTAACAAACAAAATGGTCACCATTTTGCCAGTATTGGCAAATTTGGAAACACTGCCATTCTTTTTTGTGCACATATATAATTATACCATGTTCTGTATGCATTCCATTGTGAAGTGATCAGAGCATTTTCCATGTTTTTTATTTAAAAAATAAGTTTGTTGTAAACTGCGGAAAAAAATATGGTTTTTGACAACAAATATGCTTATATGTTTCAAACTGTTGATGAGTTAAAAAAAGTGTTTGATAATTCAACAGCGAAGAGTCCGCTGAATGCAACACTGGGAACCTTATTTGTATAGCATAATTACTCCCAGAGATATCCCGTTTCTAAATGCAAAAATTTGAAATTTTGTTGTTGAGAAAATGGCCGTCAAAGATTGCATAATGGGCTTGATTACATGATATCAACATGCTTGATCCATGACTAAAACTCACTTCGAGGTATGTAATTGTCATAGAAGTGAATTTTTATGATAGTATGCATACAAAGGTATCATAATCTGGCAAAAAACATTTTGAGTATTTTTGGTCAAAAAACACCATTTCACTTGGGGTGTCTGGCCTTAACTGCATGTATGTGTAAATATGGGTTCATTGTGATTTTGATTTGTGGCTGTTAGTTCTTTGATTTAGGGAAGGGAAACATTACACCTAACACAGGCAAAGTCTGAAATGTGACCGTAGAACTAGAGATTACCAGGATCCATATGCACCCCCCTTTACTCAAATGAACATCAATGGCGGGTTTAGTTGGAGCCATGGCATGTGTTTGTTATACATCTGCATCTTGACATCAAGGTGTGTTGCAGTTGGTGGTTTTTGCTGAGCTTCAGTGGGGTGATGTGTGCACCCCATTGGTTAAATCCTGATTAAGTAGGATTTCACTTTCATAACTGGTGCAGTGAGATTATATATTATTCAAAAATCTATCCCTGGCGTAAGAAAGAAAAACAGCTTACTAATGAAACATTCTGTCATGTTTAGCTTTTAGTTTCAAGTTCGTATGTATGATTTGTCAACAAACTGAAAACAAATTAATCATAGGCCATTGACATTTTGGTAATTTTCACTGGGTTTGAAAATAAAACACAATCAACTAATAATAATTTATGCAATATCTTAGGAAACAAACAATTCAGCCAAACAATTAAGACAAATTTATGTTAAAGAGGAATGGTAGAAAGACGTGAATTATGTAACAGGGATGGTGGTGAAAATGTCCACCAGTGGCAGACTGGGAGAAAAGCAAACAGCCTAGAAATGGACATGAGTTGGGAAAGAAAAGGGGTGGCAATACTCGACTGACCTGCCTCCTGTTTGGTCATTTTGGGCATTCCGACATGCTCCAGGGGTGGAGGGTAACCACGCAGGGTCTGAGTGACAGACGTACTGGAAGGGAAGAACACACATTGTCATAGGGAGCAGAAATACATACCTCATAATCTCATCTTTCAATGGCTAGTTTATTTTCCTTGACAATACAAAACTAACAAAATACATACATTTACGAACCAATAGACTGAAAAACAATAGACAATATGAGAAAACTTATCTTGTTTCTTAAAATGCTGCTTCTTAAAATATTGCTATAATTTTAGCAATAAATAAAAAAAGATTGAAGATATTTAAACAGATGTGGTATTATTTTAAAGCACTTGATCTGTGGAATTCAATTCCATTTCACTATTTTGCGACTTAATACCCACTTTGCTGTGGTCAGTCACATTTCGGTAATTGCCCCAGTACAACCATAAGTATTTATACTTCTGGTCAGTGACTCTGGATGGTTATTCAATGTTAAGAACCACGTAGCAAAACATGGATACCTGTTTTTAATAGAAAATATCTCATTAATTATTTTAGCTCCCTGTTAATTGCCAGTCTCTGACAGCGTAGTAGCCCCCTGTTTCCAATGGCCACTGCAATGTTCCAGTGTCTCTGGTCACTTACTGTAGTCCAGACAACTCGTCTCCCAGCGGCTCCTGCTGAGTCCAGAACTCACTGCCAGTGCGGTCTACAAGGACAACCACATGTAGAGTCATCCACTGCACTACAGGTATACTGTGTGTGTGTGTGTGTGTGTATGTGTGTGTGTGTGTGTGTGCGTGTGTATGTGTGTGTGTTTGTGCGTGTGGGTGTGTGTGTGTCTGTGTGTGTGTATGTGTGCATGTGGGTATGTGTGTGTGCGTGTGGGTGTGTGCGTGTGTATGTGTGTTTGTGCGTGTGGGTGTGTGTGTGTCTGTGTGTGCGTATGTGTGTGTGTGTGTGTGTGTGTGCGTGTGTGCGTGTGTGTACGTGTGTGTGTGTATGCACATGTGATCTACGTGTCTATACCTGTGTATGTGTGTGCCTGTGTGCCTGTGTGTATGTGAAAGTGTATGTGTGTCAGTGTATGTGTCTGTGTGTGCATGTGTGCATGCATGTCATACTTACAGCCCTTGCCGTAGTCGATGGTGTGCAGAGTGCGGTCAATGAGGTAGCGGGTCTCCTCCACCTCACGCGCCCTGTGACCTTGGTTCATCGCCAGCTGACAGGCCGGCTTGTTGAGCAACTCTGCAACATACCGCCGCCATGACACCTCTTCATTGTCTTGTTTATTTTACTTTAGTTCAGGTATACAATGGGGGGGGGGCATTGGCTTGTGAATGTATTCTAATTTCCCTCAGCACTTGTACACATTCAGCGAGTTTTTTTACAAACAGTCTAACTGATAAACTTCCAATTAAAAGCTATATAACAAAGTGAATAATCTACACCTTAAAATAACATATAACAATTATTCAGCAGATGGCAATATATATATATATATATATGAGTCAGTAATGTTCAGCTTATCTACAGGCAGTTATAGGCGAAACCGGGACAAAAGCCCCTCCAAAAAAAGCCCCTCAGACATTAGCCCCTCAGACAAAAGCCCCTCAATCTATCTAATACTTGTATATATATATATATATATGTGTGTGTGTGTGTGTGCCTAGAGATGGAGGAGCTGAATGGCAGACAGAGAGATCTGGAGACGGATGATTGAAGCCACCAATGTTCGACCCCAGTGGCCGACATGAGTGAGTGAATGATATACGTAAAAATGCATATATGTATAAATATATTCAAATTCAATCAGTCAATCTATATATGTACAGTACTACTGCTGTATATATTTTTCTTACAGTAACAGACATAATGCAAGGTGGGAAGAAATAATGTCAAAGGAAAAAAGTCACAAAAAGTTTTATCTAAGAAAGTAAGTCAATAAACAATAAATATCAATAAATAAATTTCTTTATTTCAAACATATTATATAATGAAGATAACAAGTTTAGACAAATCATCAATCAAAATAAAGTAATGCATACAATGTATGAAATAAATTGTACATAATTTGAAAAGGAGTAAATATGAAGTAGTAAATGCATTATAATCCACCCCAAAATAAGTCACAGGAAATAAAGTCAAAACATAATTTTATTTGAAGACTATACACTGAATACAATGTTTAACAATTATTCACCCAAATTTAGTTATAATATTATTGTAAATACAAAGAACTAAATTTTTTTTTTTTCTGTGACTTTATTTCCTACATTTAAATATATGCATTATATAAATATATACATATATTCAAATATACTGTATACATATATTATATAGATTGAGGGGCATTTGTCCAAGGGTCTTATGTCCAGGAGGGGCTTATGTCCGGAGGGGCTTATGTCTGGAGGGGCTTTTGTTGAAGGGGCTTTTGTCTGAGGGGCTTTTGTTCAGAAGGGCTTTTGTCCGCACACAGTTATAGGTGACTGGGGATCACAACATATTAGCCTGTCAGGGGGTAAAGGGTTAAAGGATGACAGACCATTGGCAAAAACTGATCTTGTTACTACATTATGTGAAGACATAAGTATAAGTACCCAAAGGCAAAGGCGACCATTGCCCAACCATCCCCCAAAATACACCATTGCATAAAAAATTATTCTACTTCTCATAACCTAATCTCTTCTAATAAGTCATACTTAAAGGGCAGCGGTGGCTGAACAATAGAGCCCTGCATAATTGGTAGAGGGGTCTGGGGTTCGAATCCCACTGCCGACTGCCATTTTGAAACTTGAGCAAATCTGTTCACCACCACCTTGTCTGTGTCTTTCAGAAGAGACACTATGAGCCGTTGATCCCTTCTACCTGTAGTCTATCCCAGGGGAAGTAAATGATCCCACACAGGAGGTAAATATGTACCCTGTCATGGACTAACTGACTCTAAAGAAGGATACTCTGAAATAAACCCCAAGCACAATATCTTAGTAGGACTTTGGTGTGAAATTATCCTGATGCTGACATCCCTACTCGACTCACTGGAGAGGTATCCCTGCTGCCTCTTGCGATCCCGCATCTTCTGGGTCCAGTTCTTGAGGGCATTGGTCATGTCCGTGCTCTCCATGCAGGGGTGGGGGGTGCGGGGGTGGGGCTTGTCGTACTTGACTGGCAGCTGCTCCATCGACGCCCTCCCTTCATCTTGTCCATACAACTCCTGCAACAGGTGTAATATATTGCATAGATGTCAATGTTACTGCTTTTGGGCGGGAAATTCTATGTTTCCCTTTTATTCTGGGTCATTCCATGTCAAATCGCATGGAGGTTGCCAGGTGAGCCTCTAAGGTTTCAAAGAAAAAATCCTAAAATTTGTAATGCATGTGTGCAATATTTCTAGGATGGACCTGAGAGAATATGACACATCATTTTCAACTGACTGTATCTCCTAAAATGTCTGGAGTTGGAGCCTGGAATGTTGCATTACACAAAACCATTATAGAATTTTTTTTTACTGAATTCTGAGATCGTCACCTGGGAAGATGTCTGACAGTTATATGGACCGCTTTCCTGTTTTTTGGATAACATGTCTAGTTTTTTTTTAATTTTCAAAAAACACAATGTTCATAATAAAATCGATGTATTTGTTGTAACTTGCATACAAGGGTATTTTAGGCACATGCTATTTCTTTGGTATCTGGTGATTTCACATTTTTATGTGTGCATACATTGCAAAAGAGAATGGCACATATTAGTGAGGACCCAAAAAAAACTGCGCATTACAAATAACAAATAAAAATGCCTAAAACACAAATGTTGCGTAGAGGAGGGAATTTCATGCTTTATCGTGAAAGCATTGCAAGAATGGAGTTACACCTTCAGAAAACATGGCCTCCGAATGAATCTGGAGAAGACTGAAGTAATGTGGATAGGAGAACAGGAGGTAGATCTGCATGTAGTTGTTGATGGAAAGAACATTAAACAAATGAACAGCTTTGTATACCTGGGCGGTACAGTGTGTGAGGATGGAAGGAGTATTAAAGAAATACAGAGGAGGGTGCAAGCAGGAGCAGCAGCATGAAGAGGGTAGAAGGCATTATGTTACATATACAGTATATATACATATATATTACAGAAAACTGAAGAAACAACTGAAAGGAAAAATGTTGGAAGCCTGCATTGTACCAGCCTGTATATATGGGTTGGGAACACTGCCACTGACAGAGAGACATGAGAAACTACAGGTAGCAGAAAACAACTGGGTCAGAAGAATATGTAGAGTAATGCGAGAGGATAGAAGGAAGATGAAAGAACTGAGAGAGGATATTGGAATTAAAACACACCTAAAGAGGAAAGTAGTCGGTAACAGAATGAGATGGGTGGGACATGTACATAGAATGGGTGAAGACAGATTGGCAAAAAGAGCGTGGAAAGTAGAAGAGGGTGGCAGACGAAGGAGAGGAAGACCAAGGCTGAGATGGAACGACAGCATAAAATGAGACCTGGGGAGCGCCATGAATGGACGGCCATTGCGGATGAGAGAGAGAGAGAGAGAGAGGTATAAAGAACTGATAAGAAAAGTAGAAGCTTCTTCTTCTACGTGGATCCCCCCGCAAGGGAGCTAGGGGAAGAAGTAGAAGATCATGAGAACTTTCACACCTGTTTCCCACAGGTGTTGATATCTATGACACTGTATCCCACACGTTTGACCAATTAACGCTCTGCATTGCTTGCAGTGATGACAATGCCACCTAGTGGCTACATACCTTCCACATCAGACAGATTACCCGGATACAATAGGGATTTGAAGAAGATGGCAATATCTCATTTACGTTTGGATTTATTTTTATTGTGGTAATGTACAAGTTTGGTGCATTCCCACGAAATTATAAAATCAAATGACAAATAATAGAAGTCGAACAAAAGTATGCAATGAAATAACAAACTATAGAAGTTGAATAAAAAGTGTAAAATCAAATGACAAACTATAGAAATCAAAGAGCAATTCTATTGTTTCTAGGCATACTTCACACATCTACAGTTCAAGACGGAACTAGGCTACGAACCAGTGGTAACTCTCCCTGTCTTTCAGCCTCTTTCTTGTATTCATCCACACTTCCCAGAATGCTGTGGGGGATGGCTTCCCCGCTGACATCGAAGCGCAGACCGCCTGTTTCTGTAACAACAAAACCTGGCCCTCACGTACAACTGTTGTTTTCTGTCAAATATGACAATTATGCTTCATCAAGTTATCGGAACTTACACATATATAAAATAAGAGAAGAAAAAGACGGAAAAAAATGTCAGAAAAAATAAAGTAATTGGTAAAAATCAGGAATAAAGTAATGTCAAATAAGATAACTGGAACATTATTATGGAAAAGATAGCAAATATGATGACAAATATCAAGTCCGAGAGAAATGGTGTACATTTATGTAACACTGATAATAATCTGTCAGTTAATTAGTATATGACAGTACATAAGGAAGACGGTTGTAAACACACATTTGTGCAATGTGTGGTGTACCAGCGGCAGTTTGTGCACTCGTCCAACTAAACAGGAAACACTTCTAAATATACCTCCATTCACAGGAGAGTTCTACTCACCAAGGCAGTCAGTGGGTCTGAGACGAGCGTCAGCAGGGGCTGGTCTCGCCACAACCAGGCTGCAAATACACCACACACTAAGAGTTGCATTGTGACATACAATTATTAAACTGTTTACCTGTAAGTCTTATGGAAATTCTTATATTTGATAAAATGCATTTAGTCACCAGGAGGATCCCGTTGCCAAGCCAAAAGCTATCAATAGTATCCAATCGCAGGCCAGTTCGCTTTTCTTTGGGAAGTAAGTGCAACTTCCACTTGTTCTATTGTAATTATGGTGAGCAAAATTATTATTACAGAAATACTTTTACTTCTACTTTTATTTCGAGTACTTTTGGAAAGTAGTTTTACTTTTTACTGAAGTAGGTGTTTAGAAGGTACTTTTACTTTTAGTCAAGTACTTCTGAGGTGAATTAATTTTCCTTCTACTCAAGTACACAATTAAAGTAATACAGTCACCACTGCCTGTACTGTATATTGTGTTCAATGAATTCCTATTTATTATGACTGCTTTCACTACTAATGCAGAATGGACAAGCATGAAAGGTGACTGACGTCTTAGTGGGGGGCTTGTGCCATTCTGAGTATGGTCGTTGCTTCCTCACTACAACGGGCTTCACGTCTGCCTTGTTCTGTCGCTCCTCAGAAGGAGGCTTCGGCTCACGCAACTGAAACACACATTGTGACATATATTTCTTATATAAATGTATAAAGTATAAATTTATATTAATGCAGGTAAAAGGAGACACATTTATATGTATCAAGAGACATTGAATCAATCCACTAAATTTCAAGACGGTAACCAGTTGTTTTTCTGATTTTATGCAGGGAAATGTGTATATTAACTGATTACATTAGCAATGATTCCGTATAATAATAATAGTAATAAGGTAACTTCTCTCAGGCCTAAATCCTTGGAAACCAAGCTCAGAGGCACATCAAAACAAAAGGGTCGGTCAATGTCAAAATCAACAACTGGTCAAGTTGTCAACAGATGGATGGATATGCCAAAGAGGTTTGGTGGAAAAGCATGGTTACTCTGGTTTTGTCCACAATGACTATGTACAAACAAACTTAGTGTACACACTGGTTATGTACAAAAGTGTATAGGCCAAGCTGCATCACTTTGGTTAGAATTAAGATATTTTCTAAAAGGTGTATAACTAAACCAAATTCTTGTTTATAAACAGATAATCTGTACAGTTATTTGATAGTTATATTAATACAGAGCTAAAATATAACTTATAACTTATGCATTTTAATCACAACTAATTACACCAAAATGTATAGGGAAAACATAAATGTATTTGCCTGAAGCTGTACAAAAACATTCACTTGATATAAGACATGCAATAAACACAGACACACCCTAATGCATGGATTCCCAACATAAAATATGGATATTTTGGATTTTTGATGGAATATTGCCACATCCCATTTATGTACAGCGTAATATAGGAAGAATTAATAGAGATTTGCTTCAACTGTAAACAAACATGATAATGTATATAACATATGATGTCCTCGTGTTCATTACGTAAGTACAACATTAAATGACAAACGTAAAATGATTGAAGAGAAACTGTTGTATACTACACGGATCCCTGACAAAACCTAGCAGATCTGGTTAGTTGTAGTACATTTCATAACCTAATTAACAGCAGCACTTACATGAAATAGGAATGTTCTAGAGCAGTTTACCAATGCAAAATGTTCTACAGATTGCAAAATTGCAAGTACAAAACTCAGTCTTCAACTATAAACGGCACGTCCGCAAACCTACCTTCTTCAAGTCTTCAGTCTTGATGCGTAGTGCGAGGATCTCGTCATTGATGATGATGTGTTTCTTCTCAACCACGCTCCCGTCATCGAGGAGATTCTCCTGGGAGGCACTGGGAGTTCCGGGTTTCTCTGGAGTATCCCTCTTGCTTGCCTTCCGCAGCTTGTCTGGGGGAAGAGAAACAACCAAAATGAGGTGAACCTACTTTCAGCATACCCTGTGAGGGTGTGGGTCGTTTTCAGAACATTTCCTGAGAATTTGTGGTCAGAATCAAAGTGGAAGTAGACAGTCATAGTTGAAGTATCATGCTTAGATAATGTTCAAATGTCCGGTAGCATTTATGAGAGTAATGGTAATTGGTGTTATATATTCAGTATTGTTAGCATAAATAATATATGTTATGTAGAAACTAAATATTTCTTAAACTGACTAGAAATGGTCACAAATATCCAACAAACTGTTTGTCAAGAAAGACAGCATTGCATGAAATCAGCAGCTATCTTTATAATATTGTATTATCAATATTGATTCAGTTTATTGAGTCTCATGTTCAATACATTCTCATTACATAAGCCGTAAATATGTCTGAAATAATCAACCATATCACATTTAACATATCAATATATCACAATTTATCAAAGTAAATTTTTTAGTTAAATGGTGATAGGTCTGATATATATATATCTGCTATTACACTGTAATTGTTAAAAATATATAACACGGTAACAACCGTAAAACGGAGTATACCTATGTACATAGTTAGAATTTTAGTATTTTGGTATACTACTAAAAAAATGTATGTACATTGGAAGAATATCATGTCTGACAGCTTTTCTGTTAGTAACGGGGGACGCCAAGGAGGAATTCTTTCTTTGTGTCTTTTTTGTGTTTACATGGATGATCTCGGGAAAAAAACTAAACAATGTTAGTGCAGGATGTACAACAGGCATGTCCTTAATTAATCATTTGATTTAGTGCTCTTGGCTCCCTCATGTATGGGTTTATCAATGTTGTTATCTGTCTGCTCAGAATATGGAATAGAACACGATATCAAATATAACAGTGCCAAAAGTAATGTTATGATTTTTTTGCTGTAAAAGATTCAAGGATATACACCTCCCAAATTTTGTATTGAATGGTGAAACATTACCAAGAGTTAGCAAATGTAAATATCTTGGGCATATTATCACGGAAGATCTCAGTGACAATGATGATATGGCTAGGCAGTACAAACGAATCTATGCTCAGGCTAATGCCTTACTCTGAAAATTCTATATGTCTACAGAAGCTGTAAAGTGTACTCTATTCAGATCATATTGTACTTCATTATATATGTGTCAATTATGGTGGAATTATAGAACAGAATCAATTAGAAAACTGTGCGTAGCATACAATAATGTCTTTAGATTGTTGTGCAGTGAACCTAGAGATTGTAGCGCTAGTTATATGTTTGTATCATGAGGATTACCCACCGGCAAAATGTTGATCAGAAAAAAATGTGTATAGTTTTATGACGTGTGTAGCTAAATCGGGCAATGCAATATTGCAGAGTATTATGAACAGTGATACATTATACACATCACCACAGTGTCGTCACTGGCGAAAGTTGCTATATATTTACAGTTATTAGTCATAGTCTAGTCTATATTTTATATGGATGTAATATTCTGGAATAAAGTTATTGAATTGAACTGAAAAATCTACAAACATTGCATGTGTGAGTATAAATATGTACAATGTCTTACAACCAAAACCAATCACTTAAGCCACACATTCCATTACTTAATCAAGTTGTTAGCAACACAACTCTTAAATACCATTCTAAGGCCCACTTCACATGCAAACTCCTGGCAACGACTGGTAATTAACAAACAGCGCAATGTCTCAAAAGACTCTTCACATTCCCTCCACAACTCACTTTCCGCTACAGTCAGAGCATTCATGCTTGGCATGAATTGCTGACAACGCTCGTGGTACAATCTTATGCAGTATCCAACGTGTGGAACTTGGCGGTGTAGAGAAAACGACAGCTCGGTTCTGGCTCTCAGGTTCACGCTAACACTAACAGTGAGTGCTACAGGTTCAGCCAAAGCCAAATTCGGTGAGAAAATGAAGCAGGAGATAAACCATGTGGAACAAGTCGTCCACGGGCATTGTATCTGCGCTTATGTTAATCAAAATCTGACTTAAGGCAAACGCAAATAGCAGACTAGTTGAACCGTCTGATACAGAAACATGACTGGTTCCTGTACTTAGTTATATAATAAGTATTACTTAACAGCTTAAATATCTGCAAGAGCATAAGAACATAAATCCACTAAGAACCAGAGCTCGAAGACGCGGGTGTATGCAGTACTAAGAACAATGTCTTTGAAGCTTATACACACAGGACATTATTACCTCATTAAGCAAAAACAAACACATCCTTTGTCGCTTTAATAGTTTCAAATATCGTGTGGTATTACAACTGAGTGGCGTCTGAAAAGTAGTGATGGTGACAAATATTCCTGGCATATGAATCACAAACAGCGCCACAAACCAAAGACAAATCACAAAGTATGCAAATAACTATATATACATGATATGTATATATATATATGTGTATATACATGGGTTTATATTTGAAAACAAATACTGACTTTATCTGCTCCCAGTTTATCATATGTCACTGTATAGAGCAAAATGAAAATTGTGTCAACTAAATTAACTGAAATGCACGTTAATTTGTTCTTTGGTCTCTGCCAATCTGACAACAAATACGACTTACGTTTTTGTCCGAGACTTTTCTTTCTCTCCGCCATATCAACAGCAGTGAAGCAGACAGGGATCAGCGTGTTCACAAAGGGAGCAACGCACTGTCTGCAGCACCACCAGCATGACGATATGAGCCGATAAGTTGTTAATCTGTAAGCCTGTCCTATCCGAGACACTGTTAGATCATACTGTGTCTGATGATCGGTTCAACACCTGTGCTCTAGGTGTCACCGGTAGCTCCAGCCAACCAAGACCGGTCTCTTTGACTGCTCACATCACTACAAGTGTCTTTACGTTCCACACCAAACGGGACAAATACAAATCACGTGGTTCAGCTCACGTGCAATGTGGGACCTTATTTAATGTGGAGTGAAATGCATCGCAGGATCAATCAGACAGCATACATGCATTGAAAGCACACAATAAACTCATGATTGGTTTATGGTAAAGCACTCTGCACATGTATACAATCACCTGCCCACGTTAAGCACTTGAACAAACTATAAGTGTTTTGGGTATAACAGCTCCTTTTGTTGCATGTTATTGCTTTTAGCAAACATTTGTCAGGAGTTATTTAAGTTTCTGCTTTTAGATGTCATGTAGGTTAACAAGACAATGTTACACAGAGTGTATTTTAGTACAAACCGTTACCACATCATAAATATAATAGCTCTTCTCAAATTTATGTTATAGAGTAAAAACATGTCTGTTCTAGCATTCCGACTGCCTAAATCTGTTTTAAAGAACCCCAATTTGTTATTGACTTTCCAAGTATAATTTAATGCCACTGGGAGGGGTGATTTAGGGTGGTCCATGGAAAATAATTATGGGAATGTAACTAGGAAAAAGAAATTTATTTTATATCTCTCACTCAGATCACAAGGACAGATTTACTACCAGTAGCCTAAACCATAAACAATCTTTTAGTAGGCATACCAGTGTTCAAAACGGCTTCAGGTGCCTAGCTAGGCACTCCAAAGGCTTTACAAACAATGTGTTTGTTGTACAGCAATATGGGAAACAAGTGCACCAGTTTTAGCACAAAAATGCTGGATAACAGTGGTAGAAATCAACTGTATATTGATGAAGAATAAGAAGTTACCTTATTATTATGTACATGGCATGACCCCTCACTGCTTTGGGACTGCCTCAAGACCGTGTATTGAGTGCCATTGCACCAACACTTAACATTTTGAGATTCAGGGTGAAACTTAAGTCAAGGAGTCATCTGGTTGATTTTGGGAGTTTAAAGAAATTATTCTATAAACTATGTATTTTGTAACTTTATTATATTGAGAACCATCCGTTCGTATGCTTCTGAAGTATAATACCTTTCGTTGGTGCTATCGTTGGTGTCATACTGTAAACTTGAAAAGCGCTGTTCTCCTCTTTCACATCTTACCAATAACTAGAAAAAGATAGAATTTGCAATGATTCTAATTTCATGTGATATTTGTAATGATAGTTGGAAATGTGTCTTTCGCAAGAGACATTATAGTTGGTTGGCTGTTTCTATGTGGGGTGTATGTAAGGCCGCCAGACAAAGACATAAATATATTCACCTCAATCTTGCATGCTATTAAAAAAAATTATCCATAAAGAGAATTGCCTGTGTTATCTCATGGGTGATTTCAATATCAATTTGCTAAATGTGGATAAACATGCACATAGCTCAGAATGTCTTGAATGTATGTATACCATGTCATATATTCCTCTCATTAGCAACCCAACTAGAGTAACTGCTACTTCTGCCACACTTATTGACAACATTTTTTCTAATACCCTAACTATATATAGCACAGAAACCTGTTCTGGTATACTATATACATATATATCAGATCATTTTCCTGTCTTCTATGTCGACAATAGTTGTTCAACTTATGTAAACACAAAATACACAACTAAGAGGTTTTATACCGATCAGAACATAGCAAAGTTTACAACAAGTCTAACTAATGCTGACTGGTCTCTTGTTACTTCTGAGCTTGTTGACCCAAATAATGCATATGCTGCTTTCTATTCACAGTTTGGTAAGCATTATCTTGACTGCTTTCCTGAAGTAAAGATTAAACAAAAATACAGTAATAGGAAACCATGGCTATCACATGGGCTGAAGACCTCCATAAAATAAAAAAATAAATTATTCGCCTACTACAAAAAAGCACCTACCCTTACTAATGAAACTAACTATAAAGCATTCCACAATAAGCTTAACTAAATTTTAAGAAAAGCAGAAAGAAATCACTATCAACAGTTATTAAAGCAAAATCAATCAAATCTTCTCAAATCATGGCAACTTATTAAGCAAATAATCAATAAAAATAAAAAACCTCCCCAATCCCCGAAGATAACTATTAATAATCAATTAATAACCGATAAAAAGGTAATTGCCAATTACTTCAATAACTATTATGTTATGGTTGGACCATCGTTGGCTGAAAAGATTACCAAAGATGGTATTGACCCGTCAATATATATTAAGCATCGAAACTTCCATACAATATTTATCTCCCCAGTTGAACTGAATGAAGTAGAAACTATAATCAAATATCTAAAAATATCAAGCCCTGGTTGGGACTTAATAACTCCACATATTGTTAAATTAACATATAATACTTTCCTACTTCCTTTAACACATGTTATTAACTTGTCGTTAACTAAAGGTATTTTTCCAGATGACCTGAAAAGAGCAAAAGTGATCCCGATATACAAAGGCGGTGACAAGACACTCGTAAACAATTACCGTCCAATATCGATTTTGCCAGTTTTTTCTAAAGTTCTAGAAAAAATAATGTACAACAGATTAACATCTTTCATATACAAACATAACATCTTATATGATTACCAGTTTGGATTTAGGAAGAAGCATTCTGCAAACATGGCTCTTGTGCAACTAGTAGAAAAAATTTCCACAGCTATAAATAATGGTGACTACTTACTAGGAGTTTTTCTTGACTTCAGTAAAGCTTTCGATAAATAATAATAAACTAGAACATTATGGCATTAGAGGAAGAGCACTTGCCTGGCTGGAAAGTTATTTGTCTAATAGAACGCAGTATGTTTTATTTGATGGAATAAAATCGAACATTCACTCTATATGCTGTGGTGTCCCTCAGGGATCAATAATAGGCCCACAGTTATTCTTAATCTATATTAACGACATTGTTAATGTATCATATATCCTATTTCCTATTATATTTGCTGATGATACAAATGTTTTTGTCAATGGTAACAGTCTTAGCGAGCTAGA
The DNA here is from genome assembly GCA_020002185.1 of Paraescarpia echinospica. Taxonomy (NCBI): domain Eukaryota; kingdom Metazoa; phylum Annelida; class Polychaeta; order Sabellida; family Siboglinidae; genus Paraescarpia; species Paraescarpia echinospica. The sequence continues at coordinate 62,817,995 of CM034532.1, forward strand.
AACTGTGATGAATCATGAACTGCAAAAATTAGTTATTTGGTTAAAGAGTAATAAACTATCTTTAAATATCAGTAAAACACATTTTATTGTCTTCAAGTCAATAAATAAAAAGGTATCCAATCCAGTTGCCATCCTTATTGATGGACTACAAATTACTCAAGTAGAAAACACAAAATTCTTAGGAATTTTAATCGATGCTAATTTGTCCTGGACTTTTCATATACAGTATATACAATCTAAAATAGCCAAAGCCATTGGAATTATAAGTAAAGCTAGAAAAACCCTGCGTAGATCATCCCTTGTAACATTATACTATACATTTTTATATCCCTATCTAATGTATTGTGTCGAAGTGTGGGGAGGAGCATATAGTACACATCTTAGTTCTCTATTCAAATTGCAAAAGTATGCAATTCAGTTAATTATGTCAGCTCCATACAGAGTGCACACAGACCAACTCTTCAAGAAGCTGTCCATTTTATCAATAAGAAAAATCTACGAATACACGGTTGTGCTGTTTATGTACAAAATCGTTAAGAATATGTTTCCGTCAGTTATGACAAGGATGTTCATTAGAAATAACGAACTACACGAACATAGGACGCGCAACGCAGAATTACTACATGTGCCGATTTCAAAAAGTAATGTATTATATAAAACCATTAGATATCGAGGTGTTAAATTATGGAACTATATGGCGACAACAGTGGATTGTAATTGTAATTATGCATTAGTAACGTTTACACGTCAACTTAAGAATTTGTTCTAGTAAATAATATTAATGACATATATAAATAGCATTCTTTGTTGCTATTTTACATGAAGTATTCATGAAAATAGTACTGTTGTGATTCATGTTTCTGTTTTTCTTCTTTCTTCAATCACACAAATTGTTATCTTGCACCATGGAATTTACCTATGTATCACATGTATTGTGAGGGCTAATCAGCCGCTTGTGGCTTTATACCCTCATTACAGAAACCATGGCAATCTATGTATGTAACTGATTAAATGGAATGTATCACAGTTTCTGTAATAAACCATTATTATTATATTATTATGTAAGGGGTGTATGCAAGGGGAGGTGAAAGTTCACACATCATACACATGTATGGGGTAAATGTGTAAACTGTCATGTACTCAAGAGCTGTGTAGTTATCTCTGTCTATAAACACAGTACAACAACATTTCTGTTCAAGCCCCGAGTATATTGTAGGGCTGTTTGAAGAACAACAACATTTCATGAGTATTTATTATTAACTTCTTAATTTGCTTTATTTCCTATTGTATTTGAGCCCATTTAATTGGTTTTAACTTAATGTAACATACATAAATTTATCATGACTTATAATTTACTTTTGTAGCGTCTTTGAGCAAGTATTTTACTCGGATACACGACACATAATATAGGCTTAAATTATTATAAGATATCCAAATTGGGTGAAGCACCATAACACACGAAACCCCACTGGGTTCACAAACAGATTGTCCTGTATTGCACTGTACATCGCCCCTTACAAGTACCACAGAGTTCCCAATGTTATTGCAGACCAAGACAAGTACTGCCAACCATAGCCTGAATTGTCCACACAGTACCAGCTAACAAACCACTACCAGTAGTTCCACCTAGTGATTATACTGCAATCTAATTCCCATTAATTCCAATTAGTCCACTAGATGACACACCTAGTTTTATAACCTGGAAAACATGGTACAATGTAAGGGTTAGAGCTAGGGTCAAGTGCGTCATTGTTGGAACTGATCAAACAATGAAAATAAATGGTTAGCTTCAACCGGATGATTAATTACGGTTAAAGTCATTATTATACATAGTTACGACTGAAGTCAGTTATGATGTTAGGGTCAGTATTCAGTTGTACAAATTAGTTAAGTTAGAAAGTGTCAGGCTTCCAATGATTACACAATTGACCGGCCTCTTCATAAAAACTTACCACCTGGGTTAAATGAGGTATGTTCAATGATGATCTCATTGACATATGATGACTAAACGTGTTAGTTCTAGAAGGGTCTACTAAATGGTCAGTCAGTTGAAGCAGTTGTTAAATGACTGGTCAAGGAAGAGATTACCCAGAAGCCACTGCAAGCAGAGACAGACACTGATATTAACTACATTTTTATTTAACAATTTGTCAGCCTCAACCCCTTCATGCCAATTGTCAATCATAATCAGAAACTGTAATTTCTTATATAAAGTCATCAGGGCTGCCAAAGGCATTTAACATTTCACCCCTGGCAGACCTGCTCAATTGAACATAATCTTCAATTCGCTGGGAAGCATTAAGCCATGCAACAATTGCTGCACAAAAACTATTTGTATACATATACCCATCACTGCCAGATACTTATTCATACAGCTGAGTGAACTGAAGCAAAATGGAATGAAGAAACTTGCCCAAGCTTTGAATAGGCAACACGAGGATTCAAAAGCAGATTCTCTCAACTAAGAGTCTGATGTTCCAACTACCCTGTTACCACGCCTATCAAGCAACAAAAGCGAAACAGGGGAAAATATTTCTACTAGAGAGATCTAATCGTAAAAAAAACAGACATACTTGCATTGAGTGTCTTGGCCCGGACGTTGGCCCATAGTTTGTTTCTGAGCTTAGGCAAGCGAGCCAGAGGAGCTGTGCCATCAGCCATGACAGAAACAGACACCCGCCTCTACTCTTACCTCGCTTCAGTACTGTGTTTCTCTTGTCTAGGAAAACACACATTCATATCTGGAAGTGATGTCAGAATGAATACTATCACGGAGCAGTACTGCGGCATGTTGTTTTGTTTGAAAAATGGCAGCCAGTTACTATTACAATATTAATTTTAGTAACAACAAATTAATGCTTTAAACATCTTAATATATATTCTAAAATAATTAAATTACTAATGCTTTAATATTATAATTCACCTCTGAATGGCAAAGTCAAATGGATTTATGACACACACAAAATTGTATTAATTATTATTATTAAGTATGATGTTATCAACAAGTCTTATGCAGCTGAAACAAGCTTGTCACTCACCTAGCTATGTTCTAGCCAGACATTGCTCTGATCTGAGGAAACTATTCACCAACAATGCCTATGGTTTCTCAGGTCGATGAGTAAATAAACCTTTCCCAAATTGTTAGCAACTGTCAGTTACTAAGAGACACTGCATCGCTGGTGATTTACATGTTTTAGCATTGGCGTTTTGTTAGCTTAGCAAGGACCGTGCAATTACTCGACCCTTTCACCTGTCGATACAGAATGTACGCTTCACAAACACACTTTTATGCCACCATCAGGTTATGTCAACAACGTCATGCTTCAGAAGTTTGTGAACAGAAAACAGCAGGCCACATTTTGTGTAGAGAGCGTGATCAAAGGTAAATAGAACGTATTCATACGCCAGTGGGGGTGTTGGGATGTAATCGTCATCCCTTTACTTCAAAACTTAAACTACATAAGTCAATAATACATGTCAGTACATGAGTGGTGTTCAGTCATGCGTGACGAGTTGTCGTGAGTAGCAGTGTCACTCAAGCACAAAGCAGACGGGCACTACAGAACTATCATTGGTTTTTGTAAATATAAACTGTTTATATTAAACAAAGTAAAGTCGACACAGCAAACAGAGGTCATCACTGGCAATACCTCACACTAGCTCACAAGGAAATTTTAACACTGTGAGAGAACTTATCATCAGAAGATATGGACAGAGCCTGGAGTTGTTCAGAAGTTTCATTCTCCTAACGTCTAAGGTAGGTAGTTACTATTGGCTACAAAGACTCATCATTTACATATTTGTGTATTTTCAGTAAACTATAATAATATATATATAGCATCAATATGCACCCACACAAGGTGCTCATACCACTTCCTCCATTATTAGTACAAGTGTTTAGCAACAGGTGATGCAGTGACTGTATCGGTTTCTGTAGATCAAGACCATTAGCTATGCAAAACACAACCGTCATATTCGTGAACAAATGATGAAAAGTATGTTTCACTTAGAGCCCTACCAGGTAATTCAGAACAAAGTTATGCTGAAAACATTTGTTCCATCCATATATATATTCGTTAAAACACCAGTTCATAGAAATGCAGTCAGAATGCATTTCTGTACTCTAAGGTCTTGTTTTCTGGGGAGTTCCCCAGATGGATGGGTACAATCCATAGTACCATCTATGCACATTGCACCTCACAGTCCATGAACCTGCTATATGAGATGAAACTGGGGTCCTGCCTTGCAGCCTCAGGCTGTGGCATCAGTACAAAGTAATGGACCTCTTATATCCTGCCTCCCATAATAGGATAGGCTAAGTCTGCCTATAATTTCAAGAGAAACGTTTACATCATGCTACAGTGCCTTCTACAGCAAATATCTACACATGTACACCAAATATCTACACTAAAAATTTACATAAACGTGTACACATGCATACAAACATATACATGCATGTACACACACACATGAATCTCGCACATACATATTAATACGTACACACATATATGGCATGGGGCAATTAACTGGAGAAATTATATAATTAAATTAAAATTAACTCAGCCACTTCACAATTAAATTAACTTCACACATTTATCAGGTCAATTAAATTAACCAATAATTTTGTTAAGTTAAACTAAGTTAACTTTAATTAAAATAGCAATTAACTTTAACTAGAATAACAATGAATAATTACATTCTTGTTGGTAAAATTGCTAATAATATACAAGTATGTATAAGATTTTTGTAGCTATCACGTTTACAAGCTAGCACATATATTAATTTTTATTAAAAATTGTCTATGCCTAAAAGTCCCATAACCAAAGTTCATTAGACTATGAGTAACCAGCTTCAAATGTTTACTTTAAACCATCGGTATTTAAAGTGGGGGTAATTACCTCTTTGAGTTTTCAGCAATTAATTTATCACGACTATGCTACATTGAAGATATATACATGTCGAAAGACGTATTAGAAGTTAAGGATATCTCATACTGAAAGTAAGGAGTCAGTTACAATCGGAGTGGATCTCGTCAAGCATTGTCATGTTGAAACATCAAGGATCGTCCTTGGCGAGGAACAGGGGAGACATATGAACAAGACATTACGTAAGGACACAACCGTGAAAACTGGTTGTACTACGAGACAAGTGAGGTCACTTTTGGATCAGGCCATTTCAGTTGCAGAAGTTTTAGTAAACCCCTCGATGCTTTGCGCTTCAATTGAATGAATCAACATTATATTGTATAGTCTGCACAATTGTTTGTATCTGAAAGGAATCTCTGTAAAAAGAGGACTGTCTGTTCTCTAAACTGTTTACTGTGGAGTGTCACAAGCCTCAGAATTGGCTGTGAATGTGAAGAGGTTGGATCTGATTTCAGTGTTCTTCTATTCCATATGGAGAATCGGTGGCTATCATGGAGACATCATTTCATCGTGTTACAATGTCAGAAGACAAAGAGACCAAACAGTTATTATAATTCCAGTTATATTGCACATCTTTTGGTGAGCTCAATCATCTGAACCGCTCACAAGAAAGAAACATGGCTCATATTTTTACAGCTCAAAGCAAGCTTGCCAGCTCCCTTCACAAATCCAGCGTTACCAACATGTTGTTCATGTTATTGAGGTATTCATGCATGTTCTACAAATTATCAATGCGACTTGAAGAAAAAGAAGACTAATGTCTGTTAGCTGATATCATGCCATACGCAATAAATTTGTCTACAGATATAAAAATAAAACCGTCCCAGAATATTTCCAAGACATGTTCTCTACTAATCAAAATATCTCTAGACAAGCTAGACAAAGAAAGGCACCTCAACACTTTACCAATACAATAAATAATTTCCCACAAAACTATAACTGTGATATCCAAATTAAACAAACTAATACAATATACTGCCGCCTTTGTGTCAGACATACTATACCACATCTGCTTCAAGAAAACTTTCTTCCACAAATTGCCATGGAAAAAATTATCACCCATTCATATCAAAGCTTCGTGAGTTACTGCAAAACATATATCATAAGTACATATGACACGGAATGTGACACCAATAACTGCTATATCTGCAAACAGAATATACCAGCTGAAGCATAGAAATGATTAATTTTCCTGTCCAAATTTTAATTGTAGTTTACTATTATAAATAAAATTTAGAAACTTCGTTATATATAATTACCATATTTTCATTTTTATGGCAAATAAATAGTTACAAAAATAAAAAATAAATTTATAAACAGCGCATCATAGTATACAAAATGATTTGGTTTATATTACTTCGTGAAAACAAACAAAAAAAGTGTAAAGAAAATCAATAGTTTGGTGTTAGGATTGAACCGGTGTTGCCCGATTGTAAAACAAATGACAAGGAACCAACACGTCTACCAACTGAGCTAGCAGCACCAACGGTAATTCACTGACTGATTTAAGTTGTTATGATAAATTGTACAACTCCTTCATATATCGATATTCTAGTGATATTATGAGATTATACATGTTATTTTCTGTAGCTGGATACAATATATGTTTGCTATGTATGTTTATTGGTGTAGATTATCTCCCGTTGGTTGCATTCGATATAATTATTCTGAAAACGAGCCCAAGCTCAGCGAAACCTAGTCGACTTGTAGGCCCATTCGCATTCATTGTTTTGAATAAAATTCATGCGGAACCAAAGGATAACTGCTTGTTCCTCTATGATGACTAGTGTTTGTATTAAATCGGAATATTGCAGAATAACATGCTCTGAATGCATGGAAAGGGTCGGCCTGATGCGAGTGTGGGTGATGTCACGATACAACGAGATCGCCTACCTCATTAAATTTTTATTTCCCATGGGAATCGCTACACAGACAGGTTTAAAATCGAATACATGCTACAAATGTATTTTTCTGTATTTTTTTAATGTTCCCAAATGTTACATACAATGCTAAACTTTGTGTACACATGGAAAACGGATTTTAGTTAATGCCTTGTTTTTATTTCCTTTAAAGTCGTAGTGCAAGTCTCCATAGATCAATCATCTTGTATTCTTAATTATCATGTATTAACTGTACTATTATGATAGAATGAAACAAACTGTACCTCTCTAACAAATTAGCAATTAACACACGCACGGACGCATGCACGCACACACACACACACACACACACACACACACACAAACAACACCAACATAGACCTCTCTGCATGTACTCACCACCTCCCTTAAGCCTCTCTATAGCTGTCAACTTGGTTACAGCTGCCTTTAACTTTTTATCCATATTTACAGCTGCCTTTTGCCTCACAGGTAGTAAACACTAAATAATCCACCGCACAGAATCTAGTCGATGGCGTTGCTACAATGAGGAACACCAAAACAATTCCTATGGAAATCTAGAAATGCAAAATGGTTCGACTCCAGTCCTGCCTGAAGAACTCTGTTTAGACATAACTCCAAAATAGAGCTATTGATGAAATAATGACATGGTTACTGGTCCGACCAGGTAAGATCACTACAGATGTCTAGCCATGATGAAAGGTTGCCATTTTAAGTATATGTCCGTAGCATGGTAACAATCAGATATGATTGAAGCACGGCCGAGTAGCTCCACTCAGACAATGGGCTGTGAGGGCAGATTAACAGATTTAGTTGAGTCAAGAGTGGAGAGTTTGCCTCAGCGTCTGGGTAATGCTTCCAATTAACAACACATTCAGGTGTAAAGCCTGCGGAAAGCTTTGAAAAAGAAACACCGGCTCATTGTTATTCATAGATGGCAATTTCTGATTGTCAGAGGTAGCGTTTTGACTGGCTTTGTTGGGGCATGAGCAGAACATCGTGAATGGTTCATGTGTATCTGAAAGAACATTTGGCATGAGACATGGTTGGTGTGAGGTATTTGATAGGGAAGGACTTTGAGAGAGACCGGGATCAAGAGGATCGGGATGAAAAGGAAGGGAAGGTTGTGGAAGGTAGGTCATTTGGGAGTATACTAGGAATACAACTGGCTGCACAACTGTAACAAAGCATTATATATCGTATTACAGAATCCCCAAGTAAGTCTTGGATTGTGTATCACAGACTGTGAAATGAATAACACAATAGGAAAAGAACAAAATAATACTGATGACAAACTAGTAAAGTTGTATGTTTTTTACTTGTGCACAAATGTTTCAACCTGGCATTTTCATGTGTATGTGTCATGACAAATGATCACAAATAACATTCTAGCAATGTACAAGGCAAACAAGGTGCTGTTGGTCTTGTCAGTTTGTAATCAGATTAATTTAATTGTTTTTCCAATAAATCACAATACATGAAGATTCTCAAATTCTGAGCACAATGTCATACAGAGCTGCTTTAGAGAAATAAATCTTTTATTAGATATTGACCAACATTTGGCAGCCATCTTGTATCACACATGCCAAACATGCCTCTTACCAGAGTGGATGTAATCTCATATATAGTTTAATGTATTCCAAACAGAAGAATTCATGTCTGGTGTCCTACATTATAATAACAATGTTGACTGTCTAAGACAATTTGAGAGCCAAGAATTTGTCCAAGAGCCAATATTTGGTTATACTAATCATGTTCAACATCCGTAAAGTAAGAAACGTCTGACATTGCATTCTTGTAGATGTAGGCCTCCTGACCCACTTGATATTAATTTCAATCTTCCATTTGCATCAACACAGAGGTGGGCTTAACTTTGTAATAAGTCCTCGGCCCAAGGTGTAATAAGTTAGAGTGTAGTGGCACCGTGTTGGAGCATCGAACTCTCAATCAAGAGACTCTGGGCTCAAATCCTCTTACTGCCATGTCAGACATTGGGCAACTTTGTTCATGCCACATTGCTCCAGTTCACTCAGCTATATGAATAAGTACCTGGCTATAGACAGTGGTGGCTATGCTTCCCAAAGGAGTCAAGATGATGTTCAATTAAACAGGTATTGTCTGACAGGGTGTGAAATGGTAAGTACTTTGAACAGTCCTAAAGACTAAAACTCACGCTACGTAAGAAATTATCTTTTTATTTTACCTTTTTTATTTTTGCTAAAATTTGTGTCGAAAGAAAATGCAATATTATCCATATAATGTGTGAATCAAATTAAGTCAAATCACACGTCATATGATACACATTTAAAGCCCTGTATGAAATAACATACCACAATTTATGGATGTCATATGACAAATAATACTTCTTAATTCTTTGTTGTGTTTGATGTTTCTGAAATACAGTCATCTCAAGCCTTTGTAAGAAACAGATAAACATAACACCCCACACACAGTAGATTATTTATATATAATAAAATAGTTGTTCTATAAGTTACCATGCAAGATCAAATCCACCACCCCCTGTGGCACTTTGTGCCTCATTCCATGCTTTCAGTAAATTATAACACAATGTATTTCTCAGACTAAATAGTTGATAATATTTTATTATATATACAGGTATATATATATATATATTTACATAATTGAAACTACATTAAGAACAAATGGATTTGATTAAATCTTTTAAGATAAAGCTGCATAAAAATCAACAAAAATCTGGATAATGATAATCCCAAAATCAACCTACGACTTCCGCTTTCTCTAAAAATGCACACCCCAAAATCCGACAATGCTACAGGCCTGAAATATGTTAATCATCCCCGCAAGCCAAGGGTGATGACAACATACACTACTCCTGGTAGATACCTTCGCAAGCCAGGGGTGGTGACAACATACACTACCCCTGGCAGATACCCTCGCAAGCCAGGGGTGGTGACAACATACACTACCCCTGGCAGATACCTTCGCAAGCCAGGGGTGGTGACAACATACACTACCCCTGGCAGATATCCTATGCAGTGTATGGAAGTGAGCTGAATCAAACTAGTAATTGACCTCATCGGTCATGGCTGTACCACCCTTGAGAACAGTGCAGACACCTGCCCCACCGGCATCCCAATTCAAAGATGAAGCCAGCAACTTCAAAGAATCCCAACATTCTAGCAAGTGGCTGAGTGGTATTATGTACTCAAGTAATTACTTCTCCTTCCCAAACAATACACATAACATGGGCAGACATTTTGGCTGAAACAAGAACGAGCCAAACACTCTAGCAAACGATATCATTGGCTAAGCTTAGCTTCAGCATTTCACAAAGCGATCTGCCAGGGGGGACCGAGACTGGGAAACAGAATAAAAGTAATCAGAAATTTGAGTGATCAATACAATATTAGTAGGCCCTACCTTAAATATATATATGTATATATATATATATGTATATATATATGCATATATATATATATATACAAATTCTGGTTTCTTGTATGTTTCACAGTATTTACCTCACATGAGATATATATATTTCAGCCATTTCTCACAGCTTTCTACGGATGTGTCACATGACACTGGTCACGTGACAAAGCTGGTGGAAGTTTCTGGCTGACATGAGATGTCAGACAGGTTCTGGTCTTCTGCAGCTTGTATCACACGATGCTGATCATATGACATTCACGTAATGAAGCCAATCTGCTAATGAAGGTCGAAATAGGAAAACAGTATCTAATAATATTAGTACTTATAATTAATATTCTTAAGTAGAATAACAAAAAACAAAACTTAGTTTGAAGCCTACTTTTTGTTGCTTTCATAATCCAGCAGTCGATAGGTACAATGTAAAGTATCGCAGATGAAAACGGTTGTTGAATCAAACTGATGAAAATTCACTCAACTGCAAGGAGAGAATGCATTAAGGTGATATTGTCAGCATCAACACATTATTTTGTTAAGCTTTAGTTTTGACATAATTTATAACGTAATAATATTCTTTTGGTGTACATTATTCTTCTTGCATGAATCGGGTACGAACAAACGAGGCAATAAAGGAAAGTTCAGACAGTCACTGAAGACTCTTGGCAACCTACTCAAAATGGCTTGGTGACACTATTTTGGGTCATGACCCAGGGGTCTATCTAAAAAATAACCATGCGTAAAAAGGCTGCCAATTAATAATCCAGTTATATACACAATTTACACATCTAAATATTAGTGTTCATCCCATTACTACATAGACAATATTTGTTTTGACTGAGAATTTAAATAAAAACATATTTTCTCCATAATTACACATAATCACTGACACAGACTAAGAACTAAGAACCACGAAGGAAACAAGTGCGTGCACTTTCTTGTGTCATCCATTAAACATTTAATGTACATGTAGTAGTTTACAATTGTATATTGAATAAATCAACAATGATAAAAAGAAAAGTTCTACAGCTGTTTTATATTGTGAAGGGGGTTGGGAGTTCAAAGTCAGCAAATATGATACACAGTGCAGCATTTATTGTTACAATGATTCTAAACTACACATACACTCCAGATGACATGAATGAGAAATTTGCTGCCTAAACAAGAATTATAGATTAATAGATGGACATACAAGTACATCCATTATGTCATAAAAAAAAATGCAATGCACAAAATGTTACAAATAAAGCAAGCTGATGCCATCTTTTAAGATGTGCCAGTTTACGAAATTGAACTGACGTGGCTGTAACATATAACCTATAAAATCATCATATACATAATTTTAGGCATTTGCCTGTTGGTTAACTGGTGTAAAAACTCTAACTACTGCTTGTGCTTGTGATAATTGAATTGTCCAGTTCAAATAGGAATTTAGTTTTCATTATGCCAGACCTGTAATGGAAGTCTAAAAAAATCATGTACTACCGGGTATTCAGTAGGGATTCACCTTTCAGTGCATGGGGTGTTGGAAGGTGAAATGTCTGGAGAAAGAGGTAGCTAGGTTGGTAGATATTGTGAAGGGGATGGAGATGAGAATCAGCAAGGAGACAGATGGAATGGAGAGAGACGACAGGGATAAAGTTGGGAATACTGTGAAACTGAAGGAGCAGAGTAGTGGCAACAAGACCGAGGAAAGGAGACTGAGAGGAGGGAAGGTGATCGGAGGGGAAGAAAGTGGAGGATCGACGGCAGGAAATGTGACAGGTGTGAAGGTGGCAGGAGAGAAAGTGACCGTAGAGAAAGAGGTAGGAGGGAAAAAGAGACGGGAGAGGAGAGAAGGAAATGCAATGGGAGGAAAGATGACAGGAAGAAAGGAAGTGAGAGTACATGTGACAGAAGAGAAGTCGGGAGGGACGATGACAGGAAGAAAGGTGACAAGAGAAACAGCGTCAGGAAAGAATGGAACGGACGAGATTGTGACGGGAGAGCAGAAGACAGGGGAACAAGATTACAACCAGACAGATGCAAACCGTAGAAAGAGCTACACTGAGGCAGTGATTGAGGGGGCAATGAGGAAAGAGAGGGTGTTTATGGGCGATTCGATTATGAGAAAGACAGATAAGACTCTAAGCGAGGGGGAGGACGTCGTTGTTTGTCTACCGGGGGCTAGGATAGAACATGTAACTGAAAGGGTAGAGAAGGTACTGGGGCATGGCAAGGGAGGGTCTATACTAGTACATGTAGGGACAAATAACGCAGAGAGGGAGGGAACAACTGGGATAGTTCAGAAGTACAGACAGTTAGTGAAGAAGTTAAAGAAGACAAGAGTAGAACAGATTATCCTCTCAGGAATTTTGCCAGTAATGGGAGGAAGGGGGCCGACATATAGAAACTGCAAGAGGATGGCGATCAACGCACTAGTTGAGCAGATGTGTAAAGAAGAGGGGGTGGGATTCGTAGATTTATGGGGATACTTTGTTGGGAGGGAAGATATGTACATGAGAGATGGCCTACATCTAAGTGGAAAGGGGGCAGCAGTTTTCTCAGAGAACTTGCTGCAATCTGTTGACAGTGGGACAGGCTGCATCTATTTAAACTAGATTCGCAGGGGGGATTCACAGAGAAGCCTGAAACTGGAGGCATAGATAAAGACAGCAGAAATAAATCGGCAAAGAACAGCCTGGAAAACTGTTCTGAATCAGGATATAAATGCATTTGTTTAAATGCAAGGAGCATAGTAAACAAAAGAAGTGAACTAAACATTATGGTAGAAGATATTGACCCTCACATAATAGGTATAACCGAATCGTGGGCCACCACTGATATATCAGATGCCGAATTGGGACTAACAGGATATGTAATGTTTAGGAAAGATAGAATAGGAAGAAAGGGAGGTGGAGTTATTTTATATATTAAAGAATCTATCCAGGCTTATGAAATAAAATTAGAAAGAGAAGCAGATTGCGAAGAAGCTGTTTGGTGTAACATAGTTACAGGAAACTCAACGTTAACAGTTGGGTTAGTTTATCGAAGTCCAAACATAAGCATAGAAGAGAATGAAAAAATACAAAACGCTATAAGGGAAGTAAGCAAACGGAACTGTATTATTATGGGGGACTTTAACCATGGGCATATACAATGGAAATCTCTACAGAGTATGGGGAGTGAGGTAGTTTTAGTACAAGATAGTTTCCTTTCTCAACATGTGCTAGAACCAACCAGGGGAGAGAATGTGTTAGACTTAGTTTTGTCCTCACAGAAAGAATTAGTTGACAATGTCAAGATATGTGAGCCACTGGGGAGTAGTGATCACAACCAGATACATTTTACCATCAAAGTAAAATCAGAAAGGAATAGTAAAAAGCAGTATAGGAGAAATTTCCACAAAGGAAGGTATAAGGACATGAGGAAATATTTAGCAAAGATAGACTGGAATAACACACTGAAGAATAAGACAGCAACCGAATGCTGGAATATCTTAAATAGTGAAATTAAGTGCATAGTCGATAAATTTGTACCTTTCAAAAAACAAGGGAAACGGTCTAAAAAGAAACACTTATCGAAAGAAGCCATTAGAAAAATTAAGTATAAACAAATGATGTGGAAGTCATATAGATGTACTGGAAATGATGAAGACTACAACATTTATAAAGAAGCACTTAATCAAGCTACAGCTGAAATTAGAAATTCAAAGAGAAGCTATGAAAAAAAATTAGCTAGTAATATAAAACATGACAGTAAGAGTTTTTATGCGTATATTCGAAGCAAACAGAAAGTTCAGGATAAGGTCGGTCCTCTAGAAGATAGTGCTGGAAATACAATATCAGAGGGATTCTTAATGGCAGAAGACCTGAATGAGTATTTTAGTTCAGTGTTTACCAGGGAAGATATTAGTTCACTGCCAGTACCAGAGGCTAAGTTCAAGGGGGCAGATTCAGACTATTTAGGACAGTTAGTTGTAACCTCGGAAATGGTAGCTAAGAAAATAAGGGCCATGAAGGATAATAAATCACCTGGAGTGGACGGGATTCCGCCCAAACTACTATTGGAAATTGTAGAACAAATTAGCGTACCGCTTGCAACAGTTTTCAATTTGTCATTAGAAGAGGGAGTGGTTCCTTTAGAATGGAAAGAGGCAAACATTATACCGTTATTTAAAAAGGTTCGAGAAACAAGTCAGAGAACTATAGACCAGTGAGTTTAACATCAGTGATTTGCAAATTATTAGAAAGACTAATTAAAGATCACATGGTGGATTTTCTTGTTAAACATAACTTGATAAACCCATCTCAACATGGGTTTTTAAAAGCGAGGTCATGCTTAACAAATATGTTATGTTTTTTGGAAGACATCACTAGGTGGGTAGATGAGGGATCACCAGTAGATATCATCTATTTAGATTTTCAAAAAGCTTTCGACAAAGTACCACATCAAAGATTACTCCTTAAGCTAAAGGCCCATGGCATAGGAAATGGTATAATAAACTGGATAGAAAAATGGCTGAATGACAGAAGACAACGTGTAGTAGTTGATGGGGAGGCTTCAAACTGGAAATCGGTATTGAGTGGGGTACCACAGGGATCAGTACTAGGACCTATATTATTCTTAATATATATCAACGATTTGGACGATGATATAACAAGCAAGGTGTTAAAATTTGCGGATGATACAAAAGTGTTTAGAAGGATTAAAAGTGATGGAGACAGACAGCATTTACAAGATGATCTTGATAGGTTGATCAAATGGTCTGAAAAGTGGCAAATGCTGTTCAATTTTGGGAAATGTAAATGCCTCCACACAGGTCATGGGAATGAAGAGGTAAAATATAAAATGGGGGGTACTGTTCTAAGTACTACTGTAAAAGAAAAGGACTTGGGGTTAACCATTAGTGCTGATATGAAGGTTTCAGAGCAGTGCGGAATTGCAGCGTCAAAGGGAAATCAAATCCTTGGATTAATTAGGCGAAATATAGCGTATAAGAAAAAAGAATTAATAGTACCGCTGTACAAAACAATAGTGAGGCCTCATTTAGAATATTGTATACAAGCATGGAGGCCATATCGCAAGAAGGACATAGATATGCTAGAAAGAGTACAGAGGAGAGCGACTAAAATGATACCAAATCTGAGGGATCTTAGTTACGAAATACGCCTAAAAGAATGTGGTTTAACAACATTAGAGACCAGGAGATTGAGAGGAGATCACATAGAAGTGTTTAAAATATTGAATGGTTATGAAAATATTGATAGAAACATTTTTTTCTCAGTTAAGAAAAATAGAAGGACCAGAGGACATGAAGCTACATTAGTAAAGGAGCAGTGTAGATTAGATATAAGAAAGTTCTCATTCTCACAAAGGACTGTAAATGAATGGAACAGATTATCTCCTGATTGTGTTGGTGCTAGTAGCTTGAATATGTTTAAAAA